>VDFB02000015.1:497492306-497948482 GCA_007258455.2 Sequoia sempervirens
TATTGAAATTTGACCTCCTGATTACTAAAATTTGACTAAGTTTGAAATTTGTGAGATCTTCCAAAAACTAGAATTTGCATTATAACTCCTAGAGATCCGAAACCACTCTCAAACATCCTGAAACTATATACATGAAATATAACTTAAAGTATAAGAAATTAAACGTCCATATGTAAATGTCAACTTATACTTAAATGTTTTTTTCATGTATATAGTTTCCCTAAAAGATAACAAGAAGAAAGAGACAAGAAAAATAGAAAAAAAAATCAATTTAGACAAAGATGCAAGCACGTTATAACGTGCTCGCGTTTTGTCAATGCATTCGCAAAACACAAAGCCCATGTCACAATTGAGATATAACGGGAGTGTGTTATAACACACTCACGTTATAATGCGCGCACGTTATATCTTGCTTTGGGAATTCCCAAGCCTTGGGATTGGTATTTTCCTTGGAATACCAACCCAAAGGCTTGGAGGGCATTCCCAATGATCAAAGATGCATTTTTGCAAATTCTACAATACTTCACATAATTGGGTTCGTGCTCACCATCAGGATTGCACATGGTTCAATGTTGAACAAATCCAACACCTAGGTAATGTTAGGTTCTCTCTTAGCTATCCAACGATGTAATTTTTTTCACTTTCTGACAATGTTAAGCCTTTCATCCATAATTTCTTTTGTTTGTATGTCTCTTTTATGGAAAAAAGCAGTGTTTGGTGTTTTTTTTGTTATAAATTAGCCATTCATCAAAATTTCAAATAAATTACATTTTTAGAAACTAGACTCCATTCTACAAATTTAAAAAAATAAAAGCAATTAGTTTCCAAAATTTGTAGGGGTAGCACGGATAAATTTTTGTTTTTTAGGCAGTGTCCACTTCAAAAATTAGTAAAAAATCAAATATTCATTAAAAAATTATCAGAAAAATTGTGCATCAACTACATACTATTAGCTAACTTCTGATTGTAGCGATTTTAAAAATACTAGAAAAAGGTTCACCATATAAGGGTCGTACAAGAGTTGCTATGCTATGTTTTTCTAACAAAAACAACACTAATTTGTGTACGTCCCTAGTTTGAACCCCTTAATCTCAACCATTTTCAAAATAAATTAGTAGTTTAGAAAGTAGACTCGGAGCACTTCGATCCTTGTTTTTGTTCCATCTCAAAATTTTGAGTGTAACTATCCTCAATTTCACGTCCAAGGTTAGTATTTCTTGATTTTAGAAAAAAAAAAGTGGCCACTTAAGTCCCCTTTTTGGGAACCATCTTTGTGCACTTACCCATAGATTCACTGAAAATGGAGGCATCATGAATATGCCATCTTAGTTGCATGCATGAAAATAAAACACATATGCATACCTTGATATTTAGGTTTACCATTTTTTTTGGAAGTTGAGAGGCCATTAATTTTTAGATGGAACATTTGTCACTATAATAGATGGAGAGTGCACCACATTATTAGGTTGACATCATATTTGATTGATTGACTAAGGATATCACTTGGAGACCTTATGAGGAGATGAGAAAGCACCATTATGGAGAACTTTCAGTTTGAGAGTATCACAACACTTTGGTATTATATGGGTGGTGGTCCAAGCACTAGTTTTGAATCATAGACATTAGAAGTCACTCTTTTGGTTAGGGGAGGTGGATATGCCACATATTAGTTATTAGGCTCTCTCAAATGATAGTGAAGCCAGTGAGGCCATTTAACTTGTTGAGGGTGATGCCAAAGTCACAAATAATTATTGGGCATGATTGGGTGTAGATAGACCACACTCATTTTATGTTGTAGATGACCATGGGGATGCACTAGTAGTAACAACTAGGTTGCTCAGGGAGAGGAGTGACATGAGGCTAGCATAAGTATTGCTTATGGTTTTTCATAGTGGAATATACATATTGTAAGATTTGGATTGGAGATAGCCACCCAAGATCTAAAGGCCTATGAAAAACATGTAATACTCAGAAGATCACTATGACAAGAATAAACTATATTCCTATCAAAAAATGCAAATAGAATGGATGTACAATGTGTGAGAGGCCCTTGGTTATAATCCAAGGTGAGACAAAAGATTAGACAAGAACATGACAAGTATCTTAATCCTATGACATGGGACAACTAATATTAAATGACCTAGGACACAAAAAGTAAATGACAAAGGTCACATAAGATTATGAAAAGTGTCTTAATTGTATGATATGAGACATAAAGTGATAAGTATCCCATGTGTATCCTACATAAACTTAAGTGATAAGATGAGAAAGGGACCTAATAGTGGAACTAGTTAGGTAATACTCCTATTCACAACAATACCCCCCCTTAAGTGCAACTTAGGGAGATGTAAAAAAATACAAATGATGAAAAGATGATGATGGGTCTTGGCTACTAGGCCATGCTAGGTACCCATGTATAAATGCAATATCTCGCAAATAGAGAGAAGGAAAAAACAAGAAAAATGCTCTCTAGAAGATGAGAAGGAAAAAAATCCCATGTGAGGAAAAAGTGCCCCCTATAGGAGAGAATGAAGAGAGAAGGTTAGGTGACCCCCCTTGAACGTACAATCTTTGACACTAATGGTGGATTCTCAACATGGAACTTTAAAGATGGTCCAAGATTGTTGAACAAAATTCTTCCCCTTAGGAAGAAATAAAGCCAATAATGCATGCATGATATCTTCTCATTCCTAAAAGTAATATGAGGGAAGAAGGATATGAGTCTTTGGAATCTGCTCAAATGTCAAAATGTTAGGAATTCTAATCTTAACTGAAGGAGATAATGTAGAAAAAGGTAAAGACTAATGTAGAGTACACACCTGAACCAATGATGATGACGAGTCCTCCAAATGATACTCCAAAATAATACCATCTTGTGACAAAGACTACTATAAAGAATTAGGTACCTGCAAAGACTAATATAAAGCATTAGGTACCATTGTAGAAGATGTCAACATAAAAAGTGATTGAGCTGAAACTATCAACTCATGAGTAACTGTAGAATCTATCATTGTAGAAGAATATGATTGTGGAAAAGGAACAAGAGGATATAACTTGATCCTCAAAACATCTGAAGAGTGTGATGCAACTTCCTATGAGATTTCATCAAAGAGGAGATGAATGTCCTCAATACTATCATCAACATCTTGGATGTGGGATTCAACAAAAAAATAATGTATGCCCTCTAAGAAATCATCCCAATGATCAATAAAAGATGAAGAATTCCATTGATGTAGTGTCCACACAAAAAGTTTGTTTCATGAACTATTGTAGAATATGCAAGTGCTAAAAGTGAAGAGCCCTCAACCTCTTGATTCCGAATCGAAGATGTAGGATGAGAAGCCTTTATATGAGTCACATAAGTTGAAGAAAAAATTGATGTCTCTAGAGGAGGAGGTGAAGACTAGATGGCCCATTTTTTGTTCAATGCTTTGCCAATAATTTATCTCTTCTAAGGTATCCACATCATATGGAATATTATCACAATCATCTAAGGGAACTGATATATCAAAAAGAGGCTCATTTGGGAATGGAGTGTCATCTAGATCTTCATATATCTCCCATATTTTAATCCAACAAGGAATATGGGAATCGAAAGTAGATAAGTTTATCTGTGTGTATGTGTCAATGTGAACACACATAGTTCCAATAATATTCCATGTCTTGAGATACTGCTATATTTTCTCCCAATTCTTTGGTGGTTGAGGAATAACTTCATAAAAGTGGGCAAGAGGTTAAGCCATTTGAAATGCTTCCTCATTCCATCTCACCAAGCCTTATAGTTCCCTCTATTGAAATCAATAATTGATGGATGATACTATATACTCATGGTATTCTCCTCAAATTAGAATTTCCAACAAAAGGAAATGCAAAACTACAAACAAACCCCCCAAATCACTTAATCATAGAAGCCCCCAAACAAAATAATTTGCCACTTTATACTTAGTGTAGTTACAATTGCCACTTGCAATAAAAAACTAAGTGGAATTTTCATCTCAATGCTTAAAATTTCCAAAAGAATATTAGATCAAACCATGATTAATGCAATATAATTTTCAAAATAAAGTGATATGCTGAAAGTAATTTTTTGCTCATAATGACTAAACTGATAGCACCACTATGAAGAACACAAGATTATGTACTTTTTAAAAAAATGCACCTGAAAAGGAGTTTGTACATGAGCCTAAATGAAGCCCTGAAAGTTACCAAAATGAGGATGATTTAGTAACACTTGTGACAAATTATATTTTTTTGGAAAATCCATGCACCAAAATCAGAAACCGTCTGCACCAGCGCGGGGTGATCCCACAAAACTGGTTTACAATTAGTTTTGAGGAAGGGAAAATGCATTTTTAGGGGGAAAACACTTTAGGGGGTTCGCTAGAAGTGGGGGGTTGGGGTTCTAGCAAATCCCTCCTTTCTAGAGAAGGGGGGTTTGCTAGAACCCCCGTTTTTTTCCCTTCTCCCCCTCTTCTACCAAATTTCTGCAAAATTTTTCCTTTCAAAGCTCGGGTTGAGGATGAAAATGGAGGAAAATTCACAGGACCAATTGGATCATGGTAGTCCTCAGAATGCGCTATCCATCGAATATAACTTTAACATATTTTGGTTTTATTATGTATTTTTTTTAGTTTAATTAAACATAGTTTTTTCATCGAAAATCAAGCTCTTTGTTTTGCACAGGTGGAAAAATAGGAGATTATCAATTTTTTTTTGAAAAATATCTATGCACTAGATATTGATGTCCTTGATCCAACAAAATAAAAATTGAATTTTGATACATACAAAAAAAGTTGTGCTAGCAAGTAAACCTATGTCTGAATTGTAACTGGTCTGACTTCAAAACTTAATTAAGAAAAAATATTCAATAAAACACTATGAAACCAATTGCATGCACTAGATATCATAGTTATGAATCTAAATTTGAAAAAAATAGAATTTTATCCTTCATAGAAAAGAAATTGTGTTAGCAAGTACATGCCACTCTTTAAAAATGTTGTTTACTATTAAAAAATAGTCTTCGAAGGAGATAGAAAAAGAAATGAAATTTGATTCCAATTTTTTTTAAAAATATATATTTAAAATCCATAGAAAAAATGTCACAAATCACTAGTTTGCATCATCTTCAAATTCCTCATGGTTTAGTAGCTATAGGTATCTAAAAGTGAAGATTTAGTTAAAAAAATTCAGTTCAATGTCTAGTTTGGCCAAAAATTGTAAACTAGTATTGTGGGATCACCCCACAAGTACCTAGTACCTCACAAAAAATGATTTTTTTAGAATAGTTTTATAAAAATTGTGATCTATGTTTTTGGGCATTTTGAGCATGATGGAAAGGTCATATTTGACCCAAAATGCTCCTAAAATATGGCTACCTTCTAGATCTGGCAACTAACACCCAACTTCAAACCCTTGCAGATTTGGCCTCCAATGTCCAATTGGGACCAAAAAAAGGAAAATTTAACTTTGTTAGGCACTCCAAACATGATGGTGATCTCAAACCTGGTCCAACAAGCTCCCAAAATACACCTATAATACAAAGAAAAATTAGAAACCCTCCAGAATCTAGTATTTCTATCACACTTTTTTGATTCTCAAGATCATCCAAGGATGCAAGAAAAGGAATACTCAATGCTTCAAGAAAATACAAGATCGACACTCATGATCTCCTAAAATACTAACCAAAGGAACTCAAATTGCTCTGATACCATATAATATTTGGCTATGGAGATAGCCACCCAAGACCTAAAGGCCTATGAAAAGCACAAGATACTCAGAAGATCAATATGAAAAGAATAAACTGTATTCCTATCAAAGAATGTAAATATAATGAATGTACAATGTGTGAGAGATCCTTGGTTATATAGGTCAAGGTGAGACATAGGATCAGACAAGATCATGACAAGTGTCTTAATCCTATGTCATGAGATAACTAGTATTAAATGACCTATGACACAAAAAGTAAATGACAAAGGACAACATAAGATTCTGACAACTGTCTTAATTTTATGATATGAGACATAAAGGTGATAAATATCCTATATGTATCCTAATTAAACTTAAGTGATAAGATATGAAAGAGATCTAATACTAGAAATAGTTAGGTAATACCCCTATTCACACCAACACATATGAACTATTATATGAGTGTAATGGCATGAATATGCACCCTAGGAAAATTCCCCATTTATTTATCCTTACCTTAGAAATTATAAGTATGATGATGTAGATCCTGTCATTGTCAACTCATTCCTTACAAATAGCCTTATCTTTTTGTGTCGGTGGAGGAATTTTTTTTGGGGATGCTCACACACCGTACAGATGTTCGCACACTGCGCTAGCATCCTAACAAGATGACAAGATTACTGCCCCTGGAATCTGCATTAATGTTATGTTTTTGGTTGGCTGTGAAAGTAACGTCTTCTATCGACCCTTGCTAGATGAAAAATGACTAGTTTACTCCATTTAACTATTCAAACTTCACTCTCCAACTCCATGCAGATTCTCACTCTCTTGATCATTCTTGCTTCTTCTTGCTGCTGCAAGCTCTCTTCTTGGCTCCTACAACATTCTCTATTGGAGGTTTGTCATTGATGATGCAGTTTGGCAACATGAGAATGGAATGTACATATTGCATGATTCGATGTCACTAATGTCAACATTGTTGTGGATCATCCTAGCATGATTTTGAAGTGTTTCTAAAGACATTTTTATAGGATAAGTTAGTTCAAAAAGTACAACTACATGGAAATTTGGCTAAGTATCAAACCATTTTGTAGAGTGGTTCAGTGTGTCAGTTTTTGGGTCCACAGTTCATCACAAATAGAGATGTCACTTTGTGATTCTAACAATAATTTGGTGACCATCAGATGCATCTAAATCAAGAGATGTTGTTTGGTGAAGTATTCTAGAAGATATGAATGAAAAAGTTTAGTTCTATATATTGTAGTCATTTCCTATAACAGATTTTTAGTCTGGGAGATTCCACATTCCTTCGTGGATGAACATTTTGTGTTGCTGAAACAAAGAAAAATAACATAGGTTCACCAAAACATAGGGTTTCATACAAAATTTGGAATGTTTCACCAAATTTACTATAAATAGAAAGGAAAAAATGGGGTGTAATGAACCTACCTATTTTCTATTTCATTTAGGAAATGAGATACTCCAAGATAGAATTAAATTTTAGCCCTTGGGTGAGTCATTTCTATGTAAGATCTGACAATTTCCTTTGTGTGTGTAGAGGGGGGGTACAGTTCAAACAACACTTTTGGGAGAAAGATTAAAAATAGTAAATGACATCAAATATGTAACCTAAGACCTGATTCATGTAGATGAAACCTAGATCTAACAAAAACAATCAATTTTGTATTTTTTGGATGAGTGGAAGACACTTAAAACTTGCCTCAAAAATTGGTTGCTAAGTGTCCCGAGACAACTTTTTGAGCTGAATTTTTGGGAGCCTCTGATGAAAGATCTGAGATGCAATTTCCCACTAGTTTCACTTGAGAATGACATAAAATAAATCCAGGATCTGAGTTTCTATGATCTTGACAACTTTTCTTGCAACTTTCACAACTTTTTGCAACTTTTGCAATTTTTCACTTTAGAGATCTCCAATCTTCAATTTTCCTTCAACCTAAAATATGAAAAACACACAAGAGGGAAAATTTGTTTGTTTTTGGTGAATGTGGGTTTTCCTTGGTCAAACCCTATTTTGGTAATTAAACCTTGAATTGAAATAAAACATGAAATGAATGATGAATGAACAATGCAATGTTGCAACTCACCAAACCCTTGAAAATCTTAAATGTTGATGTTGATCTTGCATGAAATGGCTTCAATGGATGTGGATCTTGATATTTGAAATATGACTCAAATTCTTGACTTGATCTTTGAAACCTATATCACAATGTTAGCTCCCAAAACATGCATGATTGCAAAAGACCTTGACATGATGCTTGAGATCTTGAATGCTACAAAAAAATGCTTGATAAATTTTCTCTTGAATGCCTTTGATCATAAACTTAGCTTTAGGAAATGATTGAATGAAAACTTTAGCTTCTTAGCATTTGAAATGATGAAATAACCTTGTATTTATAGGTATGTATCCTTAATTTCTCAAAAATTAAACATTACAAGCCAACACCAAAATTTGAATATAGAGACATTAAAATATTGCCAAAAACATAATTTAAATTTAGGTGCAAAGGCTTAGGGTGGACACATTCACCCATGGGCTAATGAGTCCTAGGCCCCTATCCCTGGAACACACATTGCTTAAGGTAAAATGTTATGTGTTGGAATTAATTATTGTTGGGTTTCCCCTTCAAAAAATGTAAATTGTTATGCTTGTAGATGTAAAATAGGGCTTGTTAAGGAATAATTAAGTCCATTTTAATTAAGAGGGCCCAAACAAAGTGTGAAAATGTAAAGTACATTTTTCTACACTACATTTAGCCCCCACTTTAGTGAGAGGATGAACTTGCATCAAAATCACACTAAAGTAGACAAATATCAACCAATAGGGGGTCCAAGTGTACCAATGTTAGTGAGATAGGATGAAAAAGATAAAGGAGGTGGCCAAGCCCCCAGGATCAAGATCCCATTGCAAACCAACATAAGCACAAAGGAACACACACAAGATGTATGATATGCAGTAGCAAGACAAGATACACAAACATACAATGTCAACGACTAAAAGGAAAGAAAAAAGAAAAAAGGGGTGGATCAAGCCTCAACTATTTGTCCAACTCGATGCGGATCAAGCCTTAGTTGTTTGTCCAAAAACGTTTACAAGTGAAACCCATTGTCCACTATGCAAACAACAATATGCTCAAACGAGCTAGTGAAATCCGCTGTCCACTAGGTGAGCCCCTAGAAGGTGTCCAATGAGAGAATATTTGTAGGCTCCCATAACCATACCAAACTTATACCTCTTGATAACTTTGATAAGGTGCCACACAATATGAACTTCGAGCTTCATAAGGCTAGCAAGTTGCGTTATGCTAAGCACTTATGAACAAAACACAAATAGGATATTCAAAGAGGTTTTTCTTAGTTCATGTAAGGTCTCCTCTAAGGGAACATCATGTCTAATTTATCCAAGAGAGTAAAAGATTCACAACTTAGGGAATGCAATCCATATAATTACCACTAAGAGGAATGCCATATGCTCAAAAAGGTCACAATCTTGAAGGAAATCAAACCTAATGAAACCACCAAGAAGACGCATCACATGAATTAGGAAGACCACACTTTGAATAAAAAGTTCACATCTTCTAGGAGATGTATAATATCATCATTAAGAAGGGAACATGCAAACAATGAACTAGGGACAATATGCCCCCCACTTAAAATTTCAACATACTTGCTATGTTGGTATTTTAAGTAGAAATAGAGGAAGAGAGGATCCTTGGAAATAATGCATACCTCAAAAAACTAGTTATCCTTTCTCCCCAATCATAGAGACAAAGAAAATCAACAAGAAGTATCATGTTGCTGCCAAGAGAGATATGGTTGCACCAAAAATTGTACCACCATGAATGGCAATGAGCAAGACACATAAATATACTAATGCCACATAGTGATGAGCAACATGATAGGATGAAAATAAATATCAATTAGAGGAAATAGGTGCATCAACACAAGGAAGAGTACCACAATCCTTAAGATGTTGAATTTTATCACTCAAAGCCTTACATTCATTAGTATAATGACCATGAATTCTATGATATGCACAAAATGAACTTTTGTTGTAAAATTTCTTCCGTGTTCTTGGAGGGAGAGATATCAAGTGAGCTTAGAGAAGCTTTGACAAGGTACTCTCTTGATCATTAATAGAAGATGTGTAAGGAAAGCAGAGGTGCAGAAACACTTTCCTAATTCCAAATCCACAGGGAAGAATGCAATGCAGGGCTTTTAATTTTTCCAAATTACAATCCAATTGAGACACACATGAAGGAATAACAGAAATAAAACAAATACACAAAGAAAAATCAAACAACAGATTTATGTGGGAAACCCTTATGGGAAAAAACCCACCACACCAAGCTGAATCTCTTTGTATTATAGTAACAATAATTACATACAATCAGAAATACAACTCTGATAATTTTTCAGTAGCTGCAACATTCACCATTTTTAAACTCTCTCAGATAAGCTCTCTTTTTCTTCGATAAACTCATCGCATCTTTTAAAATAGAATCGTTCTACTTTAAATCTTATTCACTTCAGATTTTGTCTTCTGTGCATCCTTATTTGCCATTTCCAATCATAGACAGTTTCCATTTGAAACTTGATTTTTCCATGCATGCTGTTTTTCCAGCGTTGCAACTGATGCATAAAATCAATCATCATCTTGCTTGAAAACTGCTTCCTGTGATTGGTTCACGAAGCTCCACATAGGATGGTCAAGCTAGTCAAGAGCATTCAACTTTGTTGGCATATCGGTGAGACACTCATAGTGTCTCCCCGATGCCACAAAGTTTCTCTATCGGTGTCGCTATAGCTTCCACGAGTCGGCAAGATGCTATAACGACTGTTACATATCATAACAAAACCATCGATGGCCAATTCAATTCTATCGGCAAAGGTTTCCTTTATTGGCGAGACTCATATCGAATGGAACAAGACATATCAAAATCAGAGAAGCCATCGGCAAGACATACCGATGTCGCCAAGACCTTATGTTGAAATCTTCAAGTCATGCCGGCGTGAGCCACTTGGCATGACTATCACTCTTCGGCAAGACTCATATCGAAGCAGAACTTCCACTAAAATTCACACTATCGCCAAGACTCGTGTCTATCACCGTGACCTTTCTCTAAGCTCCCTAGGTCTTATTAAAGACTTACTATCGAAAAGACTCAAGACTTTTGCCATGACGTTTCACCGAGCTCCATCATGTCTTACTGAGTCGGCAAGACATAAGCCCTTTGCCAAGACGTTTCTCCAAGCACCCAAAGATAACTCGAAGACTTCTGTCGGCACGACTTATGACTTTTGCTAAGACTTCCTAGCGAAGTCTTTTGTCACCGTGAAGTCACTGCGAGGATACTATCTGTTGGCAAGACTTAGCTTCATCGCTAAGACATCTCCCCGTGACCCGTGAGTTAATTTGACCTTCACCTTGACTCCCGAGAGCAACCTTTGTCAGTGAGACATTACATACTCGCTGGGACATCTCACCGAAGCCCTAGCGTTAGCTAAACGTCGGCGAGAATTACACCATTCGCTGGGACTTCTCCCTGAAACTCATGAGCTAGCCTGATTAGATCACACTGTCGCTCGAAGAAATCCATTCGCCAAAAGGTTATGCTGAAAACACAAAGTCACAACGATAGAATTTGTCGGCAAGACTTCAACCTTGTCATAGTGATAGGATCATTTCAAGAGCATCAGAACTGTTAGTCGCCCAGACATGAACATTGTCATAGTGACTTATGCCCTTCAAGAGTTTCATGTCAGTAAGGATTGAGGCACAAATTCCAACAAGCTCCCACTTGATGAAGATATTATTGACACCTCCAAAGCATAACAAAACTACTAAAATTCATGGGCCAAGAGGCCCATCAAACTGGCACACCACCTGAACTTGTCTGTGCTCACAGACTTCGTCAATGCATCTGCAACATTCTCTAGAGTATCCACTTTCTCCAAGGAGACCTTCCCATCCTCCACCATATCTCATACAAAATGATACTGTACATCTATATGTTTCGTCTTGGCATGGAAAGTAGGATTCTTTGCCAAACATATAGCACTCTGGCTATCACAGTAGATAGTAATATTTTCTGCATCAAAGCCAATGTTAGAACAAAAATGTTTTAACCAGATTGCTTCTTTACAGGCATGTGTGGCTGCTATGTATTCTGCCTCTGTAGTAGACAAAGCGACTACAGCCCGCCGCTTGCTCATCCAACTCACTGGAGCACCATTCATCATGAAAATATATCCATTGGTGGATCTTCTGCTGTCAATGTCCCCTACCCAATCAGAATCCACATAACCTCGAATACTAAGAGTTCTCTATGATTCAACCAAGTTACCATGGTAACACAAAGCATAGTCTGAAGTGCCCTTCAGATATCTAAACACTCTCTTCACAACATCCCAATGTGTTCTTCCAAGATTAGCCATAAACCGACTAAGAACTCCCACTGCTTGGGCAATGTCTGGCCTTGTATAAACCGTAACATACATGAGACTGCCAACTGCACTTGCATAAGGCACATTGGTCATGTCCTCCATCTCAGAAGAATATTTTGGACAATCCTCAACAGATAGCTTCGTTCCTTGTGTAACTGGAACAACTAGCTGTTTGCACTATCATACAAAATCTCTCTAGAATAGTCATGATATACTTACTCTGACTGAGCCAAAGTTTTCTATTCTTTCTGTCCCTGGTTATTTCCCTTCCCAGAATGTACCCTGCTACACCAAGATCTTTCATTTCAAACTTTGCAGACAACTGGGACTTAAGATCAGGAATCATTAGCTTACTATTGCCTATAAACATCATATCATCAACATATAGAGCAATAATAAGAATTTGATCACTTTCAGCTTTGTAATATACACATGATCACATTTTGATCTTACAAATCCCAAAGACAAGACAAACGTGTCAAAATTTTGGTACCAAATTCTAGGAGACTGTTTTAAACCATACAGAGATTTCTTCAACTTGCAAACCAACCTTTCCTTACCTTTTACCACAAAGTGCTCCGGCTGGGACATATAAATTTCTTCTTCAAGATCACCATGAAGAAACGCTGTTTTCACATCCATCTGTTCAATCTCTAAATCATATGCTGATGCAAGTGACAAAAGGAATCTAATAGATTTTAGCTTAGCTACAGGAGAAAAAATTTCTCCATAGTCAATTCCCTCTACCTGGGAATAACCTTTTGCAACCAGCCTCGCTTTATATTTTTCTACACTACCATCTAGACCTATTTTCTTTTTGAATATCCATTTGCAACCTATAGATTTTCTGCCTTTAGGAAATGGAACCAAACTCCAGGTGTCATTCTGATACCACTTGTAAGGAAAGCAAAGGTGCAGAAACACTTTCCTAATGCCAAATCCACAGGGAAGAAAGCAATGCAGGGCTTTTAATTTTTCCAAATTACAATCCAATTGAGACACACATGAAGGAATAACAAAAATAGAGCAAATACACAAAGACAAATCAAACAACAGATTTACGTGGGAAACCCTTACGGGAAAAAACCCACCACACCAAGTTGAATCTCTTTGTATTACAGTAACAATAATTACATACAATCAGAAATACAACTCTGATAAATTTTCAGGAGCTGCAACATTCACCGTTTTTAAACTCTCTCAGAAAAGATCTCTTTTTCTTCGATAAACTCATCGCATCTTTTAAAATAGATTCATTATGCTTTAAATATTATTCACTTCAGATTTTGTCTTCTGTGCATCCTTATCTGCCATTTCCAATCATAGATAGTTTCCATTCGAAACTTGATTTTTCCCTGCATGCTACTTTTCCAGCGTTGCAACTAATGCATAAAATCAATCATCATCTTGCTTGAAAACTACTTCCTGTGATTGGTTCATGAAGCTCCACATAGGATGGTCAAGCTAGTCAAGAGCGTTCAACTTTGATGGTATATCGGTGAGACACTCACAGTGTCTCCCCGATGCCACAAAGTTTCTCTATCGGTATCGCTATAGCTTCCATGGGTCGGCAAGATGCTATAACAACTATTACATGTCATAAAAAAACCATCGATGTCCAATTTGATTCTATTGACAAAGGTTTCCTTTATCAGTGAGACTCATATCGAATGGAACAAGACATATCAAAATCAGAGAAGCCATCGACAAGACATACTGATGTCACCAAGACCTTATGTCGAAATCTTCAAGTCATGCCAGCGTGAGCCACTTGGCATGACTATCGCTCTTCGGCAAGACTCATATCGAAGCAGAACTTCCACCAAAAGTCACACTGTTGCTAAGACTCGTGTCTATCACCGTGACCTTTCTTCGAGCTCCCTAGGTCTTACTGAAGACTTACTATCGGCAAGACTCAAGACTTTCGCCGTGACGTTTCACCGAGCTCCATCATGTCTTACTGAGTTGGAAAGACATAAGCCCTTCACCAAGACATTTCTAAGAGAACCCAAAGATAACCCGAAGACTTCTGTCGGCGTGACTTATGACTTTTGCTAAGACTTCCTAGTGAAGTCTTTTGTCACCGCGAAGTCACCGCGAGGATACTATCTGTCTGCAAGACTTAGCTTCATCACTGAGACATCTCCCCATGACCCATGAGTTACTTTGACCTTTGCCTTGACTCCCAAGAGCAGCCTTTGTCGGTGAGACATTACATACTCGCTGGGACATCTCACCGAAGCCCTAGTGTTAGCCTGACGTTGGCGAGACTTACACCATTCGCTGGGACTTCTCCTCGACACTCGTGAGCTAGCCCGATTAGATCACAGTGTCGCCTGAAGAAATCCATTCGCTAAAAGGTTATGCCGAAAACACAAAGTCACAGCAATAGACTTTGTCGGCAAGACTTCAACCCTGTCACAGTGATAGGATCATTTCAAGAGCATTAGAACTGTTAGTCGCCTAGACATGAACACTGTCACAATGACTTATGCCCTTCAGGAGTTTCATGTCAGTAAGGATTGAGGCACAAATTCCAACAAGATGTTCATTTATTTATGAAAAAGAAATCTCTTACTTAGTACAAGGTGTCATACATACACAAGACTCTTTAGATTGTGAGATTTTGTACTCTCCCTTAAATGAGGGTGTAAAATCTAATGAACTCCAAACTAAGACATATTGTTGAAGATGTCCTAGGAGTATTTTGCATGATGACATTTATATTAAGCAAATATTTCTTTGTTTTGTTTGTTTCTTTCAAGGGACAACAACCAAGGCCACTAGTTGTTTCTATTAGTTTAGGATGCACCGAGGTTAAAGTTGGCTTAGAATAATCTTTTGTAATGGTGTTGGTATTGAGTGAAGAATTTTTTGATGCTTTTTTATTTTTTTCTTTTGAAGGACAATAACCAAGACCACAAGTGGTTTCTTGTGTGTTAGAATCTATAGGGAAATGGATGCCTTGTTCTCTAGCACCACATCCTTTTCCACTATAACCAAGTTGTTTCAAAATTTCGTAACCTCTTCCATAAAGCTTTTTCATTTCTTTTGGATTCAATGGTTGTTCATAATCAAATTCATCAAAGTTTGTTGTGCAATTTGTTTCTTCTTCTAAAGTGGTTGAAGTGGATGCTTTCAAAAGTTCTTCTGAATTTTGTGTTGACATTACCGCTGGTTCTTTTCTCTTTTCAGACTCTTTTGTTATGATTTTGTATTCTCCCATGAATGTGGGTGTAAAATATAAGGAACCCAAAACATCCTCTAATAAATTTGTGACCTTTTCAATATTGTTCTCTTTTTGTTCCTCTTGCATGGGTTCTACTTTTGTAGTTGGTGTCAATGTTTTCAAAGGACTTTCCTTGTCTTTCTCAATGTGTAGAGATTTTGGTTCAGGGTAAGCTTCGATTGTATACACTTTGTTGTTGTATACATACTTCATTATAAGATGAAGGGTTAAAGGCACAACATGCATTTCATGAATCGATGGTCTTCCTAAAAGAATATTATATGACATTTCTTGAGGCATAACATGGATAGGAGTTTGCAATGTAGCTTTTCCAATTGTAATAGGTAATGTGATCAAACCAAGCAGTTGTTTTCCTATGTTATCAAATTCACAAATAGAAGAAGAATCAGGTTCAATATTGCTCTTATCCATTCCAAGCCTATCCAAAAGGCTTATGCTACACATATTAAGGGATGAGCCATTGTCAAAAAGGGTTCTTTTTATTCCACACTATTAATGATAGCTATTATCATGAGAGCTTCATTTTGTTTTTGTATTTCCAAATAAGGTAGCTCACTTTGGTGAGAAAAATGTCTATATTAACCAGGTTCATTCCTTGAATGAGGGATGCTACATCATTTGGATTTTCACTAGGAGGAACCATAATTTGTTGCAAAGCTATTTGGAGCATACTATGATAATTAGGTGAGGCTTGAATAAGATCCCATAGGGATATCTTAGCAAGAGTATTTTTAAGTTGTTCAACAAGGTCACGCTCCTTTCCACTATGTAAAGGAAAACGAGGAGGACTAGGAAAAATACGTTGAGGCAATGGTAACAAAATGAGAGTGGTTTGTGGTTGCCTATTGTTCCTTGTATTATATGTGTGAGCAATGATATTACAATTCGGTTGTTGTAAAACATTTTTACTACAAACTTGCCTTGTAAAGTTCAAGATAGCTCCTAGAGGTAATGGTTTCTTTTTATGTGGTCCTATGATAAGCACAAGTTTGTTTTGAACTTGAGATTGATATGTGGGTGGGTAGATGGTAAGAAGGGACTCAGGAGATGACTTAGGAGGCCCAGTAACTAGAGGACTTGTAGGATGACTCAAGGGATATCTAATGTTCATAACCTCAAAATACATCCTTATTTTGATGATATTTTAGTAAAGGGGAGTCTAATGTAACCTTATCATCATCTAAGGAAACCACATTACTATTTTTTGAAAGACATGTACCAACTCTAGCATCCTCTTGCACCATGATCTCTTCCCTAGTAGGAGAGTTTTTAGGAGGAGAAAACAAGATTTTCATGACATTGAATGGTTGGATCTTTTAAGATAACTTTATAATAAGTAAGGGAGGAATGTATAGAAGAATTATCTTGCTTGTTAATGATTGCATCCCTTTGTTCCATTTTTCCTTCCAAAGTTGGAGAAGCATTGGGAGAGGGAGAAACAATACTCATGAATTTCAATGAGTGGTTCTTCTAATACCAAAATATCTTCTTCACAAGGAGAAGAGATATTAAGAGAAGAACAAATATGATTGTCATGGGTATCTATGATTACATTCCCTTGTCCAATAAAGTCTTCCCAAGTAGGAGAGGTAGAGGAAGTGAAAAAAATAGGATCGTCATGGATCTCAATGATTGGATCTTCTAACACCAACATACCCTCCTCAAAAATAGGAGAAATAATGTGATTGTCATGATTTCCCACAATTGAATTCTCTTTCAATAAAACATTCTCACAAGTGGGAGAGATATTAAGGGATGGGTGAAGGATAGGAAATGTGGTATTAAGGGATGTGTCAATTTCATTGTCTTGCACTAAGAAACTCTCATAACTAGGGACGATGTTGGAAGAAGGAATAACATGATTGTTAATGATATTTTTCTTAGCATACTTGGAAAGGCAAGATAGTAACATCGTGTGACCAAAAATGAAAAAGTAATTTTATTCAACTTATGCAATGCTTCAAGAATGTAAACATTGTGTACCCAAAAATAAAAATTAATTTTATCCAACTTATGAAATGCTTGAGTAATGTAAACATTTTTAATGAAATGTAATAGATTTTTTTTATTTTTGATGAGTTTGCAACAAATGAGGCAAAATAACACCTTTTCTTGCACATATACTAGCTATTTTCTAGAATTTCAAAATACAGTTTGAACAATAGAAATAGGAAGCCAAAAGGGAGATTTAGATGCACCCAAAATTTGGTCAAAATGTCTATGCATGAACTCATTTGCCCATGGGTGAATGGGTCCCTGCTTAGGGTTTTAAAAAAAAATGAAAAATGCAAATTCTAAGTTGTTTTGTGTGTTCTCTGTTTCAGGTTGCAAATTGGTACTTATAGTTTTAGAATTATAGAAAATCAAAGTTAAATGTGAGTGTAAAATGATGCTAAATGACAACCAAAATGACCTCTTTTTAAATGCAATTTTGATCCAATTTTATGACTTAAGTGACTAAAAGTATGCTATTATGTAAATACTATGCAAAATCATTCTAACATTATGTAATTTTTGTTGATTTTTCTTATTTAAAATGAGTGCAAAATGCAAGATTACACCTACAATGAAAGACAACTTTAAGCCAAATTTAGAAACCCTAAATGTCATATCCCCAAAATTACTTGATCTAATTTTGGAGGGAAATCATAAATAGTGTTTTTAAACACTATATATGAATTTAATAATAATTAAATATTTATAGTAATCTTTACAAATGATATTAAATAATAAATTTAAATTATTAAAAATAATATTTAAATTTTGAATTTATCTGGCCGACTTCTTAGTTGGCATTGGAAATTTGAGGTTAGATCTAGTTGAACTCTTTTGGTGGGCACTGGAGTTATCTATTTATGCTAGATCATTTGCCTTTGGGCATTATCATGGTATGTGACATAGTCATGAAATACTGAAGAGACATAAACCTCTTCAGTGGGCGACAAGGTAGGGGCATCATTCCACCTTGCGACTGTGTTTCATCCTTCACTAGAATTTCCATATATCCTCTTTGTTATTTCATTCCAATATTTCTAGTATCACTAAGTCTCTTCATTGGCACAAATCAATTTTGCGTCTAGAGGTAGTTGGGAAAAAACTTCACAAGTCAGTCTATCCCATGCACTCAACGCAAGGGAACAACATATAATTCTGGGCACATCCAAAGGCATAATCAGGTTACCCAAGCAAGTAAGGCTATGTGCACAGGTTCCAACGAAACTATTACATTTGAACTCCCATCATTGCCATAGACAGGGTTGCTAGCAACGAAACACATAAGCAAGCAAGGTGAAATTACTAAGTCCAGATTGCGAGCCAGGTGTAAGCAGAGAAATTCATATTTTGCTGTTGATACGGATCGTGGGTTGGAACAATGACCAATATACAGGGTGTATCCATTAGAAACCATTATAGATCACTAGCATCAGACTCAAGATGATAGGAGAGGCATCGACTGAGCTCAAATCTATATTTCAACACCATTCGAAGTGTGAGCTCTCCCATGAATGCATCTTTTGATAGTGAAATATCTATGTATGTTCAACCATTACTATAATAATTATACTCAGATCTGGATTTCCTATAAATTTTCTCAAATTGATAGACATTATTGTGAATTCATGATATTATCATTCTGGTGACATTGTTTACTACTATGGCGCAATCAATTTCTTGTTTACTATTATCATAAGTTGATCATACTTTGCTGAAAAATATAATTCAATTTGGTGTGATTCAGTGATTGCGTGTTTACACTGGGTTTAGCATAGATAAGTTTCTTTGTTTCAGAATGTAAACAGTTTGTATAGGGCAATCTATATTTCACATACACCTATTTTTGAACTCAGATTATGTAGATCATATTACAGTGGTATTCAAGCCACAATCCTACCAGTCGTGGGTGATCTAATGATGCAATTAAGCCAAAGATATATAAGGGAAATCGAGAAAGAGAGGAAGAAGGCTGAAGCGTCATCTCAGGGAGGAATCCGTGGAATAGGAGGCAAAAGTAAGCAAAGGATGGTAGATCTTAGTGATGAGTTTAAATAATGCCTACAAGAGTAGAAGCAAGTGAATTAGATGCTGGTCCAGATGATGCAAACCCTTACAAACACAATCAACGACAATAAATCAACATTGAATGTTGCAGACAAAGGAAATTTTGACCATTTTGGAGGAGGAAATCATAGTAGAGCATCAAATGGATCTACTCTCAGACACTCCTAGCCCATGTTTTTTCCTAGGATAGAGGCACCACATGAAGGAGAAGGTTAGAACCAACCTAATTTTTGTAGTATTGTGCAAGATTACATGAAATTAGATGCCGATGCTCAAATAACAATCCCCTTTGAACAATTCAATAATGCTAGGAAAGGATTTGGAATGGATGGGAGACAACATTTGCAATGAGTCAATAAATATATTTAATATAGATTGAACAAGCTCTCACTCCTTACATTTGATGGCTTAGGGAAGGTTAATACATAATTCTCTCTTAGCCCTATGAATGAAGATGAAGATGTTAAATTTTCCATTCTGCACTTGGAAGGGACAACTCAAGAATGGTGGCACCATGGTATTGTGACTCAGGGGTTTGATCTTGTTACTACATATGCTGATTTCACACAAAGCTTATGGAGTGGTTTGATAGGAAGGATCTAGAGGTGTACTTCCAAGATTTGACAAGGGTAAAGTAGCTTGGGATAGTGGATGATTATGTTTCAAAATTCCAAAGGTTAGCTGTTATGGTTCTTGATGTTTCTGATAAGAGACTCATGTTCCTCTTCATTGAAGGGATATCAAAATCTTATTGTGGCTTGGTAAGAGCTTTAGAGCTAACATCATTGGAAGAAGCTATTCGATGGGCCTTGAACCTTGAGGACTCCACCACAAAGAGTAAGCCTATGATCAAGAATGTGCCAATAGGACAGCCAAAGAAGCCACCCCACAAGATTACTCCTCAGCCGATGAACCCACCACCACAATCTCACAGGATGGACATATCCAAGAATGAGCTACAAAGAAAGGGATTGTGCTACCATTTCAAAGAATGTTGGGTATGAGGTCATATGTGTAGGGGAAAGGACAAATTCACTATATTGAGGTAACCTCTGATGATGATGTTGAAGAGGGGGAGGGTGAATTTGCAAGCTTTACTGATGAGGAGGTGCATGTAGAGGCTTTGGTAGGAGGACAATTAGGAGGAACTCTTGCAATGCTTTCCAGAGAACCTTGGTATCATTCTCTCTACATTAGAGGGGAATTTACAAACATAGGGTAACAATATTAATTGATAGTGGAGCCACCCATAATTTCATCAATGAAGGGATAATAGCTAAGTTGAGCCTAAGGGCGAAAGATTTTGAAGGATTTAATGTGACACTTGCAGATGGTTACACCATTCCATGCAATCGCTAAATTCAACAAATAGAGTTGACCATAGGAGGACACAAGATGAGAGATGATTTCTACATAGTTGGAATTGGTGAGACAAATGTGGTCTTGGGAGTGAAATGGCTACACTCTCTTGGGGAGTACAAAAAAAACTATTAGGCTTTGGAGTTAAAGTTTAAAGCTAATGGAAAAGATGTCATTCTTTAAGGATTCTCCAAGGCGGAACCTAAGGATTTTTTGACCAAGGAAATGAAGAAGAGAGCAAAGAAATTCAAGAATCCAGATTTGAAGTTGCTTGAGTGCAAGCAACACCCGAGCAGGGAGGACTGTCATATCCCCAAAATTACCTGATCTAATTTTGGAGGGAAATCATAAATAGTGTTTTTAAACACTATATCTAAATTTAATAATAATTAAATATTTATAATAATCTTTAAAAATAATATTAAATAATAAATTTAAATTATTAAAATAATATTTAAAATTTGAATTTATCTGGCCTACTTCTTGGTTGGCACTAGAAATTTGAGGTTAGATCTGGTTGACCTCTTTTGGTAGGTGTTGGAGTTATCTATTTATGCTAGATCATTTTCCATTGGGCATTATCGCGGTATGAGACATAGCCACGAAATCCTAAAGAGACAAAAACCTCTTCAGTGGGCAACAAGGTAGGGACGTCAATCCCCCTTGTGATTGTGTTTCATCCTTCACTCACATTTCCATATATCCTCTTCGTTATTTCATTCCAATATTTCTAGTACCGCTAAGTCTCTTCATTGGCACAAATCAATTTCGCGTCTAGAGGCAACTGGGCAGAAACTTCACAAGTCAGTCTATCCTGTGTACTCAATGCAAGAGAACAATAAATAATTCTAGGTGCATCCAAAGGTATAATCAGGTTATCCAAGCAAGTAAGGATGTGCGAACAGGTTCTAGCAAAACTATTACATTTTAAACTCCCGTTATTGTCACAAATAGGGTTGCTGGTAGCGAAACACATAAGTGAGCAAGGAGAAATTACTAAGTCCAGATTGCGAGTCAGTGTAAGCAGAGAAATTCATATTCTACTATTGATATGAATTGTGGGCTGGAAAATTGACCAATCTTTAGGGCGTATCCATTAGAAACCATTATAGATCACCAACATCGAACTCACGACAATAAGAGAGGCAATGACTGAGCTTGGATCTATATTTTAGCACCATTCAAATTATGATCTATCTCATGAATGCATCTTTTGATATAGAAATATTTGTGTATGTTCAACCATTACTATAATAATTATACTTAGATCTGGATTTTCTATATTGCCTCAAATCGACATACATTATTGTGAATTCATGATATTGTCATTCTGGTGACATTGTTTACTAATATGGCACAATCAATTTCTAGATTACTATTATCATAAATTGATCATATAATTTGTTGAAAAATATAATTCAATTTGGTGTGATTCAATGATTGTGTGTTTACATTGCATTTAGCATAGATCAGTTTCTTTGTTTCAAACTGTGCACAATTTGTATCGAACAATCTATATTTTACATACAACTATTTTTGAACTTAGATTGTGCAAAGCATATTTCACTAAATGTAATGAATTAATTCAAATCCTAGATCTAGGGTTTGAATGCACTCTAAATCAGAAATTAGAATGTTTGAAATGTCAGGTTCACCATAATGAAACATCGAAAAATAGCGTAGGTTCACCAAAACATAGGGTTTCATACTAAATTTGGAATGTTTCACAAAAATTACTATAAATAGAAAGGAAAAAATGGGGTGTAATGAACCTACCTATTTTCTATTTCATTTAGGAAACAAGATCCTCCAAGATAGAATTAACTTTCAGCCCTTGGGTGAGTCAATTCTATGGAAGATCTAACAATTTCATTTATGTGTGTGTGGACAGGGGGTACAGTTCAAACAACACTTTTGGGAGAAAGATTAAAAATAGTAAATGACCTCAAATCTATAACCTAAGACCTGATTCATGTAGATGAAACATAGATCTAACAAAAACAATAAATTTTATATTTTTTGGATGAGTGGAAGAAACTTAAAACTTGCCTCAAAAACTGGTTGCTAAGTGTCCTGTTTGGTTGCAAAGTGTCATGAGACAACTTTTTGAGCTGAATTTTTGGAAGCCTCTGATGATAGATCTGAGATGAAATTTCCCACTAGTTTCACAAAAATGTCAGAAAATAAATCCGAGATCCGAGTTTCTGTGATTTTGACAACTTTTCTTGCAACTTTGACAACTTTTGCAACTTTTGCAATTTTGCACTTTAGGGGTCTCCAATCTTCAATTTTCCTTCAACCTAAAATATTCAAAACACACAAGAGATAAAAATTGTTTGTTTTTGGTGAATGGGGGTTTTCCTTGGTCAAACCCCATTTTGGTAATTAAACCTTGAATTGAAATAAAAAATGAAAGGAATGATGAAGGAACAATGCAATGTTGCAACTCAACAAACCCTTGAATGAAACCCTAGGAAATTTGAAATGTTGATGTTGATCTTGCTTGGAATAAATTCAATGGATGTTGTTCTTGATACTTGAAATATGACTTGAATGCTTGAATTGATCTTTGAAACCTATATCACAATGTCAGCTCGAAAAAATGCATGATTGCAAAAGGCCTTGACATGATGCTAGAGAACTTGAATGCTGCAATAAAATGCTTGATAAATCTGCTCTTGAATGTCTTTGATCATAAACTTAGCTTTAGGAAATGCTTGCATGAAAACTCTACCTTCTTAGAATTTGAAATCATGAAATAACCTTGTATTTATAGGTATGTATCCTTAATTTCCTAGAAATTAAACATTACAAGCCGACATTACAATTTGAATTTAGATACATTAAATATTTTCCAAAAACATAATTTAAATTTAGGTGCAAATGCTTATGGTGGACCCATTCGCCCATGGGAAAATGGGTCCCAGACCCCTATTCCTAGAGCACACATTGCTCAAGGTAAAGTGTTATGTGTTGGCATTAATTATTGTTGGGTTTCCCCTTCAAAAAATATAATTTATTAGGCTTGTAGATGTAAAATAGGGCTTGTTAAGGCACAATTATGTCAATTTTAATTAAGAGGGCTCAAACAAAGTGTGAAAATGTAAAGGAGTACATTTCTCTACACTATAGTTGTGATGTTGAAGATAGGCTTCAAGATGTCAATTGAGTGGGAATTCTAGATAAGATCGTGTTTTGAGTTCCATGTGTGGTGAATTGGGTGCACAAATGAAAGTTTTTGTGTTTAGGTCTTATTTGGGGCTGACCTAACATGTTTGGTGTTTTGAGAAGGATGAATATGTGTTGTAATCTTATGTAGGACCTATATTAGGTTCATCTTGACCTATCTTGAGGTGAATTGAATTTTGAATTAAGGCACGAGATGTGGATGAAATGTTTTGAGGATGACATGTTCAAATTTTGCATGTTACTTCCAATTAGGATGACCTAATTGAAGTTGCACTTGATGTGGATATTTATGGGAGATTGATTTTAGTGTTTTGTAGATGAGGTGCAAGTGATGAGCGATAGATGACATGAATGGTGTTCCAACTACATGTGTGTGATGTGAAGTTGATTAGAATTGTGCAAATACAGAGCATAGTAGTGCATTGATTCAAATTAGTGCATAGACTTATTTTTTACTTCATTGGAACTATAATACAACATATGATAGATTCTATTGTATTGGTTCAATAGGTTTTAAGCCACCCCTTCTATCTTCTATCTTATTCTGTGTGGGTAGTGAGTCCATTATATAATGAGTCCACCTGTAGTGAGCATTTCTATAATATACTATATCCAAATATAATATATTGTGAGCTAACACTCATCGTGGTTTTTCCCACTTTGGGTTTTTCATGTAAAAATCATGGTGTTCATGTGTTATGTGATATTGTGGATGTTTCATGTTTTCATTCATTATTATAGTTGAATATGTTTTGGTAACTGGATGGATAATGTATGAATGGCTTAATAGAATATTGATTCACCTCCCCTCTTAGTATTTCAGGTGTTCAACAATTGATATCAAAGCTTGGATCCCTGGAAGAAGCTTGACCACTTTGGGAAGATCTTAGAGATTGAACACATGGCTGATAGAAAGTTTCCTATTCCTTTGGAAGAGATTCTTGCTATTGAATACACAAAATAAGATTGTATGATTGAAAAAGAAGAACTCAAAGTTTCTCTTGAAGATCTTAACAAAGTTGAAGATGAAAACAAAGATCTAAAGGAAAATATTAAAGAGGAAAATGAGTGCATCAAAAAACTAAGAGACAGATCAAGAAGTTCAAAGAAATTCATAAGGAAGTCAATCAATAATTGAAGCAAACAAATGGAGATCTCATCAGACTAAAAGTACAAGTGGAAGACAAGAAAAGAGCCGAGGAATGTCTAAATACAATGGTGGAAATAAAATATAATGAATGCATGAGGATTGATCAAGAAGTGGTAAAACTAAGATCAGATCTGGAGAAGGCAAAAAGTCATGAAGAAAAAATCAAGAAAAGTTGTACAATGCTTGATGAGTTGATTTCAGGTCAAAAAGCATTTAAAGACAAAGGTGGTCTAAGACTTGAAAAAGGAGAAAGCTCAAAAGAAACTTAGACACCTAATGCAGAAAAGAAGATCAAGGAACTAGGAGATAAGAAGAACAATGGCAAGATCTAGAATCAAAGAGACAATGCTAGAAGAACCCTTATTAGACAGCCAAATTCTCAAAGGTACCCATATTTCAATGGTTTTTTCTATTCTTGAAATAAATTTGGACATAGAACAATGGAATGTAGAAGCAAAATGAATCAGAATGCTCCATCTTTTATTGGTCAATGCTTTACATTCAAAAGATTTGGACATAGAGAAAATGAATGCATACGTCAAATGATGAATGGATATAACAATGGGAGAATGATTCAATCCTTCAATGGTTGCTGTTATACATGCTATGGATTTGGAAAAAAAGCTAATCAATGTAGATATAGAATGAATGGAAGGAATAATGCTTAGAGAAATGTCATATGCAACAATTACAATAGGCCTGGACATATTGCTAAATTTTGTAGAAGTAGAAACACAAGGAAGGATAATCCAATAAAGAATAATGTACTAGTCAAAGAGATTGATCCGGTTGAAATAAAGAAAGAAATGAAAAAGATCTAGAGAAAGAAAGAAGAGATTGAGAAAAAGGGAGAGTTTGTACCATCCTCCGGTGTAGATGTTTCCTTCGATAACTAGGCCTATAGATATGGCTTAGGGGGAGCTTTAATGGATATCTTATATCCCTCGCCAAAAAAAGGTGCTAAAGCTACATCACAAAGATATGTCATGAAGAACATAATGCTTAATCTATTGGAGAAAATTGTGAAAGTAAATATGCTAATGCTGAGATTTATGAAGCTCGAGAAGGTGACTGTGGATACTATTTTTAGGGTTACCAACTTTATGGTTTGAAGCATTTATTTCCAAATTAGGTCAAATTAGAGTGTTAAAAGGAAATTTGTGAAGGAAAATTCATTTCATCAAAATAATTTGAAGGAGAATAGAAGAGAAAGAAGTGAATTTGAAGAGTTCAAAGCACTTCCAAGTTATGGGGCATCAAAACCCTAGTTTGTTGAGTAGAGTAAAAGGTATTTAGAAATTCTTGTACACCCTAGTTTTGTGGAATTGTTGTTTGAAGGAAATTTGAATACATTTTACTATGGAAATACAAAGGGTTGTAGATGTTTCACAGAAGCCACAACCTAAGTTATACCTTTCCAAAGGCATAGAAGATGACCCTATAGGCACATTTTCACATATGCCTTATGGGGTTTTACCAATACTCTCCCAAAAAGTTAGTGGACCTATGGATGAATGAGTTAACTGGAGATGATTACGCTTTGAAGCCAGAGTACAAAACCCTAACCAAGAAGAAATTAGATGTATGAAAATGGTTTTTAAGTTTTAGCTATGATGAGAAGTATGTCAGATTGGCCCTAAGAAGAATTTGTGACCAATTTATGTGGACTAATGGACCTCATATGATAAATAAGGAATTTATTAGAGAGATAATTGGTTTATGGTCCACCGGACTGGTTCCAATTCTTAAATACATCAAAAACAAGGATATAATGGAGAGAAAAGGTACTACATTCGATCAAAGAGCCCTCACAGTAAACCCTATCCAGAGCTTAACAATTAGATATACAACTATGCTTATTGGATACAAGATTTACTATACCAATAGAGACAATTTAGTCTTTACCACTACAATTCATGTGGAACAAGATATGGTTGAGAATAATGTTGATTATGATCTTTGTGAGTTGCTCTGACAACAATTGATAGAAAATATAAAGGAAATTAAGAAGTATGTATTCAAGTATGGAACATTGGTAATGTGTTTAATCTTTACTTCTTGAGGGAAGTTCATGTGGTTGGAAAGGTCAATTGGTTAAGCACAAGGCTTGTAACACATCAAATAGGAGATTATATGAGAGGTCTTGGAGATATGAATGCTTAGGATGATGCCCTTCTAATCTTCTTTGCAGTATTCCAAAGAAGAATGAATGAGAGACAAAGGATCCATGGGAGTGTTGTGGAAAAATACAAAAATGACATTACTTTCTTGGTTTCCATAGATTTTTGTATAATGGAAGAAGTGAAACCTAGGATAATTTGGGTTTCAGAACTAGGTTATGAAGTTTTAGAGGCATGAATTGTTGGTTGTGCAAAGATGCTTCTAAACAATCCTAAAGATCCCAACAAGCTGAGATATGGGAATTATGAAGAAAATTCAATGGAAGTTCACCTAGAGTTCAAGAAACCAGTGATGCAAAAGAATGTTGATGATATGTTTAATATATATACATAAAAAGTGGCCTTTAAATGGAAAAAGTTAAGTATTCCAAATAAAAAGCAAGAGCTAACATGAGTGCAACAAAAGCCTTTGGTAGCTCAAGGAGATCAAGAATATCTGCTACCACATCTCTTCTTGCTACTAGTGAGAATAGGAAATCTACAGCTACCCCTTTGGTAGTTCATGCCACCATGATAGAAGTAAATAAAACCACTACCAAAACACCCCTATTGTTACTAAAAGGAGAGTCAAGCAAAAGGAAAAAAGGAAAAAGGAAATTGGCATCAATTTTGCTGAGGAAGAAGAGTTGGAAGAAGATGAAGTCCCTCTGATTAGGAAAAGAAAAATAATTCATATTGTAGATATAAAAAGTAAGGAGGAAGATGAAAAAGAGAAAGAAGGTTTCAAAATCTAGAAGAGGGAAAAGATGAAGGAAGCCAAATAGGCTTCTCCAGAGAAGAAGCAAAAATAAACAAAGAAGCCTTCAACAAAAGAAAAGAAGTAGAAGAAAAATGAGAAACCTCACTCCCCTATGAAGGTTGAAGAACTTTTCAATCAGTATAGTGCAAAATGAGATGCTAAAGGAGATATCAAAATTGTACAAGGAAGCTCATAAGGCAGATCAAGCTAACATGATTGAATATATAGTTCAGTACATAGTTGTGTTTGAGGTAGATATGTAGAATATTTGGAAGGATATACCAAATGATGTGTGGTATATTTTATTTAAGAGAAGAGAGGATGCAATCATGGAGTATGAAAAGATGAAAAATGAAGCTCTAGAGAGAGTTGGTGCTCACCAAATTGAAGAAGACTGAGCCACATTGGCTTCCATCTACATCAAGGAGCTTAGAAAAAATAGAAGGTAAATATTCTAATAGGAATGGATCAGAATGATCATGATATGATCTGAAAAGAGTGTAATGACAAGGCTGAGGAACTTGTACAAAAGTTAGGTCTACTCCTGACAAATGAAGAAGGCTTAAATGATGAATTTAGTGCTCCAAAACACATTGAGGAAGAAGATATGCACATAGATGATGCTCAACATGGGCATGATATCAATGATGAAGTCACTAATGTAGATGAATATCTAGAAAATATTCCTCTAGATATAAAAGAACCAGTACAAGGAAATGAGGAGGTTGAAAAGGTTGTAGAGGAAACTACACAAGATAACATTTCTATTCCTTTGACAACACACGATACAATAGTAAACCATTATACTTCCCTACCGGTAAACAATGATCAAGAGACATTTGTTCCCAGGTAGACACAAAAATTGCCACCAATGAAGATGAAAAGCATGGTGCTGATAAAGAACAAGAGAAAGTAAATGAAGAGTGTTGGAAGCCTTGCAACATGAGCATGAAGTATGGATGGTTGTGTTGGGTTTTCCTATGTTGTCATTGATTTCAAAATGGTGATAACTATATGGGAAGTTTGCTTGGTTTACCGGAAGCTGTTCTCTACTGGTAATACCCATTTGTGATGGATTAGTGTGTTGGTATTTGAGTCCGGAATTCATTGTAAGATTTGATATGACTCTAATCTCTTAACCATGTTTTCTTGACTCATTTAGACAACTATATCATGGATCTTGAGACATATTTTTTGTGAGCAGAAAGTTATCTCTGACAAACTTTAACTCTGTATTCTTCTATTGTTCTGTGTGTAGCATACTGTGTGGGAGACTCCGCATTCTACTAAGGTGAACATTCTTATGCTGTGGTTTTTTTGATAGTCTCTATGCTAGTAGTATGATGGGAAATTAATGTGTTCTCAGATCCAAAAGATGTTTTCTTTGAGGATTATTTTTTGGTTTGGAGAGTTGCGTTCTAGTCTTGGCTGACTCAGCGTATGCAATATACTATAAAGACTAGTTATGTTTTATGGATGATAGGCGACTTGGTATAATGCACTACGTGGATAAAATGTTTAAATATTATATGGTGCCAATGAAGAAGGTTTTGATTATTTTTGTGTTCATCTAATTAGGCCGACCTAATTGATGAATAAGATATACTTTTATATATATAAGGTGTTTTTAAGACTAAAAAGTATGTGTGTGTGGGTGAAAAAGAAAGCAAAAAGGAGAACAAGGAGAAGTGGGAGTGAATGTGAAATGTGAAGAGGGGAAGATTAGAGCCTAAATGCTTTATCAGTTTTGATCAGTGCAATTTTGTTGAGCGATTGCTACATGAGGTAGTACTTCATATTCTGAGCTTTACTGGAACTGAACTGTGCACATTGAAGGTGTATTCTATTAGTTCAATCTTTTGGAAGTGAGCCACTATCATTGTATTTTGGTGGTTAGCCCTCTTTTGTACTAAGGAAGTTAGCCTTTTAAGGATAGTAAGTCCTAGCAGTGAGCCCCGTAATAATTTTGTATCTGTATATAATATATTGTGAGTTAACCCTCACCGTGGTTTTTCCCATTTTGTGTTTTCCATGTAAAAATCCTGGTGTTCATGTGTATGGTTGCATTGACTTGTTTCTATGTTCTCTCTTGCTGATTCTGTCAAAATTGTAATAATGTTTAAGTGGATTTTATTATGGTTTTATGGAATACTGATTCATCCCCCCTTAGTATTTTGAATGTTCAACAATTGGTATCAAAGCCTGGTTCCTTGGAAGAAGCCTAACAACTTGAGGAAGGTCCCAAAATTTGAGTATGGGAATTTTTTTCCTTCGGAAGTAGTCTCTGTCAAATATTCAAAAGAAATGGAAGATCTGAAGGACAGGTTGTTGAAAGCAAATGAGTACATTGAAAAGATGCAAAGTAAAAGTGTTGAAGCATGTGATCTGTTGGTTGAAGGAGAAGAAATCATATGTAGCTTGCTACAACAATTGGATGAGAAGAAAAGAATTGAAGAATGTCAGGAAATTAAAATTCAAAGGAAGATGGATGAATGCATAAAGTTAGAAGAAGAAGCAAAGATCTTGAGACATGATTTAGAAAAGGAAAGAAGTTTTGAAGAGAAATTCAAGATAAGCTCGACGATGCTTGATGAATTGATTATCTTTTAAAGACTAGAAACAGATAAGAGTGGTTTAGGGTTTGAAGAAGGTCAAAGTTCTAAAGTGAAGCAATCTATTGGAAAGAAGATGTGGTACAAAAATAGATAAATCAAGGAGCTAAGAAGCAATTCCAAAAAAATTCCTGTCAAACGACATGACGCTAAAAGGTATTTATCTTTCAATGGCATTTTTTATTCATGCAAGAAATTTGGTCATAAGGAAAAGGATTGCAAGAGTAAAATGAATGATTCTTTGTCATTCCCCGACTAATGTTCTAAGAGCAAGAAGAATGGATATAAAGTTAGTATGTTGGATAAAAGGGAAAATGGAAAGAAAAATGTTGTTTGTTGTAAGTGCAGCAATCCAGAACACCTTGGTAGTTACAACAGAAGAAAGAAAAATATCTATCTGGCGAAGAAGAATGATCAAATCATCGATCTAGAAGAAGCAAGAAAGGAAATGAAAAGGATTTGGAGAAAGGAATAATCAGTCTTATTTATGCCAACCTCTAGTGCAGATACTCCCATCAATTTCTAAATAAAAGTAGTGGCTAAGGGGAGTAATCATCAAAAAATCTAATAAACCCTCTCATCGGTACTTGTGTCATATCATGGAAGAAGTATATTTAATGTGGTAACATGATTAAGGTATTTTCTTAGTCGCATGTGTGAAGAATCAAGTTTGCAGAATTTGAACGAATGGAGGCGTACATAATTCTCGAGGCAATCTTCCTGCAAGTTGAAAAATTTATTGCAAAATCATTCAGAATGGAAGGAATAAATTCAAATAATTTTAAAGGCTTATGTATTTTCAGAGAAGTGTGCAAAGGAAGTTTAGAAGGAAATTCAGAGTTTTAGGGTTTGAAGAAGATATTAGACGGATTAAAAGTGAGCTCCAGAAGTAGGATATCTATACATTTCTTGTTGGAATTTTCAGAGGTATTCCTATTTGCACAATCTTTCACTTTTATTACTATGGATAATTCAAATGTTATGAATTGTGCGGATAAATTTAAGTTGAAGAGATATTTGAGGAATGTGTCAGAAGAGTCTGTTGGTGCATTCTTTTGCATCCCTCTGAGAGTGTTTCCTATATAATATATCTATGCATTTGTTTACTGTAAGATAGAAGAGATGTCATCAGTTCAGTTGAACATGCTTTAGGAAAGTGAATTGAAAGAGATCCATGATGCCTGCAAAGTATTAGTTGAGAAAAAAGTTGGATGTTTGGAGGAAAGTTCCCTTGTTTGAATTTGAGAATAAGTATATTCAAATAGTGTTGAGTAGAATTCCTGATGAATCTCTATGGATAGATGAGGCACATTTGATTTCCATAGAAGCTATTAGAGATGTAACTGGTTTGTGTTCCTTCAGACCAATTCCCAAACTGAAGGATATGGATGAGAAAGAACAATTGAGGTTAGTGTGAATTCTAAAAGGAAAGAGATTGATTTGAGATCAATTATGGATCCAGTAATAAGGTATGCTGCTATGGTCATCGGTCACAAATTTTGTATCCCTAACAATGACCTTATAGTTTCTATTGCTGCTGTGCATACTGCTATTGATATGGTTAAAAGAGGTAAGGAATATGACTTGTGTGAATTACTTTGTATACATCTTTTGAAGAATTTAAAGGAGATCAAGAAGAGTAAGAAGAATAAATTTTGGTATGGAAATTTGGTTGTCTGTTTGCTCTTTTACTTTTTGAGAGAATTATCGGTAATAGGAAGGATAAAATGGTCAAATTCAGAGCCTATTACCTATCAAATCGAGAACTTCATGATAAATATTGGTAGTTTGAATGCACAAGAGGTTGCCCTTGCTGCATTCTTTGGAACATTTCAGATGAGGATGAACAAAAGGTTTAGGATTCTAGTAAGTGTTGTGGAAAGGTACTCCGGAAGCATAAATTTTATTGTTTATAGATTTTTGTCACATGGAAGTAGTTGAATCAAGGTTAGTTTGGATGTCTAAATTGGCTTATGAAGTGTCAAAGGTTGAAGTTGATAATTATGCTAAAATTATTTTGGAAAGCCCTAAGAATCTCAATGTCGAAGTTACCTCTAGTAGAGTGACCAGAACAAGGAAGAAAAGGAAGAGTGTTGCTAAGCAAGAAGTTGCAGAAGGAAGTGAGCTTGAACATGAGCATGAAAGAATAAATATTTAGAGAGCTTTGGAAGAATTGCAAAAGGTTATTCCCAATCCTAATTTTGATTCATCTATTTTTGTTGTGGAGAATATGCATGGCATGATTAATTCTTTGAAGGTCTACATCTTTAGACTTGAAGTGACTGTTGGAATCAGGTCCGATGAAGGAAATTTGGAAGATATCAAAGGAAAATGTGTGAATGCACACAGTCGAGTGTTGAAGGAATTAGAGAGTGTACAAGGTTGTGATGAAGATGCACAAGAAATACTTTCTTTTTGCCTAGATTGGTCTGTAAGTACATTGGATATAAGAAATGAGATACGAATGAGTGATTCCTAGTTGAGCACTTAGGAAAATACATACAAGTTAGCAAAAGATAAAGATAATCAGAGGTGGTCCTACATTGTGCAACTTCAGAACAAATTCTTTTCTCTACAGGATTAAAGGACATATGTTATCAAGAAGTTTGTGGCACTCAGAGACATGATTAAATTCAAACATACTTCTATTTCTAGTGCTCTTGGCTATATTGATGAATTATCATAGATTGATCTTAGTCCCAATAATTTAATAGATGGTATAGAGTCCTTAACTAAACTTGAGCTATTTTACAAGATTCTTTTAAGTGCAAAAGGTTCATGGGAAGAAGGTAAAGTGTCATGGAAGGCTATCCTGGAGAGTCTCAGAGGTTCTTCTTTGGGTTAATTCAAGGTTGTGTTCATATATTTTTGGTTACACTTTGATGCATATTTACATATATATCAGACCCCTTCATTTTTCATTAATGTCAAAGGGGGAGAGATAAAGAGATGAGAGATAAAGAGATGGAGAGATAGAGAGACAAAAGAAAAACATTTTTTTGTGAAGAATAGTTTTGATAGGGGAGTATTCATTGTATTCAGTTGCGGTATGTTGGAAATTTTTTTTAGTCATGCATGTTGCCATCCATGCAAAAGGGGGAGATTGTTGGAAGGCATGAAACATGAGCAAGAAGTATGGATGGTTGTGTTGGTTGTTCCAATGTTGTCATTGATGTCAACATGGTGATAACTACATGGGAAGTCTGCTTGGTTTATCAGAAGCTGTTCTCTGTTGATAATACCCTTTTGTGATGGATTAGTGTGTCAGTATTTGAGTCTGAAATTCACCGCAAGATCTAATATGACTCTAATCTCTTAACCATGTTTTCTTGAATCATTCAGACAACTATATCCTGTATCTTGAGACGTCTTTTGTTGTGAGCAGAAAGTTATCTCTGATAGAGTTTTAACTTTGTATGTTAGAAACCAAGATTTGAAATGCAAACCAGAAAATAACCTTCCACCAAGAGAAAAAAAAAAAAAACATAGAGATTGCATAAAGATATGCAAATTATATTATTCAGGAATCCAATAATTACAAGATATGATTTGCTTTATAAAAGCAAAGATGCATAAACCTAATCTTATCTTGAGCAACAAGATAGCTCAACAAGATAAGGATAACAACCTATAACCTAGGAATTAAATAATGCCTAAGTAAACTTATGTAAAGTGTAATTAAATAATTAATTACACCAACACCCCCCCATAAGTGCAACTTAGGGAGAAGAAAATTATTATGCAAATGAGGTGAGATGGGTCCCGAAAACAAAGGCCTGATCAGGTACCCATTTACAAATGCAAAGAGAAAGAAAACCCAGTGGAAAAAACTCCCCATCAATGAGATGAACTACTGCAAAGAATCACTGGAAGAACTCTGATGAAGTAATACTAGAACCCCAAATCCGGCAAGCAAGGAATGATACTTTTGTTTGCAAGAAACTATAATGGAATCACAAATGCAATAGCAGACCTGATGCCAAGGAACACTGGAAACTCACATACTAGATCAACCTTAGAATTTGTAAGCAACAGTAGATGAAAGGATGAAGCCACCCATAATGATGAAAAAATCTGGAAGTTGTGTCCTCGAAGCCAATGCCAAACTGAAAATAAAACTGCCCCATAAGACGAGTACCACCAAGATTCTGGAACATTAACCATAAAAACATGGCCTTCAAACTGAGAAAGATCTGAACCAATGCAGATCAAGAACCATAAACTCCCAATGTGAAGTGTGAACCGATGCAAGCCAAAGATGTGTCCAGCTAAGCAAGAAAGAAGCTAAAAGAAACATGAAACCAGAAAAAATCATGCGAGTTGTCACCAATATAAAGGTGTGATGAAAGAACCCCCCCTTAATAGAACTTTATCTCAGTTTGTTATTACAATACCCAATGATTGCAAAAGGAGAGAAAGCAAAAAACATGCATAAACTACAAAAACAAAAGCAAAAATGCAAACCTAGTGCACAAAACAAAAAATGAATGCATGCAAAAAATAGGGTACAAATATTCTAAAGAGGACCTTAGATTTTCATAGAGTCTGAAACCAACTTTCCGATGCCGCTTGAATTATGAAAAACGGATAAGCAAGTCAAAAGATATGTCTCCCAAAGTGAAAAAAAAATCTGACTTCCGAGGCTGAAAAATGAATCAAAAAAGAAAAACCAAAAAATAACACCTACACCATTGCGTAGAGCATCGAAACAAATTTCCGATGATATATCATTTGCAAAAAAGTGACGCCGTATGCCCAAGTTATGCCCGTTTTCGCGAAAATGCTCCAAATTTTCCCAATATGGCCTTCTACAGCCCTCAGGGGATAAAAAATTAAAGCCCTTGGTCACCTGGGTAGACCAGGGGGTTGGCAGTAGGCTCCAAAGGCCAAGCCCCTAGTCAACGGAGCCCTTGGTTCCTAATACGACCATCGCGGAGCCCGCAGGGGCTGAAAGTAGCAGGTGGAGCGTGGGCGGAGACCGCCGGTGGCAGGCCGACGACTGGTGGTGGTGCTGCGGTGGTCGGTGGCCACCAGGTGGTGGGTGGGTGACAGTCACCATTAAAATGGGTGGCGCCAGATTTTTCAAAACTTTTTGATTTTTTTTGAAAATGATGCCTCAAAAAACGTGTCTTGGGGCTGTACGACTCTTAGACAATTTTTTTTACCTCTCCAGTCGACTGTGTCCAAATTGGACAAACTTTATATGAAAATAGGGGTTTTTGGGTGCTGCAAATCCAATGATAAGGTCCGTTTTGGCCCAAAGTGCCCATAAAATTAGGCGACCCCTAGATCTCTTAGAAAAATCACCGAGCTTGAAACCCTTGCAGATTTGGAAAACAGTGACCAAAATGAATGAATTAAAAGCCATTTCTAACTTTTTGAAGCACTCTGAATCCAATGGAAAACCCCAAACTGATCCAAGATGCTCCATAAATATTCTCAAGGAATGAAACCCTCAAGGGACCCCGAACGAGCTCTGCAATGTATTCCTCCAAAAAAGATGAGAAGGGGTTGCAAATCGAGGCTTTGATACCATGTTAGAAACCAAGATCTAAAATACAAACCAGAAAATAACCTTCCACCAAGAGAAAAACAAAAAAATAAAGAGATTGCATAAAGATGTGCAAATTATATTATTCAGAAATCCAATAATTACAAGATATGATTTGCTTTATAAAAGCAAAGATGCATAAACCTAATCTTATCTTGAGCAACAAGATAGCTCAACAAGATAAGGATAACAACCTATAACCTAGGAATTAAATAATGCCTAAGTAAACTTATGTAAAGTGTAATTAAATAATTAATTACACCAACATTGTATTCTTCTATTGTTCTATGTGTGGCATACTGTGTGGGAGACTCCGTATTCTACTAAGGTGAACATTCTTGTGTTGTAGTTTTGTTGATAGTCTCTATGCTGGTAGTATGATGGGAAATTAATGTGTTCTCAAATCCATAAGGTGTTTTCTTTGAGGATTATTTGTTGGTTTGGAGAGTTTCATTCTAGTCTTGGCCAACTCAACGTATGCAATATATTATGAAGACTAGTTATGTTTTATGGATGATAGCCGACTTGGTATAATGCACTACATGGATAAAATGTTTAAATATTATATGGTGCCAATGAAGAAGGTTTTGATTATTTTTTTGTTCATCTAATTAGGCTGATCTAATTGATGAATAATATATACTTGTATATATATATGGTGTTTTGAGGAATGAGAAGTATGTGTGTGTGGGTGAAAAAGAAAGTAGAAAAGAGAACAAGGAGAAGTGGGAGTGAATGTGAAATGCAAAGAGGGGAAGATTAGAGCCTAAATGCTTTATCGGTTGTGATTAGTGTAGTTTTGTTGAGTGACTATTGTGTGAGGTAGTACTTCATATTATGACCTTTAGTGGAACTGAACTCTACACATTGAAGGTGTATTCTATTAGTTCAATCTTTTGGCAGTGAGCCACTATCATTGTATCTTGGAAGTTAGCCATCTTTTGTACTCAGGAAGTGAGCCTTTTAAGGACAGTGAGTCTTGACAGTGAGCCCCATAATATTTTGTATCCGGATATAATATATTGTGAGTTAACCCTCACCATGGTTTTTTCCATTTTTGGTTTTCCACATAAAAATCTTGGTGTTCATGTGTATGGTTGCATTGAATTATTCTATGTTCTCTCTTGCTAATTCAGTTAGAATTGTGATAATGTTTGAGTGGATTTTATTATGGTTTTATGGAATACTGATTTAGACCCCCTCTTAGTATTCTAGATGTTCAACAAAGAGAATAAGGGAAGAGAAGATGGTGAGAAGGAAGGAGAAGAAGATAAAAACAAAGAAGAGAACAAAGATAATGGAGATGAAGAGTAAAAGGATGATGAAGACAAAGATAAGGAGAAGACCTTCGGAGATGAAGAAAAGACAAAGGAAGAGGATAACACTGAGTCTAGGAAGGATGAAGAAGCTGAGAAAACAAAGTTACCTAAGCCTTCCGGTGAATCTTCCTACACTAATCCTTTGAAAAATATCTTGTCTAATCAAGTAAGATTCCAACACGTTATCTCATCTCAGTTTTTGTAGTTTCCCATGTAGCAAGGAAGTGTAGTCTTCTAGATAAATTTTTTCCCATTCAGAAGTTGTAGCTAGGTGATGTGTTTCATAGATCATCAATAAAGGAAATTATTGACACATATCAAAAGAGTGCAAAATTGATGGATGATGCTATAAAAGCATTGCATGAGATAACCCTTGGTACAAACATTGATACATCATTATTTGCAAGGGATAATTTCAGGTTTTTGATTGATTCCTTCAAGAAATATGCCTCTGGACTAAAAGTTCAAGTTGAAATAGAAGTTGAGGCAAGGCTTTTAGAAAATAAATTTTTGGACATTATAGAGAAGTGTGCATCTGCACACAAGAAGGTTGAAGAAAGTTTGAAGGATGTACAAGCCTATGAAGAAGAGGCAAATACTTTATTTTTATATTGTATGAAGTGGAAGGATGCCACACAAAGCATAAAGGATGCCATGGATGTAATTGAGACACAAATAATTAGTGCACCAAATGGTTATGATCTGGTACAAGACATAGACAATCAGACCTAAACTGCTATAGTGGACTTACATGAAAAATTCTTTACACTGCAAAGATAAAAAGAAGAAATAATTAGGAAGTTTGAGAAGCTAAGGGACTTGGTGAAGATGAAGTATATACATGTCTCAAGTTCCCTTACTAGTACAAATAAGATTTCAAAGCTAAATCTTACTCCCAGTACTCCAGAAGGAGAGGAAACCTTGGTTGAGCTTGAATCTATACATAGAATGCTTGCAGTAGTGAATAAAACTTGGGAAGAAGGTAAGTCTTCTCAGTAAGTTATCTTATAGAAGCTTCAAGGGTCAACATATTTTGGTTGATAATTTCTATCCTTGTGCACTTCTCAGTTTTTCAAGTTCTTCAGATTCTTTTGTAAATATGTAGATAATATAGAATTTTTGGGTTAACTTCCTAAGGGGGAGTTAGTACTTTATTTCAATTATTTTTGTTTATGCATATGTTTGAGGGGGAGTATACAAGTGTTGCTACCTATACACCCTTTTCCATTGATGTCAAAGGGGGAGAGTTGGTGAGATATTTGGGGAGAGATACTTAAGAATATTGTTGGAGAGTTACACAAAGATATTTTGGGAGAGAAAGTTTTTGGAGAATGTTCAACTTTTTGGAGAGCATGTTGCCATCAATGACAAAGGGGGAGATTGTTGGAGGTTTTTCATTGATGATGCAGTTTGGAAACATGAGCATGGTGTGTACATATTGTATGATCCAATGTTGTAATTAATGTCAACATTGATGTGGATCATCCTAGCATGATTTTGAAATGTTTCTAAATACATTTGTATAGGATAAGTTGGTTCGGAAAGTACAAATACACAAAAATTTGGATAAGTATCAAACCTACTTGTGGTTCAGTGCATTAGTTTTTGGGTCCACACTCCACAACAAACAAAGATGTCACTTTGTGATTCTAACAGTAATTTTGTGACCATCAGATGCATCTAAATCCAAGAGAGAGTGTTGGTGTGGGAGATTCCACATTCCTTCATAGATGAAAATTTTGTGTTATGATGTTGAAAATAGGATTCAAGATGTCAGTTGAGTGGTAATTTTGGATGGGATCATGTTTTGAGTTCCACGTGTGGAAAATTGGGTGTGTAGATGAAGGTTATTCTATTTAGGTCTTATTTGGGGCCGACCTAACATGTTTGGTGTTTTATGAAGGATGAATATGTGTTGTAATATTATGTAGGACCTATATTAGGTCCATACCAACCTATCTTGAGATGAATTGAATTTTAAATTAAGGTGTGAGATGTGGATGAAATGTTTTGAGGATGACCTGTTCAAATTTTGTGTTACTTCCAATTAGGCTAACCTAATTGAAGTTACACTTGATGTGGATATATATAGGAGATTGATTTTAGTGTTTTGTGGATGAGGTGCAAGTGATGAGCGATAGATGACATGAATGGTGTTCCACCTACATGTGTGTGATGTGAAGATTAGAATTGTACAAATACAAAGCAGAGTAGCACATTGATCCAAATCAATGCATATATTAATTTTGTACTTCATTAGAACTATAATCCAACATATGATAGATGCTATTGTATCAATTCAATATGTTATAAGCCACCCCTTCTATCTTCTATCTTATTCTCTGTGTGTAGTGACTCCAATGGATAGTGATTCCACCTGCAATAAGTATTTATGTAATATACTATATTCAGATATAATATATTATGAGCTAACACTTACCATGGTTTTCCCACTTTGGGTTTTCCACGTAAAAATCCTATGTTCATGTGTTATGTGATATTGTGGATTTTTCATGTTTTCATTCATTATTGTAGTTGAATATGTTTTGGTAATTGGATGGCTAATGCATGAATGGTTTAATAGAATACTGATTCAACCCCCTCTTAGTATTCTGAGTGTTTAACAATATATTGCTACAAAAAAATTGTTATTTCAAGTCTTACGAAGCTCCATCCTTTTGGAAAGGCATATCCTCTCATCATCTTCTCCTCTCAACCTTGAGTGCTAGTAGAAGGGAAGGTGATATTGCTGTTTTTAGTTACTTGCATCATTGTGTCTTATAGAGTAGCATTCAGGATGTCTTTAAACTCTATTTGATAGTGTCTATTCTATTATGTCCTTTATTGATTTCTCTATATCATTGTATATCTGGCTATTTGTGGAGGTGGGAACACCAAAATGGTGGTATGACTGAGGAAAAACTCAAAACATAGCCCCAAAGTTTTCCTATTCTTCTATGTATAGGTACAGGTTTTTTCACTTGAATCCAACTGGAGCATTGAATCATGAGTGGAAAGGTATCTTTTCCTACTCTTTCTTTGTCATTTTCATGCTAGAATAACTTCCACTATTATTCTTGTTGTAATTTTTATTTTCTGCATTCTCTCTGTTAAATTGTAAAACCTCAACAGTCAGGTAGTAAGTATGCCCTTTGTGTTTTTTGGCTATTTATCAAACCTCTATCCATACAAGATGTTAGTGCATCCTTGGGATGCTAGTGCAATGTGATTGTGTCTGATTCCCACATTGTCATCCTCAAACAGTGAGTAGTTTGGTTTGTAGTCCAAAAGCTCTATGGTTGGCTCACTTGATTTGAGATAATCCTGTCATTTAGTAGAAGGGAAATAGTGCATTGCTTCCCCTTCCTTTTCAGTCTCTCTCTCAACTCATCAAAAAATTGAGGTAGTTTAGGGAATTTTGTTTCTTGGGGCTCTCCCTTGGCTTGTAGCCTCGGGGGTGATGGACCCCCCCACTCTAAATTTTTGGTGAGCTTGACGTGAATGTACTTGTTTCATTCCTTGGTATCGAGGATCTTTCTCTTATGTTCTAGGTGAGTTGCAAATTCATGTGTTGCAAGGTGTGCAACTTTGCAAACCAATATATGACCTATAGATATGTAGTTAGAAGGACTCTTAGATATTCAGATTAGAATCTAGGTAGGTCACTATCTGCTAATACAATCTTTTGAGTTGGTGCCATTGGAATACATGAACATGGTCTCATTCACGCATATTCCTCTTGCTATTCCTAAAAATTCAACACTTGATATAATATTCACCTGAAAAGACTTTCCTTTAAATAGGGAGCTCTCCCCTTTATACATCCCCACTTGAATTAATGACAACATCGTAACTAGTGTCTTGGTGGATCCAATGAGTATGGTGAATGTCATAATAGAGGAAGCCCTATTCAGAAATAGCTAACACAAGGAGGAATACCAATAGTCACAAGCCACTCTCTATACACATGATGGATTCTCAGTTGACCCTATTGGCACCATTTCTCTTATTCTTGGTTGGACCCAAGGATGTTGATGCATATTTTGTTATAACCCTAGAATCTAACCTATTTAGGGTGAGACTAGGAATTCCTTGGATAGTATCTATGAATGATGTTGCTTCTATGGTTCAAAATTTCCTAAAATGTAGTTCATGACACTGTCTATAAACTATTAATGTCACATGGGGGCTTCTCATTGGATCACTTTTGGCCCACTCTAGTTGGACCTCTCCCTCCAAGGGGAGATTTATTATATCGTGCATATATTAAGTAAAAGAATGGGGGAATGATTCCTAAAGCTAGCTATCTAGTGTCCCCCTATGCAGTCTCTATGAAGTATTCCATGATTGCAGAACAACAAGCTTCTTCTTCTTCCCAGCGAAAGGGAAAGGGGAAGCTTGCTCATGCTCAAGGGCCTTCTCTTTCCATTCCATCTACTCTTGCTTTTGCTTCTCATCCTATTGCGCAATATTTGGCTCCCACTACCATGCTTTGCATGGGAAGTGTGATGGTGACTGCATGGAGGAAAGTGAAGTGTCAAGTCTTTGATCTTCTTGTTTTTTCCATGGTTCCTAGACCCATTGTATATGGAAAGGGGAAGGGTACTCGTGGGGTTGCTCTTGTGTCTCGACCTTCATGGCCTTCTACTGTTCCTCCTCATTCCCCTAGGGTAGTGAATAAGAAGAGGCCCATTGTTGAGGAACTTGTGCCTATCTCTCCTCCTATGGTTGTTTCCACTCCTGTGCTTCCTCCTCTTGCTCCTGCCCAAGAGACTACCCTTCCACCAGCCATGGTTGTGAAGGATACTCCTATGGCTGAGAAGAATCCTTCGATCTTTTCTTAGGCTGCCTCTTCTAGCACCCATAGTCGTTATAACCAGCTTGTACATGAGTGCAAGTGTAGGTGAAAGGCTCTGGTTGCTGAACACACCACCTTGTAGAAGATAGAGGGGGAGCCAATGACCCCTATTTCTATATCCTCTTCTATTGTTTCACTTCCTTCTATTGTGTCTACTTTGGTTCCTATTGCCTTTGTTTTACTTTCGGCTCCCCTGGTGAGTTTTGATGACACACCCCAAAAGTGTGTAGGTTATTATTTCTCCCTCCATGGAGCCCCCTCTTTTTATGTCCCTCTTGGACACCCCTCATTTATCTCACCCCATAGACATGCCAAACACAATGGTGGTGTTTGCTATGGAATTTTCCTCTTCCTCCTCCACTTCCACTTCCTCTATGGGGATTCCACATCCTTTGTTAAAGTGTAAGTTGGAGGATGACCTCATTGTGAGTGGAGGTCAGAAGAAGGGTTCACCTTCTTTGGAAGTTGTTTCTATTCTAGCCTGTGTTGTCTTTGTGATGGAGGAAGCCCTCTCTTCTTTGGAGTTAGTCACCACCCATTTTCCTAAGGTTGGTAGTGGCTATTGGGACATGTTTAATTCATTGGAGGACATCCCATATCTACCCTCGATCTTTGCAAGATTGTTGACTTTTGCTTCACAAGAGCTTGGTGAAGAAGACCTTGAGGGGCCTTCTTCCTTGGAACTTGTTACAGGCGAGTCAGTGGGTACCACCCTCACTATCCTACCCTTGTAGGACCATTCGACCTCCCCTTACAATGATCTAGATTGGGAGTAGGATGACCTTCTAGTTGATGAGGACTAAGGTGGTACCTCTTCTTTATCTGTAGCGTATATTTGTTTGTGTGTTTGTGTTCCCCCATGCTTATCTTTTTGTGTTTGTGATATTTCCTAGAGGAACCTCACTACCCTTGTATGTGCTTGGATACATGCATAGAAATTTTTTCATACACTTCTATTTGTATCGTCATTCTTGTATATGCCATGAAATTTCTTTTTGATATTGGAGACAATGCAAAGTGTTGGAGGAATTCAACCCCTCTTCCATGTTGACCCAATTTTTATTTTCACTTTGTATTCATGTGCTTTTCTTCATGTTCTAAGAAATTCGGGGACTGATGACCATTATTTTATATACCATATTATATCTATTCAAATCAATGAATAGATCTAGTCCCAAACTCTTAGATCCCCCTGTCTCTTGATTTCTTCGTCTCTGTTTACTTCTTGATGTTGTGGTTCTTATGTGTTGTCCCTTGTGTGTGTGTGACAAAATACCACAAAATACATCTCATTATGTGTTGTGTGCCACAACATCTTTGCCTCTCGTTTCTCTCCTTAGGATCTCATATGCTCCTCTACACAACACACGCCATCCTAAGGGGGTTACCATGATGTTCTAAATTCAAATAAGGAAAATTATTTCAAAAGGATTCCTTGATATAAAATTTATCTTTACAATGAATTCCTTGATGAAAGAATCCCTTATTAAAATCTCTCATTTTCTAAAATGTTGTATTCTCTCAAGGCTTCTGGATGAGATTTTCCTTCAAAAAGGATATCATATGTGAAATATTTTGAAAAATTTCCTTTGGAAATGGAGCACTTTTTCTAAAATGAAAGAGTTTGAAAACTTTCCAAGGAGCATTCTTTCCAAAGGATTCCTTGATGAAAAATAACTTGTGAAAAATGTGGTATCTTTCAATTCGAGTGTTCCTTTCAATGGGCCCCTTGGCATCTTGAAGGCTTTCCTACCAAAGGAATCCCCTTTGAAAGCATTTCTAAGAATGAATTTCTTGGGTGTCTCACAATTGTGTGATTTATTTTATATTTGATGTCACTATGTCTTGGTGTTATAAATCATATATCCTCATGTCTAGCTTGGGGGAAAACCAACTAGACCTATCTTTTCTGTGACTATCCTACAATAGAGTTTGCAGTAGCAACATGATTATCTGATCAGTGCGTGTCTTGTGTCTATCTGATATGGGCATGTATTATCATGCTGGCTTGTGCGTCTTATGATTTTTTTCCTAACATGTTTTGTATCTAGCTTAACATGTTTAAGGTGAGATCATAACTTGCTTTACAAGACAGAACCTATTGAGCTTCCTCTCTTTTATAGCTTTGCAAGACCAATAAACTATGGAGCCATCTCTCCTTTCTTCACGTCTAGGTGTGCCACATTGAAGATCTACTTCCTCAACATATTTGGTATATTCTCTTCAATCTCTTTCTACCTTATCTTGCATTCACACTGACATGTATGCTCACTAAAGTGGGGGAAAATGTAATGGCATGAATTTGTACCCTAGGAAAATTCTCCATTTATTTACACTTACCTTAGAAATTATAAGTCTAATGATGCAAATCCTATCACTGTCCACTGATTCCTTCCACATAGCCTTGTCTATTTGCATTAGTGGAGGAATATTTGTTGAGGATGTGCACGTGTCATATGGATGTCTACATGCCATGCTAGTTTCTTGATAGGATTCCTACCCCTAGAATATGTAGAAGCATTATGTCTTTTCTTAGCCATTGACTGATGAAGAATGATTAGTTGCCAAGCCATTTAACTATTCAAACTTCATTCTTTAATTCTCTTTGGCTCTCCAACTCCATGCAGATTCTTACTCTCTCTAGCTCATTCTTACTCCTTGATCATTCTTGCTTCTTTTTGTTGCTGCAAGCTCTCTTCTTGGATCCTACAATATTCTCTTGCTACAACACTATTGTTCTTGTAGGTACTAAAAATCTCCATCCTCTTAGCAAGGCATAGCCTCTCGTCATCTTCTCCTCTTGACCTTGAGTGCCAGTAGAAGGGAAGGTGATATTGTTCTTTTTAGTTACTTGCATCATTGTCTTTTATAGAGTAGCATTTAGGCTGTCCTTGCACTCTATTTGATAATGTCTCTTGTATTCTTTCCTTTATCAATTTCTCTATATCATTTCATGTTTGGCTATCCATAGAGGTGGGAACACCAAAACAGGGGTTCGACTGAGGTAGACCTCAAAACACTTGCCCCAACATTTTCCTGTTCTTCTATGTGTAGGTATAGGTTCATTCACTTGAAGCCAAATAGAGCACCGGATCACGAGTGGAAAGGTATCTTTTCCTACTCTTTCTTTTTCATTTTCGCACTAGAATAACTTTCTAGTGTTCTCCTTATTGTACTTTCTATTTTCTACATTCTCTTTGTTAAACTGTAAAACCTCAATAGTTGTGTAGTAAGTAGGACCTCTATGTTTTTGGGATGTTTATCAGACCTTTGTTCATACAGGATGCCAATGCATCCTTGGGACACAACATGACAAGCTAGAGTCTGATTCCCATGCTACCATCCTTAGGCATTAAGCAATCTGGTATGTAGTTTGAAAACTCTATGATCGGCTCACCCGATTCTGGAAACTCTTGTCATTTATCAGAAGGGAAATAGTGCGCTTCTTCCTCTTCCTTTTTAGCCTCTCTCAACTCATCAAACAACTTGAGGTAGTTTACAGAAATTCATTCCTTGTAACTCTCTCATGACCTAGCGCCTTAGGGGTGACAAATCCCCCTACTCTACAATGAGGATATGAGTAATGGTGAATATGTCCATGTGATATGTGGGTAGTGTAGTGAAATAGGAAAATATTATAACATCTATATCAGAGTGGATTACCAAATATATTAAAATAGTTCCAACAAAGTATATTGAGAGAGATCATGAATATGTAGGCCATTGCACATAATTATTTGATCCAATGATCCATGCTTGTATGACCTATTTGGGATATGTAGTAAAATGTGCTACAATAGAGAGAGATAGGGATGTTGCATCAATAGGGTAGGTGATATTTGAGGTAGAGAGGGATGTTGTATCAATAGAGTAGGTGAGGTTCGAGGTAGAGAGGGATATAGCCTATGGGGAGAGAATAGGTAAAAATAGAGTAGAGGATGCTTTAGGTGGATTTAGATACCTTTTGTGTTAAGTGAGATCATCTTGATGGAGTTAGCATGTGTGGGAACCAAGGGTAGGAATGCATACGACATGTGGACATGCATTGATGATGATTGTATTATAATAATTAACACATTCATAGAAGGAAGTGACAAATATTTTTGAGGAGATTGGGAGGATGAGGATGATTGTGGTTCTTTAGGAGAGATCGAGGTTTTGATCGAGATTGAGGTCTCACACAAATGTTATTAATAAGAGTAATATGGGTACTTGGGGTCATCAAGATAACCTCCCTTGGATTGAATAATTATTATTTGTTGTAAAAAATATTATTTGAGATCCTTTTATGGTGTTGATCTTGATTTCACATATAATTTACACTATTGACTTGGATGATGTTTCAAAAATTCATATGTATTTTTTTTGTTTTATTTTATTTTCTATTCATAAATATTTTTTCTATATGTTCATGTGATTTTCAATTTATCATTTATGTGTGCAAATAATGTGATAAAAGATAATTAATACACACATTTATCTATTATGGAGTCTTCATAAAATTTATAAATCAATGAACCAAAAGGAATCTTGTAATCATAATTATATGTAACAAATGAACAAGATGAATCATTACGGCTCCAATTAGTGATTTCCATTTTTTTTTGCTTGCTTCTAACTAATGTGTCATATCCTTAAGTTGATATCCAATACCACAATGTCATCTATTATCTTGTAGGGTTATGATATCATGCCTACCTTTTTAAAAACTTTGTCCTTTACCATTGTATCTAAGATTTTGCATTAATTTATGTCCAAGACCACATGTTTTTTAAATTATGGAAGGGAAGATGGTTCAATTATAGAAATAGTGCCCTCAAATTCACTATCATATACACATGCTTCTTTCTCATTATTGTATGCCTAAAGTTATTTTCCCATAGATAGATGGATCGATCTAAAGAGATGAGATGTTATAGGCCTTTGGATCAACATTATATTCTCCAAAAATAATAGGTGTAAAAAATAGAGGCTTAGATAAAGTACTACCATTAAGTAAGAGGCCATGTTTGATGGTTTTCTTGTCCCATTGATGGTTTTGCGTAATAGAGTTCATAGAATTTTCTAACATTTGAAAAGGGTTTTAAATTTAATTAATAAACATGCACATTCATAAAAAAGTTAATTGAAGATATGTAGATATGTGATATTTCTCACCCTTGTACAAAAAATTAACACATCAATGTAAGGTAGATGGTACAATCCTCATAGCATGCAACTATGGATTCCCTAAAAGAACATTGTAAGAATATTTTTTATACAACACATGGAATAATGTTTCTGATGTGCATGAAATGATTATGATGGGAAGAGTAATTGTACGTGAACAAGTCCTACCCATATTTCCAAAGATCTAAATGGTAAGGTTGTGCACTATAATTTTGATGGATGATGTAGGCATGGTTGAAGGGTTCAATTAATAACATCTAGCCCTACAAAATTAACATAAAAGATTCAAAAGATTCACCAACACATTTAATTACAATACATAATTAGAACCCTATTTTAATTGATATAAAGTTTGAAATAAATCAATAACCTTTGTTGCAAGGGTATATAATCACAATAGGCCTTAGTATTGAATTGCAATGAAATGAAAGTACAAAAAATGTGCAACTTCTCAAAGTAATTTCTTTTGAGTTGATATATGATGAATGATTCTCTAATATTTTTGACTCTTAATTTGCTACCAAATTCTCATATATCTGATGATAACTATCTTATAATATAGAATAAATGATCTTTTACACTAAGGATAAAATTGTGATATCAAAATGTCTAACCTATTCTAAGCAATTAAGATGCAATGGAAAACATAATGAAACACCTCATGATTAGCCTAAGGAATTTGAAAATACAAAGAGGAAAATGTTAAATGAAGATAAATGGTTATACCTTCCTCCTTTTAGCTGAAACTCCTTAGTTGGCCCTTGATTTGGATTGATATGTATGCTCCTTGATAGCTCTTGATATGGCTAAAATGAAGGATTAGACTATGTGCTTGAATGCTAATGCAAATGGATGGAATTGATGGCTAAATGAGTGCACAAAATGGCAGCATTTAGTTGCAAAATGGATAAGTGTTCCAAATGCCTTAGAGGATGGGGTATTTATAGGAGAATTTGAATTCTCTAGAGAATTCAACGATTGAGATTCATCCAACAAGGTCAAGATGAAGGGCTATGGTGAGTTGAGAACTCACAAGCCCTCACATCTTGACATGTGGATGGTGAAGTGTCCAAGGGGAGATGAGGTGTAAGTGAGGTGGCCAAAAGGTACATGAGGTGGAGGAAGGAAAAGTACCTTCCAAGTACCTTGAGGAGTGAGAAGATTTCCTCAAAAAGGGATTTGTTGTTCCCAAGTGAGAATGAAAGGGACATTTGAGGAATTTTGGAATTCCTCAAAAATCTCCATGGGAAAAGGAGAGGTGGTTGAAAATATAAATGTGAATTAAAAATTCACATTCTTAGGAGAGTCTAAAGGATAAGAGAGGGTCTCCAAAAAGGTGGGAATTGGTCACATGTGCATGAAGTGACATGTCAAATATTCTAGAAGCCTTGGAAAGACAAAATGTGAATTAAAAATTCACATGAGGAGGAGAGAGAAATATGATGAATAAATGAGAATTAAAAATTCTCATCGGAAGGAGGGTCAATGTACAAAAAGGAAAAATGGAAGAATTGAGTAAAAAGTGGTGCTAAAAAAGGTTAATGACTTTGATTAAAGTTGTGCAAATACTTGATTATGATAATTAATGGGAGATTAAAAGACAAGTGGCAAATGTAGGAGGATGTGAAATTAATCCTTGATTAAGAGGATGCACACCCTAAATATGAATTAATTAAATTAATTCACATTAGAGATAGATTATGGAGGATGTGACAAGGAGGGAGAAAAGAAGAATTTTAAATTGATTTTAATTCAATAGATTAGGATGACTAAATTAAATAAATTGGTGTATTTATTTAATTTAGAGAAGATAAAGGCACTAGATAAAGTATTTAATTATTAAATTAAATACTTTAAGAGTCTTCTGTGGGAAGCGCAATATTAATTAAATAAATTAATATTGACAAAATTGATGAATAAAGGGGTAAATTTGATCATATGGGAGTGATCAAATTTGGGTGTCTACATTTTGCCCCACTTCAAAATATTGTTAAAATAACAATGTTTCGAAGAAAATAAATGTCAGGGATGAAAAAAGGGATAGGAATTGATGCCCCAACCTAAAAGAGGAGAGGGATGCCTTAGTGCCTGGCTTCAAATGGATGGAAGAAAGTGATAGGGTATGCCCCCTCGAGAGGGTGGTTGGGGAAGAAAGAAGGGGGCCCTGGATGACTTCTCAATAGAAAGAAATGGAGGAAACCATTGGATAGAGGGTGGAAAACTAAAAAACTTTTCCTTTTGAACGAAGTCGATTGGATGTACGGTTTGCAAATGGCGGCTTCGAGAAAGAAGGGGATTAATTAAAAGGAAAAAAAAGGTAAATAAAAGATAAAAAATACCTTTTATTTAAAAAAGGGGGGTTAAAAGGTAATTTGAAGAAGTACCTGGTGTCATTGTTACTGTGGTAAGTGAGAAAAGGGTGAAGAAGAGGGAGAGGAGATGGAGCAATAATGCCGCGGGATTACGACACCGAGATCCTTCACCGAGCACTGACTTGCGGAGACGTGGACCCACTTCGCGGTGCCTCGCAAGGTGAGTGGGAAAAAAGGGTGAAGAAGAGGGAGAGGAGATGGAGCAATAATGCCGCCACAGTGGGGTGTCACCGAGCAGATGACTTGCGGGACGACATGCCCCAACCATGGGGCGGACATGCCCTGGCTAGGGCAGAGCCACCCCAGTTGTGGGGCAGAGCCGCCCCGGCGGCAGGACAAACATGCCCCGTCGGGGTGGAGCTGCCCCGGGAGCTCGAGGCGGACACGCCCCGGGACGAGGCGGAGTCGCCTAGACGGGGTGGACACACCTCGTGATGGGGAGGCCACGCCCCACTAGGGCGGAGCCGCCCTGATGGGTGGACCCGCCCCGCTAGGGTGGAGCCGCCCCAGGAGGGCGGAGACGCCCCGATTGGGTGGACACGCCCTAGGAGGGCGGAGCCACCCTGACGGGGAAGACACGCCCTGGGGAGGGGCGGAGACGCCCCGAGGGGTGGAGCTGCTGTGACAAAGAAAAGAAGAAAGAGGGATGGGGTAATATATGATAGAAAAAAGAGACTGTCCTGATAGGGGGCAAGATGAGGATGAAGAAAGAATAAAATGAAAGACATTCCGGGGCCAGGAAGATTGTGCACTGATAAATGGTTGATGTGGATGCAGGGTTTAGGGAGGATACAGACTCATGAGCGACGGTCAGAGGCGTTGACAACGGCTCTAGCAGCGATGACGGGTGTGGATCATGTGGCCTTAGAGCATGCTGGGTTATTGCATTTTTTAGAGATGTTAGTGATGAGGGCGCATCAAGCGATGCTGACGGCCTTGATAGAGAGATGGAGCTCAGAAACATCGACATTTCAGCTATCGACAAGGGAGGTTACAGTGACACTGGAGGATGTATGGTGCATCCTGAAGCTATCGATATCAGGGATTTTGTTGAGTGATGTGGTGTCGAGTGCCCTGCTATGGAGTTGTAGTAGTTGGATTTAGATAGTTGTACCCTTTGCCTTTATTCTTATTTGAAGTGGGGTATTGTTTAGATTGTAGTAGGCAGTATTGCAGTTTGCAGTTCATAGTAATTTTACATATTGTGGAGTGGTGAGAGGGACATATTGCACAGTGCTTGTGTCCTATAGGATAGAGATATGTGAGTTATCAGGAGGCAGTGTTTGCACATGACCCTATTATAGGTGTGGGCATGGGAGCATATTATAGTTATCATGAGGGGAGGGAGATGTGGAATAGAGAGCCCCTAGCGTGGAGGTGTGGGGTGGTTATCGGCATTTGGGAGATGTGGAGGGATGGAGAAGGATGGTATGATTTGTGGAGACATAGTGTGGCGACCTTATATTCGAGCCAGGGGATGAGAGAGCAAACTGCGAGAGATATTTTATGGCTCAGTGTGTCCTGATTGGGATTGGAGGTATGGAGATGCATCAACCAGATATGAAGATAGGACACATAGATATTCCTAGTGCGTCGATGATGATGGCAACCATGAGAGAGACCATGGGGGCGTGCAATTAGCCCTATGGCGGCCAAAGCATCATGGGCAGCGATGGTAGTAAGAAATGTGCGAGATGCAGAGTGACAAGTGATATGACTGGTGGTTTTGCAAATGGGAGAGGACACACACCATTGTAGGATGCGAATCAGAGGATGACCACTAACTCAGATTGACACATAATAAAATTATTAGCCCCAACTACAATTAGCATCCACCAGCGACAGTGCAGGGGCGAAAAGAGAAAGTGTACCCAAAGCATGTGGGGTGCACTTATATTAAAAATGGGTTTATAATTTATAAATAGAGGATGATGGAGAAAAGATGATTGATTGAGATGTCAATGAAGGATCAGATATGAGGAGACGCAGAAAGACACAGTAGACATTTTTAGTTAGAGTAAAATTAAGGATGGGAAAGTCTAAGGGAGTAAAATTATTGGGCAGGTAGGAGGAGGACAGGGATGGGAGGACGATATGGAGTGGGAAAAGGACAGAGGGAGGAAATAAACTCTAAAATATAGGCATGAGAGAGGATATGGCAGGAGGAGATCCGAGATCCAAAAAAGACAATTAAAGAGGTCTATAGAGAATTTTCATACCACCTTGATGGGACAGAGGTAAAACTACATGCATAGATGAAATCCAGGGACCATGTTGGCAGGGAATCAGGGTGATCGGGAAAAGGTGTTTTAGTGGAAATGGATCGGTAGAAAAATAAGCGGGAGTCATTGAGGATGAGGGTCAGCCCTATGAGCGGAAATACCTCAGAAAGTTCAAAACTACCTGAAAAGTGAAAAAACCCTAGGGGGTGTGAGTGGGCGGGATGGTGGGGTAAAAGTGTAGGATAAGTAGGTGGAGGGATGCAAAGGGGATGGAGAGGGAAGTTGGGATGGTGGGAGGTTGGGGATAATAGGTTAGGGGTGGTGAGGGGGAAGGTTCCCAAGAATGGAGACCTGGAGGATCAATAGGAGGCCCATACTCCCCAAGCCATGACTGGAGATAATGGGTTGTATGGAGGCAAGGATTGACCTCCTTAGAGCCATTAGGGTTGAAAAAATAATAATTAGGATCAATAGCTTAATCTTTTCATAATGTACATCATTTATAAAAATTTAAATTTTGGTTTACAAGAGGTGATTAGTACAGAGTTAAGTATCGAGAGCAGAGTATTTTTTAAGGACTTAAAGGAAATCAGACAAAATCAAATCAGAGTTGAGCTATAATATCGCTAGTTACAGGTTAGTTGAATGAGAGTTATGTACAGGATAATGATGCCAGACTAAGTAATAGCGCTGATGAAGGGGGCTGACCTTAGTTTAATGATGGGGTTATTTATCGGCAGGTTTGACTGGAAAATTATGCACAAAGTTATTTGATGGAGCTGAATGATGAGATGTATTAAAGGGTTGGTCTAAGGTGGAAATCTGCAGGAGAGGGAGAATAAATAAGAAAAGTTTAATTATGCACTTGACCCTGAGAGGAAATAAAATCTTACAGGGATTGATATGAGAGGGATACCATATATGTACGGTTCAGAATCCACAAAATATCTAGGTTGATAGGAAGAAGAAAGGACATGGAAAATTACAGGAATTGCAACTAGTTTATTAATGATAGGGTACTAGGCAAAAAATGGTTGAGCACCAAGAGTGAGGGGGAGAGGGAAACTAAGTGGTGGAGTGTCAAGCAAGAAGAGCGGTCAATGTAGCGGTCCCTGTACATAGATACTATGGATCAGTGGATGGGCAGGGGTCAAATCAAACTTACAAATATGAGATATCTCTGCAAAACTAATGCTAGTTGCATACTAGTGGTTGAAGTAGAGACACAGACAAGTTATGCATGTGCATTATATATAGGGAGAATAAGATGGAGTAGATAAAGTAAATCCGCACAGTAACATGGCTTGGCTAATGAGGATAAAGAGATCCACTATACCAATATGGGCTTTTGATGAAAAGTAGGAGGCCAATAAGCTTAGATGAGAAATTTAGGAGGTTGAGAACAGGTGATAATTTACCTTATGCCAAAAATATGTACTTGCAGAGGACTTGAGAATGCGAGAGCATGGCCACATACTATCATTTAGTTGAAATTTGATCTCCTAATTAGCTTAAAGATTTTAACCAATCCACTTATACTGAATAAGGTTACTAAATATCATAATACACTACTATTTTTTGATGAACATAGTGTATATGGGTATTTTTGGGTTATTTATGCATAGCACCAATAAGAACTGATATGATAGGATTGTAGCATGGTATGTTGTTGATGAGAAGATGATGTGATGTATGTTGGCTCCAGAAAAATTATGTGGGAAAGATTTGCACAACCAAAATTATGTAAACATGCAATCTATGAGTTGCCATCTTTGGTGATTGTGATAGCATAAGATGATATGGCATCATAAAGAAAGGGGGCTATATGCTTGGTCAGGGCATTGGGATAACCACAAACACACAAGGCAATAAGACTGACAAAGAAAAGACCAAGATGAACCCAATGTGATAGAAAGCACACCATGATATGATGGATCAAGACCATGACAAGTGGATAAATTCATCAAAAGATTTTAAAAACAAAACATGATTACCATGATGATCCTGTTGAGACCAATGATGATACTAAACTAGAATGATCCAGTTTGTGAAAATGCAGGTGGCAACATGAATGATTGTGGTTAATAGAAATAATGATGCAAAATGTTGTAATTGATTCAACTAACACATGGTCTAGTATTAAGTTGGATAAGGGATAGATTAGATTCTGAAAATGGGGAATAATCACTCAAAGAAGGAATTATCTGGAACCTTAATGAGTCTAAGAGCTTTCACCCAATCATTCAAAGTATAGACAGATGGTGAGTTACCTTAAGTTTGTTTGTGTTTGAATTGGAAAGATAGTGGATTTGTTTATGATGATTTATTTGAGTGTTTGAGTTTCTGTCAATTCAGGGTTCTTCTTTATGTGTTTACATTTGATCGATTAGATATATACATAAAATGCATATATACGTATACAAGTACATGTCTACGATGAACTCATGCACATAAGTAAATACATACACGAGTATACATAGATAGACATATCTATGTATTCTTATGGACAGGTTACTCATATGTATGGGGATATTGAATGGACAAGGAGGTATATATATACTTCATGTATATATGTCAATCAATGTTTTTGAAATCATATGTGATGATGAATGCGAATGATGGATGACCAAGATGCGACGGTCAGAATACCCCGGGGGCAAATCAAATGATCAGCCTTGCCTACGTGACAGCGCAGGGGCAACATAGTTCGACTAGAGATGCAGAAGGATGAGATCTAGATGGAAACTGAGACGATGGATGATCCTAGATGGTGACACAGACCGACCGACAAAGGGAATGAATGACATAAGCTCAAAGTGGGACACAAAAAAGATCAGGATGGGGGATAGGCTAGATGGGTCGTCCAATGCTCAATCAATATATACCAAGTGGCCTAGGCTGAGGTGGGTGAGGACAATAGTGTAGATGAAAGCATAAAATAACTAGGATGTCAGGTAGATAATGATATACCCTCTACGGATGACGCCTGTTACCAGGTTTTCACCATCCATACTTATCCAAGGTGCCACCAAGAGGTGGTTTTCACCATAAGACAGATTTATTTTTCTTTACTATTTTTTTGGATTTTTTGTTACTTTTTTGATTTTTTTTGATTTTTTTGATTTTTTGATTTTTTTGATTTTTTGATTTTGGTGGGGTTATCGAGTGGATTTAGGTGTAGAACTTCTTCAGATGCATGATATTGATGGGTTCATCAAGGGTTTCTCCTTCAAGAGTAGTCAACCTGTATGCCCCAGATCCATATTTGGCAGCTACGATATAGGGTCCCAACCAATTTGCCTCAAATTTTTCTTTTTTGTCTCGGTCTTGCTGAGTGCGCTAGTTATCCTTAAGAACAAGCTCGCCCACTTGGAATTGTCGAGGACGAACCTTCTTATTGTAATTACGTTTGAGGAAATTTTGGTATGCTTGCAGATGATCATAGGCTTTTATTCTTCATTCATCCAGTAATTCCAGCTGTGCAAGCCGTGCAACCCGGGCATCTTCTTCGCTGATAAGATTCTTCAGAGAAATCCTCAGTGATGGAAGCTCAACTTCAATTGGAAAGACGACTTCAGCACCATATACCAAAGAATAGGGGGTGGCGCCTGTCGGGGTGCGGATAGATGTGCAGTATGCCCAGAGGGCAGGATGAATATGAAGGTGCCAATCTCGTCCAATGTTATTGACAACCTTTTTGAGGATGTGGATAAGGGTCTTGTTGGTTGCTTCTGCCTGACCATTTCCCTGAGGGTAATAAGGTATTGACCAATGATGCTGGATATGGAAGGTGTCACAGAGGTGTTTCATGGCTTGGTTTTTGAAGGGTTTTCCGTTATCAGAGAGGATGGTGGATGGGATACCATATCTGTAGAGAATATGGTAGAGGATGAATTTGGAAATCTGAGTATCGGTGATCTGTGAAAGGGGCATTGCTTCCACCCACTTGGTGAAGTACTCAGTGGTGGTAATGATGAATGTATGGCCATCAGATGATGGTGGGTAAATCTTGCCAATCAATTCGAAACCCCATTGAGAAAAGGGCCACGGTGCTAGGAGGGGCTAAAGATCTTGTGCTGGGGCGTGAATCAAATTTGTATGTTGTTGGAATGGAAGGAATTTCTTCACAAACTCACAAGCATCGTGTTCCAATGTGGGCCAATAATACCTAGCTCGTAGGATCCTTTTGGCTAGAGCCATACCATTTGAGTGAGCTCCACAAATACCACCATGTACTTCTGTTAGTGCTACGTGGGCCTTAGTCTCATTCAGACATCTAAGGAGGATTCCATCATACCCGTGATGATAAAGCATATCACCGATGATGACGTATTGGGAAGAGCGATGAACAAAGGATTTGTGTTGATTACGTGTAAGATCTGGGGGTATGATATTATCATGGAGGTAAATGTATATGTCTTGATACCAAGGGGAGGCGGGACCTACAATATCACACACCATATCATTCTCAGGAACATCATGTGCAGGGATTAAAAGTTGTTCAACAAGAAACTCACATTCTGTTCGGTCTTTAGGCATGTCAATCAGGGAACCAATAGTGGTCATTGCATCTGCCGCTTTATTCTGTACCCGAGGGATTTGGTCAAATTGTATGAAAGTGAAATATTTCTTGAAATCATCCACCATGCATTTATAGGGTAATAGTTTATCATCTTTCGTGAGGAATTCTTCATTAACTTGTCTAATGACTAGCAAAGAATCACCAAAGAATTTCAAATGAGTTATGTGCCACTGCTTTGCAATTCTAAGGCTAGTGAGGAGGGCTTCATACTCTGCCATATTGTTGGTACACGAGAATGCTATCCTGAATGATTTTGGGATGTAGTCACCTTGAGGGGTGACTAATAAAATTCCTGCTCCAGATCCACTGAGTGTATGAGCCATCAAAATATAGTGTCCAAGCCGGTGCTTCTGTAACTGTGTAGATTTCTACATCTGGGAATTCAGTGTCTAATGGGTAGGCATCTACTAATGGTGCTTCAGCCAATTGATCAGCGATGACTTGTCCTTTTATAGCTTTTTGCTCTACATACTCTATGTCAAATTTGCTTAGGAGCATGACCCATTTGGCCATGCGGCTAGTTAGAGTGGTTCTAGATAACAAATACTTCAGGGGATCAATTTTAGCGATTAATTTGACTGGATGGCTGAGCATGTAATGATGAAGTTTCTGTGTGCTGAAGACTAGCACAAGAAAAGCTTTTTCCATGGGGGAATAATTTAACTCATAGCCAAACAATGTTCGACTAATGTAGTAGATTGCCCTCTCTTTGAATGATTCATCATGTTGTGCCAATAATTCCCCCAGCGCGACTGATGTAGCAGAGATGTAAAGCAGGAGGGGTTTTCCTAGAATAGGTGGCATCAAGATCAGCGGATGAGCTAAATATTCCTTAAATTTGTTGAAACCCATCTGACATTGTTGGGTCCATCGGAAGGTGGAGTCTTTCTTCAAAAGATAGGTGAATGGTTGACATTTATCTAATAGCTGGGCTATGAATCGATGGATGGACTGCATCTTCCCCTAGAGGCTTCTTTACTGCTTCAGATTGTGTGGAGGTGGTATGTCTAGAATAGCCTTTACCTTGGTGGGATCAACTTCAATACCCCTTCGGGAGACTATAAAACCCAACAATTTTCCTGATGTAACCCCAAAAATGCACTTTTTTGGATTTAGCCGCAACTTATAATGTTCTAACCGTTCAAAGATCTGCTTCAGGACAGTAGGATGTTTTGCTCATGTTTTTGATTTTCCTAGCAAGTCATCAACATAATCCTCCATGATGATATGGACGAGGTCATGGAAGATGACCTTCATCGCTCTCTGATATGTTGCCCCCACATTTTTGAGACCATAGGGCATAACATTGTAGCAAAAAGTGCCCCAAGGTGTTGTGAAGGCAGTCTTGTGTTGGTCTTTAGGTGTGATTCGAATCTGATTATAACCAGAGAAGCCATCCATAAGGGAGAGCATCTCATGTCCTGCTGTGAGGTCGACTGACATGTTAATGTTAGGCAGAGGGAAGTCATCTTTTGGGCAGGCCTTGTTAAGGTCCCTAAAATCTGTGCAAACCTGAATGTCTCCATTTGGTTTGGAAACTGGTACTATATTGGAGATCCACTCAGAGTAGTCAATTGGTTGAATAAAACTTGCCTCTAGTAACTTTTCCAATTCTTTTTTGACTAACAACGCTACCTGCGGGTGCATTTTGCAGAGCTTTTATTTGATAGGCTTGGCATTTGGGCGAACGTCTAGATGATGAACCACTAAGGCGGGGTCTAAGCCTGGCATATCTTAATATGACCAAGAAAAATTGATGATTCCTTCTCAGAGTAGCTGCATGATGACTGGATACTCCTATTCTGAGAGTGACTTAGCCACATAGGTTATTTTAAGATTTTCTACAGTACCCAGATTAAATTCTTGAGTCTCTTCAATTAGAATGGATGATCGGGCAGATAACTAAGTTCCTATAAGGGTAAGATGAACATCTCCATCATCTAGCACCTCTTCGAGGTTTTCGCCATCAGATGCATCCTTTATTTTTACTTTTTCAAGGTCAGGAAGCGCCTCAGGGAGGTTTTCACTAGATGACCGTTTTTTACTTTTCTTTTTCTTATTTTTGTGACTGGAGTGTTCATCCTCCCCCAATCCCATAAGGTTGACATATGTATCCGCAGACATATTGATAGGTGTGGTATTACGTAGGTCCCAATCAATAAGCTCAGGGTGACAAAGAGATAGGCTAATGGTGTAGACAGATAGGCATTCGAACATGGATGATAAGTCGGTGTGATCGACGTCATCGTACGCATGTATGATGGATTCCTCCTTGGGTATGTCTTCCAATGAGCCATTGTCCACATCAATACTGTTGGAAGTATTAGGTGAAGTTGCAGGGATTTTCTATTTTTTGTCATACCCAATGCCTATATTTTTTGGTAACTTTGGTGTATCAATAGGTTGCAACCGCCCTTGTTCTTCTTTACCTAGGCCCCTACCTTGGTAGTTATATTTTTCTGCAAACTTAGCTGACCACAGATATGCTTCCTAAAAATATTCCTTTAGAGGAGGGTCGGGCTGGGGTTCTTCTCAGTAGACCCATTGGCTTATGTCCTCTTCTAGTGCATCTATCTTGACACTCAGGGATCTAAAAGTGGTGGTAGGGATGTTTTTACCACTGAAGGTGATAGTCTTGTCTTCCTTTTGTGTAGCATGCAAAGGTTGACCATATTCATGTGGTGACGGTGGCATGGTTGCTACATTGAGAGCCGTATGCATTTCGTATTCACCACACCCTTTGTCAATGATCTGGAATTTAGTGACCGTAGGATCAGTGGTGGAGGATGGAGTGGATATCGTGATGGAGGGTGGGTTAGTGGATGATGACTAGGATGCCCCCATTTCAACCCCAGGACAATAATGTAAATGGGGAAATGATGCTTCTAAGGCACGACAATATTCAAATGGTTGAGGGTCAGCGTAGATGGTGACTTCTTGTCCGTTGACGGGGAATTTTAGGCACTGATGGTATGTGGAGGGGACTACTTGCATAGCATGGAGCCATGGGCGGCCAAGGAGGAGATTATATGGTAAGTCCAGATCAAGGACATGACAGGTAGTATATTGGAGCACAGGTCCCACTTGGATAGGAATACTGATAATTCCTTCTGAATTTCTTTCTGCATTATCATAGGCTTTGATTGTGATGATTTGATTACTTAAATCCACTTGAGTATACCCCACTTGTTTTATGAATTTCAAAGTACACAAATTGAGGGCAGAGCCATTATCTACCAAAATTCTTTTTATTTTATGGTGAGCAACCACGACTTCGATATGTAAGGGGTGATTATGATTGACATCGATGTTTGGCATATCGTTGTGGCTAAAGTGTAGTTGATGAGATAAAGCCAAATGTCCCACCAAAGCTTGGAATTGCATGGGGTCGATGTCATTTGGGACATGGGTTTCTTGCAGGGCTCTATTGAGGATTTCCTGATGTACTGGGGAAGACTTAAGAAAATCCAAAATGGATATATGAGTAGGGGTCTTTCTCAAGTGATCAAGGATGTTGTACTGAGAGCTTATAGGAGTTGATTGGCCCGGTGCAGAGGCTGCAGGGACAATGATGCGGGCTCGTCGTGTAGTAACAACACATTGAGGGTCTTTGGATTTAACACGTATCATGCATACACAAGGTTCCACCTGCTCAATGTAATGAATAACACCTTCGTAATTGAAGGGAACATTCTTGTAGCTCACATTATTTGTGCTATTTCCTTGGGGATTATTGCTAGATGTGCTTGGGCCTTGATTATGGTTTGGAAAGGCGTTCTGATATATCTGCAATTGAGCATTGGATGATGAGGCTTGACTGGTGTCAACCTTGATATCTCCTCGATCAATGAGATCTTGGACATAGTTTTTTAGACCCTGACATTTATTCAAAGAGTGTCCCTTGATTTTATGGAACTCACAATATTCATTTTCCTTAAACCATGCGGGCTTGGGTTTGGACTCATCAAATGGCTTGGTGACAGGGTATGTGATGGGATAATTGATTTGTAATAACTTATTAAAGACAACACTCAGAGGTTCTCCTAATTGAGCATACTGACGTTTGGTGTTCCCTTGATTGTTCTAGTTCGACTATTGAGGAGGACGGGGTGCCCCCTAGGGTACAAATATGGTGTTCGGTACATATGGTTGTTGTTTTTGGGATGTACTAGCCACTTGGACATGTTTAGTGTTTGTCATGCCATCATTCACTGCATTCTTGTTCTTGTTCCAGAATCGTGGTTTATTGCCAAATGACCTCTCTTTATCATGACCATGTATTTTGATGTGTCCTTTGGCAATAAGGGCATGTTCAAGGATGGGTCCCTTTTCCACTATCTTCACGAAGGTGGTGACACAATGCAACCTAAAATTATGGGCCATGTCAGGATGATAGTTTTCCACAAAAAGAGTGACCATGTCTTTCTCCTACAGAGGGGTCTTCATTCGGCTTGCTAATGCACACCACCATTTTAGGTAGCTAGTAAAGGTTTCTCCCTCACGTTGTTTCTCTTTGAGGAGATATAAGGTGTCCATATCCTTCTCCAAATTGAAAAAGAAGTAGGATACAAATTTTTCTGACAAGTCTGCAAAAGTTTTTATGGACCCTTTTTCGAGAGTCATGAACCAATCTAGGGCGTGGCTTGCCAGGCTTCGTGGGAACAAGCGCAAGAGATAGTTGTCACTGTACATGACTTCTTGACACTGGGAATAAAACTCCTACAAGTGAGCCTTAGGGTCTTTGTTCCCCTTGTATTTGTCAAATTTTGGTATCTCAAAATGTTTAGGAAACGAGATTAATGAGATGGAGGGATCAAATGGATATGGGCATATGTCTTCAAATTTGAATGATTGTTTGGTAGCCCTGGCTTGAAGGTCCTTAAGTGCGGCTTTGATTTCCAACAAATCCGAGCTGGCCAGTGGTGGGTTGGGGGGATATTGATGATAGGATGATAAAGGATCCTACTGAAAGGGCGTCAGATTGTTGAAATACGGATTTGGATGATTGGATGATGATATGGCTTGTTGGTAAGGTGGGGGGTTTTGTTGATACAGGGGCCCTGTTGTTATGGGGTATAGTATGGATTTGTTTGATAAAAGTGTGGGGTAGGTTGTTGAGGAACTTGGATGGGACGTTGCGTGTGGGTTTGTTGGTGTTGAAGGTATTGTTGTGATTGTTGGGAGGTCACATAAGGTGGTTGTTGGTGCATTTACTATTGATTGTGATAATAGTAGTGTTGGGGGGTTGTTGTTGTGATGTCAATTGTTGTATGGGCCGTGATGGGATATTGTGTTGTGGTGGAGCCTGCAGGCGCAAAATGGATGCGAGAAAAGGGGATATGGTCTGAGCAATAGGTCGAGATGGATTTCCTTGTGATTGGTAGGGTGGTTGTTGTGAAGAGACCAAAGCATTATGTATAGGTGATTGCTGATGAGATGGGTGAGGTAGCGTAGAAGCGTTTTGTAAAGGGGGTTGTTGGGTACTACCCGAAACGTTTAGCTAGGGTGTGCCTTGTGAAGGTAATTGAGGCAAAATTTTGGGTTGGTGAAGCTGTTGAGATGGTAGATTTGTGGTAAAGGAGGTGCCCCCAATGTTAACTGTAGGTTGACTCGAAGGAGGGGGTGATGTTAGTGTTAATGGTGGGGGTTGTGGAACATTTTGTGGCATACCATAGGCAAAAGGATTATTGGGATCAGGCACTTGAGGACCTCCCATAACTGAGGTCAAATCGTGTGAGGGGTAGTTAACCTAATAGAGAATGACATTGCCAAATTCAGGTTGATGCCAACCCTCAACTGGAGGAACATTGGGGAAGTATGGACCTTCTGGTGCATTTTGTGAACCTTGGAGTACGTTAGATGGGGAACTCCTATATTTGGACAAGTCAACACCCGAGGGGGGTTTGACACCCTTCTCAATTAGGTGGGCTAAAATTTCTTCCCCATGTTTTTCAAGCAGATGGCCAGTCATTTGCACATTGGCGGGATTACTGAAATGTTCCTCAAGTGTGAGTTCAGGTTGATTAGCCATACTCTCCTCATCGGGTGGTGAGTTGTTCTGATTTTCGGTGTTGGAGTGTGATGAAGTACCATTATGAGGATCGTGAGGGATGTTAGTAACCTTGTTAGGATCTGATGAGATGTTCATTGTGTTGTTGGGATCTTGAGGGTTATTTGATTGGGCATTTTGGGCTTGATGGTCGGCCATTTTCTTTGCCTGTGATCGGGTCTGAACGGGCATGCAAATGTGCTATGAGCGGATTATAAAAATGATTTTGACGATTGATTTGATTGTAGTTGGATGAGATGTGATTTGGATGGAATTTGGATTTGGACCAGATTTTGTTTGGATATATTGGATTGGATTTTGATTGGATAGATTGGATTTTGATCGAATTGGATTGGATTATTAAGATCAATAGGATTGGATTGGTTGAACGGATGTGATTTGGCTGATTGGACAATTTGATCAAATGATTGGTTTTAATAGATTTGGATGATTGGATGGGTATGATTGGATGATGAAAGATGTGAGAGAAACCTTGAGTTTAACCAAAGGAGGTTACCCTTAATGACCAAGAGCTTTAATTGATTAAGAGGATGATCACGACACCGAATCCACCTTGAGATTGAAAGTGGATTGATTGGGCTGACGATAAAGATAACTTATGACACCGAATTCACCTCAAGATGGAAGTAAATTGATTTGGGTCAAAGTTAATGACTAATAATAAAATTCAAGTGCCATGGTCAATTTGGCTAATCACTTTGTAATACAAGGTTAAGGCGGTTTGGTTATGAGTAGTGTTTGGTGATGTAAATGGTAAAATTATGGTGTTTGTTAGGTGAGGGTATGGAATTTTGAATGGATTATGGGAAAATTAAAATGAACAGGTGGATTGAAGATAATTGTGGAGAATGAACGGGTATTTAGAATGGCTGAACATAAGTTTGGAATGATGAGATGGAGGTTTGAAATGGTCAAATGGAGGTTTTTTGGAGGTTTAGAGTGACAAAACGGAGGCTTGGGATGATGGGATAATGGTTGGGAATGGTTAAATGATGGTTTAGAGGCTAAACGGATCCAAACAGGGCGATTTTGGGTGTTCAGGAGGGCAAATTCGCCCCTCTACAGTAAACCAGGGGCGTAATCGCCTCACTGCGGTAAATCAGGGGCGTAATCGCCTCACTGCGGTAAATTAGGGGCTTGGCTTGATGAAAATGACTATGGCAAGGACTTTAAAATGACAATGATAAGGCCAATTTATCAAAAATTTCACTGGTTTCTCACAAGAAAACACTCTCAAGCAAATACAACCCTATGATTAGTGTTAAGGGTATGGCCAAAGAGGTCTTAATCTAGGATGCACAAGGTGTTTAGGGAGTCCTCGATATACTCTCGGTATGTGAGGCACAACCGTGAACACTAGCCCTTCACAAGCGTGAGTTGGGAACCCTAGCGAGATACTGGAGGGCTCGGACCAACTCTTCACGTCTATCTAGGTATCACCCTAGCTTCGACGCTCTGCCAATTATGACGTGACTGGATTGGGGTACAACTTTCGCTCTCCCCCTTTATATACCCCACCAGTACACATGGTTGGAATCGTCCCTTGGGGTGATGAAATCCCCAAGCAGGTCCCACTATAAAGAAAGCACTAATCGTCTCCAACTACTCCCCAGGCTCACATGAAGTGCAAGGGGAAAGCGAAAACAAGCTAATGCTCCCTTTGGGTAACACAAAAAGACAAGTACATCAAGCAATGAATATTATTCCCTCTAATTAAACTATGTTCTTAGATTAATGCAAACAACAAGGATAGTTTAAAAAGTTTGAGCAAATGGATAGCCCTGCAAGCAAATGTTAGATGTTTTATCCCGCTTTATCCATCAACTTCACAAGAATACGCTGCAAAAAGTTAGCAAAAAACACATGTATCCTTGCAAGAACAATGTTAGGGAGAAAAAAGCAAAGAAAACTGAAGCCAAGATAACAGTTTTACCTTCCAGGGGGCGCAGTCGCCCTTCTGCAGCAAATCAAGGGCGTAATCACCTCACTGTGGAAAATTAGGGGCATAATCACCTCACTGCGGTAAATCAGGGGTGTAATCGCCTCACTGCAGTAAATCAGGGGCATAATCGCCTCACTGTAGTAAATCAGGGGTGTAATCGCCTCACTGTGGAAAAGTGTTGGCACAAATTTTAGCCCAGGGGGCGTAATCGCCTCACTATAGTAAAGTGTTAGCACAGAAAACAATTTTTAGCCAAGGGGGCGTAGTCACCTCACTGCAGTAAATGTTAGCACAAAAAACAATTTTCAGCCAAGGGGGCGTAATCGCCTCACTGCAATAAATATTAGCACAGAAAACAATTTTCAGCCAAGGGGGCGTAATCACCTCACTGCAGTAAATGTTAGCACAGAAAACAATTTTCAGCTAAGGGGGCGTAATCGCCTCACTGCAGTAAAGTTAGCATAAAAAATAGTTTTCAGCCAAGGGGGCGTAGTCGCCTCACTGCAGTAAATGTTAGCACATAAAAAATTTTTCAGCTAAGGGGGCGTAATCGCCTCACTGCAGTAAAGTTAGCACAAAAAATAGTTTTCAGCCAAGGGGGCATAGTCGCCTCACTGTAGTAAATCAGGGGCGTAATCGCCTCACTATAGTAAATCAGGGGTGCAATCACCCCACTGTAGTAAATCAGGGGCGCAGTCACCCCACTGCGGAAAAATTAGGGGCGTAATCACCCCACTGCGACGTGTTCCTACAAAAATCTCAACAACAGCAAACGTGAAGTATAGGAACCCATTTGTGGGTCCCACCGGGCATGCCAGAAATGTGATATCAAAATGTCTAACCTATTCTAAGCAATTAAGATGCAATGGAAAACATAATGAAACACCTCATGATTAGCCTAAGGAATTTGAAAATACAAAGAGGAAAATGTTAAATGAAGATAAATGGTTATACCTTCCTCCTTGCAGTTGAAACTCCTTGGTTGACCCTTGATTTGGATTGATATGTATGCTCCTTGATGGCTCTTGATATGGCTAAAATGAAGGATTAGACTATGTGCTTGAATGCTAATGCAAATGGATGGAATTGATGGCTAAATGAGTGCACAAAATGGCAACATTTAGTTGCAAAATGGCTAAGTGTTCCAAATGCCTTAGAGGATGGGGTATTTATAGGAGAATTTGAATTCTCTAGAGAATTCAACGGTTGAGATTCATCCAACAAGGTCAAGATGAAGGTCTATGGTGAGTTGAGAACTCACAAGCCCTCACATCTTGACATGTAGATGGTGAAGTGGCCAAGGGGAGATGAGGTGTAAGTGAGGTGGCCAAAAGGTACATGAGGTGGAGGAAGAACAAGTACCTTCCAAGTACCTTGGGGAGTGAGAAGATTTCCTCAAAAAGGGATTTGTTGTCCCCAAGTGAGAATGAAAGGGACATTTGAGGAATTTTGGAATTCCTCAAAAATCTCCATGGGAAAAGGAGAGGTGGTTGAAAATATAAATGTGAATTAAAAATTCACATTCTTAGGAGAGTCTAAAGGATAAGAGAGGGTCTCCAAAAAGGTGGGAATTGGTCACATGTGCATGAAGTGACATGTCAAATATTCTAGAAGCCTTGGAAAGACAAAATGTGAATTGAAAATTCACATGGGGAGGAGAGAGAAATATGATGAATAAATGAGAATTAAAAATTCTCATTGGAAGGAGGGTCAATGTCCAAAAAGGAAAAATGGAAGAATTGAGTAAAAAGTGGTGCTAAAAAAGGTTAATGACTTTGATTAAAGTTGTGCAAATACTTGATTATGATAATTAATGGGAGATTAAAAGACAAGTGGCAAATGTAGGGGGATGTGACATTAATCCTTGATTAAGAGGATGCACACCCTAAATATGAATTAATTAAATTAATTCACATTAGAGATGGATTATGGAGGATGTGACAAGGAGGGAGAAAAGAAGAATTTTAAATTGATTTTAATTCAATAGATTAGGATGACTAAATTAAATAAATTGGTGTATTTATTTAATTTAGAGAAGATAAAGGCACTAGATAAAGTATTTAATTATTAAATTAAATACTTTGAGTCTTATGTGGGAAGTGCAATATTAATTAAATAAATTAATATTGACAGAATTGATGAATAAAGGGGTAAATTTGATCATATGAGAGTGATCAAATTTGGGTGTCTACAAAAATATCTTGGCATCAGGTCATAAATGTGGTACATTTCTCTATGCATATATGAAAGGATCACGGGTCCAATACAAGATTAGTTCACTATTTATTTTATTAAGGAAATATATGTAGATGATCCAACTTATGATGAGTCTGGGAAAATGTATGCACTAGAACTCAATGTAGTCCTAATAGTGAACCTTCCTGGGATGAATAATCTTAAGAGTGATATTATTAATTGGTACACAACTCAATGTGCGGCACTTATCTAAATTAGGTCTTAAGTAAATTTGATAGGTCACATTGTATTTTCCAATGAGAAAACACTTAGTAATGACACTATTATAAGATCTGATAGAAAATGGAAAATCATGAGGATAACCAAGAAATAAATGAATGAATCAAAGTCACTTCCAAATCAAGAAGCAAATTGACAAACCTAGGTTTGCACAATGCACATAATGCTATTCCAATAATGAAGATAAAGTATAAATAATCACAAGGGCTTCAGAGATACTCAAGCATGAGACATGTAAACAAGAAATTCTCAATTAAGAGTCTTAAAACACATCAACTATTGAGTCATTAAATGAGGAGAACAAGTAAACAAAAACTTGTTAAATATATAAGATGCTCTCAACAAGATGAAACTTATTTATGACACAATAACAATTAGAAACCTAAGCAAGATTATCCTATGTGCATAATAAATAGGATAATAAAGTAATATGCATAAAAATAATGCACTCTAATACCCCCATCATAAAATATTAGGTGGGTAATTATGATGGGTCATAGCAACTAGGCCATGTTAGGTACCCATGTATAAAATAATCCCTCAAAAAGTAGAGAAAATGAGGAAGCTTGTAGGAAAAAAAACTATCATCTAAGAGAATGAACAAGATACTAGGAGATTCTAATAGATGAAATAATCTCCTACACATGGACATTGTGGAAAAATATAACATGAAATGCTATAGAATTGAAGAACTTCTAATGAAATCATGATCAAAGAAGACTCCAAATCTGATTAGGATCAAAGAGAGCTACACATTCAATGAATTTAGGAAAAAATATTAGGATCTAGAGAGATTGAAACATACATGAGTGAGATGAAGCAAAACTACTTGAAAAACCAAAAAAATGGTGCATGTTGAAGATGTGAATGACACAATGCTAACAATCTCATAAATGTTAATAATTTAAAAATGTGTCTTCTATAACTAGATATCCAATAGCATCTATAATTGAAGATTATAACATCAAAAAAGAGGAAATCAAGTGTGAATCTTCCATTAAAAAATTTAATGAATTTTTATATGGTATGTTTTTGGGTTAGATATTTGACCCTCACAACCTAATAGATCATACAAAAAAATGATATACCCTCTACAAGAGATTTATAATAACCCCAAATTCAATGATATTATTTATAAAATATGTACAATATTCCAAACTATTGCAATTACATGAGAACCCCTTGATTATATAGAAATAAGGTGAGATGAGAAGGTAGTTGTGATTCTAACCACCTTACATATGCATAGGATATTTGTGCCTAATGTATCATGTGCATAAGAAAAATGTGACTAAGGTGTCATGTGCACATGAGTTATGTTGGATTTAGATATTTGACCCTTAGTCCTATAAGCCAAAATATAATGATATTATTTAGAATATGTGCGATCTTCCAAAAATTTGCAATTACATGAGAACCCCTTTTTTATATATAAAATGAGTGAGATGAGAAGGTAGTTCCTGATGTGTCATGTGCATAGGATAAGTGTGAGTAAGGTGTCATGTGCACATGATATAGGTTTCTCAAAAGGTGAGTACATGTGTCTCATCCACATGAGGTGGAACAAAAGTTAAAAAATCCCCTAACTTAGGACTTAACTAGTGTGAATAACACTTTGACAAGAAAATTCTAAAAGCCAACTAGTTTGATAATATTTCTATTTACACTAACAATATGTATTCCATCTTTTTAGCACACATGAACCTAACTAGTCATTATATTTTCCTAGTATATATGGGAATAATAATAGGTACATATCTCACTCAAAATGAAGCCAAGGAAATATATTAATTATAGTAACACCTCTTATGATGCAAACTATGAAGAGATATGGTAACAAAATATTTGTAACTAGGCTTAAAAATACAAAAATGTGATAAAAATTCATGAATTAGTCATTGCAATTGAAAAATGGTATGCAAATCAAAGCACACACACATGAAGGTAGAATAGGCTATGACCATAAAAACTCATCGTGACACTTTATAAATTAGTGCAACTACAATATACACCCCAAAAAACCTACCAAAAATTTGCATGAAACACTTAAAAGTGATACCTTCTTTAATAGTGAGGTGGCACTTATACTTAAAATATAAAAAAAATATGGTTTATAATTTATAAAATGGACATGATGTTGAAAACTATAATATGAGATTGAATTAGAATGAAAGGATAGTATATTACAAAGAGCGCAAGAAATTACACAATATTTTTTTTTAGTTAGTAGCTAAAATTAATGGCTTTTGAAAGGTCTAAAAAATAAAAATTATTGAAAATTGGGTAGGATATACAATAATCATTTGCACTAATATGGAGTACATTTAAAACTAGACCATTTCAAATAAATTTCTCTAAAAAAGTATAGATGAGAGAAAATATCCTCCAAAATTCCTGATACATCAGAAAAAATTACAATGCAAAAGGTCTATAGTGAATTTTTCATAATGTTGATGTTAACATGTTGTAAAACTACATGCATAGTGTAAATCCACCATACCATGTTGAGGAATCATTTTTTGATGACTTAAAAACCACTTTTGGTAGAAAAATGGAATATGGTCCTAAAATATTCCTTGGGTCATTGAGATTGAAAGACTACCCTCTAACTTTTAAAAAATACCTTGAAACACTCAAAACTACCTTGTAAAAAGTGAAAAAACCCCCTATGGGGTGTGGTGGTGTTTTGAGGAGAAAGTGTAGGTAAAAAGTGAGGTGCTAAGTCTAGTGGCCCTTTGCAAATAAAAAATGGACTAGGGGTTTATTTGGGAATGGGTAGGGAGTTGAGGATAATATTTTAGTAGGTGGTGTTAGGGGTGGTTCCCAATAAAAAGAGACCTCCTTTCAAATGCAAAGGCCCATAACTCCCAACAAAATGACTCCTTAATAATGGGGTTGTAGATTAGGCAAGGATTGACCTCCTTATTTTATAGTGGTTTGAAAAAAATTAGTGGGATCAACTAAATAATGACTTCAATCTTTTCATAATAATACATAATTTTAATAAAAAACTTTAAATTTTTAATTTTTACAAGTTGGTACAAGGTACTCATTATAGGGTACTCATATATAGATTTATTTTTTCAATTCTTTTAAATAAACCCTTGTACAAATCAAATCACCCTTGTTAATAATATAAATTATATTTTTGTAAAGTTGAAGTGATAGTACATTACATAGATAATGATGCCTTTGCAAAGAAAATAGCATAAGATGAAGGCCATATGACCTTAGTTTAAATGTTTGGGGTCTATTTTATTTAATTTTTTGACTACAAAAATTAGTGCACGAATAGTTGTTTCAAGGGTTTTGACATGATATAGATGTAATGAAAGGGTTCATTCTAACCTAGGAAACACTAAAACCTACGTACCAATCAAATATTAAAAAATGAAATAATTGAAACCCTTGACCCTCAGTTGGGAATAAAATTCTTCTAGACACTATGATGAATTTTATACCATGTAATATTTTTTGGAAAAGAGAAAATCACAAACATATCTAGGAAACATATGAATGAAGATAGTGACATGGAAAGTACAAAGAAAATTGAAAAACATAGGTTTATAGAATACATATAATACTATTCCAATAATAAAATGGATAAAGCACAAAAAAATATAAGGGATTGAGAGAGAAACTAAAGCATGAGACAATAATTTTTAAGATATTCTCAATGTAGGGTCCTAACACATGAATACTATTGAATCACCAAGTGAGGAGATCGGGTCAAATAAAAACTTACTAAATATGAAATATTCTCTCAACAAGATAACACCTATGTGCAATACCTGTACAAGTAGAGACATAAGCAAGCTTATATTATGTGCATTATATACCTAGGATAATAAAGTAAATGTGTATAAATATAAATCACTCTAACAATGGCCTTGTATAATACAACTTAAGGGATCCCTAATACCAATTATAAGGCTCTGTGATGAAAATATATTACCACAATAAGATTATTTTTGAAAATTTAGGATGTTCGAAATGTTTGTTGATGAATTAGTCCTTGTGGTAAGAAAAATATGTTAACACTATTTCTAGGTACTTGTAAAACCAAACAAACATCAAAGTATAAGATTGAAAATTTGATCTCCTAATTAGCTTAAAGTTTTAACCAATCCCTTATACTAGATAATACTAAATATCATAATACACTACTATTTTATGATAGAACATAGTAATATATTTAGTCTCATCTAAATTTATTTATGCATAGTTAAATAATTTATCCACTAGGAAAAAATGGATAGCTAGGAAATGGAAAATTGGAAATATTGGAAAGAGAGAAATAAGTAACAAAACTGAATTACAAAAATAAAAAATTAGCCTTGCAAATTTGGAGAATGAATCTCTAGGGATTGTTGAGTTTAGATGCTAGCATGCTTGCATTGTCATCTTGGAGTAGTGTTGTCATCCAAAATCCATGTTGTTGTCCAAGAATGATAGAAAAATAAAGTTTCTATGTATAACCAAGAATACATGCAAATAGGGAAAATAAAAAATAGAAATGAAATATACTAGAAACATACAAGAAAATATAAACTGATAGTAATAAGATATAATGTGTTTTAACTTGAAAAAAATTATGAAATGAAAAAGATACAAGATAAAAACCTCTATTTGAATAAAACATTCAAAATACCTATGAATACAACAAAGAAAAATAGGTGATTAGTTGGGATCTTTCAAAAATGGTCTAGTGCCTATTTTGGTCTTTTGACCTCCGTGAGTAGTCAAATAAAATAAGGATATTGGATTTTCCACACACTCTTAATCCCAAGTTCATCTAGGATTTAAGAAAACAAAGAATCTATGAGTGCTATAGTCTCAGGTCTATACAAATTTTTATCACTCTAGTGTGTATGAAATAGAATTTAGGATATAGTCCCAAACTACCAATAGGTAATACAATATTAAAAAAATAATAAATATAAGCTTGCTAAGTTCTTTCAAGAAGGATGAGAGCACAAATATACTACCAAGAGCAATAAAATGTGATGAAGAGTACTAAAATGAGTTATGATATATTAAGACTCTTCAAGTACATATAAAAAGATGGAATCCATGGGAAGATTTTAAAGAAGCAAAAAATCAAGTATTACCTCAACAAGGAAGATTATGAAGATGTATACCTTGTATGTTACACCCCATTGTGCTATTACTTATTTACTTTTACCTAGCTGTGTGAAAATGCTTCAAATATGTGTGTTTATGCTTTATGTATTTTGAAAATACAATAAATGAATGTTTGATTCAAAATGAAGTTATGAAATGATTTTTTCTATGAAATAAATGATGCAAAAGGTTGTAATTGATTTAGCTAACTACGTTTTTGATGTACTAAGTTGGATGCATGGACTGATTCAATCCTCTAGAAGAGAGGGGAAGTATCACTCAGGAGAAGAGAATTGGTCTAGTAACCCTTAATGAGTCTAATTGAGCTTTCACACACTCACTTCTAAGTATAGTCAAGTGAAGTCAAACACTTGGGAAATGGTAAGTTACCTTAAGTCTTGTTTGTGTTTGAATTAGGAAAGGTTATGGATTTGTTTGTGAATTTCTTGATTTAGTCTATGAGTTTGAGTTTCTATTAATTGAGGGTTCTTCTTTATGTGTTTACATTTGATCAATGAGATATATACATAAAATGTATATATACGTATATAAGTACATGTATACAATGAACTCATGCACATAAGTAAATACATACATGAGTATACATAGATAGAAATATCTACATATTCTTATGGATGGGTTACCCATATGCATGGGGATGTCGAATGGACAAGGATATATATATATATATGTGCATACATATACTTCATGTATATATGTCAATCGATGTTGTTGGAATTGTATGTGAAGGCAATGTTAAATAAATATACGATATACATATTGATATACATATGTATTGACTTAATAGAAATGTCCATACGATTGTATCAATATATATACATATGTATATATGTATATATTTATACATGTACGTTATTATTTTATGGAATAAATGAATATAAGTATGCACTCAAATATCAAAGACGCATTCTATAATTGTGTAAGTTGATATATTTGTATATATATATATAAATATATATATACATAGATAATAACATGTAATGTTATTAACATATATATGTATATTATATATACTATATATACTATATATATTATAAATATTAATAGTGCTATTTATATATGATAAATGTTAAAAGCGCTATTTATACATTAAAGCACATCGAATGTATGGAATGAATTTCATATATGTTGTATGTAACTTAGCACATAAATTAAAAGAGAAATCACATAAAACTATAAGCAATGTTTAATGTTTAAACATGCAGTGCAAATAGAGATTACAAATCTATATTATGCGTAGAAATATAAAGCCAAGTAATACGTGGTAATGATATGTGGACAAAGTCAATACTATGAAGCGATGCTATTTGAAATGCATAAATAACTTTGACTTAGTCTTGAAGCTAAAAGTAGACCAAAGAAATAGGAAACATGGTGTTTTGGTGGCGCCAAACTGAGATAGCACAAACCAAGTAGAAGTGTAAACCCGCAATACAAATTACAAATTGTGAAGCAATGAGAAATATATGAATTGGTCAAATGGGGAGTTGGCCTAATAAGTTGATCTGTAGGAGACAATCACCTTGCAATTCTGATTATCTTTCTTGCTGTCTAGTTGAAAGAGTCAACTCAATCACTATGGCTAAGTATATGTTTTCTGTACATCGATTCAAGTTGCCGCATTTTATTGTTCTTTCCGAGTCAAACTTTTTGAGTTGAGACATGTCAATTTTGTTACCTTGTTTCTAGCCATTAGTTGCTGATATTTTTGTATAAATAGAGGTGCATTTCACTTAAAATAGGATGCATTCTTGCATTTTGAATTTTGAATTTTTTGAGTGTTACTTTGCTACAATATTGAGTTGTAAGTTGAGAAGTTTTTAGAGTGAGATTAGTAAGGTTTTTAGAGAGATTTCTTTGTGGGAATTGATCAAGGAAAGTATTTTTAGACGGTTTGGTGGAGGTTGTGCTAGGAAACCTATTTTATCATTTGGGGCTATCTGATTACATGTATGCTAGTTCTCTACTATACTTTTCTATTTTAAGTTGAAAAGATTGCTTGTTTTTTGAGTGTTTCTTGAATTTGTTTGGAAAGAGGAAAAGAGACATCTTTATGTTTATATAACCCATGTATGGGGATTATCTTAGCATATTACATATGTAGGTATGATTCTTATGTGTTTTAATATGGACTATGTTAAGTCATGCTTAAATAGTTATAGTTTGATTTATAAGGAATTTGAGAAAGTATGTTTTATGTTTCAGTTTGGTTACCATAGTGTAATGTTTAGTAAGAGGAAATAGGTTATTCCTTAGATTAGGATAATTTAGTGAAGATGATATCCTATGTATAAAATATGTGTAGTCATTACAAATAGAGTTAGGAAGGTGTGTGAATAGGATGACTCTCACTCAAAGTAACTAAATGTTGTATTCTTTGGCCAAAATAGTGTAGGTAGCCACTATTTACACTATCAATTCACTGTGATCCAATTATGCATTCTAGTCTATGATTTTCATACATGTAGGTTGTAGCCACTGTATGGTTAAGTTCTAGTTTCTAGGGCACAAAACCAAGCTTAGGGAAGGCTAGTATTATGGGGTTACCAAACCAATCTCTTTGTCGAAGGGTAGGGCCATCTTACCTAATAGGTAGATGTGCGGGGGATCGTAGTAAGTCCATGGTTGGCGGAAAAGAACTTGAGTGATGCTTCTCTTCATCAGTTGGCATCCAAGATTTGAAAGGGGATTACCTGGACCATATTTATTTCTAGTGCTAGAAGCTAAGAAGATCCATGTATGTACTTTGTACCCATTTCTATGGAAGAATGTAAACATGAATGTTAAACTTGAGTTTATTCAATAAGAAATCAATATTATGGAAAGATTTGTGAAATTACAATGAAATGCAATGGAAGTTTGGAAGGTGTTTATTTCATATGTGCATGCAATTTACATTATGGAAAATAAAAATTTATTACTATGTTATGGCATCATGGTTTATTCACTTGTGGGTTAAAAATTATGACTTTTTTTTAGTAGAACATTAGGCATATTACACATGGTATCAGAGCTACTAGGTTTAACTCTAGAACCTATGTTCTCACTATGTTTTCCCTCCAAATTTAAATGAGTCTAATGTTTTGAATTCTTGTGCCAGGATGGTGCATCTCAGGTTAACTACAAGGAAGTCAGTGATCAAGAATGAGTGCTACCTATGGGCCAATAAGGAAAAAGAAGCCCTTGTTCGTACCATAGAGGGAATCAACTATGACAATGCCATTTGGCTAAGTGATACCAAGAAATTTAGTCATGCCTTATCAAAAATTATCCAAGAAAATAGAAGGATGAGAGATGAAGCCAACTACAATCATTTACCTTCTATCTCTCCAATAAAATTAGAATCATTATCACTCTTTAGGGATATGCTCTCAGAATGTAGTGTTACTCCAACCAGGTTGTTTAGAGACCCTCGTGTTATACCCATGGTTGAAATTATTGTAATAGCCACAAGTGATGATTCTGAATGTTATGCACCTCAAAATTATGTATCAAAAGGTATATCCGAGGGTTACTATCCTTTTTGGGATAGAGAAGAGAAAATGATAGATGAGAAAAAATTTGAGGGGTATACCCCATTGAGCTATGTATCTAATAGTGAATACAATGGATACTCTCCTCTTGACTACTTGAATATTCATTCAATATAAAAAAAGGATATTGGAATCCTTATGAATAAATGAAAATCATGTTCTTATCAAAAATTGTGCATAAGTTTTTCAATAAATTATTTATATGTGAAAATATGTTCTTGTACGATGTTTTGGGAACAATAAGTAAGCTTTCTTAGATATAATTCCATGATACCCTCCAAGTGTACTTCGAATTTGGAAAATCGTTAGAACTCACACTAACCTTGGGGAAAGTTAGGAAGTAGGGCAAGGGGCTGAGAATGCTAAATCCAAGTTGGATCACATTCTGGCAATGATGGATGAAACCAGGGAACAAATAGGGAACCTTGAACAAGAAGTAAGAGGGAAAGATAGAGTGGAAGAAGAAATACCAAATGATGATGAAGTGCCTCATGAGGAAGAGGAAGAGGGGGAATATTCTCGAGATCACACTCATGTTAATGAACATGAGACTGATAAAACACAATCTCAGTCCAAATCAGAAAGTAGTAAGAGAAGATGTGTGGTAACTGAATTATCTAGGAATATGAGAAAATTACTCGTCCCAAATTTGAAGGAAGGACCAACGAAGATGAGGATGAGGCTTGGTTGATAAAAATAGAAAAATGATTTGAGACTAGAAACTATTCTGAGGTCACAAAAGATGTTTGGGGAGCCATCTAGTTGGCAGGAGAAGCTTCTAACTGGCGGATGAAAAAAAAGGTGGAATTAGGACTTAGCTCTTTAAGGCTAACCTGGAGTGAGTTTGTTGATTTTTTTTTGAAAAGGTGGTTACCCCAAATTTTCTATGATCAAAAGGTGGGGTAACCCCAATTTTTTTTGAAAAGGTGGTTACCCCAACTTTTCTATGATTTTAAGAATTTAAGGCAAGGAGACTCGTCGGTGAACGAGTACTGGGAGAAATTAACCCGTCTTTTGACGTACATACCTATGTATCAAAAAGACAAGTGATTTTGAATTAGGAAATTCATCATGGGGTTGAATAACCAAATAGGTGGTGTAGACACTAAAAATTGTCCTAGGCCTGCGACTTCTAAATTCTCCATCATTTCCCCTTTTGTCTTTGATAAATAAATTTAATTATTTTCTAATGTCATAAGTCTTCTATTAATTAAATAAATTTAATTAGTTTCTAATGTCATAAGTCTTCTATTAATTAAATAATTTTAATTATTTAATTAATTCATTGCTTTCTTTATTATTCCTCCTTGATTAATTAAATAAATTTTAGTTATTTAATTACGCCACTAATTAAGTCCCTTTCTTTCTAAAATTAAATAAATTCTTATTTATTTAATTTTTATATCACTTCCTACTATAATTAAATAATCATTTTAATTATTTAATTATTCATTAGTCTCTTCTCTCATAAATTAAATAAATTTTAATTTATTTAATTGGTCCACTCTCTTGAATTTTGAATTAAATCATTATTTAATTCAAAAGGTCCTCTTTGTCATATTCTTCTATAATTAAATAATTATTTTAAATTATTTAATTATTCATTGGCCACCTAGATTAAATAATTTTATTATTAGTTAATCTCCTATCACCTCTTTATTTGTGCCAATCTTATCTTCCACATCAAGTCCTTATCTATCCATGTCTCAATTAACATCCACCCTTGATTAAATTATTTATAATTTAATCTTGACTGTCAATCCTTATAATTTAGCCCTAACCCTAGTCCATACTAAATCTTTCATTCTTGGCCATTGATTATTGATATTCAATCTTAGCCCTTTAGTCAAAATTGTCTTTCCTATAAAAGACCTTGTCATTGTCATTTTCATCTATCTAGAGTCTACATAAGCTTATGTGATTTTATGCTATCTTGCTATCTTGCTATCAAGTCTATCAACATCAAGTCAAGAGCATCCATAGTAAATTAGAATCTTCAATATTTTTCTTTGTCATTGTCATTAGGCCTATTTTCATACTCAAAAATTTGAGGGCAATTATTCATATCAAGAAAAATGGAGAAGTGCAATGAAGGTGAATCAATGGTGGCATGAAGGATTTTTGGTAATATTGTTCTATATTTTTATATCTTTATGCTTATTTGTAATTAATTGTTTATTAGGGTTTGATTTACATGCTTTATTGCCTAACCTTGATAAAATTTTTAGCCCTGATTTACATTGGTGGACTTGACGTGAAAGGAAAAAATTGTAGAATTCGTACAATTTTTTTAATTTTGTAGGTTGCAGGTATGGATCAACACAATCACAGGCTAGAATGACGCAATCATCTTTTACACATGGCCACAACCACGAAGCCGAACAACACAATTATTTTGCATTAGGGCATACTTTGACTCTCTAATTTCTTGGTTTTTTTGTTAGATCTAGTCATCTGGTTTCACATTTCATCAGGCTAACCCTAGTTGCATGTAATATTAGTCATTAGATTGCTTGGATTTTGGTAGTTTTCTATCATTTTGTAGGTTTAGGTTTCTGTGATGCAATCGACTGTTATTTGATGCAATTGCTAGGAACTAATTGCAACTATTATCGACAAAATCTGCAATTGTTGTCCTATGATGTAGTCAATATCTAGAATGACATAGTCGCAGTTCTTGTGATGCAATTTCCTTTGGTCTTGAGCCGCAATTGAGATTTTCTGCGACACAATTTCCTATTCATTTACGATTTAGGGTTTCATTTAAAATTTTCACTTTAGACCTTTTGCATATCCTAGCATAGGGGTTTTCTATTACTAACATTTGATTTCCAATGTGTGGTATAGGTGGAAAGGATACATTTAACTTAAACATTGATAATCAATCTATCTTGTTTTCATTCACTCATTGGATTAAAATTAACCTTGCATTTACAAGTCATTGGGATTACATTTACCTTAATTTTCATTTCACTTGTTGGTTAAAAAGAACATGCATATTCACTCATTGGTCTAAAATTAACCTTTTCATTAAGTGTCTTTTTCACATATTGCTTTGAGGGTTAAAAAGAACAAGTGTTTTCATTGTCTTATGGTTTGCATTTTTCTTCAAGGTGTGTATGCTCTTCTCTCGTACCACTTGGTGATCTTGAGAATCAAAAAAATCTTTTAGCATTTTGTATAATCACCCACACATTTGGTTTTTGACTTAAAATGAACATCATTCAAGTGTGAGATAAAGGTGTTGTGTATGCTTTCTCCTCGGGCTTTGTGTGACCTTAGAGATAAAAAACATGTCTTGATTTTGTTACCTTTAGAGGGGCCTGCCTCGCAAGAGGGAATGACTCCAATTGGTTTTTTTCTCGGGCAAGTATATAAAAAGATAAGACTAAATTTTCAAGTCCTCGTGGTATGTAGGCCTTAGCTGCATAGTGTCACTCAAAATAGGGTACCTACCATAAAATGTATAAGAGTCCCGAGTAGAGTGATTAAACCCTTAAGTGGCTTGCTAGATGCTTGCGAGGTGCCATGCCCTTGAGTATTCACGAAGAACCTTTGCTTTAGTGGCCAAAATCCTTTTCACTTGCTAGTGTAGGAACAATCATTCTAAAGCCGCGCCACGTCTTCACCATTCATGTGTAGAGGCAAAAATTCCTCTTTGGGGAATTGAGACTTGGTGTGCTTGAGAAGTGAGTGTTGTGTAAGGGGAAGCCAACGCCACCAAGTCTCTAGTTATCCACCTTGTTTGGTTGGCTGGAGAAATCCAAGTGAGGATCTAGTGAGTGGTATCTCTTGAGAATCCTAGGCCGTGCATTGTCTACAAGTTTCTTCTAACACATTAAAAATTTTGCACATTCAAACCAAACAAATACAAATGTTTTCAATTATTTTCTGTGTTTTCCAAATCCAAACTTCACAAGATCACCTCATAATTGGTCAAAAAAATTCAAAACCCAAGCAAACAATATTGTGAACTGCAACAAACTATTATTCACCACAACCATAACACAAAAAATCACATTCGCATTTCCAGAAAGCCACAACTAATTTTCATTAACCGCAACTAAGACTTGAAATAACATAATTTCCTGTAACCAAAATTTTTAGGGGAAACTGAAACAAATCCATTCTCTTATCAATCCTGAGCATTATCGAGTCCTCTAATCATAGGCTTGCAAAATTTCCAGAATTGTCATCCATCATCCATTCATTCATCCATCATTGCATACCATGCATTGACCTTAGGGAAAACATTAGAACATCCTTTAGCTTGAATTCACCTTGTTATAGACCTTAGCTTTGGAAGCTTATCAAACTTGAGACTAGTCCATAGTGACCAAATCAGATTTGTCTTGACTTCAACCTCTTTTCATCACCTTAGTCCTTTTTCATTTAGGTTGGCCCTCAACTCACAAGGCTATTTTTAGACCACCTTTTTCAAACCTTGTCATTAAGTCATTACCATCATTGAAGTCTTGACAAACTAGATTTGTAACCTTGGCTATCCTAGTTTGATTAGGCAGCCTTACTTCCACAAGGTGCTTAATAGCCATACTTTTAGTCATCATCCTAGGTCATATTACCATTTTCACCCATAATCCTTGGCATACTTTCATTTCACTTGGAATACCTTAAGCATTTCTCAAGAATTTGATCTTATTGTGGCATTTTTGACATTTGACTATTGTCACTTTAGTTCCTTGTCTTAACATCATCCTTAGACATCATTTGAAAACTCCAAAAATATATTCATCTTGCATAAACATTATCATTCTTAGGCATACCCTATAATTGTATAACCTTGGTCTTAGTCATACCTTGGTCATCCTTAGGCATACCTTTGCATAGTCATCTTAGACATTGTACCACATCATCCTCACATCCACTTTCCCTTTTGCAAGTCTTATATGGTTGAAACTAGGTTGTGAAGGAAAAGAAAAGAAATGGACATCCCACAAGACAATGAGTTTGGCAACCCAATTGATACCTCATCTCATGAGACACCTAGACCATACAAAGCTCTATTCAAAAAAATTGTCACTAGAGACCCACATGGAAACATTTTCATACAAGAAATAGAGGCCGCCACACAAGATCCTAAATTTTCCTCTTTTTTGGATGAGTTCTTGGCACATGACCGTCAATGTTACTTAGCTAAACTATTAACAAAAGGTGCCACATTACCTCCTGGATTTGACATCAACACATTATGACCATCATCCACACCAATCAACTAAACTCAAGGACCCAATACACCATCTCTAGTGGTTCTATCCCGCAAGTTAATACATGTATGGCATTAGGAGGAAGCACAAAGACACCACAACAATCCACACCTCCCTATTTGGTACACAAGGCATGACACAAGGAATGGCATTTAACATGACCTAGCCTATGTCATAGCCCTTTGGTATGTCATTTACCATAGGGAAATCATCCTCAAATCCACTTGGCACAAAAAATACAATCAAGAAACCTAAAGTTGTCATTAACACACCTCCCAAAATGAGCACCATACCAAACATAGGAACCACTCAAAAAAAAATTATGTCACAACAAGGGCCTAATCCACATATACATGTGAAAAACAATACCCAAGGCTCCATTCTACAAAACACACAAATTGGCAACCAAGGTACTTTCATGCAACATGGTAACCAAGGACCTTTCCAACAATATGACAACCAAAATCCACATGGTCAAAATTTTATGAGCTCATGGCATACACAATCCAATCCTCCCAATAATACTCATATTTCCACTTATAATCAAAACAATTCAAACCAAATTCCACCCTACATATCCTACATGCAAAACCAAAATCCGTCACTAACACATACACCTAATCAAAACCCATCCCATAACATTGGACTCCAAAACACCAATATGAGCTCTCAAAATATACAAGAACCATCATTGAATCAAGTGGATTTCCTAAAAAATCAAGTGCTTTCCCTTCAACAACAAATGGAAAACATGCAAATGAATAACAAAAATGCTTACTCTATGCAGGACTTATGTCCTTATCCTTTTGACAAGAGTCTATACATGCCACCCTTCCCACATGGCTATGTCATACCAAACTTACCTAAGTACAAAGGGAAGAGAAATCCACTTGAACACATAAGAGAATTTTTCATGGCTTGTATAGACATTGCATACGACCCTACGTAGCTAATGAGACTTTTCCCAAGAAGTCTTATAGGCATAGCACTTGAGTGGTTCTCACAATTATCGACTGGAATAAGAACATGTGGAGAACTAGCAAACAAGTTTGTGGAACACTTCACATTCAACATTGAAAATGAAATTACCACTGCCACCCTATGCCATACCACACAAGAAGAGGGTGAAAAATTTGTAACCTTCTTCCAATGATGGAGAGGTTTGGCTAGTCGATGTCCCATTGAAATACCCAAGAAACAAAAAGTTGTCATGTTCATTGAAAACTTAAACTCAAACTTGAAACATGATTTGTGGATGCAGTGTTGCACTTCATTTGCTGACCTAGTGGAAAAAGTAATCATCCTTGAAAAGGCCCTTATCGACAAAGGAGAAATGAAGATTTCCAACAAAAACACAAACACACAAAACACCTCAAACAACAAAGGAAAATATTGGGCTCAAAACAAGAATGTAACTAATGATGGAGTTGTTGATGACAATATTGCATATAAAGGTCCTACTATTACACTTAGAGGGACTTGTTGGGTCTCAAAAATGTAGGTTACAAATCCTAAGAGGATGCTAGGCTCTATGATTAGACTTGCAAGGTTTTTGAACCAATGAATGGAGTTAACCTATATGGTTGATGACTCCCTTCACTTCAGGCTTTGCTAAACCTAGGTGGGTGGACCTTGATAGCTGAAGTAGATCTAAGGCTTGTGTGACTTAATTGGATTTAAGTATATATCCACAATGGCATAAAGTGTGGAATGGATGAAGGCTTGTTAACTACTCCTACTCCTAATGTGATAATTGGAAATTTAGAATATGAAAGTGGATAAGTAAAGTATAATGAAATGTGAAGTGGACCGGTGCCTTATTAGGTAAGCAGAGTCACTGAATTTTTATGAAAAGTGACTAGTATTGGTTACAGTTCTAATTGTTTGGAACTTATGTTTGTTTATACCTTGTATAAACATGCAAAAATGTGATAGATAGACTCTACTTATTGATCTAATTGATCCTATCAGGTTACTATGACTTATTTAAAAGGATTTTAATCCTTCTTTGAAGGAACCAATTAAAAAGAATCACACAATGATAGAAAATGTGTATTGACAAATGAAGTATATCCTCAATTTGAATAACAAGATAATATCGAGTTGGAGATAGTGTGGCATTCTTATCAATTATAGGGCTCTTCTTACGGATCCAAACGTTACTTCCAAGTTACTGTAATCAATTAAAATGATTTTAATTCTTTGATAGAAACCAAGTAACTTGATTACTCAATAAAAAAAAATGTGTCTAATGAAACTAAATATCAAATTGGATACACAAGTTCAAATAATAGAGAAATAACAGTGTGGAGACAACTAGCTAATTATTCAAATCAATAAACAATAGACACCAATGTGAAGTCACATAGAAATAAAGATCTTCTATTGATTTCTGCCAAAATTTATGCATGCATCATGGTCCTTTACAATACATAATCTACATGATATATATTATGAAAGTCTCTTCTTTTGTATATCTCTTTCTCTTCTCTTTTTTTCTTTTTTGCTCTTTTCATTCAATCATCACATGTTCAACTTATATAGAAATATCTTGAAGAGGGTATACCTCTTCGTATGTGTCTTTTGGGACTTTAACAACACATAAAAAATATTAACATTAATCTCTAATGAGCCACAAATGAACTTATGTAACATGATTTAGGTACTCCTAACTCAAGTACGCATCAACATCATGCACAAAATTATTCACCGCAATCTCCATAGTAATCATCTTTTCTAAACACTCATAGGCCTCTTCTAATGTTGAATCTCCATCCTTAGCTGCTTCCAAGGCTCCCTGCAGTATTAGTCAGCATTATTTTATCCATTCATTCTTACTTTTCAGTTCTCCATTATCACTAAACAATGCAGACACACCTTCTTTTGAAGCATCGATAAAATCTTTGGCATCTGCTTGAAGTTCCTCATAATAGTCTTTATGCTTCCTTATCAGGTCTTCAACAACTGTAATGGCCCCAATTTAGAAGTGTTTCTATTTTATATCTCTTGGAGATTTTCCTGAAGCCTATCATCTATCCTTTTATGTTCTTGAATGGTAGTGTGACTCTTATAGTGAGTTACTCAGAACTTGTCCATCTAGATCATCATATTAGTGTACCTCTTTTGGAGTATTGTAGAAAGTGTGTCAAACCTGGCCTTGATCACTTGAGTGTACATCTACTGATTATTCATCTATAATTCCTCACACTTGTCCTTTAATTGGGAGCCTTCTCCTTGAGTCAACATTTTAGTATATTCTTTGAACGTATCCTTGAATGTCTCTTAGAAAATCATTTTCTTTAAGCATCCTTTCACTATTCAATTTGTACATATCCCGTTCTTTAATCAACATTTGAATCTGTGCCTTGTTCAATTTGCCTAAATTTATGCCAATATCAGTTGTGACCACAAGATCAATTTCACCCGCTTTTAATGTCATCACATGATCAAATGCTTTCTCTGTATGAATAATTACAAGCTTCTTATGTGGGGGGTATAGAGCCTAGATCATAAGAGAACTCTCATCAGGATTGTATCTTGACCCAGTGTATACCTATGTTACCCATTCTAGACTGAGCTTGTGTTTGGCATTATTATTCTACAAAAAGCTATAAAAAACTAAAGCAGGGCTTAAGTCCAAACCAGGAAAGATCATCACACCAGACTCCTCTAATAATTTTCTTCCGTTCTTTGGAGTCAATGTGTTCAACAACTGGATTTCATTGCTGGGTGTGATTTCTGCAACTGATTCCCTTATTGTTTTTCCCTTTTGTTTGTACAAGAAAGATTTAAATTCAGAAGATTTAATAAGATGGTCATTTGAGACAAAAGATTTATAAGCCAATTGTCTAGCATCTATGTTAGATGGTTCCCCAACTTCATGTTCTCTATTTGGAGGTCAATACTCTTCAATCCTTAGCTTGGGGATCTCATTAGGTTGGCTTTTAGGTTCATTTTCTTCAAAATATTCCTCACTACCATAGGATATAATTTCTACTTCTTGTATCTCCTTCATCTTCTGTTCAATTTCTTTATTGTAATTATCAATTTCCAATTCAGTCTCTGTTTCTTCCATGTTTCTTATAATATCATCATGAGGATATGGTATATGAACATATCCACTTAAATTTCATTTTTTCCTAGAAAAATCAATAAATCCTTCAAGATAAAATCCTTTCCTTGGTGCAACCTTCTTCATATTGAAATGTGACAATTTATCCAAAATGAGATCATATCCTTCTTTTGATACTATAGTAAAATCCCCAAAACACAATGTACTAGACATGAATGACTATTTTTCATATGCACTCAAGTTCATGATATTGGAATATATCTAGTTGCTTGAAAATCTATAGATATGTAATTCTATCTAGCACATTCTTGGGTAATAGGAAAGGTGTGTCTTCAAAACCATAAACCCTGATCATAGTGGAATCAACAAAGCAATACCAGTCACCCCAATTATGACTTAAAATCGATGGTCCATTGAAATTCTTAGACCTTAAGAATCTTTTGATCTCATTAGATAATGAATAATTACAAAGGTGATCATAAAACTTGTACAATGTCTTGACAAAGTGTTCTTCAAAATAAACATAATTAGAATTGACAAATATGCTGTCCCAAATGGAGGTCCATAATTGTATCGATAATGGCTGACCCTCTTTATCCAACTATGTGATTCTTAATTCCTCTGGCCATATTCCTAACTCTTGTCCATAGTACAATATCATGTGCATGAGAAGGGAATAATGGTTAAAGTGCAATATGGGAGAACCATTCTTGATGGCTATTAGCCCTAAGTCAATCTCTCTGGAAATGTGTGAAGCATAGTCAAAAGGTCTTGCATTGTGACATTGTATGTTTGCATTGATTACCATTGGCCCTATAGACATAAATTCAGAGATCTCTATTCCCATTATTTGACCCACTAAGAAGTAAGTATATTTTAAATAGGGCTCAAAAAAATCAACATGGAAGGGAGGTCCGCCACCATCCTTAAGTGGTACTAGGTTTCTATCTTCTCTAGGCCTGTGTAATGGTAACCTCCATCCTTTGTAGGTAGTGTCCATCCTACAATATTCCTTTTCTAAATCCTTATGCACTATAGGCTAATCACATTGTTATCTAGGCTGAAATATTCACAAAGTGCAATTTTGGATACATGTATGAAAGGTTCTCCTTGTAGATTGCAAATAGCTTTAAGGTCTGGGTTATAATAGTTGTCCAGAAGTTTTATAAGGTCTATATTCACAAAGATGTTGGGAACAACCAACTTTCCCAAATTGAAATTCCAAGGGTTACAAACTGGTTCAAATCTACTTCTCCGAAAATAATGAAACATGAACAATTCATATCTCCTAATGGGGTTCCACACATCACCTACATGTTTGCATTTATCTTCTAATCTTTCCACATCAACCCTCAATTGTGCAGACCTTATAGCTTTTGGCCCTAAACCAAGAAATTGATCAATGAGGTATTAGTTTAGTTTCCATTCATTTGTTTTCAATTCCTACCTCGTTTCAGTTTTCTGCTTCTTATTTTTAGACTGGCTACTTTCACCTTCTTGCTTCTTGTTTTTTGTTTTTTGCAGAACTTTCCATCTTATTTCTCTACAAGATGGTAGAATTGAATTACAATCTATCAATTGCAGGGATAATTTGTATGGTTACTTGTATGTTTTTGGGTGCACTGAATTCCTTGTCTTTCGCTCAATATCCCATCCTTCTTCACTACAACTTCTAAAAATTCTTTTGGTTTAATCTCTTTTCAATCAGAAATGTTCATATAAGGTTCATTCATGTGGCCATTAATGTCCACCACTGGAAATGAATGAAACAGGTTTTTCGAATTTTGAAATGTCAGAGCGATACAACAATATTGCATCAGTGGAACCCCTCTAGTCTCAGGCTGATCTGTGTGCTTTATTTGGTGCCATCTTTGTTTATACGTTCATAACTGATTGCCAAGACTAACTGAATGTCCTTTTTATATGAAGTGTCCCTTTGGTTTTCTTATTCAGTTGGGAAGACAACTTAATACTCTCACCCATATTGTACAACTCCCTTTTCTCTTGATTTTTAATTCCTAATGTTTCAGGGAGAACATTATGAAGTCTACCCAATATTAGGGTGGTCTGGACCATTAGAAATCCTTTCAAGCATCGCTCGGTGTCTTTCTGACAAATAGTGGTCATTCAATATTATCATTGGGATGACATGTATCATCGCTAAGAGAATAAGATGCCTTTCTAATATACTTGGTCTCCTCGATATGTTTCCTCTACCTCTTTGTTCATTGGGATAAGTCGATGGGACTTTCCCCAAAAACTTTTCTAGTTTCCCTAATCAGAGTAACCCACATAGTCAGAGAGATTTGAGGAACCCACTCCAATCATACATGTCTCTCCAATACAATTGTTCTCCTGTTTTATCAATGAAAGTATGTATGTTTCTCCCTGATAAGGTCTCCATTGGCGTGACGCACAAGCTTAGTGTGATTTGAAAAGTTACCTTTGACTAGCTTGCTTTTTCTGATAAGTTTTTCATCAGTGAAATGTTAGGCATTGTCTTCCCAATTATGCACACCTATTATCTTTGGGATCTTTGATCGCTATAACTTTATTCATCTCTTCTCAATATGCAGGAAATATTCAATGAAGGGCTATGACTTGTTGATCAGAAAGACATGCACATGATCTCTCGATAAGGATCAATTGCTCTTAAAGTTTTTGCTCAACTATGATCAGGGAGACACTTATATGTTAAAGGCCATATTCATGGGATCATTAGTTAACATGGGTGATAAAATGGATCTAGTCACATGAATTTTTGCAATTTATGAAATCAAATGTAACAAATAGTGAATAGGATTTTTAGTCCTAACAGGCCTAACACATTGAATAATGCACCAAGAACTATTGATCAAACCACCAATGCTATCCAAAATACGCAACAACCAAGAACCCAAAGGGATTTTCCAATAAAACATCAATACATCCCTTTAGGGGAGCTAATTGAGTCATTTTTTAAACAACTCTTGCAACATAACGTCATAAAAATTCTAGACCCAAAACAATATTATCCTAGAAAGTTTAAACCATCTTGGTGGGATGATAATTCCTTTTGAAACTACCATCAAACCAAGGGGCATAACTTATAACAATGCTGACAACTAAAGAACCTTATACAAGACCTTGTGGAAAATGGCACCATTGAACTAAATGAATAGCATCAACAATCTTCAAATAGCGACCATAGAGTTTTTACTGATCCTTTACATGATCATGGAAAAGGAAATGCCTCTAGTTTGAGCAATAAGAAAAATAACAATTCAACCAATTACACTAACACCAAATATGACTATAACCCTACCATTATCATAAATCACATTTGAGCCACTGATGAATATGCCAACACCATTACCATTAAGAAACCTCCAAAATGTGTTGTCAACACTCGTCGAACCAAGGTAACCATTCAAGGTCCTCCTCCACAACAACAACAACCACCAAAATCCCAATACAACTTGCTTGATCAATTTGGGAAGACTCCTGTGCAAATCTCTATCTTAGAGTTATTGCGTATCTCACCTAACCATTGGGCCATTCTTGAAAAATCCTTGCAAGAAAAAACCATCCCCATGGATCTTGATGTCAATCATTTCTAGGAGATGGTAGGCTATTTAACTAATTCCCACCATGCCACCTTTTCTGAACAAGATTATTCAATCAAAAAGATAAACCATAATGACCCTTTACACCTTGAAGTCCTTGTTCATAAAAGAAAAGTTAGATGAGTCTTGGTAGATGGTGGAACAAGGTTGAATATTTGTACCTTGAAATTGGTTAAGATGTTAGGCTTCTTGGAAGCATGTGTGGACACCACTAAAAGCATTGTTATCAAAGCATATGATGATGAAGAATGGTCCTCTAAAGGAATTATCACACTACCTATCAGAGTTGGTGCTGTAGTCATGGACACAACTTTTCAAGTCATGGACCTGTTGATGGGTGTTTTAGCACTTTCTCAACACAGGTAGTGCGTAAGTACACTACCTCTCTTGAAAGAGAATCTCCAACAACAAGTTGCTGAAAATCACCCCAAGGTCTCTCGGGTGTCAAGTCATGGCATGCATGGGATTTATCAATTGGTTCAATGTGATTTTGATGATAATCATAGGGAAAACTTACGAGGTTAAGCTGAGGGGGAATTGGATCTTAAAATGGAGTTCTTGTGATGAGCAATTTGGTATGCAATTGCTGCAGGTTCAAACAATAGTCTTAAACTCCTATTTCAACTTTACATTTGACTTTACAATGTGAAATGAATCTTAGCATAGGTTATTTACTAAAAAACATAAAAAAAGGGAAGGGAGGAGAAGAAGTTCCCAGATTTGAAACTAGCAGTGAACAATGATCATGGAGGACCCTGTTGCAGACAACTTTCCTAAAACTGAATTTCACTTAACCAAATTGCCTCACAATATCATGAAATTAATGCAAGCTTCTAAGGACTGAGGATATTCAACCATTCATTCACCATAAGCATGAATAAAAGATAGAAGTTTAGAGAAGCTTTTAGATTATGCCTAGACTAACTTTACACAACTGTTTATCATCAACAAACAACAAAAAGTATGGACAAAGAAAGTTTCCAGCTGGTGTATGTGAACCAAGGCTTGCTTGCACAATCAACTAAGAAGACCTTCTCCCTATCTTCTTCCTAGAACCTAATAGTTTCTAGGCTCTGGTTAGGCTTAGGTTATTAACTAAGCTTTGTTTTAACTCCTCTCCAAGAGTTTCTCAACTTTGTGCTTTACCTTGGAAGACTAACACCAACTTGATTCAACAACTTTCTCCTACACTTAGAAGTCTCTAAGTACCAACTTCACAAAACACCTTGAACTAATTGCAGGGGTGCTAGAGATATTGGAAACATGCATTTCACATCCAATTAGATCCATATTGGATGGTCTTCTATCTTCACACTTACCGATTTCAAGAACTTGCCTTGGTGAGGCCTAATTCCTTGTAGCCCTTACCAGTCACCTTTTTGCTTTTCTTGCTCAAACTTTCCAAACAACCTAGCAAATAAACTTCAATTCCAGATACCCTTTTTGAGTCTTTAAATATTTCACAGGGTTTCAGACCCCTGTCTCCTCTGTACACAGGTTTCCTATAACCTAGGGTTGATAGGGCTAATAGTCCTAATTTCTAGGGTTATACTAATTTCTTGCTCCTCTCTCACCTAAATGGATTGGACAGGCCACAATCCTTTTAGCATGTCAAGATGTGACTAAACCCTACCTGGAACCGTACTTTTTCTATACTGTACTTCTAACTCCTGCCTATGTTCTTCAATTTTTCTCTTTCAAACCTCTAACCAGACTTCCTAAGCTCGCCTAGGGTTTGAATTTAAAAATTCTTGCTTGACTCCACATGACTCCTACTACTAAATATTTATAGACTACTAGCTCCCCTAACATATCCATCCCTCCTTAGGAAGACCCCGTGGTTAGATTTCATGGGGGAGCCATAGAAAGGACTGACTGTTCAGAATAAGATAGTAAAGACCCTAAACTCTAACTTATTTACACAAAACTCCTAAACTAAATCAAATGAACTTACTTCCAAAATAAAGAATGCTTAGATATGTTTAGTAAACTCAGATCCAATACCAAATCAGCACATACAATCCATTTGATATCACTATTACCTCAAAACATACAGAATTCTTAGAAAAACAGAGTTCTTTCTATTCAAAAGCATAACATCTTACTTAATTACAATCTCCTAATCTTATAACTCAAGCCTCTTGCATCATAGATTCCTTTTGCCATGTTTCTAGGGATGTTGATCGATCCCACACTCCTAACTTTGAGGGGATCCAAGACAACTAAGTTGCATGCAACCTAACAAATGTTGTCATGCAACTTTGTAACAACTTTTTGCAACTTTGTCCTTATGCCATGATCCTAAATCTTAGGACCTCTACCTCCTTGATTCCGAGCAACCAACCTCTTAACTACCTCTTGGCATCTTTCTAACAATAAGGATGTGTTTTAGAACACATTTAAGGCTCAACATTCCAACATAAGCTATTTGAGCTAACTAAAGCAAAAATTAACAACAATGATTAAACTAAGGTGACTTTAGTCCTAGTGACTAACTCACCTATTCCACACACAAGCAAGACCTTCTAAGGTCTAAAATAAACACACTATCACCCTGACTTGGCTAAGGTTAGGTACAAGCCAAAAATGATAACTAACAAAATGGAGGTTAGCCTAGGTGCTCCTGCACCACCAGCACACAACAGAATTCTTCAAAATCAGTGAACAACATTAACTAATCTACTAGAACAAGTTAAAGCATACAAAAAATCAAAGTAAATTTACTCAAATTGACTAACTATGGGAGAAGAATCATGTAACATGCAATTGAAACTCAAGAATCCACCAAAAGTCAATGAAATTCTATTAAAATTTTGGCAGCATGCCTTTACAACAACTCAAATCTCTCTTGAAAATGAGAGGAGATCCCCTATTTATAGGGTTCAAAAATAAAAATGAATGACCAAGATTCACCACAAATTGGGGTTTCACCTACCCCCAAATATATTACAATTTAAAATTAGATTCTTGTCATTTTCCCTATTTTGTCCTCTTGTGGCAGCACTATAGCTCTTTTGTCTTTTTGCTGATTTCCCTTTTGCTGGAGCTACACTGTGAGGAATTCATCATCAATCACATGAATTCCTTCATTCCTCTTCAAGGTGGCATACTCCAAAAATTTTCTGATCAATGCTTAGAGCTTGTTCCATTCCAATATATCTGATTGGAACACCTAAAAATTCAGCCTCCTTGATTTGTTTGTGATGGTATTCGAGTCCTTGTCAAATTTCTACACATTCTTAATTAACTGCTCGTACCGAGTGAAGGCTTGAGTAGCAAAACCCATGAAATCCAGCGTTAGTGTATCCGCAGTCCCATTCTCTATTTTCTTGTGAAAGTAGGGCTTTATCTTTTCGGGATCTAACTCGACGACAGGCACATGAAAATCTATCATCGGCTTTATGTATTCTTCACAAACAACCCAAAATTCCTTGATCCAATCAATTTCAATCTCCACCTCATGGAGCACTCATTCTAATACCTCTTTTCTATGGTCAACGCTCAAATTCCATGTCTCCATGAGCCAATGATTTCCTTTTTCCAGAGAAAACTCCTTTATCCAGGATCCATTAGGTACCTTGAGGATAGCCTCAAGTTGGGGTACGTGATCCTATATAGCTCAGGGAAATCGGTGCAAAATTTCCTTATTCCCTCGAATACTCTCTGCAACTCAAGGAATTTACATTAGCTATTCTAACCGTATGATCGATGCCCATGTTGCCATTGTAGACTACCTGTCTGAACCAATCCTCCATGGCTTTTGTCCAATTCTTTCTTTTCTCAAGTTGATCAATATGGTCCTTGGATAGTAATTGTGGTGGCGCTAAGGATGTGGTGGGGAGCTCTTCCACTGATGACCATTTCTGAATATAAGCCATTAGATCAGCCATCTGTGCCTTTAGTTCCTCCTTGGAAATCTTATCCTTGTGCATTTGATGCATGATGGTGGCGACAGACCCATGGAGATGGTCAATTTTTTGTTCTCATGTGGCTGTCCCTAGATCAAGGGTGGAAATGTTATAACTTACCCCTTCTTCATTCATCACTGGGGTGGCTATTTGCATAGTTCTAGATCCGAAGTTGTCCATTGTTAGTTGAGATCCAACCTTAGGTTTCTTCTCTTTCTTTGTGCTTATTTGGGCTTAAGCTAGGATTTCTTCCAGCCTTTCCATTGGATCCTTTGAGGTTGGGGTTTTCTTTTGCAACTGTTTATCGAGCCACTCATGCATCTAAGATTCCCCTTTTGGTGATTCATGACCACCTTTTTCCTCGCGGTGCATTCAATCTCCATTACCATATCACCCAGATTTTCTCGTTCTGTCCTTCCCTCCTCATCAGAGTCCTAAATGAACATAGTTTCCTTTTGTGGGGACTCAGAGGTTGTGTGCTCCTTGGGGTTGTCTTCCCTTTAGTTTCCTTTTTTCTTGTTCATCACGCTCATGCTCCTAAAGATGTTGCATTTCAGGGCTCTTGTGGGCTTCAAACTCTTCTTCGAGTTTATCTTCTTATCATTATTATTTTTCTTTCTCCTCTTGCTCTTCAAAAAGAGGAATTTCTTCATCATTTTGGTGTTTTTATCATGCTCCCCAGTTGGAGGTTCAGTATCTGTCTCCATTTCCTCTTTAGCATTCTTTTCCTCATCAGAGGGTTTCCTTTCTACTTCCTCTCTGATATCTCTGAGTTGTCTAGCCAAATTTTCCTTGAGGTCTGGATCAAACATCTCCACAATATACTAAACACTTGATTCCTTAGTGTCTTCTTTTGATGATTGTGTTTCTTCTCCCTCGTGCACCACTTTGTGAATTGTCAGATGCTGGTACTTGGGGTGCTCGTGGTAATCATCGATTTCCTCTTCTATTTCTTTTGTAGCTTCTCTTTCCTATCACTCAAATTCCTCTGATATCTCCATGATGGCCTTCATCTCTGGTGGTTTTGTTGGAGGAGTTTGGATAGGAAGACTAGTAGCAATTTGTGCCAAAGTAGCTTGAATGGCTAGGTTCATTAGCACCCTAGATAGTTCTACAAGAATCTTCTACATATGGCAGGAGAAGGCCTCTAGGAACAAGAGAGAGGGCATTGGAATTGTTGCTGTTTCTAGGGGAAGTGATGTTTTCAAAGACATGGAAGAAGAGGAAAGCAGAGAGGTGGTGGCAAAAGAAGAGTCTATAACCATTACTTGTGCTGTTGGTAGGGTAGAGGCAAGGTGGACAAAGATATCCACTATAGGTGGGGAAGTAGCAATTGTCACCTGAGAGGTAGGCAGAGGGGCAACAACAATAGCAATATCAGTAGTAGCAGTGGTTGCAAGGGTGGGGGAAACAAGGGGAGACTTCGATTGCTCGACCTCTACTTCCTCCCCTTCATAGAGAGGGTTCTCCTGGATGGTATCAAAACCTCCCGATGTCTTTGGTCTTTTGGAGGATTTGCTTTCCAAGGTTTTTATTGAGTATACTTTAGGCTTGGGCTGACCTTCATCCATTTCTTTTCTCTTTCTCGGTGGTGGGGGGAGACTTTGAGGTTCCTTCAGTTGGGGCAGTAGTTGTTTCACTATCAGTTTCACTTGCAGGCTCTTCCTCAAGCTCCTCATAGGTCAAAGTGACCCCTTGTTGTTTCAATTGGGAAATTTTCCCATCAATCCATTCCTTTGTTCTAGCCTCAATAGGCTTTGTCAGGATAACGAGTTCGTCAACCTCTTGCTCATCCCAATGAATCAGTGGCAGCGACAGGTTTGCAACTACATTGTACCAAGGATCAATCATTGTATTTTCATCTTCTACCACCTATTCTGTTACTAGGAAAAGGTTGACCCTCTTCACAAAATATGCAGTCATGCGCATGTAGTGCCTCATTTTCACTTCATTATCATCCTTATAGTTGGCCTAGAAATCTTCAACATGATGCAAATGGGCGTATTCAGCTGCAACCATCTTCTTTAGTTTACCATAAGGGTCCATTCATGGCCGAGTGGTGTGGAACCTCAAGTTATACTCCACGAGCTCTTTATCTGAGTTGTCAGCACATTGAGATGTGTGGAATTTGTATAGCCCCTGTTCGAAAGAGAGGGGATAAGGGATCCCTGCTTTATGCTTGCTACTCAATAGGGCGTGTGCATGCTGCAACTACTGAGAGAGTTCTAATAGTATTATCTAGTCATTTGGATACTGGGGCAACTTGTACGGTTTCTCTAAAAAGCCTTCAGCCCAAATGTAGGTAAACTTTGGAAATTGTATGAATAGGAAGGAAAACTAGCGAAGGAAGGCATTCACATTGTGGGAGACCCTTCTCTCAAAGTCACCCCCAAGTAGTGTGATGATGTGGTCTATGAAGACATTGTTAATTCTACAATAATCCCTCTTGAAGTTCCTGAATTGGAGTTAAGGGTACCTATCAAAAACCTTTAATTCCCTACCCAGTTCTGTATTTGGAGCTCTGAACAAGCCTCTATATTGTGTCTTATTAGCAAGCAAACAAACTAAGTATGAGGTCATGTAGAAGCGCGCGGTCTTCTTGATAGCCATGAATTGTTTGTGTAAGCAATTACTGATTATCCATGCCCAATAGAACTTGGTTTTACCATGAAGAATCTCCTCCATGAAATGTAGCATCCACTCCTAAAAGTAAGCTGTTGTAGGAAGGCCCATGAATCTGCTTAATAGGGTCACCAAGTGATGGTAATCCTTATAAAAGTTGCTGCAGAAGAGCTCTTGGGGAACCTTTGCAGCACTTCCCCTCTTCTCCTTCAACCAGTATTGATTTATGATCCTTTTGCATTTGAGGGGGTCTTCACCCCACATTTCCTTTCCATCTTCCTTGGTTGCTTCCTCCATCTTCCTAAAGGTAGGGATATCGAAGGTCTTTCCCATTGATTTGACAGAGAAATCAGCCAAAATGTTTCCATCTTTGTCCATAATTGTCTTCATCTCTGGTTGATATGCCTCCCTGCAGGCCATCACTAGTTCAGGGGCAACCAAAGTGGGAGGGAAGCCTGTAGCTTTGGCCAATCCACTACTTCTAATCTTTCTTGCACTTTCTATTGTAGGGTTGATCCAAACCCTTTGTTTAAACTCATCAATTTCTACGTGTCTGATGTTTGTATCTAAGATTTCTTTCTAGGCCGAGGTGACCTTGGAGTTGAGAGGTCCCCCCTGGAACTTATATCTCATTTGGTCCTTGTCTTCCTTTCCATAGGGTGCTTTGGATGTTTTCTTTCCCTTGTCCTTCTCCACAGCTGCCTCTAAGGCTCCTGCACCTGGTTCCATATATTCCACGGGAAAAAGAGAGGTAAGCACATTCAAGCATGAAATCATGGGAAAGTTAGCCAAAATCTTACAAAATGACGTCAGATTAGATAATCCATCCTTTAAGAATCCTAATATCTCTTCCATATTGTCATTAAAATTTTATAGTAGGGAGTTTGAGCAATGCAGGTCTAGGGGATCGAACTTCCTTGGGCTGATGGCTATTTTGGAGTAGCTGCACGAGGGGCGATGTTTAGGGCACGATGACCTGCCTAGCCTGACTCGCCTCCAGATTTGACTAATATGAGGGGTTCACTAAGGAGGTTGCTCAATTTTAGCACATGGGTCAAAGTCTACATGATGATTGGAGGGCATTAAGATGACCCTTTGGTCATGCAGAATTAGGAGGTAGCTTGGCTATTAAGGGTCTACTATTGAAAACGAGTCTGGCAAGATGGCATCCCAAGGGAGGAGTTCTTCTAGGTGGGACCTGCGACTTCACAAGGTGGTCAACATAACTTGTTTGTTGTTCAGGGTTTTTGAGTTGGAAGGAGTGGAAGGACATGGGGCTGTAGCCGTTTGAAACAATGAAAGTCGCACATCGGCTCAATGAGAGCAACCCGCCGCATCGGATTTGACAAGAGGAGGAGCCTTCATGTTTTCTTCGTTAATCGCTTGGAAAATCCATAGGCAATGAGGAAATCAGGTTCTGAGAAGCAAGTCAATGGTGACTATTTTTCGTTTGAGCATGACAAAACTAGGATGGAGTCCCAGTGATGGCGACCCAATAGCAAGGACCCGCTTAATGTTCATCACTTGATAGTTTTCATCTTGCATGCTGGCAACAATGACATGGTCGGGGCCCGAAGGAAAGAATGGCGACTCTTAGAAGCTCTTAAGGATAGAGATTTCATCTTGACAACCCAGAGACAAAATTCTGTGGGGTAGGGCCCGAAAAGAGGTTGTCACTTGGTCGCTTATGGTTCAAATAAAGCTACATGACAGAGGAAGACTTGGAGCCCGACAATCGGGTGGACAGGTCATGAAAGCTACTTGAGATGGTAAGGCACAGTCAAACTTCCCTAGGTAGACATCCACGAGGCGGGACCCGTGGTGGACCAAGGCTTGAGATTTTGCAAAGTTTAAAATTTATGGGCTATCAATAGGGCGGGACCCAGGCACCGGAAAGCCGGGGATAGAAAGCCGTTCAGAATGATCAAACATGAACGACACCCCAAAGATGGAATCACACGAAGGTGGATTTGAATGGGAATTTGAATTCTCATTTGAGTTTGTGAGTTTTTTCTATGTTTAAGCAATGAATGAGAGGGGTCATTCTGCCGAGGAGGGCCCGAAGGGGTTGTTTTCCATTTTAAGTTTAACTCCATTCTTAAGGTTGGCAATGACAATGGGAGTGCTCGAGTCCAAAGGGGGTGAAAACCTTGGTTTATGAATGGTGGCTAAGAGGTCAAGTCCTACAATTGATGCATGGATCAAGTTTGAGATTTTATCAAGATTTGAACACATGGGTTTTGTGTGCCTTAATTTACTCTACTTAGTTCATGAGTTTTTTCTCTTTCAAATTCATCAACTTTACATGGGAATCGAAGAAAACTCAAAATTGGGTTCGCAACAAAGAAACTACCTCAAAAACTTGATGAATGAGGTCGACAAATTAGTTAGCAGATGCTTTGAATTGGTAGTGGACCTCGTCGGGCTTGAAGATGGCACTGAAAGTTGGCTCTGATTTGTCTTTGATGGACTGACAGGTGAAAATGATAGGAATTTTTTTCCAATTTATAGAAAATGATGCATTAAATGTGGCCTATTAATGACTATACGGTGAACCAAGAGTTGGTGAGCCATCATTTTAAAATGGTAGCGGGATCATTGGGACCCGCCAAGCATGAAGTAGTCAAACAATGGCCGTTGGGAGTGTTTGACAATTAAAAATGACAACAGGGAACTCGGGTTTTGAAGGACAAAAAGCTACTGGATGAAAGCCATTTGGGATGGCCGTGGGGCAATGGAATCCCACATAGGGTGACTTGATAGGGTGGACCCGACAAGCCCCAAGGATGCCAGCTTTGAAAGGTAAAGGGTAAATAGCTAATGGGAACCCGCAAAGGCCTAAAGCCTTGAAAATTTGAGGGGGAAAAAACATGGTCAACTCAAGATGAACTATCTAAGGCTCACTGACCACTTAGAACTCCAAAATAGGGGGCATGCAAAATGAGATGACGACGAAGTGACCCAGTGAGATGAAAAGAAAGAGGGTCCTCATTCTGAACAGGGTGTGTGTGTTGAAGGCACAACAAATGGTAACTACGCTAGGGAATGCTCTTGAGTGTTCTGAGGATAAGTATTCATTCAGAACCCAAAATATTTGGCTTTGCAAACTAGGAGCCGATGTCCAAAAGTGAACTAGGAGAATAGGATCCTTAGCCGAGTCAACCCACGAAACATCTCAGATGTGTGTGTGTGTGTTTGGGTGAATTAATTCCCTTTCCATGGAGATTGTGACAAGTTGCGGTTAATCTAACTGAGCAGGCTACATGAGTCACCCAACCCCAAAAGTAACTTGGAAATTTCCTTGCTACTAGTCAGGCATCCATAGCCCTGACGGAGTTTTCGCTATGACCCCACAAACATTTCTCTACTGCTAGTTGGGCATCCATAGCCCTGGTAGAGTTATCCGCGCACCCATACAATAGCTTGATTTCACCATTTTCTTTTTCTTTTCTTTCTTTCAATACTTCTTTTAAAGTTTTCTTCCTTTTGCTCAACCATGTAAGCATTGATGCCTACTATGGGTTTTGGAACCATAGTATTCACTAGAGTGGACTTAAGATTTTTCACTTGCTAAGTCATCATAATAGCCGCTATAAAGCTCTTGGGAAATAATTAATATGCATTTTGTACTAGATCTGAGATGAATGTAAAAAGGAAGATTCAACCAAAAGTCGGGTTCTAAGTCAAAGTTCAAGCGAGAAAATGATTCCATGGTAGTTATCAGGGACCAATAGTTGAGAATGAAAAATTGGCCAAAGAACACTAGGAGCAGGAAGCAAAGTGAACCATTTGTTGAATGAGCAAGACCAACACATCAAAAATGAAGAACACCCTCACCAAAAAAAAGTAGTTGGGAAATAGACAATAAAAAGCAATGCAAAGCAGTCAGACAAAAGCAAACCAAAAGCAACCTAAACTAACCTATATACAAGTATTTATAGAAACAACTCCAAAAGAGCTCAGACTTGGAAGTAAATCTTTAGGTGCTACCCATTGATAGGCAACGAGACATCTTCACCAGTTAGGGTCTTTATGCAGAAAACATTGTCTCCAAGGATTTTACCAACCTGAAAGGGGCCAAGCCACAACTTGTCAAATTTGTCATGTCCCCCTTTGTTCTCATGGGCCTTGTCCCAACATAGGACTAGATCAGTGATTCCAAAGGCCTTGATTTTGGCTTGGCGGTCGAACCATCTTTTAACTACACCCTGATGTTTGGAATTTTTTTCAATAGGATGGTCACACACTTCTTCTAGGTGTAACAACTCAGCCAGGCGAGCTTCTCTATGATCCCTTTCTTCATAAAAATCATTGATGAACTAGAGGGTGGGGATTTTTAGGTGAATTGGGAATATAGGCTCTAAGCCATAGACAAGATGGAATGGGGAATCACCAAGGGCAGGCTTGTGGTGTGTGCGACCTACCCAAAGGGAAAAGCGAAGCTGGGTATGCCAGTCCTTGGGATTCCTATCAAATAGTTTTTTAATCATAGTAATGAGATTCTTGTTAGTAGATTCTGCCAAACTATTTCCCTGAGGATAGTAGTTGAAAGAAAACTTGAGGGAAATTCCATAATCAAAGACCCAACTAGTGAATTTAAGTGAGGAAAATCTAGTGCCGTTATCACACACTAATGCATATGGGCAACCGAAATGATTTAAAATGAAGCTTTCAAGGAAATTCATAACTACCTTTGTTGTGCATTGCCTACATGTAATGGATTCTATCCATCTAGTACAATAATTAGAAGTAGTTAGAATGTACCTGTATCCTATAGATGATGGTGGGCTTATTGGACCAATGAAGTCAAGACCCCATTGCGCGAACGGTCTCACCTCCAAAACTAGTTGCAACGGGATGATGTTCTTTTCTTTGGTTGTGGTGGTCTAGCAGACATGGCACATGTGAACATGGTTGTGAGCATCTTTGAAGACCGTCAGCCAATAGTAACCTTCTTGTAGGATTTGATGAGCATCTGAAGGGATAGATCCATGACTGCTGCCAAATTTGTCATGAAATTATTTCAAGACTCGGTCTGCTTCTACTTTGCCAAGACATCTCAGATAGACACCTTCATGATTCCTCTTGTATAGTATGGATCCTTGCAGCATGTAGCTACTACTTTTCAGATGGAGAGTGTGTTTCTGAACTCCTTCTAAGCGAGGTGGGCTCTTGTTGTTTAGAAAATAGTAGACAATGTCATTGTACCATTCCCTTGGGGAAACGTCTTCAAGCTGATATTGCTACACTGTAAGCTCAGGTCCTGCTTCTGCTACTATTTTAACTATTGTTTAGGTGAGTGCCAGTCCTCTTACTAATTTCATGGGTTGAATTTACATATCATACTCCTGCAATAGGGTAACCCACTTGGCTCTTCGTTCTCCTAGCTCATTTTGCATGAGCAATGTCTTCATTGCTGGGTCAGGGACAATGACGAACACCTTATTCCATAAGATGTAATGCTTGAAAATTTTAACCCCTTTGACAAGAGCATATGCTTGTTTTCCACATTATGATACCTTGTTCAACATCTTTCAAGGGAGCACTCATAAAGGCGATCGACTGCTCATTTTTGTCATTGTCCTTTTGGGTTAAAATATTGGCACATGAGTGATTTGAAGCAAAATAATAAATGTAGAAGGGATTTAGGTAATCTAGGTTGATGAGCATGGGTGCCTCAATAATAGATTTCTTAATTTATTTGAAGGCTTTCTTTGCTTTTGGGGTCCACTCAATCTTAGCATCGTGCTTTAACATAGCGTTGAGCGGCTTGGCAATTTTAGTAAAGCCTGTGATGAATTTTCTAACAAAATTTATCTTTCCGAAGAAAGATTTTAGTTCTTTCTTACTACCTGGTAGTTGAATCTTTAGTAGAGGTTGGATGCACTCAGGATCTATAGAAATTCCTCGTTCTGAAATAACGTGCCCAAGCAACTTGCCTTCCGCCACTCTGAAGATGCACTTCTTTGGATTAAGGGAAACTCCAAATTCTCGGTACCTCTAAAAGACTTTACATAGATTAGAGACATGATCACTCCACTTCTTTGAAAAAATAGTCAAATCGTCCATGCAAATGATTATGCACTTTCCAATCATATCTTTGAAGACAATGTCCATTACACATTGGAAGGTGGCGCCGACGTTGATGAGCCCAAATGGCATTCTTCTGTATGCAAAGGTGCCCCACTTAGTGGTGAATGTTGTTTTGTGTCGGTCTTCATACCACACCATCACTTGATTGTACTTGGATTACCCATCGAGGAAGGACATCATTTGTGAACCATTGACAATTTGCAATACCTCATCCAATGAAGGCACTGGATATTTATCCTTTTCCAAAGCTCTTTTCAAATTGTGGAAGTCCATGCACAATCTGATTTCCCTATTCTTTTTCCTAACTACGACCAAGTTGGCCACCCATGTGGAGTTCTTGATTGGAAAGATTATTTTGGTTGAAAATAGTTTTTGCACTTCCTTGTAAATGATAGGCTCCAATAGGGCGTTGATGGGACACAATCTTTGCTGGAATGGTCTTACATCAGGCTTGAGAGGAATGGTATGTGTGATGATGGAGGTATTATAGGTTTTCAAATCTTCATATCTCCATGCTACCACATTGTGATAATTTTTCAAAGCATCAACAACTCCTTTCTTTTATTTTGTAGTGCACACCTTGCCAATGAACACATTTTTGACTTCCTTGGCCGTTCCGAGGTTGTGGTTGTTGCATTGGTTACTTATGGATTCCTTTTTTGCTTGCTAGTCTTGATCTTTGATTTGATCTAGGTAAAATATGCACTCAAGCTAAACCATACCTCATGGAATAGTGTTGGTTTTGAGGTTGATGACCCCTTCTACATCATATTCAACTTCTCCTAGATTAGCTTCATCAATTATTTGGGTTGCAAACATGTTAGAGCTTGTGATGAACTCCAAGATGTGCTTATCATCATTGAATACCTGGAAATGAGTGACATTATCTAGCACATAAGGGGTGGTGGTCAACTCAACTGTAAATCTCTTGAGACTAGACATAGATAGGGGTTGTAGTGTGCTAGCTGCTTGAGCCAAGGCATCAACAATATAATTCTGGGAATGTGGGATCAACTATATACTAAATGCATCTAGACTCTAAGCCTATAGTTTTCCAACCTTCTGTCATGACATGAGTATAATTTCCTGACTTGTTTGACTACTAGTTTGAAATCACCAAAAACTTGCAACATTTTAACATTCTTTCTCAGAGCCATCAGGAGACCATGGACCAAAGCCTCATACTATACTACATTGTTGGTACAATAAAATTGGAGCCTATTGGAAACAAAGTAGGTCTTACCCGTGGGGCTGATGAGTTTGAACTTGACTCTAGCTCCTTGTTTGGACTTGGATCCATTGAAGTGCAACGTGCAAAACTTGGAAGGCTCTTTGACACCAGGACCGATCATGCATTGATTCCTTTTGGGCTGCATGCTTGCATCCATGACCTCTGAAGTAGGCATTGGTTCAATATGATTGGGGGAAAGCTTCCTTGTTGGCATCTCCTTCCGAGGAGTGACTAATCCTTTGACATGTTCTACTGCTGTTTGGCATAGGAAACACTCAAACTCAGAGTGGGCAGCATTGTGGATTCTGCACCAGCTTGGTAGCAAGAGGTCTTGGAAGCCCATCCTTGCCCCTAGGCTAAGTTGATCTTGTACGCACTTCTCCATGAAATCTTAGAATCTATCCAACAAACCTAAATTACTATCTTCATAAGGATCACCATCCTCTGATTACTAATACTTCTATGCTTTAAGGTGCATAGGTCAATTTAGTCAGAGGACTACATTTTACCAGGAAGACCTTTGCAGCTAATTCTTCTTCTTGAGACTTCGCTTCTTCCTGATAAGCAAAGGAACAATAATTTCCCAATTCTATTTCAGTAAACAACACCTCATTCATGTTGTTATATTTTGTGATCATAAATTTTATGCATGGTTCTTGATCTATTTGAATCTGGTTTGGTAGCCCCTTCCATGGAAACCATGTGTGAGAGAAATTTGTTGTGGCACACCCATTCAGTGCGTGGGTGAAGTATCATCCCAGGATAATTCCATATGTGTCAGGAATATCTACAACTTGGATGTCAATAACCTACTGCACCCTTGGATTCGCAACAATCTGCATTGGGATACGATTGATCTCCCTGATGACATTGACCTCAGTTTTGTCCAACTGCGTTAATTTTATTCTCGAAGGTGTGGGGGTAATCCCAAGAGCTTTGCACACTACGAGAGGCATGACATTGGCTAATGCTCCTGAGTCAATCAGACAGCTGTGCAAATTCTTTCCAAATATTCTAATTGTGGTGAGGAAGGGTGGTGTTTCAAACTTACCTTGGAAGAGACGCATAGGTGTGTCATCTTGGGCCACTTGGCTCTTGTCCTTCTCATTAGAATTTTCCTTAGTTTGCACTGGGGTTTTCTCTTTGGTAGGCTATTTTCTAGCTTACTGGCTGGTAGAGGCCTCCTTCCTATGATTTCTTGGATTATGGGCTCTTGTTGAGGCTCTTCAAAGGTGACTCTCTTGGTGGGTATTTCTTGTGTTTTCTTAGAGGAGGGGGTTCCATTAATTACCCTAAAGAAGGCATGCCTTACTATGGGAACGTTGAGAAACTCAAAGGCAAATAGGCTGATTTTAACCTTCTTAAATTCTTCAGCAACATATTCCCCTATTTGTTTAATTTCGGGTTCAAAGGATCTGCCTATGGATGAGCTTGCGGGCTAGCTTTGCGTTTGGCCTATCTACTTGTTGTTGTTCATATATTGCTTAGGCACATAAGGGTAGCCTGGGTTGTTGCTTGCATTAGGGTTAGGTGGGGTACTGAAGTTGTTAGGTAGAGTGGAGGTAGTGAAAGGTCCCCCTATTTGTCTATTCCTCAAATTATATGAAGAGGTTCTTTGGTGGAACATTTGTACTTCATCCTCATGGGGTTCTTCTTCGTCTACTGGACCATTATCTAATAAAGTAAAAAGCTGAGATAAAGCTTCTTTGTTACTTACCTCTTGTACTTCTTTGTCCTTGGTAGAGGCGGTCTTGAGCTCAAGCTCGTTGCTCTCGCTCCATGGGAATGGGGTCTAGTTGACCACAAGACAAGAGGAATCATAAGGGTCTGATGGAACTATGTCTCTATAATTTGCGCTCTCAACGACATTCTAAACTTCCACTTGAAGGATTTTTGTGGCTGTTTGGAACTTGGGGCAATCCAGTTTAGAATGGCTATTAGTCTTATGAATCCTGCACCATCCAGACAGAGCAGCTTCAGTGAGGTACACTCCACTAGTTGTCTTCTCCATGGTAGTAGGTTGATCAATAGGAGTGGGGACACCCCCATTGTTTTTTCTTGTATTCCATGTCTAGTTTTGTCTCTATGAGGGTCTCCTTTTGAAGTTCTAATTAGAATTCTATCCTCCCTCATAATTCTGTCCAGATGAGGTTCTTGCCTCATGGTTGTCCCTATTATCTTGGTTAAGGTTGTCTTGAATGCTACGTTGAGAAGCTTGCAATTGGTTGTTCTGATTTCTCAAATGGGTCATCTCTGTGGACATCTTTCAGATCATCTCTGTCAGCTCATCCAACCGATCCTTCTCTGCATTGCTTGACTATGGCATTTGATTTTGAAGAAAGATAGGCTATGCTGCTGGTTGATTTTGTTGAGTAGGTAGAAATTCAGGCCCTTGTAGGTATAGGGGCACTTGAGGCTACTGTGGATATGCTTGCGGCTACTGAGGCTACAAGTAATGAGGCATTGGAGGTGCCTAGTTTATGGGTTGCCTGGGATGAGGCACTATAGGAAGTTGAGGTACTTGATTCATTAGGGGCGTTTGATGTTGGAATGCTTGAGTGAGTCCCTGAATCTATAGAGGATAGGAAAATTTCCCCAAGTAGGGTAGCGGACCAAAAATATTTTGACCCAAGTTAGTGCTAGAAATAACTGCCTCAGCATAAGCATCCATGAGCCTGGTTGGAGCTGATTGCATTCTCTTTACTAATGTAGCTATGAGTTTATCTAATGCTGCGTAATAAATTGGCAAGGCAACAACATCATTGAGCACATACGGAGCTTGCAACCTTGTATAGGCTCGGTGGAATCGATCATTGAAGGAGCTGATCGGCTTGTTGATTTCCCTTTGATCTAACATGAATTGTTGAGATAGCTTCGAAGGGCTGATCAGGGTCTTGTACTTCTACAAGAAGGCATTCATTAGCAAATCCCAAGATGTGATGGATCCTGCTGGAAAGTTGATATAACAATAGAAGGCTTCTTCTCCCAAAAAATAAGGGAAAAGCCTATATGCCACATCTTCCTGATTGATTTGCATGTCTTTCAACATTGTTTGGAATATCTTGATGTGTTCTTCAGCTGTCCTCTGCAGATCCCGAGGATTGAACTTTGAGCAAAAGCTCTCTGGGTTCTTAGGCATGTCATGGTAAGCATTGAAGAACAACGGGGAAGGATTATTCCCTAGCCAAGCCATGAGGGGAGGCAGAGGTGGTATCTGCTATTGAACAGTGGCTTGGGGCTGCACAGGGGCAGTGACAGTTGGGACTGCACCTTGGACTTGGAGGGCAGGGGAGGGGGCAACACCCTAGCTATGGGAAGCAAGCAACTAAAATGTAGTTTGGGATAGCTGAGTGGAAGAGGTAGAGATGGAAGAGGAAGGATGAGTGTGTGGCTGATGGAAAAGGGAGGGAGGTGAAAGTGAGATTGAAGTGGATGGAATGGAAGAGGAAGAATAGGTTGCGTTCTCTCCCTTAGTCCTTCTTGCCCTTGTAGGGGGCTGTAGTTCCTGAAATTCCCCTTTGTTAGGTGTTGACCTTAAAAATATTTGGAATCTTTGAGGAGGGAATGAACCTATTCGATCTAGCTTAGCTCAGGCCCTCCTTCTAGTGCCATTTTTGTTGATGGGTGTTTTAGCACTTTCTCAACGTAGGCATTGCGTAAGTACACTACCTCTCTTGAAAGACAATCTCCAACAACAAGTTGCTTAAAATCACCCCAAGGTCTCTCGGGTGTCAGGTCATGACATGCATGGGATTTCTTAGTTGGTTCAATGTGATTTTACTGGTAATCATAGGGTAGACTTATGGGGTTAAGCTGGGAGGGAATCAAATCTTAAAATAGAGTTCTTGTGATGAAGAATTTGGTGTGCAATTGCTGTAGGTTCAAACAACAACCTTAAACTCGTATTTCAGCTTTAGATTTGGATTTACAATGTGTAATGAACCTTAGCATAGGTTATTTACTAAAAAAAAGAAAAAAAGGGTAGGGAGGAGAAGAAGTTCCTAGATCTGAAACTAGTAGTGAACAATGATCATGGAGGACCCTACTACAAACAACTTTCCTAATACTGAATTTCACTTAACTAGATTGCCTCACAGTATCATGAAATTAATGCAAGCTTCTAAGGACTGCAAATATTCAACCATTCATTCACAATAAGCATGCATAAAGGATGAAAGTTTAAAGCAACTTTTAAATTATGCTCAAACTAACTTTCCACAACTATTTATCATCAAAAAACAACAAAAATTATCGACAAGGAAAGTTTGCAGCACACAACAAAATTCTTCAAAATCAGTGAACAACATTAACTAATCTACTAAAACAAGTTAAAGCATAAAAAACATCAAATTAAATTTACTCAAATTAACTATGGGAGAAGAATCATGTAACATGCAATTGAAACTAAAGAATCCACCAAAAGTCAATGAACTTCTATTAAAATTTCAAAAGCATGCCTTTACAACAACTCAACTCTCTCTTGAAAATGAGAGGAGACCCCCTATTTATAGTGTTCAAAAAGCAAAATGAATGGCCAAGATTGATTTGCATTGTGTGGCCAAGATTCACTACAAACTAGGGTTTCACCTACCCCCAAATATATTACAATTTAAAATTAAATTCTTATCATTTTCCTTATTCTATCCTCTTGTGGCAACATTGTAGCTCTTTTGTCTTTTTGCTGATTTCCCTTTTGTTGGAGCTACACTATGAGGAATTCATCATCAATCACATGGATTCCTTCATTCCTCTTCAAGGTGGCATACTCCACAAATTCTATGATCAATGCTTGGAGCTTGTTCCATTCTAATATATCTGATTGGATTACCTGAAAATTCAACCTCCTTGATTTGTTCATGATGGTATCCCAACCCTTGTCAAATTTCTGTGCATTCCAAATCACCTGCTCAGACTGAATGAAGGCTCGAGTAGGAAAACCCATGAAATTCATCATTAGTGCATCTGCAGTCCTATTCTCTATTTTCTTGTGAAAGTAGGGCTTTATCTTTTTGGGATCTAACTCGACGGTGGGTACATAAAAGTCCGTCATCAACTTTATGTATTCTTCACAAATAGCCCAGACTTCCTTGATCCAATCAATTTCAATCTCCACCTCATGGAGCAATCATTCTAATACCTCTTTTTTGTGGTCAAGGCTTAGCTTCCATGTCTGCATGAGCCAATGATCACCTTTTTCCAGAATAAACTCCTTTTCATAGGATCCATTAGGTACCTTGAGGATAGCCTCAAGTTTGGGGTACATGATCTTGTATAGCTCAGAGAAATCGGTGTAGAATTTCCTTATTCCATCGAATACTCTCTGCAACTCTAGGAATTTGTTAGCTGTTCTAACCACATGACCAATGCCCATGTTGCCATTGTAGATGACCTATTTGAACCAATCCTCCATGGCTTTTTTTCCAATTCTTTCTTTTCTCAAGTTGATCAATATGGTCCTTAGAATATAATTGTGGTGGCGCTGAGGATGTGGTGGGGAGCTCTTCCATTGATGACCATTGTTGAATATAGGCCATTAGATCAGCCACCTGTGCCTTTAGATCCTCCTTTGAAATATTATCCTTGTGCATCTAATGCACAATGGTGGTGATAGACCCCTTGAGATGGTCAATTTTCTATTCTTGTGTGGATGTCCCGAGATCAAGGGTGGAAATGTTATAACTTACCCCTTCATTCACCACTAGGGTGGCTATTTGCATGGTTCTAGATCCTGAGGCATCCATTGTCAGCTAAGATCTGATCTTAGGTTTCTTCTCTTTCTTTGTGCTTATCTGGGCTCAAGCTAGGATTGCTTCCATCCTTGCCCTTGGATCCTTTAAGGTTGGGGTTTTCTTTTCCAACTATTTCTCGAGCCACTCAGGCATCTAAGATTCCCCTTTTGGCGATTCATGACCACCTTTTTCCTTGTGGGTGTCTTCAATCTCCATTACCTTATCACCTGGAGTTTCTTGTTCCATCCTTCCCTCCTCATCAGAGTCTTGAATGAACACAGTTTCCTTTTGTAGGGACTCAGAGGTTGCGTGATCCTTGGGGCTATCTTCCCCTTTAGTTTCCTTTTCTTCTTCTTCACAATGCTCATGCTCCTCAAGCTATTCTATTTTGGGGCTCTTGTGGGCTTCAGAATCTTCTTTGGGTTTATCTTCTTCTCGTTCTTCTATTTCTCTCTCCTCTTGCTCTTCTAAAAGAGGCATTTCTTCATCATGTTTAGGGCTTTTATCATGCTCCCTAGTTGGAGGTTCAATATCTATCTCCATTTCCTCTTCAATGTTCTTTTCCTCATCAGAGGGTTTCCTTTCTACTTCCTCTCTAACATCTCTGAGTTCTATAGGAATGTTGTATATGGTGAGAGAAGGCCTTTGGGAGTGAGAGAGAGGGAATTGGAATTGTTGCTATTGCTAGGGGAAGTGATGTTGCTAGAGACATGGAATCAGAGGAAAGTGAAGAGGTGGTGGCAAAAGAAGAGTCTATAACCATTACTTGTGCCGTTGGCAGGGTAGAGGCAAGGTGGACGGAGATATCCACTATAGGTGGGGAAGTAGCAACTGTCACCTGAGAGGTAGGTAAAGGGGCAACAACAATAGCAATATCAGTAGTAGCAGTGGTTGCAAGGGTGGGGGAAACAGGGGGAGACTTTGGCTGCTCGGCCTCTACTTCCTCCCCTTCATAGAGAGGGTCCTCCTGGATGGTATCAAAACCTCCCGATGTCTTTGGTCTTTTGGAGGATGCACCTTCCAAGGTTTTTATTGAGTATAATTTAGGCTTGGGCTGACCTTCATCCATTTATTTTCTCTTTCTCAACCTGGTGGTGGGGGGAGACTTTGAGGTTCCTTCAGTTGGGGTAGCAGCTATTTCACTATCAGTTTCACTTGCAGGCTCTTCCTCAAGCTCCTCATAGGTCCAAGTGACCCCTTGTTGTTTCAATTGGGAAATTTTCCCATCAATCCATTCCTTTGTTCTAGCCTCAATAGGCTCTGTCAGGATAACAAGTTAATCAACCTCTTGCTCATCCCAATCAATCAGTGGCATTAGCAGGTTGGCAATTGCATTGTACCAAGGATCCATCATTGTATTTTCATATTCTACCACCTGGTCTAGTACTGGGAACAGGTTAACCCTCTTCATAAAATACACAGTCATGCGCATGTAGTGCCTCATTCACACTTCATTATCATCCTTAGAGTTGGCCCAAAATATTCAACATGATGCAAATGGGCATATTCAGCTGCGACCATCTTCTTTAGTTTACCATAAGGGTCCATTCATGGCCGAGTGGTGTGGAACATCAAGTTATACTCCACAAGCTCTTTTTCTAAGTTGTCAACACATTAAGATGTGTGGAGTTCATATAGCCCCTGGCTAAAAGAGAGGGGATAAGGGATCCCCACCTTATGCTTGCTGCTCAATAGGGCGTGTGCATGTCGCAACTACCGAGAGAGTTCTAATAGTATTATCTCATCATTTGGATACCGAAGCAGCTTGTATGAATAGGAAGGAAAACTAGCGAAGGAAGGCATTCACAATATGGGAGACCCTTCTCTCGAAGTCACCCCCAAGTAGTCTGATGATGTGGCCTATGAAGGCATCGTTAACTCTACTATAATCCCTCTTGAAGTTCCTAAATTGGAGCTGAGGGTACCTTTCATAAAAAATTAATTCACTTTTTGATTATATATCTAGAGCTCTAAACAAGCCTCTATATTGTGTCTTATCAACAAGAAAATAAACTAAGTATGAGGTCATGTAGAAGCATGAGGTCTTCTTAATAGACATGAATTGTTCGTGCAAGCAATAGCTGATTAACCTCGCCCAATAGAACTTGGTTTTACCATGGAGAATCTCCTCCATCAAATATAGCATCCACTCCTAAAAGTAATCTGCTATAGGAAGGCCCATGACTCTACTTAATAGGGTCACCAAGTCATGGTAATCCTCATAAAAGTCGCTAGGGAAGAGCTCCTGGGGAACCTTTGCAACACTGCCCCTCTTCTCCTTCAACTAGTATTGATTTATGAGACTCTTGCATTTGAGGGGGTTTTCATCCCACATTTCCTTTCCATCTTCCTTGGTTGCTTCCTCCATCTCCCTAAAGGTAGGGATATGGAAGGTATTTCCTATTGATTTGGCAGAGAAATCAGCCAAAATGTTTCCATCTCTATCTGCAATTGTCCTGATCTCTGGCTGATATGCCTCCCTGCAGGCCATCACTAGTTCAGGAGCAACCAGAGTTGGAGGGAAGCCTGCAACTTTGGCCAATCCACTACTTTTGATCTTTCTTGCACTTTTTGTTGTAGGGTTGATCTGGACCCTTTGTTTAAACGCATCAATGTCTACATGTCCGATGTTTGTATCTAAGACTTCCTTCCAGGCCGAGGTGACCGTAGAGTTGAGAGGTTCCCCCTGGAACTTATATTTGATTTGGTCCTTGTCTTCCTTTCCATGGGGTGCTTTGGCTGTTTTCTTTCCCTTGTCCTTCTCCACAGCCGCCTCTGAGGGTCCTGCACCTAGTTCCATATATCCTGCGGGCAAAAGAGAGGTAAGCACATTCAAGCACGAAATCATGGGAAAGTTAGCCAAAATCCTACAAAACGACGTTAGATCAGATAATCCATCCTTTAAGAATCCTAACATCTCTTCCATATTATCATTAACATTTTACAGGAGGGAGTTTGAGCAATTCGAGTATAGGAGATCAGACTTCCCTCAACTGATGGCTGTTTTGGAGCAGCTGTAGGAGGGATGATGTTTAGGGTACGATGACCCACCTATCCTGACCTGCCTCCAGATTTGACCAATATGAGGGGTCCACTAAGGAGGTTTCTTAATTTTAGCATGTGGGTCAAAGTCTACATGATGATTGGAGGGCATTAATATCACCCTTTGGTCAAGCGAAATTAGGAGGAAGCTTGGATGTTAAGGGTCTACCATTGAAAATGGCTCTAGCAAGAAGGTATCCCGCAGGAGGAGTTCCACCAGGTGGGACCCGCAACTTCACAAGGAGGTCAACATAACTCATTTGTTGTTTAGGATTTTCAGGTTGGAAGGAGCGAAAGGATGTGGGGTTGTAGCCGCTTGAAACAGTGGAAGTCGCACAACGGCCTGACGTGAGCAACCTGCTGCATCGTATTCAACATGAGGAGGAGCCTTCATGTTTTCTTTGTTAATCTCTTAGAGAATCCAGAGGAAATGTGGAAGTTGGGTTCTAGGAAGTGGGTGGATAGTGACTATTTTCTGTTTGAGCACGGTGAAACCAGGACAGAGTCCCAGTGATGGTGACCCGACAATAGGGACCCGCTTAATGTTCATCATTTGATAGTTTTCATCTTACATGCTGGAGGCCATGACATGGTCAAGGCCTAGAGGATGGAATGACAACTCTCATAAGCTATTAAGGATGGCGAGTTCATCTTGGCACCCTGCAGATGGAAGTCTGTGGGGCGGGGCTCGAAAAGAGGTTCACTTGGTCACTTATGGTTTAGATAAAGTTGCACAATAGAGGAAGAGTCGGTGCCTGACAGTCGAGTGGATGGGTTATGAAAGCCGCTTGAGATGAAAAGGCGTAGTCAAAATTCCCTAGGCAGACGTCTGTGATGTGGGACTCACGGTGGACCAAGGCTTGAGATTTTGCAAAGTTTAAAATTTATGGGCTATCGGTAGGGCAAGACTTAGGCACTAGAAATTCGGGGTTGGAAAGCCATTCAGAACAACCAAATGTGAACATCGCCCTAGAGATGCAATCCCGCAAAGGAAGATCCGAATGGGCATTTGACTTCTCATTTGAGTTTGTAAGTTTTTTCTAAGTTTAAGCAGTGAATGAGAGGGGTCATTTTGCCGAGAAGGGCCTGAAGGGGTTGTTTTCCGTTTTAAGTTTAACTCCATTCTTAAGGTTGGAAATGATGATGGGAGTGCTCGAGTCCAAAGGGGGCGAATGCCTTGGTTTATGAATGATGACCGAGAGCTCAAGTTCTGTAATTGATGCATGGATCAAGTTTGGGGTTTTATGAAGATTTGAACACATGGGTTTTGTGTGCCTTAATTTACTCTACTTAGTTCATGAGTTTTTTCTCTTTCAAATTCATCAGCTTTACATTAGCATCAAAGAAAAATCAAAGTCGGGTGTGTAATGGAGAACCTACCTCAAAAAATCAATGAATGAGGTCGAGAAATCAATTAGCAAATGCTTTGAATTGGTGGTGGCACTCGTCAGCCTCGAAGATGGCACTAGAAGTTGGCTTTGAATTCTCTTTGATGGATTGAAAGGTGAAAATGATAGGTGAAAGTTGCCTATTTATAGAAAATGTTGCATTAAATGTTTCCTATTAATGACTGTACAGTGAGCCAAGAGTTGGTGAGCCATTATTTGAAAATGGCGGCAGGATCATCGGGACCCACCAAGCGTGAAGCAGTCTGACAATGGCCATTGGGAGTGTTTGTCAATCAGAAATGGAGATAGGGAACTCAGGTTCTAGAGGATGGAAATCTGCTAATGAAATCCGTTTGGGACAGCCGTGGGGCAACGAAATCCCAGGCAGGGTGGCCCGAAAGGGCGGACCCGACAAGCCCCAAGGATGTCAGCTTTGAAAGGTAAAGGGAAAATAGCTAATGGGAACCCACAAAGGCCTAAAGCCTTGAAAATTTGAGGGGGAAAAAACATGGTCAACTCAAGATGAACTATCTAAGGATCACTAACCACTTAGAACACCAAAACAGGGGACACACAAAATGAGATGGTGACTAAGTGACTTGGCGAGATGAAAAGGAAGAGAGTCCCTGTTTCGAACGAGGCGTGTGTGATGAAGGCACAACATGACCTTGACCTTCCATACAACTTTCTCCTAGGATGACCATGGATTCATACCATGAAGGCTATCCCATCCACATATCACCAATGCCTTAAATTCCCATACAACACTGAAATCACAATAGCTAGTGATCTTTTCACTTTTCAATATTGCAATAATCTGAGAAGGAACACACAATTCCAAGTTCCTTTCAACAATGAGGCTTCATCTTCCACTTCATCACATTACATTGATCCATATTCATTGACTAAAGCATCCACTTCATCTACTATACCATTGAACCCCAAGGTCCAAGTACATGACATGGGATGTGGTGAGTATTGTATGGACAAGTTACAGAAAAATGACATTGCTAATGCTACTATGAAGACTTCAATTTCCAACAATGATGTCAAGACAATCTCAAAAAGTACACAAATAGATGGCCATGATTGGATCGAAACCTTTTGGGATCTTGATGATACATCCACTTTTACCCTATTTTCTTCTACACAAACCTTTCATGTCCATGACAACCCCATGTTTGGCTAGGATATCTATGATAATCCACTCTTTGACCTTGACCCCACTGAGGATACCCAAACATCATCCTTCCATACCACTTGCCCTGGGTTAGGGTATTTTCCCCCTACTGCTGCCTCTATTAAGTCATCTTTCCAAGCCGTTAAGGATGTGCAAGTTGCCTTTGATGTTAGTAGTACTGAAAAGGATAGTCCCAAAGTCTCCATTGTTGGCATTGCCACTCTCTTCTATCCATCAAACATTTTTGTCACTCCATCCATGTCACCTAGCTCACTTATGTCCATCCACATCATAGACATGGATCAACAAGCCATATATCAAGAAAAAGACAAAGGAAAAGCTTAAGAATAAAAAATGAATGTACCCTTTTTAAAAAGAGATAAATAATCAAATGGCATATTTAAAAGAAATGAATATTAAAGTAAGCCCTTAAGTCAAAATAAAAAGCTATTGGGCGAATAAAAAATAAAATAAAGAAAAGAAGATCAAGACAAGTCCTCTAGCCAAACTCAAAAGCTATTGGACGAATCAAAAATAAAAGTCAAAAGTGAAAATAAGAAAGCATTGATCTCCAAGTAGCCTCTTCATAAAAAATCATTGGGGGCATCTCTCAAAAGCTGAAGACAAATAAATAACTTGTTGATCCAAAGTCTCCATTTTCATCACTTTCACTCATACCATATGCTCCATTCAATCCATCCATATTCGCTTATCATCTCACCTCCATTGGCAATGTATTTCAATGTATCTTTGATGATGACCCTTGCACATACTCTAGCTCATTGCTTTCCCAAAATACTTTTCATTTGAAGCCTAGTGGCCCACGTAGTGTGCACATTAGGGAGCATACCATAGCTTCTTTCATATGCCATTTCTATCATCCATCATATTTTCCACTTACATTTCACATCCAAATCAGGTCCTTTTGTCCAACATGGTAATCTGAACAGGGTTGATGCATCATCATGACTTATCAATTCTACACATAGCTTTCAAAAGTCTTTTCATAACCATAAAAATTACCAAAAAAAAAGAAAAATAAAAAAATCGTTACCTCGATGAAAACCTGACAAACAGGCATCTTGGTAAACCAAAGAAATAAAAAAATCAAGAAAATAGTAAAGAGAAATAATTCGTCTAATAGTGAAAACCACTTTGGTGGTGCTTTGGATAAGTACCATGGTGAAAACCTAGCAAACAAGCACCATGTGTAGTTTAATTTTCTTTGTCATCTACCATCATTCCAAATTGACTTTTCTCCATCATTCGCCCATCTCATTTCACCCATAATAATGACTGGTTGTCCTTTCCATAAACCTGGAATGATTGACATCATGTGTCCTTTTCACCTTCCATAATGCCTATTCCATTCCATGTCACCCCTAATAAATTGGTCTTATACTCAATTGGGGGAAAATGATAGACCTACATAATTGGATCCTACACTTGCTGTTGAGAGGTCACTATATCAAAAAGACAAAAAAAATCATAAAATTATCAAAAGAAAAAAATATTAAATATTCCCTAAAAGAAAAAAAATAACCATAAAAACAAAAAATCCAAAAAAATAAAAACATGTCAAAAACATAAAAAACATCCAAATAACTTGTAAAAATCCCAAAAACAGAGTCAAAGTTAGTCATGTCAGTCCAAGTCCAGTCGAACTACGTTGCCTCTATGACTAAACATAGGAAAGGCTATCTATCGATGTGCCCCTGATGCATTAGGCTAGTCTTCTTAGGTTTTGTCAAATAAAATCATGACTCAATCCTTTGTAAATAAAACAAAGTCATGTTATGTCAAACTATGAGGTCTCTGCGCATTGTTACGTAGAAAAGGCCATCTTTCGATGAGCCCCCAAGACCACCTAGGTCGGTCCTTTAGGGTTTGTCGCATTAGTCATAATAAATTAGACATTTCCAAATTAAACACAAAAAATCATCAAAACATCAGACAAGTCACACATCAACAAGAAAGTGAGCCAACAAAGTCAGTCAAACCAAATGAATTGTCAAAACCATTAAACCAATCAACTTATGTCTTATACAGGATGTGTCCTTCCTAAAATTGAACATTGTTATTTAGTCAAACTCAGTCATTTTCCTTATATAGGTGGTCACATGATTGAAACCAAACTTAACGTCTTATACGACATGTTTCTTCTCCTAAAACCAGGATCTGACAAACAATCAACCCACCAATCATCTAGTCAATTAAATGTCAAACAATCATATTTTGGAAAACACTTTAAATGACTGATGACTTTATGGTCTGTTTTGTCTTATCTTTTTCTTCATTTGTCTTTAATTCAGGTTACTAGCTTCCGCGAGGATGTCCCATGAAGGATTTAGAGGAGCGATGATGTCTCTTGACTCTTTTCTTTGATTTCTATTTGTTGATTGTCTTGACAAAAAGACTGGGGCAACTTTGCCTTTAGTATGAGTTAGAACATTCCTTGTTTGTGACTATCTATTTTTCAAATGGATTACCTTGCACACCTTGGTCTATATCATACCATGGTGTTTGTTGTCCATTTGTGTCATTTTACCGCCCAATGATGATTAAATGCATGGCCTATTATTTATCGGGCAAAATATTGAAGTTTTTTCTTCATAATAACATCCATGTCTTCCGCGCTAACATTTCTTCTATCCTTCATCCTCTAGTCTTCTCATCCATTTCGAGAGAACATTCGTGTTCTTTGAACCCACATGTTCTCTTGAGGGGGCATACCACAACCCTCCTCATTATCCTTCCTCATCGTCTTTACAGTGGGGCATATTTTTTGAATTAAATTTCTCTGACACAACACGATGAACTGCATTGTATCAAAGAGGGGAAAAATGTAGACACTAAAAATTGTCCTATGCCTGCGACTTCTAAATTTTTTGTCATTTCCCTTTTGTCTTTGATAATTAAATAATTTTAATTATTTAATTATTTTCTAATGTCATAAGTCTTCTATTAATTAAATAATTTTAATTATTTAATTAATTTATTGCTTTCTTTATTATTCCTTGATTAATTACATCACCAATTAAGTCCCTTTCTTTCTAAAATTAAATAAATTCTTATTTATTTTATTTTTATACCACTTTCTACTATAATTAAATAATTATTTTAATTATTTAATTATTCATTTGTCTCTTCTCACATGAATTAAATAAATTTTAATTTATTTAATTGGTCCACTCTTTTTAATTTTGAATTAAATCATTATTTAATTCAAAAGGTCCTCTTTGTCACATTCTTCTATAATTAAATAATTATTTCAAATTATTTAATTATTCATTGACAACCTAGATTAAATAATTTTATTATTATTTAATCTCCTATCACCTCTTTGTCCGTGCCAATCTTATCTTCCACATCAAGTCCTTATCTATCCATGTCTTAATTAATCTCCACCCTTGATTAAATTATTTATAATTTAATCTTGACTGTCAATCCTTATAATTTAGCCCTAGCCCTAGTCCATACTACATCTTTCATTTTTGGCCATTGATTATTGATATTCAATCTTAGCCCTTTATTTGAAATTGTCTTTCCTATAAAAGACCTTGTCATTGTCATTTTCATCTATCTATAGTCTACACAAGCTTAATCGATTTTATGCTATCTTGCTATCAAGTATATCAACATCAAGTCAAGACCATCCATAGTAAATTAGAATCTTCAATATTTTTATTTTTCATTGTCATTAGACCTATTTTCATACTAAAAAATTTGAGGGAAATTATTCATATCAAGCAAAATGGAGAAGTGCAATGAAGGTGAATCAATGGTGGCATGAAGGCTTTTTGGTAATATTGTTCTATGTTTTTATGTCTTTATGCTTATTTGTACTTCATTGTTTATTAGGATTTGATTTATATTATTTATTTCTTGGCCTTGATAAAATTTACCCTAATTTATAGGTGGAGAAGTTGATGTCTATGGTCCAACAACTATGGATCTAGTTTATGAGAAAGTAGTTAAGCAGGAGCAAAAGCTTAAAGCTATCTTGATTGATTGAGAAAGGAATCAAAAGAAGTTTGATAGGCCTTAGGATAATAAAACTACAAAGAATTTTAGTGGAGGAACATATTCTCAAAAGCAAGGGGACAAAGGACCTCAAAACAATTGGAATGAGCCTAGAAGGGATCACGAAGGAAGAAACTTCAATAACAATAACACTAATTTTGGAGGAAATACTAGTAATGCTGATAGGCTTGTAAGGAAAAGAGGACCAATGAAAGGATGTTTCACATGTGATGGGGATCACTATGCCATTAATTTTCCCAACAAGCCATCAAGATCACAATCTCAAGGAAATTCTCTTCCTCCCGAATGTGTTGCATTCCAACAAAAGATCCATGCCACAATTTTGGATAATCGGAAAGCTGAGTTCTAGATCACTCTAATAGAAAATCCAAGTACTTTATTTGGTATACCTATTTCTATTCTTATTGATATTGTTGCCACAAATTTTTTTGTTTCATCTAAAGTAGCTAGTAAAATTTCTAGAAAGGCTGGTTTTATAGAAAAGTCTTGGGTTGTAGAATATGCAAACCAGACAAGAGCTGAGGTGAGGAAATGTCTTTTTGAGGCTAGGGTTGAAATTCCAAGTTTTTCTATAGAGGTAAATTTGTATGTAACACCTTTAGGATCCTATGATGTCATATTAGGGATGAATTGGCTATGAAAGCATAGGGATAAAGTGGATTGCCATGCTAAGACTGCAGAATGCTTAAATGACCTAGGTAATCAAATATCTTTACAATGAACACCTAGGGAAATAAAATTGTGTGAAATATCAGTTTTTCAGATGCATACGATGAAGAATAAAGGATGTCAAATCTTCGTAGTTAAAATGGAAAAATTTGGGGAAAGTGAGGAATCCATTTCTCAAGAAGTTAAAGAAGATGAAATGGTGGAATCTGGAGAAACGGATATGGAAAAGTATTCTATCCTTTAAAAATTTATAGATGTCTTTCTAGATGAATTACTTGGAATTCCTCCCAAGAGGTGTTCAATTTCACCATTGAACCTTTACCAAGAACAAAATATATATCTAAAGCACCTTATAGGATGACCACAACAAAACTTACAGAGCTTAAGGCTTTGTTAGAAGAGTTGTTGTCAAAAGGGTTAATTAAACCTAGTGTTTCAACTTGGGGAGTGCTAGTAATATTTGTAAAGAAGAAAGATGGTACACTGCACTTATGTATTGGTTATCAGATGCTTAAAACAATTATGATAAAGAATAGGTACCCATTTCCACACATTGATGATCTCTTTGATTTGATGCAAGTAGCAACGATATTTTCTAAGATTGATCTATGATCAGGTTATCATCAATTGAGGAACAAGGATGAAGACAATTTTAAAATTGTATTCAAGACTAGATACGATCATTATGAGTTCACAATCCTACCCTTTGGGCTTACGAATGCACCTGCAACATTGATGAACCTAATGAATAATGTATTTAGGGACTGCTTGGATAGATTTTTATTGGTTTTCTTAGATGATATCTTAATCTACTCCAATAATGAAGAAGAGAATTGTAGACATTTGGAAATTGTATTACAATGCTTAAGAGATCATAAGCTTTATAGGAAACTTTCCAAGTGCACCTTTTTTCAAAAGAAAGTTCAATATCTTGATCACATAATTATGGTTGATGAAATCGTAGTGGATCCAACTAAGATAAAAGCGGTACTTGAGTGGAAAATGCAAAAGAATGTACCTAAGGTTAGAAGTTTTATGGGTTTGGCAGGTTACTATCAGAATTTTATTGCAAAATTTTCCAAGATAGTTTTTCTTATTACTTCATTGTAGAGGAAAGGGAAAAATTTTGAGTGGTCTAAAAAATGTCAAGCAAAATTTGATCTACTTAAAGAGAAGTTGAATACAACACCAATCTTGAAGGTACCCAATCCAAAGGAAAACTTTACTGTCATTATGGATGCATCAGGAGAAGGATTAGTTGGAGTATTAATGCAAGAAGGGCGAGTTATAACTTATAAATCAAGAAAGCTAAAGACCTATGATAGAAATTGTGGACACATAAGAAGTAACCCTTCTACTTTTTCTTGTTTTGTCCCTCCTCACACTTAATTGGCTTGATTTTTCCTTGATTTAATGTTGCAATGTGGCCCAAACATTCACATTAGGTCTTGAATCTTTATGATGTCTTGTAAAGGTGTTGTGAAGTGTTGTAACACATTTTCACACCTTTCTAGACTCTTCTTATTATAATTCACCTATATACCCCCTTTTTATCACTTCCCAAGTCTTATTTCAAAGTGTTACAAAGTCTTGTAAAAAAAAATTCATGATTTTCTAGACTTGTTATCAATAAATACACCTTTCTTATGCTTTACTTGGCCCCTTTATGCACTTATAGCCTTAATTAAGTGCATTTTTGAATATAAACCTGGCAAACATCATTTAAGACAACTTAATTCCTAACACCCATTCACATGCCTTGAGTGGGACCCATTTTCCATTAGGGGTGAATGAGTTCCTCTTGGAACAAAAACCAAAATAAATTCAAATTACTGGTGGGTTTTTATTTCTTAAGACCTAAGGTCAGCCTATGATGTATTTTTAGGAAATTATTAGGGCATAATTATGTATAAATATATGATTTTATATTCATTTTAACCCCTATTCATCCATTCATTCAAGTATTCATTCATGCATAGCATTCAAGCATTCTAGCATTCCTCATCATTCAATCAAGCATTCAAGCATCTTGGAGCAGCATATCTTCAGATTTCAACATCAAGGGTTTGGTGAGTTTATGACATTGCATGTTATTTGTTCATCATTCTCTCTTTATTTCATTTAATTATCAAGGGTTTGATTACCAAACCAGGGTTTGACCAAGGAAAACCCCTATACTCTAACCCTTCACCCTTTTCCCCCTCTTTGCATGTGTGTTTTACATGTCTTATATGTATATTTTTCAAAGAGATAGGTCTTAAAAGTGTCATAAAATTGTCAAAGATCATTCAAATTCAACATAACCCTATTTGGAGCTAGGAGAATACTTTCCTATTAGATTTTCTAGATTTAGATCCGACAACTTGTTAGGCAGAAAAGTGCAGACCAGGACCCACAGAGTTGACCCTTGACTTTTTAGAAATTTTTAGGTGGAATAATTCACCATATATGGTGAATGAGTCCCACTGTTAGGTTGGAAAAAATATTTTTTGAAGTTTTATGTTCCCGAGATCCTGAAACCTGTTTTGACAATTTTTACTAGAAACATGACTAATTCACCATCTATGGTGAATGAGTCCTAGTGGGCTTCAACATTGATCTCTACAACATTCCAAAACCTCTCCACAACATATTTTATCCTCCAAGTGCACCTCATTCAGGTTCATTAAGTTTTGTTATTGTTTGTTCATGTTTTTAGTTCTTTTTGCATATCACAATGTGTTTTCAAACAATTTGCATATCTTAGGTTTTGCATTAATAATAATGTTTCTTCTTTAGTTTATTGTATTTATACATCATACCTAGCCATAATCCATCCATATTTACATTAGTTTTGAATGTTTACATTGTATTTTGGCCCATGTTTCTCCTTTTAGGTGAAAAACCATAGAAGTTCAAGAAAGCATTTGAGTGCCAAAATATTTGTTTACAAAAATTATGCATCACATGATTTGGAGTTAGCAATAGTAGTTCACACATTGAAAATATGGAGACACTATTTAATGGGTAAACCATTTGAACTAAAGACGGATCATAATGTTTTAAAGTATTTTTTCGCCCAACCCAACCTCAATGCATGAAAAAGGAGATTGTTGTAGTTGATAACTGATTACGACTTCAACATTAACTACATCAAGGGAAACTATAATCAGGTAGCCAATGCCCTAAGTTGTAGGAGGCATATCACTTCAATAGTAGCAATTAAAATTGACTTCAAGGACCAAGTGTTGCAAAAATCCAAGGGTGATGAATATTATGAGCAAGTCAAGAAAGCACTCTCAAATAATAAGCAGGACACAAGGTATGAAGGATTCCATTTTGAACCTAGTGGATTGTTAAGGTTTAAAGGAAGGATATATGTTCCTAATTCTAAAGAATTAAGGAACTTCATGTGGAAAGAAGTTTACAATGTACCATGCTCTGGACATCCTAGTGTGACCAAATGTTGGCAGATGTGAAGCCTTTATATTTTTGGAAGGGAATGAAGGGAGATGTTGCTAGTTTTGTAGAAAAGTTCTTAGAATGTCAAAGGGTGAAGGAAGAACATCATCACCCTATATGAATTTTGTATCCTCTCGATGTTCTTGAGAGTAAGTGGAAAGTCATAAGCATGGAATTTTGCAAGGGCTACGTATGTCTAGGAACAAGCATAATGCCATTCTTGTGGTAGTGGACAAGCTTACCAAGGTAGCACATTTTATTCTTGGGAATTTAACTGATGGAGCTCCTATCATAGAAAAATTTTTTATTCAAGAAGTGTTTAGATTGCATAGGATTCCTAAAAATATTATCTTTGATAGGGATTCCCAAGTGACTTCTAGGTTTTGGAAAACCTTATTTTCTTCACTTGGTACATAGTTGAATATAAGTTCAACATATCATCTAGAGGCAGACAGTCAAACTGAAAGAGTTAACCAGGTACTTGAAGATCTATTGAGGATGTATTATATGGATAACCAATACAATTGGAAAGATTACCTTCCATTGGTGGAGTTTGCATACTGATTAGGTGAAATATAAGTTAGACCCAAATGAATGAGCAAGAGGATCTACCACTAAATTTTTTCACACTAAATCACTACAAAAAGATGTAATCATGAAATCCAAAAGATGAAAATAAAAATTAGAAATGATACCTAACTGTTATAGCAACTATAAGGGAAGTTTTTACAGTATAAAAAGGTGTGTACCTAGTCAAATAGTTGGTGTTTTGAGCTACAAAGGACTCATTCTCCGTCAATGGCAAATGGATCCTTTTAGGGTTTTAGAAAACTAATTTTAGGGTCCTATTCCTTAATGTATGCACTCTCAAATTCCCTATTATCAACCTTTGAAAGTTTGTATGCAATTTTGTAGCTTCAAATATTTGATTTTTCACTTTGAATGACAACTTTTACAACTTGACAAATTTGAAAATTTTGCTCCAAACTTTCTCTACTTGATCTTCAACCTATAAATCTCCAATCACACACTCAAGGGTAGGGAAAACTTGTTGATTTTTAGTGAATACGGATTTGCCTCAGTCAAACCCCTTGTAGGTAATTAAACAAAATGATGAAATGAAGCATGAAACATGAAATATGTAAATGATGTCACCTTGGATGATGTCTTGTGAAAAAAATATACAAACTAACATGTAGTGGCCATGAAGAATGTAAATCTTGGACGTGAAATGATGCTTGTAAATGGATCCTCAATGCAACATTAACTATCTTAGCTCAACCACATGCATGAATGCATTAAACCCTTGACATGATGATGTGATCTTGAATTGCTGCAATAGACTCTTGAAATCTACCTTGAAATGCCTTATGGATGCTCTTGTAATGATCTAATACTTGATCACTTGAATTCTTGAAGGCTTAGAATGAATTGCTAAGAGAAACAATGTGAATCAACCCCTTATTTGTACTAAATTGAGAGATTAACCCCAAAATTCAAATAATTAAGACCAACACCAGATCTAGAAAGAAAAATTATTAAACTCCCACTAGAATGAAATTCAAAAAGGGGGGTCTCATTAAGGGAGGACCCATTCACCACCTAGGACAAATGGGTCCTAGCTCAGTTTACCAGGGCCTTACCTCAGGGGATGGAAAGAGGGCTAAAATCCCATTCTAGATCAACTGAAAAATGGGGGTCCTATTAAGGGAGGACCCATTTTCCACCTAGGGTGAATGGGTCTTGGGACCATTTTCCAAGACCAAACTTTTCCCAATGAAATATTTTATTAATTAAATTATGAGTGTCAGATAGATCTTTGGGAGGTGTCATAATTAAGTCTTGAATTTAAATTAAAAGGCGTTAATTACTCCAGTTACCCAAAATTAATTAATGACCACCTAGATAAATGTGAAATTTCCTTATAACACTTTACAACACTTAAATAGGGTACACATTAGGTACAATTTATTAAGAAAGGGGCCCATAAGGCTTAATTAAGTAAATACATCCTAGAAAAGTGTGAAAGTGTGTTACAACACTTTGCAACAACTTTGCAAAGGATCAATTAAGGCATATTTTAGTCAAATAAAGGTCCTAGAATAGTGTGAATGTGTCCAACACATTACAACACCACTCTGAGACATCATTAATTCAGTTTTATTGTCAATTGTCAAACTAAGGAAAAAGGCTTACTTTTTCCATTACTACACATACAACAATTCTTATCATTTTACAATCAAGATGGATCCATTCGAAGCATTGTATGGTCAAAAATATCAATCTCCTATAAGATGGAATAAGCTTGAAGATAGGGTAAGCCTAGGACCAAAGATGTTGTTGGAAATTTGATGAAGGGTACTCCCCTTACAAATGGAAACTCACCATAACACAGGTTTGCACAACAAAAATGTAGGAAAAAAACAAGAGATTTTATTATTTTGAAATGGAAAAAAAATTACAGAATTACATGGGCTGCTTGGTTATAAAACATCATACCCAAATCGATCAAATATACAGATTGGGCATTTAGACTCCACTTCATTATCTCCTGACCAACATCCTCTCCACTAGTACCACCTCCTCTCTATCTCTATATACTATACTCCTCTTTCATGTTGGCTTAGCCTCTCCACATTATTTTCCTCTTATGTTGTCTTAGCACTGCCTCATTTTCCAATGAAAATATAGATTTCCAGGTAGTTATCTTGTTATCAACAACTTTAATTCTTATTCATTCATGACAGGTAATCATCTTCCATCCATCAACTTTAGGTTTAAAATCATTTGACCAATGATCTCATTGATTCAAAAAAACAATGTGGAATCAACAAATAGTATCATGCCATGTGTCACCAACTTATTCGTTCATCCATTGCCATCGTTCTATCATGTTTTTGTCCACCTTATCACCATCAAAGTGTCGATGGGACTTCAAAACAACTCTCCCCAAAATAGCTAGGTCTCGTCGATGAGGCTTTATCGAAATGTCAGCTCTTTGTTTTCAACACTTATCAACATATTGAAAGGAATCCTCATAATGTCTCATCAAAATATGTTAGCCTCCTTGATGGAGGCTTATCAGGTTGTGAAAGAGACTTATTGGTTTGTCTTGTCGAAAATGATGTGACTTTTTGATGTGAGCATACCAACCTATTAACACCTTGTTGGAGTATCAAAAGGACATTGAATGTCATTCTGCTGATATGAGAACCTCTTGTCAATGTGAATGCTATGGAACTACTCACTATTGCTGCTAACACCATTGGTATGTCAATGGGACATGAAACAAGGTCCCATCAAAGTTGCCATGTCATGCTAATGAGCTAGTCAACTAAATGTAGAATGCTAGATGAAACCAAGGTGTAAATGCAAGGTGTAAAGCCAAACTGTTCATGCTTGGAAAAATTAAGCTGATTAGCCCTTATTGAGAGAAAACAATAAAAAATTAATGAAAGATTTCTCATATGCCCTGGATGCTCCTACATCAAACACTTGGGTTAATTTGAAAACTTACCTTGTCACTCCTTAGGAGCTAGAGGAAAACCAAGATGGCTAACCTTTGGCTCAGATAACCATGTTGAATCTTCAATAGGCCGTCCTCTCCATTTCACCAAGTACTCCCTATATTACTCATTTCTTGTGCTTCTACCCACATTACTGTCCAAAACTTCTTCTATTTCTCCCCTTTCTACTGTTGTGCTGGAATGATCCACTATGCCTCTATCAACTGATTCTCCTTATCCCCTTCATGATATTCTAATGCAGGAGCATCTAGGGTGTACAAACAATATTGCATAAATTTGTGATTATTTTTTCTTAATAAGGAATAATCAGCTTAAGATTGCTAAGTATGAATAGTTGGGCTACACTATTTACACCTTGTGTTTACACCTTGACTTCATCCGGCGTTCGATGCTTCAAATGGACTGGATCATTAGTGTGATAGGGAGACTTCAATGGGACCTTATCGCATGTCCCTTTAATGTGCTGATGGTGTTAACAGTAGTAGTGAATGGACATAAGGAATTCACATCAGAGGGAGGATTTTGTATTGATAGGAAAACAATCGATGTCCCTTTGAAATTTTGACAAACTATAGAGATACCAAAATATAAGCCCATGATAGTCATACAAGGGAGCCTGTGGTATTGTGGGTAACCTGCAATCCCATGAAAAATCATGAAGAAGGATATGGTATGGAGGCTTGGAAACCACAACCCCACAATGGTTTGGTGACAAAGTTTGTAGTATGGCAGTTTAGACCCCGCAATCCTGCAACTGTCCATGGAGGGGGGTTCATGGTATAGCAGTAACCCATGAGCCTCATAGTGGTAATTTAGAAGGATGGAAGTAGAGTGGTGTTAGTGGTATTTCAGTGAGATCGATGAAAGGAAGCCGATTACATTATAACAAGAGTATACAATGGTGATGGATGGAAAAATACATTGGTGACACATGGCATGATACTATTCGTTGATTCCACATCATTGTTGTGGATCAACATGATCATTGACCAGATGAATTCAAGCATGAAGATAATTACCTATCAGAATGAAAGCTACTGATAATGAGATAACTGCTTGGGAGATCTCAATGACTTATTGGATGACAACGCGGTACTATGACAACATGGAGAGAAAGAATGTCAAGCAGTGAGGCCGAATTGAAGGAGCAGTATCAAAATAAAAGAGTTAACAAGACTTAGGTGAAGGGGGAGGAAAACAAGAGGTAGTGAAGCAGAGTTTGAGTTCCTGATTTTCATATTGGATCAATTAAATATGATGTTTTGCAATCAAGCAACCCATGTATTTCTATAATTAGTTTTCCATTTCACTATTACTAAAATATCTCTATTCTTCGTATGCAACCTGTGTGTTGTGGTGAGTTCTAATTTGTAAGGGGAGTACCCTTCATCAAGTGGTATTAGAGTAGGTTGTCTTGAGTTTGTAAACAAAGTGCTGAACATGAGGCAATTTTCAGCAAGACCTATGAGTGTGGGTTGAGATCAAGATGCATCCTATAGTTTCCCAACATGGTAGAGGTAGAGGAAGAGGTGGTGGAGGAAGAGATCCACCTAGATATGAAATTAGAGCCCTTAGAAGGAAGATACAAGTCTTGCAAGAAGAGGTTCCTAGGAGAGAAGTGCATCAAGAAAGAGATGATGGTGAAGATGAAATTGAAGAGGAAATGGAAGAGAAAGAATAGGATCAAGTGAATCTTGGAGAAATGAGATTGTAGAGAGAAATATCCAGCCTTGGAAAGAAACCTAAAATGGAGGTTTTAACTTTCAGTGGGAGTTTGAATCTTGAAGAATTGATCAACTGGATCAGCAATATGGAGGAATTTTTTGAGTTTGAGGAGATTCAAGATCCTCACTGAGTGAGGTTTGTAAAGATAAATTTAAAAGGTCATTCCAATCTATGGTGGAAAGTGATCTAGGTTGAAAGAGGAAGACAAGGGAAGGATAAAATTTCTAGATGGGACAAAATGGTGGAAAAATTGAAGAAGCAATTTATTCTAGTTGATTATGAGTTGGAGCTACTCAAGAAGATACAGAGCTTGAGATAGGGAACAAGGATGATGAGAAAATACACTGAGGAATTTCACAAGGTTCTGATTTGAACAGGACATTCTGAGGAAAATAAGGAGAAAGTTGCTCGTTATATTAATGGGCTGAATCCTAGCATACATGAAGAATTGGCATTGGTAAGAATGACCACCATTGAGGATGCTTATTAGTTCTTCTTGAAAGTTGAAGAACAATTGAAAAAATATTTGAAAGCAAACAAAGAGGTGGAGGCTATGGTGGAAGGATTGGTAGACAATCATATGGAGATCAAAGTGGTGATCAAAGGAAGGGTGAAGGATCCAGTACTAGTCAAGATTAGAAAAGAGATGACACATATTAGCCTCATGATCAGAATAGTGGAGACCAAAGAGGCAGAGGAAGATCTAGACGAGGACCAAGAAGAGGAGGCTTATGAGGAAACTACTCAATGCAAAGAAAGAAATAGAGCCTTCAAGTGTCCTCAACATCAAGGAAGGAAAAACAAAAGACCAAAAGGTAATGCTCAAGTTTCCCATGTGGATGAAGATGAGTAGTCCTCACATTCTAAAGATGCTAAAAGGGGTGAGTCCCTTGTCAGAAGACCCTTGCTGAATGAGGAGAAGGAACCAGATCAGAGAAAGAACCCATTTCACACTCAATGTAAGTGTGAAGGTAAAGTTTTTTATGTTATCATTGATAGAGGTACTACAAAAAATATTGTGTCAGAGGAAATGGTCACTAAGTTATAGTTGGAAAGGAGAAGGCATCCAAGTCCATATTGGATTGCATGGTTGCAGAAGGACCAAAGGGCTTTGGTCAATAAGCAATGTCTGATAAATTTTAGGATTGGTGATTATAAGGATGAGGTTTTGTGTGATATCATACCTATGGATATTTGTCACATGTTGGGTAGACCTTGGTAGTTTGATTGACGAGTAGTGCATGATGGACATGCTAACACCTATTCATTAATAGAGGATGGTGTTCATCATAAGTTAAAGCCCTTGAAAGATGCAAGAGAAAATGTATGTAGAAATGCATGAGTTTTTTTGGTTGATGGAAGAAAGTTCCTAGAACGTATGAGACATGAGCATATGTGTTTTGCATTAATTCCTACAAATGAAAAGGAAGATAACAGTGAGGTACCTATAGAAGTTTTAGATTTGTTGAAATATTTTTAGGGCACTATTTTTGATAATGTACCTAAAGGTTTACCTCCAGTAAGGAATATTAGTCACCAATTGGATTTGATTCCTGGAGCCAGTTTTCCAAATAAGGCAACCCATCGAATGACTCTAGCAAAAAATGAAGAATTGAACAAACAAGTACAAGAAATATTGCAAAAAGGATTGATTAGGAAGAGTATGAGTTTGTGTGCAATACCTGTAGTATTGGCACCTAAGAAGGATGAGGAATGGTGGATGTGTACAAATTCTAGAGCTATCAACAATATTACTATCAAGTATAGGTTTCCCTTTCCAAGAATGGATGACATCATGGATTGTTTGAGTGGAGCTGAGTACTTCACGAAGATAGATCTGAAGAGTGGTTATCACTAGATCTAAATCAGAGAAGGAGATGAATGGAAGACAACTTTCAAAACCAAATAAGATTTGTACGAGTGGTTAGTCATGTCTTTTTGACTAACCAATGCACTAAGCAAATTCATGCAGCTCATGCATGAGGTATTGAAAGAATTTTTTGGTAAATTTTTTATTGTTTATTTGGATAATATTTTTATTTTCAGTAAGATGTTGGATGAGCATATGATACATATCAATTTTTTTTTTGAAAATTTGAGGGAAGAAAAGTTGTTAATTAGCTTGAAGTGTAGTTTTGTGAAATGTGAGTTAGTATACTTGGGATTTGTGATCTTAGCAGAGGGTCTTAAGATGGATCTAGAGAAAGTAAGAGCTATTGTTAAACGGCCTGCACTAAGGAGTGCTACAAAGGTAAGATATTTTCATGGTCTAATAAGTTTTTGTGGGAAGTTTATCAAAGGTTTCAGTAGTTATTTTTCACCCTTGATAAAAACAATGAGAGGGGATAGAAAATCATTTAAGTGGAGTACAAGAGCAACAAACAGTTTTGATTTTATGAAAAAGAAAGTGATGGAGCAACCTGTTTTGGCACTTCTAGATTTCAGTAAGGTATTTGAGGTAGACTATGATGTTAGTGGTAGCACCATTGGAGCTATTTTGAGTCAAGAAGGTAAAACCATTGCCTATTTTAGTGAAAAGTTGAATGATGCAAAGAAGAAATATTCTGTTTATGATCAAGAGTTCTATGCTATAGTTCAGGCTTTGAAGAAATGGAGACATTACTTGTTTCCAAAAGAGTTTGTTTTATTTACTGATCATTAGGCTTTACAATATTTAAACAGTCAAGGAAAGTTGAATCAAAGGCATTTGAAATTGGTTGAATTTATGCAAAGTTATGTATTTTTTTTGAAGAATAGGAGTGGAAGATCAAACAAAGTTGTAAATGCCTTGAGTAGGAGGTAAAATTTTTTAACAAAAATGAAGATTGAAGTATTTGAGTTCAATGAACTCAAGAGTTTGAATCCTGAGGATGCTAATTTTGCAGAGGCTCAAAAAGCTTACATGGAGCCTATCACTCTAGATAGGACATGATGGTTATATTTTACAATTGAAGATGGTATTTTGTTTTGAAGGAATCAGTTGTGCATTCTAAGGAGTTCCATGAGAGAGAACTTGGTTAAGGAGAAACACAATGGAGGATTAGCTAGACACTTCGGTTGGGATAAGACCATTGCTATTGTTGGTCAACATTATTATTGGACATAGTTATAGTAGGATGTAAAGAAGTTTGTGTAGGGTTGGAGAGTGTGTCAAATGGTGAAAGAAACAAGTTAGAATATAGGGTTATATCAGCGATTACTTGTACAAGAGAAGCCCTAAGAGGACATCAACAAGGATTTTGTTCTTGGTTTGCTAAGGATGTAGATGTTGGATAGTCCAAATAACTGAGAGGAGGATGAATCAATTATCTTAAAACAATTTTATTTTCTTTAATTAATCCAGAGCAGACATATATCAATCAGAAAATAATCAAACAGATATGAACATGAATGCAAACAACAACACCATGCATAATGAACACCAAAATTTATGTGGAAACCAAAGAAGGGAAAAACCATGGAGAATGCTAATTCTCAATTATAGAACATCAGTTAAGGTGACAATGGTTAAGGTTATTTTTACAAAGGCTCACTACCAAGTTGCTCACTACAGGTAAGGCTCACTTCCGGTGGGCTCACTGCCTAGCTATTGCAGCCAAATATAAAAAGGCTCACTGCTAAAAGAGAAAGGCTCACTTCCAGTGGGCTCACTACCTAATTATTATAAAAACAAAATAGTCTCACTGAGAAAAGTGAACTGATGAAGTTGCATCTACATATGCATGAATTCAGTTCCAGTTAAGAGCACAATAACTGTCTGCAATAGATCCAGTCAAGAATCATCTACACATCTTCCTCACACAACCTTTGCAAATTAGATTACTTCTTCCTTCACACCCTTGTATCTTCTCACACACACCATAATCCACACTTCTCCTTTCATCAAACAAAAACAACTTTTACTTATACCATTCCATGCCTTCATAATCTCCTAGGTCGGCTAGACACAATGTCTTCATAGTCTTCTAAGTTGGCCAAACAAAATTTGAATTAGATCACCACAAAACATGTTGGCATAAAGAACAACCTTGAAATATTCAAGAAGGTTTTGCATGCTAGCATCAGAACCAAAAGATAGGTTGTACATAAAGATATTCTTACCATGTTACCAAGGGACCCATAAATAGGTCATACATAAGATAGGTTCATTGCATCACACAATTATCAAAAGATAGCAAAATTTGAATTACATGAAATATATTCTGGAGCTGATGGGAATACCACAACCAAGAACAAATATTGACTATCATCAATTTTAGTATCAACCGGAGAAACACAATTTGACATACCAAAACTTGTAACATGCTACATGAATATCTGGATAGCAAGGTTACCTAGAGTAAGCTTTGAGCACAATAGCCAACATCAAAAGATTAGACTTTATTACTTTGCAGTAACTATCTTCTATAGATGTCCCAAAAAGAAGTACTACCATATTCAGATCAAAGATAACATCCACACTACACAACATCAAAGCATACAATAGGATAGATCATTTCTATATATCATCTAGAGCACAACCTTTCGGATCTAGGTTTTAACATCAATGACAACAATGCTAAATCATATCAACAACTTCTCAATAGTAGAGAGGTCATGACTCCATATTTGTGGTGGTGGAATTTTTTTTGAAGATCGCACACTTCATCCTGTGTCATAAGACCAGTGATGCTGATCATGTTTTAGAGTTATTTTTCAAAGAAGTGGTAAGATTACATGGTCTACCCAAGAGCATAGTTTTAGACTGAGATACCGAGTTTGTAGGGTATTTTTGGAGGACGTTGTGGAAGAAGATGAAGACTATTTTGAAGTTTAGTTCAACACATCATCCACAGACAGATGGACAAATGGAGGTGGTGAATAGGAGTTTGGGTAACTTGCTGAGATGCTTAGTAGGTGAAAAAACCAAGGGATGGGATTTGATTTTACCATAGGAAAAATTTGCTTACAATTATGTTAATAGGAGCACTAGTAAATCGCCATTCTAGATTGTGTATGGGAGTATTCCTAGAGCTGCTTTTGAATTGAGAAAGATGGATAAGGTAGAAAAGTGCAATGTTGAGGTTGAAGATTTTACAGAACATCTAAAGAATGTGCATGAAGAGGTGCAAAGACATATCCATAAGATGAATTCAAAGTATAAGGTAAAGGAAGATAAAAAAAGGAGGTATAAGGAGTTCTAGGTAGGTGATGAAGTCATGGTTCATTTATGGAAGGAGAGGTTTCCAATTTGCAAATCCAACAAGCTAAAGATGAAGAAGTTTGGACCATGCAAGATCCCAAAGAAGCATGATTTAGGAAATGCTTATGAGGTAGAGTTTCTAGAAGAGATTTATGTTTCACCTGTGTTTAACAATGCTTATTTGATGAAATATCATGAAGAGGATAAATAGAATGAATTGACAGAGGCACAGTGGAGCATTCCAACACCTACTGTAGAAAAAGAAGAGATTGAGGAAATTTTGGATAGTCATCTGGGAAGAAGTACAAGCAACATGAAATATAAAGAGTACTTGGTGAAATGGAGAGGAAGGCCTATTGAAGATTCAACATGGTTGTTTGAGTCAGAGGTTAGCCATCTTGAATTTCCTCTAACTCTCAAGGAGTGACATGATAACTTTTCAAATTACCCCAGGTGTTTGATGCAAGAGCATCCATGGTGTACAAGAAATCTTGCATCAATTTGTGATTATTTTCTCACAATAAGGGATAATCAACTTAAGATTTCCAAGTATGAACAATCAAGCTACAACGTGATAGGGAGACTTCAATGGGACCTTATCTCATGTCCCTTCAACGTGTCGATGGCATTAACAGTAACAGTGAATGGACATGAGGAATTCACATCAAAGGGAGGCTTTCATATCAACAAGAAAACACTTGATGTCCCTTCGACATTCCAATGAACTATAGGGATTCTAAACTACAAGCCCACGATAGTCATACAAGGGAGCCTGCGGTATAGCAAGCAAACCACAACCCTATGGTAGATCATGAAAAAGGTTGTGGTATGGAATTTTGGAAACCACAACCCCACAATGGTTTGGTGATGAAGTTTACGATATGATAGTTCAGACCTCGCAATCCTACGACCTTCCATGGAGGAGGGTCTACAATATAGCGGTAACCCACGAGTAGTGCAGTGGTAATTTGGAAGGATGGTAGTAGAGTGGTGTTGGTGGTATTAGGGTGATATCGATGAAAGGAAGCCGGTTATGTTATAATGAGAGTAGATCAATGGTGATGGATGGAAGAATACATTGGCGACACATGGCACAATACTATACATTGATTCCACATCATTGTTGTGGATCAACACAATCATTGGCTAGATGAATTCAAGCATGAAGATGATTACTTGTCATAATGAAAGCTATTGATAATGAGATAATTGCTTGGGAGATCTCGATGACTCATTAGATGAAGATGCGGTACTACAACATGGAGAGAAAGAATGTCAAGCAGTGAGGTTGACCTAAAGGAGTATCAAAATAAAAGAGTTAACCAGAGATAGGTGAAAGGGGAGGTAGATAGGAGATAGTGAAGCAGAGTTTGAATGCCCGATCTACATATTGGACTGATTGAATATGATGTTTTGTAATTAAACAACTCATGTATTTCTATAATTAGTTTTCCATTTTAGTATTACTAAAATATCTCTATTCTTCCTATTCAACTTGTGCATTATGGTGAGTTTTAATTTGTAAGGAGAGTGACCTTCATCATATTCTGTCAAATTAAAAATATTAAAAATAGGTGAAACATGAATCTCACTCGAAAACTCCATCTCATACACATTTCCTGAATCATGCTTCTTCAAGATCTTGCATGGTTTGAACTTCTTCATCTTTAACTTGTTGTATGTGCCAACTAGAATGCACCGTGAATTCATCACCTACCTAGAACTCCTTATACCTTGTTTTATGATATGCCTTAGCCTTATACTATGAATTCATCTTATGGATATGTTTCTTAACTTCTTCATGCACATTCTTTAGATGTTCAGCAAAATCCTCAACTTCAACACTAAACTTCTCTCCCTTATCCATATTTCTCAATTTAGAAGAAGTTCTAAGACTACTCCCATACACAATCTGGAATGGTGATTTACCAATGCTCCTATTGGAAAAATTATTGTAAGAAAATTCTACCCGTGGTAAAATCAAATTCCTTCCCTTGGGTTTATCACCTACTAAGCATCTTAGCAAGTTACCCAAAATATTATTCACCACCTCTGTTTGTCCATTTGTCTATGCATGATGTGCTAAACTAAACTTCAAATAAATCTTAAACTTCTTCCACAACATCCTCTGAAAATAACCAATGAACTTAGTATCTCAATCTAAAATTATGCTCTTGGGTAGACCATGTGTAGTACCACCTCTGTGAAAAATAATTATGCAATATGAACATCGTCACTAGTCTTATGACACAGAATGAAGTGTGCCATCTTCAAAATTTTTTCCACCAATACAAATATAGAGTCATGACCTCACCGTGTCCTCAAAAAACCAATAACAAAATCCATGCCGATGTCCTTCCATGGATTCTCTTGTATAGGTAATGGCTGATATAGTCCAGTATTCTAACGTGTTCCTTTCACAATTTGACATAATCTACAACCCTGCACAAAATTCTTCACATCCTACTATAACTATGCCCAATAGTAATGCCCACTCACAATAGAAATTGGATTATCCTGACCAAAGTGTCCAACTAATCCACCATTGTGTTTCTCCTTGATCAAGTTCTCCCTCATGGAACTCCTTGGAATGCACAACTAATTCCTTCAAAACAACATACCATCTTGGATTGTAAAATCCAACCAACTCATCCTATCCAGAGTGATAGGCTCTATGCAAGCTCTCCAAGCCTTAGTGAAATCATGATCTTTAGGATACAAGCTCTTGAGTTCATTGAACCCAACAAATTCAATCTACATTTCTGTTAACAAGTTCTACCTCCTACTCAAGAAGTATGCAACTCTATTCAATCTTCCACTCCTATGCTTCAAAAAAAATGTGTAACTTTGTAGAAATTCAACCCATTTCAAATGCCTTTGATTTAACTTTCCTTGAATGTTTAAATACTGTAAAGCCTGATGACCAGTAAATAAAAAAAATCCTTTGGAAACAAGTAATGTCTCTATTTCGTCAAAGCCTGAACTATAGTGTAGAACTCTTAATCATAAATAGAATACCTTTTCGTTGCATCATTCAAATTCTCACTAAAGTAGGCAATGGGTTTACTTTCTTGATTTAAAATAGTTCCAATGGTGCTACCATTGGCATCACAGTCTACCTAAAATACCTTATTGAAATATAGAAGTGCCAAAATAGGTTTCTCTATAACTTTCTTCTTTAGCAAATCAAAACTCTTTGCTGCTCCTATACTCCACTTAAACTCTTTTCTACCGCCTCATTGTTTTTGTCAGGGGTGCATAAATACTATTGAAACCTTTGATAAAATTCCTATAAAAACTTGCTAAACCATGAAAAGATCTTACCTCTATAGCACTCCTTGGTGTAGGCTATTGGTGTTTTCCTAGTACATTGAAGGAATCTATAAAGAGTAGCCAACTCCTATACTCAAGACCCTTAAAATGAATGGCCAACTGACAAGATTCTATCAAAGACTGGAATCTTCTATACTTTAGGCTCTATGGGACCCAGGAGGGTGTTCCTACTATGTTCATTTTGGTTCATACGTTGTAGAACACATTAATTCATAGATCAATTCCTATGAGGAGCAAATATACATGAATTATTGAAAGATTGGCTTATCTTTGAGCAAACTGCAACCCACTCACTAGGAACCAAGGGTTTTTTCAAAATACTTCACACACATGCCTCATGATTGATGAATTTTAAAATGAATTTGTATTCTGATTTTAACTCGGTGACTAGACAGACAATTAATACAATTCTGATGTAAATATTTAACAAATAGACTAGTGTCTTGTTAAATAGGGAATCATAGTCACATAAACAACAACCAATAATATAGAAATGATTTGATTCTAATAATAATGGACAACTCTCACAATACATTGCATCATGGAGCTCACATTTTCTAAGACACGACTTCTTACCAAATCCTTTGTAAATTATCACAAGTTTATGGCTCTATTTAAGGATTTTAATTGATTCCTTGAATCAAAGTAGAAACAGAGGCACAAATTCAAAAAAATATTTGAAGATGAACAAAGGTATCCTTGATATTTCATTCAAAACTTGCAACCACCTACAAAAGGAGAGTACATGCATTAGAATTATAGATTTGTTTTGGTATCAGTCATTACTATAAAACCAATTAAGATCACTACATACATGCCTTAGCACCAAAACAAGTCATCTGCTCTATTCACTAATTTCTTTCTATACTTGTCTTTCTACCTAGACATATACCTGACTTGAAACTTAAGATCAAAACCCCTTGCAAACGAGCCATGAATTCCTTTTATAGCACAAGGAGAAAACAAGCTTCTGGCTTGAAATGTAGTTACAATTTAGATGTATCATTTCACAATAATTTGCATTTCATTTCAAAATTCCCCCCAGAACACAATCTGTAATCATTTGCCTAAAAGGGGAGGAAAAATGTGCAACCATCAAAATTTGCTAATACCACCAAAAGTAGCCATTAACCATTGGCGTAACCCATCAACCCACATCCGTAGTTAGCATAGTCATCACAAAATCCAACTTCAATTGTCCACATTCAGTATAAAACGTACCAATGCCAAAATGTGAGAATAGCCAACACATAATTTCACTTTCATAACAAAATTTAACAACCTAGAAAGAAATTCCATTACATAAGGCCAACACTAGCACTGGAGCCACAATATATGCACCAGCTCCATGTTGTGGCAACAACAGGAGAGGAAACTTCATCTCCTTCCTGTTTCTTGTCCTTTCTTGGCAGAGAGCCATCATGCCCACTCAGAGTCTACACAAATATTGGCTTGACTGACAACACCTTCGTTCTTGGGGAAACAATTGGAGTCTGCATCATGAGATATCCCTGATAGCTCGAGTCTGTCTCTATAACACTCTCCAAAGAACTATCTATGATTGAATTAGAGAATTCTATCACCTGTATGAACCACATCCATACCTTACCCTCTTGGAAACTCTGGATGCGAGTAGGGTAGGCTCTTTTCCCTTTTCTCCTATCTTCCCAGTGGCAACACTTTGGTGCAATAGCCTCCTACTACACCTGATAGGGACAAGCGAAGGTTTATTGGTAGGAACCTTCTCTATAATTGAAGTATGCTTAGGTACATTGCATTCTTGCTCATTGACACTATCCTACTCTTTCTTTACACTGAGCCTTGATGACCTCCTAATTGGGACTTTAATAGTAGTAGACTTATTTTGATGCTTGGAAGCCTCTCGAGCTTGCAATTGAACACTATTCACTCAGCTCAAATTCAGAAAATTACTAACAGTTAAATGCTGATGATGAAACTTGCAGTCATTCTTCCTATATTTATCAAGTGATGTGATGATAACAACCGTCAATGCCCAAAGAAAACACACGTGCAAAATGGTGACAATTCATTGGCATGCATATTATCAACATTTATCTCCCAAGTGCATGGAAATCTGCATATTATGCTTCATGATTATAGGCAATTAAGTCTCCACATGCACGAAGATCAATTTGATCGCTCCCACAAAGAGCATACCATTAATGCTTGCTAGTTGTAGAACTAAATGGATATCACATGCTTGTCTGTTGATTTTCAATGTCAGCCGTTGCTCCTTTGATGAGATGGTAGATCAAATGACTCATATTGAGCTGATTGAGTTTGAATTTCAACAGTTCTTTTCTTGTTCATTTATAGCCAATAACATTCAACCAAATTAGACAACACCTCACCTGTCAATGATTCTCGCCCATTTCACTAACTGGTGGATTAATCCATGTGTCAGGATCTCACCACTCTCGCAGCCTTTAATGAGCATTCATCTTTTCTTGATGAGCTCGTGGGGAACAATAGATTATTCCCTACATTGGATCTTCACCATTGGTTTGGAACCATAGGTGGTAAGCCTAATAGTGGAGATCAGGCCCCACATCCATATAAGGACACACCTCATCTCATGATCCTCACACAATGTCTGACTGACATTTAACATCTGTGAGCTGACGGGGTAAGACCAAGATTATTTCCCACAATCACGGATCCCTAAACCTATACATATGACAAGGTTAGCATTAAAGAAGGGGCCATTGTTATGCCAACGATGGTATAAAACTCAAGGATGAATGACTTAAGCTCAAGTCATTTAGGAAAATATTTATTGGCCCAACATTAGGAAAAACATTAAAGTGGGTGACAAATGGATGACCGGTGCTCTAAACCAAAGGGATCAGTGGTTGAATGCATATGATGGCTCGATTGACAACTTGGAAAATGGGAAACTGATAGGGAAAGTCAATGTGGAATTAGAAGAATAGAGGGTTTTCTAAGCCAAAACCCTATCCAAACCATGGGGACAAGGGCTTTATATGCTAATTAAGTCCATGTGCTACTCAGAAATTACAAATTTTTGGGGAGCTCCATCAAGTGTAGGCCATTCAACAATAGCTCTCATCTTCTCCGGATCCATCTTAAGACCCTCTGTTGAGATCACAAATCCCAGGTATACCAACTCGTGTTTCACAAAACTTCACTTCTTCAAGTTGATTAACAATTCTTCTTTCCTCAACTTCTCAATTTTTTTTCTAATATGCATTAGATGCTCATCCAATGTCTTACTAAAAATCAAAATGTCATCCAAGTAGAAAATAACAAAATTACCTAGAAATTCTTTCAATACCTTGTTCATGAGCTGCATGAATGTGCTTGGTGCATTGGTTAGCCCAAAAGGCATGACTAACCACTCACACAAACCTTCTTTGGTTTTGAAGGTTGTCTTCCATTTATCTTCTTCTCTAATTCGGATTTGGTGGTAACCACTCTTTAAATCTATCTTCGTGAAGTACTCAGCTCCACTCAAACAATCCATGATGTCATCCATCCATGGCAAGGAAAACCTATACTTGATAGTGATCTTGTTGATGGCTCTGGAATTTGTACACATTCGCCATAGAAATAAAAATATGATATATGAACAAACACCAATCCAATAGTTTCATATAATTTTTTAGGTAGATTTTTACTAGCATAAACAACTCCTATAAAATCCATGAAACCATCTAATAGTTAAAATTTAATAAATTCTGACAACACCTACAAAAAAATTCTAGTTAACTCCTCTCCCTAACACCATAGCCTAATTTGACCGTGAGATTAGATTATCATCACCCTAATTTTTGTAACTAGAATTTTGGCTGTGAACTTACATGGAACGTATCTCCTGTTGGATTGATCTAACATCGACCTTCATTGATTAGCTCCCAAGAGAAAATATTAGGATTATCCTTGTAAGTCACATTTTTCAATGGATTGAACCATGTTAACATGGCCTTAATATGGGATTTGAAGTAATTTTGGATGGTTGGATCCTAGAATAATGCATCATCTGAATGTAGCTTTGGGCGAGCATTTCTTCCCCACCTTACATATTGTGCTTTACATAATCATCCCAGTTGTTGACCAGACTCAATATCAACTAGATTTTATTCTTATTTTTCTCCCTTAAAATATAAAGCCTTGAATACTTCCTCACCATAAACACCAGGAGAAATCTATAGATCTATCCAATCCCCATCATTGAAGGCCCATGTACAACCACAGTAAGTCCCACAAAGGCCAAGAAAGCTCCCTCCTAGCATGAAAGTAGACCCTAAGAAGCCTAAGTCTTTTTTTTAATGCATATATGACTGGTTTAAAGATGGGCAACAAAGTGAAGCCTAGCACTCACTAGACCTAGTAAAGTATAAATGACTACAAATATACTAGCCACTATATTTAGATGTAAATTTTCATAGAGATAAAAAATATGCAAATGAAATTGATAAATGTAAAGTTAAAAATTTAAGCATACTCCACCATTATTCCCACTTGAGCCAAAAAGGATGTTTCAAGGAAAAATTAGTGAAGGCAATACTTGCATGAAAAAAAAACAATTCTCATCATGTCACAACAATGTATATGAATTTTGCATGAAAAATAGAATGCTCAGATTAGACCTACAAACTTATATAATCTTCCTCTAAATGATTGAGTACATACACAAAAGTGAGAGAATACTAAGCTTGACACTGAATCCAAACTACTATTTCCAAGAATCCAACAAGTGCGATGCCTACTTGGTTTACACTAATCCTTGAGACAAAACTGGGAGATTGATGGAGCTATATTCCTCTGCCCACTTCCTATAGAGATGACTTGTAGTAAAGCCATCTCACAAGGCTAAAACATCTTCTTGCTATTTGCAAGAATTTTGTGTTCAACTGAATTCCCTTTAACACAAAAGTTGTCATCCTTCTCATTAAAGATAATGGCAAGCTGAAGATTATGTGTCAAAGAGAATACTAGAGTCACAAGATTTTGAGCAACACCAAACTGTTTGCTCAGAAGATTAGTAGACTTATTATATATATAAACATACTCTTTCTGATCATAATACTCCAACCTATCATCCCCAACCCTTCTTCCAATTTATTAGCAACCAAAACCATTGCTTAGACTACCTCCACCATTAACATTTTTTTTTCTTGTTTTCAAGGCCTAGCATACAAAATATTAGAATCATGCAGGAAATTGGTACCCAGTGAAGTTAATAAAGGTTTCATTATTATCCTTTACTATTGCAACACACCACTCATTTTTTATTTGCAAATGGTAAAAAGATATATGTTTTGTCATCTCCACTCCCAAAATTTATTAATAGGACATGCATTCGAGTATAGGGTATAAAATATTCCTTGAAGAAACAAACCACCATAAATTCATTAACCTCTAATAGGTGAGAGCATTAAATTCACATACCAACTCTTAGAAATTTTATTAATGAACACTTCCCTCTTGACTCACATATTCCTCATAGAATGCAATTATGCTAGGACACAATTGTAGATCTTTTCCACACATCCTAACATAGGGATGCATTAGGAAAATGGGATTCCATACTTTCCATCCACCTTGACAATACCTATGCCATACTCATTCATTGTGTGTTGTACCATAATAGAAATTATGGAAGGGAATGCCAAATTTAGTGAGAATGTTCTTAAGCCAGATGGCCTTAGTAGCAACATTAACTACTCCTCAATACTTAGCCTCTATAGATGAAAGAGCAATAGTAGACTTACGATCATGAGAATTTCTTTCCCAATATGAATATGTGTGTCCAACCAAAGTCAAAATCTATGCCTGTTGCATAATGAATCTCATAATTGTGAGTACCCTTAATGTAGTGAAGAATCTACTTAGATGCTTTCTAGTGTAGCTCATCTAGCTCTTGCATGAATTGAGAGACCATTCCTATTGCATATGAAATATCAAGCCTCATATGAGTCAGATAGATGAGACTACCAACAAGCTGTCGATACAAAGTGCCATCAACCAAGGCTGAAGAATACTTAGCCTCAAGTTTGACCCCTAACAAGAATGGACTCAGCCCATGCTTACAATCAGCCATGCTAAACCTCTGGAGCATGTCAAGTGCATACTTAGACTATGCAAGAGTGATACTCAAGGAAGACTAAGTGATCTCAATACCCAAGAAGTAGTGCAACAAGCCAAAGTCTACCATCAAAAACTGATCATGAAGGGTAGTTTTCATTGCATGAATGGTGGATGAGTGACTCCCTATGATCAATAAGTCATCAAGGTAGAGAACCAATAAGGTGTTAGTATTATCCTAAAGTAATATGTAGACATTAGGATCAGAATGACATCGAGTGAATCCCACTTTTAGAAGGAAGGAGTCCATCTTGGCATACCAAGCCTAAGGGGCCTATTTGTAGCTAGAAAGAGGCTTCTAAAGATGACACACAAGTGAAGAATCTTGAAAGAACCCCTATGGATACTCCATGCATATCTCCATCTAAAGATCACCATGAAGAAAATCACTCTTCACATCCATTTGATGAACATCCCATCTATGTGCTACAACTATAGCAAGAACAAGTCAGATGCGTGATTGGTGCAAAAGTTTTAGAGTAGTCAATCCATAGAACTTGGGAGAATCCTTTGGAGACCAAGCAAGCCTTATGCTTATCAACTGACCCATCTAATACATATTTTTTTGATAGAACCACTTGCATCGAACAAGTTTCCTTCACTTAGGAAGTGGGACAAGATCCCAAGTGTGTTTCATCTCCAAGGAACTAAACTCTTCCTGTATGGTTGCATCCCACTTGGGGATACCAGAAGCTTCTTGAAAAGTTAGTGGATCAGAAGATGAAGCAAGGAAGACATGTGGAGCATCTTGAAACTATGATCTAGTTCTCTTGTGATATGAAGGATCCCCTACCCAATAACCTATTGACTTTAAAGTTTGATGAGCCCAAAGAGGCCCTATGACTAGAGAATGAGGAGAATCTGGAGGAGAATCATCATCCTTTGAAGATGAACTATGTGCATCCTCATGATCACTATCATCATTGGAAGTGGAGGAAGAAGGCTCCTCATCATGATTTGAAGTATGATGAACCTCTGAAGAACTATAATCATGATACAAGGACTCCATACTGATGGTGGTAGGATAAGTGCCAAGAGAAAGACTAGAAGTACACTCCTCAAATTGAGCACTCCTCTCAATGAACAACTCATGTGTGGTAGGATGGAGAATCCTATAGCCTTTGACATCATTTGGGTAACCAAAATTATGCAAGGCTTGCTCTGAATGTGAGCCCATGCATTAGACCCAAACACTTGAAAGTGCTTAATTGATGGTTTCCAACCGATCCAAGCTTGAAAAAGAGTTATCCCCTTTGTTGGAAAAATGAAGAAGATTGACTATCTCTACAGTTTTGTGTTGTCATTGATGTCACCATGTTGTGACTACAAGTTTAAGACAGTGATTGATTTGGTATTTTTTGGTATCTGGTATTCGAGCTACACTCTCTAGTATTCTTGTCTACATTCCCTAGCAAGTTAGTAGTTGATGCTTGTAGTTTTGAGAATTTGTTTATGGTTGTCGAAGGCATGCATGATCAGAATATTACATGCTCCGGTGCTTGTACAAATTTTTTATTACTTTTTGCATTTGAAGTCTATTCCTGGCCGACTTCTTGGGGTAATTATGATACGGTGAATTAATTTTTCTATGCGGATAGACCTAGTTTAGGTCCTCACCAACTTAATGTAGTGTGCTAGAGATTTGAATTACCTTCTTGAAATATTTTGTGAATGATTGGAGCCAAAAATTGATATTTTTGGTAAATATGAAATGCATCTAATTAGGTTGACCTAATTGATGTTTGTGGGAAAGATCAAGTATATAAATGGATATGTTGGATAGTTTTGAGTGAGTGAATGTAAGATAGGGATAGAAGGGAAGAAGTGTGTGTATACAAAATTAATAAAGCAGTTGGATGTGAGTGAAAAGGATGAAGTGTGTTGAACTAGTCTATTGAGTATGACCGAAACTGCATCAACACTTTTTAGGTGCATTATTCTCAATTCATCTCAGCTGTGAAGCCTAATTTTGTTCTATAACTCTTTTGTAGGTAGTGAGCCTCCTTGTAGGCAGTGAGCCTCCCTATAAGTAGTCAGATTTTGTACTTGGACAGTGAGCCTTTTATTTTTTAGTTTGAAACTACTTTATATTGTGAGTTAATCCTCACTGTGGTTTTTCCCTCCTTGGGTTTTCCATGTAAAAATCTGGTGTTTTCTATGTTGATTTACTTGTTATTTATGTTTCATTCTTATACTCAATGATAGATAATGTGGTCATGGAATTGATATGTGTTGAAGTTTTTAAGTTCAAATTTTGGGACAACAAATTCACCCCCCCTCTTAGTTGTCCTATGCCTATTTAACAATTGATATCAGAGATTTGCTTCCTTGGTGTTGAGCTTAACTGCTTAAGGAGGATCTTGAGAATTTATTAGGTGGATGATAAAGGAGAGCTTTGAACTAATCTTGAGGATCTTGATAAAGTGGAAAGAGAAAACAAAGATCTAAAAGAGAATCTTGATGATGCAAATGAATGTGTTTGGAAGCTGAAAGAACAATTGAAGAAATTCAAGGAAAGACATAGAGAAGTAAGTAAGCAGTTGAAACAAGAGATAATTGGATTGAAAGTGATCGTAGAAGAAAAGAAAATAATTGAAGAATGTTTGAATACAATGGTGCAAAATAAATCTGATGCATTCACTAGGCTTGAGCAAGAGATAGTTAACCTGAGGATTGAAATGGAGAAGGAAAAACTTTGAGAGAACAATTTCAAATCTAGCTCTGATAAGCTTGGAGAATTGCTTGCTGGATAGAAATCAAATAAAGACAAAGATGGTTTGGGAAATGATGCAGGTGAAAGTCCTAAGGCAAATCAAATGAATCAAGACAAAGGAAAACATAAAATAAATTCAAGGAAGTTTGCAAGAAGACAACTTGTGAGATAGCCTAATGCACAAAGGTATCCCTATTTTAATGGCGTTTGTTTTTCCTGTAATAAATATGATCACAAAGAAACAAAATGTAGGAGTAGGATGAATCAGATTCAATTTTTTGGATTTTTCTCTGGACAATGCTTTTCATGCAAGAAGATTGGAAATATGGCTACTGAATGTAGATCACAAGTGAGAATGACCAACCGGGTAATGATGAATAAGTTTCATGGAGGAAAAATGAATCAATTCTTTAATGGCCACTCCTATACCTATAACAAATTTGGACATAGAGAAAATGAATGCAGGTCGAGAGGCATTGGAGATCATACTAATTAGAAGAATGTTGTTTGCTACAATTATAATAAATTTGGACATATCTCAAAGGTTTGCAGAAGTAAGAAAAGAAACTTGTCTACTCTGGTAGAGAAGAACGATCCAGTAAAGAAGATTGAAAAAGAAGAGATGAAACAAGAAATGAATAAGATATGGAAGAAGAAAGAGGAGGAAGAAGAAAAACCTAAAACTATTGATGGGTTTGTGCCCTCATCCGGTACAGATGATTTGTTTGGTAATTAGACCTAGCATGGTCTTAGGGGGAGCTATATCAGAAAAATTATAAAACCCCCTAATGTATGGTGTGTTAGAGGTTGGCACGAGGATGGTATGTGAAAAATGAGTATTAAGAGGTTTTGGAAAAGAAACTAGGGGAAAACATGTTGGAATGAAGGTTTGCGGACCGAATTAGGGTTTTCTGTGCTAGAAAGAATGTTTTTAGCAACTTTTTGATGTTTGCCACATTTAATGTGTTTAGGTTAAATTTGATGAAGTTTAAGTTGAAGTTTGTGAACCTTCTTAGTTAATTGTGCATTTGGAGAACTTGGAAGGTGCCTTGGAGCAATCTTGAAGCAAGCATGAAGCAATTCTGAAGGGATTTTGAAGAAATTGACTCAGGTAATCTAGAATTTGTTTCTTTGTTTGAAAAAGGGGAAGAAGAAAAATAAAGAAGTCTCGATTAACAAATTAAAGAAAGCATAGAAATGGATAGAGAATCATGTTATGTCATCCCTCTGAAGCTGGAAGGAGTTGAGTTAGAATAATTTGATCACATGAAGATGAAAGAAATGGAACTAGGGCTAAACGAAAGTGAATTATAGAACATCAAAAACCTAGGTATGGATTTGTGGAGTGAATTTCCGTGGATTGTCAAAAAAGAGTTTATTTTGTTCTTATTGAATAATTTCAAGGACAAAATTATTGTATTAGACAAACCCTACTTAGTTACGAAGGAAGCAATTGAGGCAATTACTAGCTTATGTAGTATTGGGGATCTTCCTGGAAAGAAAATTGTGAAGTACAAAGATGTGGAGGAATTGACTGGTATTAGTAAAGACCCACGATCTCTATTGATAAACACTCTCGAGGATTTGGCTGTAAGGTATGTTGCATACGACATTTCTTACAAGATCTATTTTAGAAATTGTGAAGGTTCCACATCAAAAATTGCTATTTATATTGCACATATGATGGTCAAGGAGAATATAAAATTTGATTTGTGTAGCTTGTTGCTTGAGAATCTTTCTGAAAATGTTTGAATACTAGTAATTGAGGGTTATCCTTTTTGCTTCAAATCTTTGCTGGTGTGCTTGGTGTTTTACTTTTTGTGTTCCCTACCAGGAAAAGACAATGTAGTATGGGAATCTGGGATTCCTATTGGAAAATAGGTCTATAGATATTTGGGAGCGTTGGCAGATAATGCAAGTATGTGCAAATATTATTTCACATCTTTGAAAATAAATCTTTTCTCTGGTATATCTACTTCGAGTCAATTTGAGGTGGGATCTCCCTTTGGTAAAAGAGAATTGGAGGTTGTCATTGATGAATCCCCCTGGAATCGAAGATGAAAAAGGTTATAACTGAAGATATAATTGACATTTCAGAAGAAAAGGAGAAAGTATCCTTTGATGATATCCAGGCTATGATAGTTAAAGGGAAGTTGAAGAAGGTTGGTGAGTTATGGAGTGAAACCTCTCCTATTGATAGACCGAAGATTGATGATTCTTTAGTAGAATATCTACTTTGGAAAGGTATTGGAGTATTAGCTGTTTCTGATTTCTTACTAGAAAATATTGTTGAAATTTTTGAGGAAAGGATGTTGCTTGAAGGTCTGGAAGGACGCAAGTTTGAAGCTTTGGTTGAAAAGAGGTGTGTTAAAGCTAAGGATAGATTATCTAAACTGATCATGGAAATAAATAAATGCATTAAAGAAATATCTGATAGTTACAAGTATTGTCTCTGGTGACCTGCTACAGTAGATAATTTTAGAAGTAAAATTGAAGCAATTGAAACTGAAGTGAACAACATTGGGAAGAATTTTGACATCTTTTTAGACAAAGAAGGAAAGAAAAGATTGAGAGTTGGTGAACTACAAGATGAACTGGTAGTTGTACAAAGACAAAGAGATGATGTAGTGAAAACCTTCTAGTTTCTTAAGGAGATTGCTTAGGTTTGGTTAGAACATCTATTTGGAATACTTACTGACGCAAAAGATGTTGAAAGACATAGTTCATATTGGTCACTATCTTTTACTCTGTTGGGATTATTGGAAAGCATTTGTACAAGAATGGATTCAACTACATTTAGCTAGAAGAAATTATGTCCAGTTCTTGAGGAAAGATACAAGAAATTTTTTTAGGTGAAGAGTGTCATTTTTACTTGAATCCTAAGTATTAAATTTTTGTTGTTTTTGCTGTGGAAAAGGAGAAAAGGAAGAAAAATAAACTGATTGAAGTCTTTTTGATGTCACCATGTTTAAATCTTTGTTTATATTACTTTTTTCCAGCCCATTGATGTCAAAGGGGGAGAGAATTAGAGTATGGAAAGAGTTAGAGAAGAGTATGGGGAGAAGTTTTTACATGTTGCAATCAATGACAAAGGGGGAGATGGTTGGAAAAATGAAGAAGATTGACTATCTCTATAGTTTTGTGTTGTCATTGATGTCACCATGTTGTGACTGCAAGTTTAAGATAGTGCTTGATCCGGTATTTTGGTCCGATATCTGAACCGGTATTTGAGCTACACTCTCCGATATTCTTGTCTATATTCCCAAAAATTGTTTATGGTTTTTGAAGGAATGAATGATCAAAATATTTCGTGCTCTGGTGCTCATACAAAATGTTTATTACTTTTTGCATTTGAAGTCTATTCCTGGCCAACTTCTTGGGGTAATTGTGATACGGTGAATTAATTTTGCTATGCAGATATAAATGCGACATAGTTTAGGTCCTTGCCGACTTAATGTAGTGTGTTGGAGATTTGAATTACCTTCTTGAAATATTTTGTGAACGATTTGAGCCGACAGTTGATATTTTTGGTAAATATGAAATGCATTTAATTAGGCCAACCTAATTGATGTTTGTGGGAAAGATCAAATATATAAATGAATATGTTGGATAGTTTTGAGTGAGTGAATGCAAGATAGAGACAAAAGGGAAAAAGTGTGTGTATGCAAAATTAATAAAGCAGTTGGATGTGAGTGAAAAGGATGAAGTGTGTTGAATCAGTCTATTGAGCATCACCAAAACTACATCAACACTTGTTAGGTGCATTATTCTCAGTTCATCTTGGCTGTGAAGCCTAATTTTGTTCTATAACTCTTTTGTAGGTAGTGAGACTCCTTGTAGGCAGTGAGCCTCCCTGTAAGCAATGAGATTTTGTACTTGGACAGTGAGTACTTTTAAGGTAGTGAGCCTTTTATTTTTTAGTTTGAAACTACTTTATATTGTGAGTTAATCCTCACCATGGTTTTTCCCTCCTTGGGTTTTCCACATAAAAAATTGGTGTTTGCTATGTTGATTTACTCCCTGTTATCTATGTTTCATGGTTATACTCAATGACAAATAATGTGGTCATGGAATTGATATGTGTTGAAGTTCTTAAGTTTGAATTATGGGACAACTGATTTTCCCCCTTCTCAGTTGTCTTGTGCCTATTTAACACCCTTCACAACTTTTTTGGGGAACATGGTTTTGGATATAACACACACAATTAATGGCTTCTACCCAAAAAGGTGGTGCCAAAGACTTGGAGTGAATCATACAATTAACCATCTCTTTCAAGGATTGATTCTTCCTTTTTGAAACTCCATTCTACTGAGGATTGTAGGGGACTATATGTTGCAAATCAATGCCTTTTGAAGAACAATACTACACAAACTTATGGTTGACATATTCCCCCCCATTATCTATATGTAGAACTTTGATATATTTTCTAATTTGTTTTTTTGCAAAAGCCTTATACTCCAAGAATGAATAGAAGACTTCAGACTTATATTTGAGGAAGTAAATAATGGTGAACCTAGGGAAATCATCAATGAATGCCAAAACATATTAGGTTCTACTAAAAGATGGATGTGGAAATGGCCCTGCCAAATCACTATGTACCAACTCTAAAAGATGTGAGGCTCTTCAAGCTTTTCATTTGTAAAACTTCTCTTTGGTATGCTTTCCAAGAATGAAACCATGAAAAAAACATTTAGAAATGCTAATTATAGGAAAATATATAACCATGTCCTGTTTGTTGAGCTACTGCAAGTAGTGGTAGTTCAAGTGACCAAACCACTGATCCCATAGATTACTCACATCATCTGAAGGAGTGAGTAGAACAATCGAAGGAGGATTGGGAACAAAGTGAGAGAACAAAAAACTTTGAGACTGATGATCTTCTCTCCCAAATGTAACTATAGAATCATTTTTCATCTCACGAATCACCATTGAATCAGGAGTAAAGTCAACTCTCTTGTCTATACATGTGTGAGTGATTTGATAGATTGATAGGAGATTAGTTGATAATGAGGGCACAAAAAGAACATACTAGAATGTTCCATCCCCCATATCAACATACCCTCTCCCAAACACCTCAAGTGGAGTGTCATCACCCATCAAAATGGAAGGCATAGTACATGGATACATAGATTCAAGTTCATCCTTTGCTGAAGCCATGTGGTGTGAAGCACCTAAATCAAGAACCCATGTGGATGGTGGAGAATCAACTGCTACAAGGGCCTTGCCATTTCCTTTCCCTTGTTGTTGTCCCTAGCTTTGTGAGAACCATCTTCTAAACTTTGCTCGATAGAATTAGGAACATTGAGATTATTCTTCTCAAGAATGTGTTTCAAGTGATCAACTTGTTTCTTCAAACATTTGTGCTCATCATGATCAAGTTTCTTACAATAGGAACATTTGAACCTCTCTTTCTTAGGCTTTTCACCTTTTGAAGATGAGGGTCTCATTACTTAATTTTTGAGTAGATGACTTCTAATTCTTCTTTTTTCTATTCTTTTGTTTCTTATCCTTATTACTAATTTATCCTCTTTGTTCATTTGTGCCAAGATTGATAGCCAAGGCATGAGACTTAGAAGACTTAAGAGTGCCCATCTGAATTAGCTTATCCTACTCTTGTTTGAGAGTAGTAACAAAATCATCCAAAGATGGCATCTTGAATTGAGACCCAAGGGAATCCTTAGTAGCATAGAAGGTAGAAACAAACATTGAATATTCAAAACTTAGCTTTGAGAGAATACTTAGAATTAGTTGTTCATATTTCTTATCAATTCCACATTTTTGTAGTTGTAGCCTTGGTGATTTTAATTTGCAGAAGAAATATTGAATTGTGTTGAAGTTGCCTTGATTTAAATTGATTAATTCATTCTCCAACATATGACCCCTCATAGAATCTTGTGTGCCAAAAAGAGATTCTAGCTTTTTCCCTATTTTTTTTGGAGTTTTCAAAGAGTCAATATGAAAGAGTAAATCTAGAGATATAGGCACACACAATTCTCCATATGCTACATCACATTTGTTAAACCACTTAGGATTTTCTTTATCTTTAATTGGTTTAATTTCTAGTTTTATTGCTACTCTATGCAAACCAAGTCATTTCAATTGAATTTCCATTTGTGATTTCCACTCAATAGTTGATTGCAGTTAGAAAAGAACTATTGTTGATGCCATGATGAAGAAATGCAAAAGAATGCAAAAAGAAAGTAAAAACAAGAATGCCAAGAACACCCACACCCTTTTCATTAGTATCAAAGATCACCCCCAAATATTACAATGTTGGCACTTTATAATTCAGTGCATTTACAATGCTTTTTCTAAGATACAATGCTCAATAGGCTCAAAATAGCCAAAATTACATATTTTGATACAAGATGAACCTAGAAAAAAATATGGAAAAATTATCCTTATGGCAATGTAGTGCAATTCAAGACCTTTCCAATGCCTATTCGTTTCCAAAAAAATGGAGTGTTGGGGCAAAAGTTATGACCTGTTGAAAAAATTAGCAACAAACAACTTCAACCTAAAATATCTGATATAAAATGGAAAACCATATTCTCAATACCTCTGTGGATAGAAATTTCTCGTCTCTAGATTTCCAATGATATCTCATTTTCTAAAAGCAGACACCATAGCAAAAAGTTATTAATTTTTGAAAAAACTAGCTAAATTTAGCCTATAGTGACAATTTTTTCTAGTAAAAGAATTTTTTTAGTTATGATTTGATTTATGAAAATATAATGACTTTTTGTAGGAAATAAATGAAACTTGAAAATATTTTATGCTAAGAAATAAAACCTAGAAATGGTTTTTTGATCCAGCAAGCGGAAGATGAAAAAATGAAGTTTTTTTAACCTTAACCTATAGAAAAAAGGATGGGAAGCTATTTTTGGAAAATGATTTTTTCTAGATCTGCTCAATATATGCAAAATATAATAATATATAGACGAGATTTCAACCCTAGGAACAAAACCCAAAAATCGTTTTTCTTACCAATGAGTGGAAGCTGGATTTCTAAAGAAAAAATGAAAATAGCTCCAATAAACAGCTTCAAACCCCCATTTGCAACTTTGTAAAATGATTTCCATTTTGGATGAAACAAAATAAAAATATGAATTTCTCGAGCCTTTTGGATGCATTGAATAGTCAAAAATGCTGCTAGTATAACTAGAATTTCTGCAATTACTAGATCTCAAAAAACACATATGCAATATGAAGAGGTTATTAGATATTTGCAAATCCTTTCCCATTCTCCAAATTGTTTAAAACACAAGACAAGAGCATACAAGAATTTACAAGATCTTTACAAGAAACTCAATCTCTCAATCAAGAATCTACAAACTTAAATTTCTCAAAACATAAGCTTTGATACCATGTTAGGAATCTGAAATAGATTGAATAATCCAAGGAAATTTTAAAGATAAAATCAAAGGTACATAAACTGAAAAAATATAAGAATGCAAACCAAGACTCTAAGATATCATGCAATGCTGATGTGACAATATTGGATTAAGAGCTTACAAGCTAAACAGATATAATGCAAAGATGCATGAATCGAGGATGCAAATACAAGCTAGGTAGTGAGTTTATATAGAACTAAGGAGAGGAGGTAGGTGGAAAATCCAACCAATAGGAATCAACCAAAAAAGGTGGATATGGACAACCAAAAGTGTAAATTGGTTCCACCCTTTAAGGAAGGGGACACCACACACTTATCTCCTAGTCATAAATTCATTTTATTATCCTAAGCAAGCTTAATTAAGTGTAGGAAAAACCTAGGACTAAGGGAAAATAAATTAAACCACTAGGAAATAAAAACCTACACCAACACCCCTCATTAATCACAACTTAGGAGGATGCAAAAGATGATGAGTCTAACAAATGAGGCCATGTTAGGTACCCATGTACAAATAAAATTACCACCCAAGGAAGAAGAAGCCCAAAAAATAGAGAGAGAACACCCCCCCAAAATAAAGGGAGAAGAAAAGAAGGATTAAGTAACCGCCCCAAGGATGACACTAACCGCACCCCAAGCAAAGCCCGCAAATGAAGGATTTTTCTCTCAATGAAGGGTTTGGTGAAGATGTCTATAGTCTGATATGATGTCGAAAAACACTTGAGATCAATGATCTCTCGATGAATAAAATCCTAAATGTAGTGCATATGGATCTCAATGAGCTTGGTCCACTGATGATGGACTAGATTACAAGATATTTGAAGCACACTCTAGTTGTCACAATAGATGACTGTGGGATTTTGGAAGGGAATACCAAATTCAGTGACAATGTTTTGAAGCTAGATAGCCTCAGTAGTAGCATTAATTACTCCTCGATACTTAGCCTCTATAGAAACTAGACCAGAACCAAGGGAGAAGCAATACCCTGAAGTAGACTTGAATCTTGAGAATTTCCTGCTTAATCTGAATTTGTGTGTCCAACCAAGTCAAAATCCACACTCGTTGCATAATGAATCCCATAATTGTGAGTACCATTAATGTAGTGAAGAATTTGATTTGCTGCTTTCAAGTGTAACTCATGTGGCTCCTGCATGAATCGAGAGACCATACATACTACATATGAAATATTGGGCCTTGTATGAGTCAGATAGATGAGACTACCAACAAGTTGTCAATACAAAGTGCCATCAACCAAGGGTGAAGAACACTTAGCCTCAAGTTTGACCCCTAACAAGAATGGAGTTAGCACAAGCTTTCAATCAACCATGTGAAACCTCTAGAGCATGCCAAGTGCATACTTAGATTATGAAAGAGTGATACCTGAGGAAGAATGGGTGATCTAATCCCCAAGAAGTAGTGCAACAAGCCCAAGTATGACATTGAAAACTAATCATGAAGGGTAGTTTTCATTGCCTAAATAGTGGATGAGTGACTCCCTATGATCAATAAGTCATCAATGTAGAGAACCAATAAGGTGTGAGTATCATCCTGTTGTAATATGTAGACATTAGGATAAAAATGACATCAAGTGAATCCTAGTTTTAGAAGGAAGGATTCCATGTTGGCATACCAAGCCCGAGGGGCCTATTTGAGGCCATAGAGAGACTTTCAAAGATGACCCATAAGTGAAGAATCTTGAATGAACCCCTATGGCTGATCCATGTATGTCTCCTCCTAAAGATCACCATGAAGAAAAGCACTCTTCACACCCATATGATGATCATCCCATCTATGTGTTGCAACTATAGCAAGAACAAGTTAGATGTAATTCATTTTGGTGACTAGTGTAAAAGTCTCAGACTAGTCAATCCTTGGAACTTGGGAGAATCCTTTTGGAACCAAGCGAGCCTTATGCTTGTCAACCAACCCATCTACTGCATATTTTGTTCGATAACACCAATTACATTGAAAAAGTTTCCTTCCCTTAGGAAGTGGGACAAGATCCCAAGTGCGGTTCCTCTCCAAGGAACTGAACTCTTCCTACATGCTACATCCCACTTGGGGAAACTAGAAGCTTTGTGAGAAGTCTGTGGATCAAAAGTTGAAGCAAGGAAGACATGTGGAGCATCCTAAAACTGTGATCTTGTTCTCTTATGATCTAAAGGATCCCCTACCCAATCACCTACTAACTATAAAGTCTGACGATCCCAAAGAGGCCCTATGGATGGAGGAGGATAATCTGGAAGAGAATCATCATCCTTTGAAGATGAACTATGTGCATCCTCATGATCACTATCATCATTTGAAGTGGAGGAAGAAGACTCCTCATCATGATATAAAGTATGATGAACCTCTAAAGAACTATCATCATGATACAAGGACTCCAAATTGATGTGGCAGGAGAAGTATTGAGAGGACTAGAAGTACACTCCTCAAATTGAACACTCCTCTGAATGAAAAACTCATGTGTGGTAGGATGGAGAAGCTTGTAGCCTTTGACATCATTTGGGTAACCAAAAAATATGAAAGGATTGCTTTGTGGATCCATAGCCTTATGTTTCTCTATTGGAATGTGAGCCCATGCATTAGAGCCAAACACTCAAAAGTGCTTAACTATTAGTTTTTGACCGATCCAAGCTTGAAAATGAGTTACCCTCTTTACAACTTTGTGGGGAACACAGTTCTGGATATTACACGCAGTTAATGGCTTCTGCCTAGAATGGTAGTGCAAAAGAATTGGAGTGACTCATACAATAAGCCACCTCTTTTAAGGAACAATTCTTCCATTCCATAACTCCATTTTTTTGAGGAATGTAGGGGACTATATGCTACAAATCAATACCTTTTGAAGAATAATATTGCACAAAACTATGGTTGACATATTCCCCCCATTATCTATACATAGAAATTTGATAGATTTTCTAGTTTGTTTCTTTGGAAAATCCTTATACTCCAAGAATGAATTGAAGACTTCAAACTTCTATTTGGGCAAGCACACAATGGTGAACTTGGAGAAATCATTAATGAATTCCAAAATATATCAGGCTCTATTGAAAGATGGATGTATAAATGGCCTTGCCAAATCACTATGTACCAACTCAAAAATATGTGAGACTCTCCAAGCTTTGCCTTCATCAAACTTCTCTTCAAGATGCTTTCCAAGAATGCAACCATGACAAAAAACTTTAGGAAATCTAATTATAGGAAATATTGCAACCATTTCCTATTTGTTGAGCTACTGCAAGTAGTGGTAGTTCAAGTGATCAAACTATTGATGCCACAAATTACTCACATCATCTGAATGAGTAAGTAGAGTAGTAGAAGGAGGATCAGGAACAAAGTGAGAGAACAAATAAAGTCTAGACTGATGATATTATCTCCCAACTATAATTGTAGAATCATTTTGCATCTCACAAATCACCACTGAACTAGGAGTAAACTCAACTCTCTTTCCTATACCTATGTGAGTGATTTGATAGATCGATAGGAGATTAGTTAATAATGAGGGCACATAAAGAACATCCTAGAATGTGCCATCCCCCATATCAACATACCCTCTGACCTCAAGTGGAGTGTCATCACCCATCAAAATGGAAGGAATAGTACATAGATCCATAGATTCAAGTTCATCCTTTCCCCTTGTTGTTGTCTTTGGCCTTGCGAGAACCCTCTTTTGAACTCTGCTTGATAGAATCAGGAACATTGCGATTATTCTTGTCAAGAAAGTGTGTCAAGTGATCAACTTGTTTCTTCAAAAATTTGTGCTCATCATGAACATGTTTCTTATAATAGGAACATTTTAGCCTCTCTTTCTTAGGCTTTTCACCTTTTGAAGATGAGGTCTCATTACTTGCTTTTAGAGTAGCTGAATTTTGATTCTTCTTCTCTTTGCTATTCTTTTTTTTCTTATCCTTATTACTACATTGTCCTCTTTGTTCATTTGTGCCAAGATTGACATCCAAGGCATGAGACTTAGAAGACTTAAGAGTGCCCATCTAAATTATCTTATTCTACTATGGTGTGAGAAGTAGCAAAATCATCCAAAGATGGCATCTTGAATTAAGACCCAAGAGGATCCTTAGTAGCATAGAAGGTAGAAAAAAACATTGAATATTTAGAACTTAGCTTTGAGAGAATAATTAGAATCAATATTTCTTATCAATTCCACATTTTTGTAGTTGTAGCCTTGGTGATTTTAATTTGGTGAAGAAATCTTGAGTTGTGTTGAAGTTGCTTGGATTTAAACTGAGTAGTTCATTCTCCAACATATGACCCTTTATAGAATCTTGTGTGCCAATAAGAGATTCTAGTTTTCTCCATATTTCATTTGGAGTATTCAAATATTCAATATGAAAGAGTAAATCAAGAGATACAGACACACACAATTCTCCATATGCTACATCACATTTATTTAACCACTTAGTATTTTCTTCATCTTTAGTTGGTTAAATTTCTAGTCCCATTGTTACTCTATGCAAACCAAGTCTTTTCAATTGAATTTCCATTTGTGATTTCTACTCAAAATAGTTGTATGCAATTAGAATAGGAACTGTTGTTGATGTCATACTGAAGAATGCAAAAGAGAATGCGGAAAGAAAGTAAACAAAAGAACGGGAAGAAAAATCCCACCCTTTTCACTAGTATCAAAGATCACTCCCCTAAATATTACAAGGTTGGTAGTTTATAATTCAGTGCATTTACAAAGCCTTTTCCAAGATACAATGCTCAATATGCTCAAAATAGCCAAAATTACAAATTTTGAGACAAGATGAACTTGAGATAAAATATGGAAAAATGAACCTTATGACTGTGTAGTGCTCTTCAAGACCTTTCCAATTCATATTGGTTTCCAAAAAATGGAGCATTGGGGTGAAAGTTATTGCCTGTTGAAGAAATTAGCAACAAACAACTTCAACCTAAAATATTTGGTATAAAATGGCAAAACATCTTCTCAATACCTCTATGGATGGAAATTTCTCATCTCTATATTTCCAATGATATCTCATTTTCCAAAAACAAACACCATAATGAAAAGTTATGAATTTTGAAAAAACTATCTGAATTTAGCGTGTAGTGATGATTTTTTCTAGCAAAATATTTTTTGTTACTTCTGATTTGATTTCTTAAAAATCTATTGATTGTTTGTAGGAAATAATGGAAAACCAAAAATATTTTTATACTAAGAATAAAACCCATAAATAGTTTTTTGATCCAGTAAGCGGAAGATGAAAAATGAAGCGTTTTTAAACCTTAACTTGTAGAAAAAAATATGTGTGACTCTTTTTGGATAGATCTTTTTCTAGACTTTCTCAATATATGCAAAAGACAATAAATACCCAAATGGGATTGCAACCCTAGGAACAAAACCCAAAAATCATTTTTCTTACCAACGAGTGGAAGCTAGATTTGTGAAGAAAAAATGAAAATGACTCCAATAAAAAGCTTCAAACCCCCATTTGCAATTTTGTCAAATGATCTCCAATTTGGATGAAACAAAAGCCAAATCTAACTTTCTCAAGCCCTCCATACATGTTGGAACAATAAAAATGCTACCAATATAACCGGAATTGCTGTAATCACCCGGATCTCACAAAACACATATGTAATATGAAGAGGTTATTAGATCTTTGCAAATCCTTTCTGATTCTCTAGATTGTTTAAAACACAAGAGAAGAGCATACGGTAATTGACAAGATCTTTACAAGAAACTCAATCTCTTAATCAAGAATCTATGAACTTAGATTTGTAAAAAAAAAAGCTTTGATACCATGTTAGAAATTTGAAATAGACTGAATAATCCAAGGAACTTTTAAAGAGAAAATCAAAGTTACATAAATTGAAAAAACATAAGAATGCAAACTAGGACTTTGAGATATTATGCAATGTCGATGTGACAATATTGTATTAAGAGATTCCAATATGTAAAGATACAATGCAAAGATGTATGAATCAAGGATGCAAATACAAGCTCGGTAGTGAGTTTATATAGAAATAAGGAGAGGAGGTAGGTGAAAAATCCAACCAATAGGAATCAACCACAAAAAGTGGAGATGAACCATCAAAAGTGGAAAGTGGTTCCACCCTTTGAGGAAGGGGACACCACACACTTATCTCCTAGTCATAAACTCACTTTATTATCCTAAGCAAGCTTAATTAAGTGTAGGAAAAGCCTAGGACTAAGAGAAAATAAATTAACCCACTAGGAAAATAAAAACCTACACCAAGAAGTGGAACTTAGGATAAATTAAAGTTTAGGCCAAACCTTAAATTTAAATTTTTGGGATTAAATTATTGCCAATTCCCAAATTTGAAATTGCCTCTCTGAAATTAGAGACTGACAAAAATGGGAAATGAATTTTTTTTGGAAAAATAGCTGGTCTAGGGCACAGTGCACCCTAGACTAGTTTTCTCACACTCAACAAGATTTATATTGGGTATTTAGGGTCAACTAAAGTTAGAACTTATCAATGGTGAGGGTACTTGTCAAAGTTGTTTTGATGATGTTTAATTGATAATACATTTTTAAAGGTAGTATAGACACAATCTCTTGGGTTGATACAAAAATTTAGAGCTAGGGAATATATAAATGCATTGATATGAAAGGTTACTAATTTTGGTTCCAAATAAAATGTGAAATTGTGAAATTGTGCTTTCACCTAAAAGGGAGTATAATTTTTGATGCTACAAGGTCCATTCCAAGTTCTATTGCTATGCAAAGTGTTTTATGTTCAAACTCAATTGTAAGGATAACTTTCTTCCCATACACTAATTCATATGGTGTGAACCCTTTTGTCATCTTCCAAGTTGTCTTGCATGCCCAAACTGCTTTAGGGAGTCTTTCTACCTAGTCTTTTCTATGTAGTTGAACTATTTTGGTGAGAATAATTTCTATTTCTCTATTTGTAACTTCTACCTATTCATTAGCCTATGGATGGAATGGTTAGATTTTTGATGCCTAATCTGACACTCTTTGACTAACTTTTCAGTCAAATTAGAAGTAAATTGAGGTCCCTAGTCAGTGACTATCTCTCTAAACACCATACCTAGTGAAGATGTCTTTTAAAGGATTTTGGAAACATTCCATCCCTTGCAAATTGTAGTTCTTTCACGTTCACCCACTTTGTGAGAGTCTATGTAGACTAAAATTAATTATTTGTTATTAGTTGTTGGAGCTATTAGACAAATGAAGTCTAATCCCCATTTGTCAAATGGTGCAATGACCAATTGTGGCTAGAGGGGAATTCCATCACTTCAAGCAGGTCTTCCCATCCTTTGACATCTATCACATATTATAGTATATTTAACTACATATTTGTAAATTGTAGGCTAGTAGTAACCAATTTTAAAGATTTTTAGAGCTATCCTCTTAGCTACAAAGTGACCTCCACAAGTCTCATCATAGTAAGCCTTAAAAATATCATAGACTTCATCCTCCTAGATGCATCTTCTCATTATGTTATCAGGCCTTGTTTAAAAGAGATAACTGATCACCCATGAATAAGGGAAACTATGTTCTACCAGATGGTGCCTTTCTCTAGGAGAAAGATGTGGTGGTGTCCTCCTTGCAACTGAATAATTAGCTATATATACACACCAAGGTGTCTGCATAGAGAGGGTACAAATGAATTTTCATCTGGAAAGGATTCATCCACTACTTTTGTTGATTTTATTTACATCCTTTAAAGGAAGTCAACTACTAAATTTTCTTTCCCTAGTTTATCCACAATGATATCAAATTTTTGCATTCATAATAACCATCTAATAATCCTCCATCCAATCACTAGTTTGTTCATCAAATATATTATGGCTGCATGGTCTATATGAACAAAGACAAAGTATCCAGTGATGTAATGTCTAAACTTGTTAATGGCATATACCATTGATAACATTTATTTTTTAGTAATTGTGCAGTTATGTTCATCAATATGAAGATTCTTATAGATATAATAAATTATATATTCCAAATTCCCTTCCTTCCATCCTAGAACAACACCTATGAAAAAGTCAGAAGCATCTATATGTATGTAGAAATGAATTGTCTAGTTAGGTCCTCTCAAGACATGGGTCTTTATAAGGGCTGTTTTGAGGGCTTCAAAAGCCTTTTGGTAGGAAGGCATCTAAGAGAATTCAATATCCTTATAGAGGAGGACAAATAGTGGGGCTTCTATCTTGCTGAAATCCTTGATAAATATCCTATAGTACCCTACATGGCCAAGAAAATTTTTGACATCCTTTTGCTTTTGAGGAATAGGTAGAGTGGAAATCACTTCTATATAATTAGGATCCACCTATATTCCTCCATTGGACACAAAGAGTCCCAAGACCACTCCTTCTATCATCACCACGAAGCATTTTTTATGACATAAAGAATGGTTGTGATCCTAACACCTTTGAAGGACTTTATCTAAATTAGTTAGTGCTTCCTCTTAAGAGTTCCCATAAGTGGTGAAATCATCCATGTAAATATCTATGGAATCATGTGTAACATCTAAAAGTATGCTTAAAGCTACTCTTTGAAATGTTGTAGGGGCATTATACAATCAAAATGGTAGAACTAAATAGGAATATGTACCCCATGGATAGGAAAAAGTGGTCTTGTCTTGATCTTCTAGAGCTATCTTTATCTGGTTATACCCACTGAACCCATCTAGGAAGGAGAAAATATTTCTTACTTGCTAGTGAATCCAACACCTAATTAATAAAAGGAAGAGGAAAGTGATACTTCCTTGTTTCCATATTTAATTCCTTATAATCAATACATACCCTCCATTCACCTCCCTTATTTGACACAACCACCAATGGGGAAACCCAATGACTATCTGATATGGGATAAATAAACCTTGCATCCAACAATTTTGTAACTTTGTCTTGAGTATGTCACACACAACTAGGTTCTTTCTCCTCTATGGTTTCCTAACTGGCTTGAAGTTTTCATTAATATAAATTTTATGCATGCATAGGCTAGGATCTATGCCCTTCATGTCATGATAGTCCCATGTAAATTCTATTGTATGAGCTTGCAACATTGTTAGCAATAAATATTTCCAGGTATCTTTCAGTTGGTTATTGACATTTAGTGTTCTATTGGCTGTGATTTCTATGGTTAAGATAGAAATCATGATAGAAGAAACATCAAGTCTTGACAACTTGATATTGCAAATATAGGGAAGTAGTGTATGAGAAAGCTAAGAGGTAGACTCAAATGCAATTTTAGGTATGATATTATGTAAAGTGTAGTGTAAGCATGCGAGGAAATGGTGTTGTTGTGGGTCCCTACCATAATATTTTCACATAATTTGAGCAATGACTTAATCTTCATCTTGAATGTCTATCATTGGGCTTCACTCTATGGTCATGAGTGTTTATAAAGAGTATTGGTCATCTTCTTCAAGGGACGACCATACAGTTTTCTCCAAGTCTACATGTGGTTGTGTAGGTGGGAAAAGGACTAGTTTTTTTGTCACTTTTCCATTAGAAATGATCATGCTACTAGACCTACAACCAATGAATGCATCTGTATTGGCTAATCATGGTCTTCCTAAGATTAAGAGGTATCCTAAAAGGTTTGTTTTAGGTTGTAAAACCATAAAATATGCAAGATATTCCCATGAATCTAGTGTCATAACTAAATATTCTATAATACACTTTGGTTTGACAGTTGACCTATCTGCTAGTTATAGAATAGTAGGTGTGGGTTGGAGATCCATCAACTAAATTTGTTACATATTTTCCCTTGTCATAACATTTATAGCTTCCCCTAGGTCAATCAACATGTTTTTGATGAGAGTGCCATTTATTTGAACATCCACTACAAGGATTCCAAGGTTTGCATATTTTGGAACAACTATATTGCCTAACATGATGTTAGCAAGCTATTGTAAGACATGAAAAATATGAGAATCTTTCCTTTTCTTGCTTGGATTTTTAAGGCATAACTCTCTCAATTTTTGTGTATATAGGTACTTCCTTAATATATTGAATCAAGGGTGTTTTATAAAAACATTTTTAAGTTGTCCCAATAGATTAGATTCAGGTTCAAAATGGGATTTTTGTGTTGTTAGTCACTCAAGAAATGATGGTTCTGGACTTGTGATGTTTTGTGTCTTACCTTGTTCAGGTTGCTTTGGTTGATTTCCAATGGTCTTTATTGCTCACTCCTTATCAATAAGCTCTATAATATGAGGAGATGATGGCCCAACAAGCTTCCTTCCTAAATGAAGGTGGAAATCACTCACTTCAACCCCATAGGTTTGATATTGGATGTTGTCATTAGTATTAGCTTGCTAAATAGGCTTGTTGTTAGGGTTTGGTGCAAGTTGATATGACAAATAAGGTTCTCTAGGATTTTTTAGGGCTATAATGGCTGGGTTTGAAATTATAGCGGGTTCTTGTGGTTGAAAATTTTGTTGTGGCTATGAGTAACTAACATTTTGGTTTTTCCATTGTTAGTTCCCATGCCATTGTGGTGGCCATTGGTTTTGTGGGGGTTGCCACTAAGAATTGTAAGTTGAGGCTTGATAAGTTTGTGGTGGCCACACCCCCTAATATGGAGCCCAATTAGGTGCTTGGTTCATTGGCCATGATTGACTATATATGTTATTATAAGGCTGATTGTTCCAATTAGAGAAGTGTTTATTCCCTCAAGAAAGAACATAGTATAAGACAATGAGTCTCGAGGCATACCTTGTCTCTATTTCCATGGATTATGCTAAGAAATATAGAATACTTGACCTTCCTCATCCTTTATGGTTCAAAATTCAAGTCTCCCTTTCCTCTTTTTAGAAATTATAGAAAGATTCTTGCATGTACAATTCACCCTCTTCTGACGATAATTTGGAAAATATTCAATAAGAGTTGCCTCCACTTCCTCTTGCTTCTTTTTGATGTGCAAGGTATCCGATTGGGTAGCTAGGTGGCTGGTTATTTCCTCCATGTTGGGCATAAGGTTACTAAGTTCCACCCTAGAGACTCCAATGGATGTTTACTGGAAGAGAAGGTTCTATCAACCCTGGCGTTCTTCATAGATTATCTTGAACAATTCCTACATACCTAGCATATTTACTCAAAATGTAATTGAGAAATATCCCCTACCCCTATGAGGTTTAAAGAATCCATATATTCCTCATGTACTCATTACAAAAATACTAGCTTTAATGACTCAAGAGAGATCCTATTATGATGTGATTTCTTTAGAAAAAATTGAAACCTTTCCACATAATCTTCAAGTGGTTCATCTTCCCTTTGTGATATCCTGAAGATGTCATCTCTCTTCTTGTCTATTCCTCTACAATAATCTTGGTATTTTTATAAGAATTTGGCTTTCATTATTTCCTAGTTGGGTATTGCATTTCTTCCCACCCTTATATAAACCATCACAAAGTGACATCCTTCAATGTGATTGGAAAGAGTTTCAATCTATGAGCATTCATAGTGTAATCATAACTTCTGAACAAAACATAGGATCCAAACAAGAATTTATTTAGGTCTTTAGTAACCAATCCATAGAAAATTGGAAAGGTTGAATGGGGTGTATTCTTGAGAGAAATGGCCCTTTCGTAGTTTGTGAGTAGAAAATAAAATGTAACATGTTTTGCTGAATTTTCTACTATTTCCTTTGCCATACTGTTAAGATGCCTTGTTGAAATCTCCACTAAGTCTAGAGTAGCTACTAGCGTGAGGGGTGGTCTTTTTTGTTGATTCCCTTAGTAGATTCTTTAGTTACACCAATATCTTCAAATTCTTCATGGATTGCGGGGATAAATATTCTTAGAGCATCTCTCTACCTCCACATACAATAGTTCTTTGATCTTTAAATGACTATCCTTGCACATTGTTAGTGAATAGTTCTTGGTTGATTTATAAGTGTCTATTAATCCTAATGCCAAAAATGAAAACATAAGGCATAAAAGAAATGAAAGTAAATTTAAAACATAAATAGAAATTTTGAGCTTAGAAGCATCCTTGAAAATGACGCAAAAATGTAGAGCTTCCTCTAATGTATAATTAATTGATGTAGATGATCATAGGCATGACTTAACAAACCTAAAAGTCCCTAAATTAAGTGGTTCATCATTTAAGAGAGGGAATCATTAAATTTTCAACCAGGGAGTCATAGACTTTAGATGATGCTGGCACTATATATGCATTCAAGAATCCTAAACTTCCTATATTGGCTTGAAAAAAATTGTCCCTCTAATGTTTTAGGAGATAGAACCACCAATTTCCTCCAAGTTTCATTCAAGGAAACCTTAGAGATCTCAATCAAGGGATGGAATGAGGGAAAGATATTTTTAATAAGGTTTACTAGGGTGTGATTAAAGGTATAAAGGGGGTTCACCACTAAGAAAGAGCTTGGAAAGAGAAGAAATATAAATGATATGTAAAACTTAAGTAAATGACCTAGAAATGAACTCAAATTAGAATAGTAAAGAGAAAGTACAGAGGTGCACCTAGAAAATTGAATATGCCGGAACAAGGTATGAAATCCTAAAATTTTGACTTTTAATGCACACTGGACTCATACGCAAGTAAGGGCGATTTAGTCCCACATTATGATTTCTGATAGAAATTGGAATCTAGAACTATAAAATTAGGATTTGTTGGAAATGTCTGAAATCAGGTATACTAGGACTCATATGCCACAAGTGGTGATTTAGTCCCAGTATCAGGGTTGATCTAGAACTATGATATCCTCTAATGTTCTCTTGTAGCTTCTCTCCTATCAAATATCAAGTTTGAAACACTGAATTGCAACCTGTAGGCGACTTTCTATGATCTTGCAAGATAGATGACAACTTTGAAAATTTTTCTCCAATCTTGCTCTTTAATGAGTCTTCAACCTATCTATAAACCACACATCAAAGAGAGGGAAATATTTTTTTGTTAGTGGATAGGGGTTTGACTTGGTCAAACCTCATTTTGGTAATCAAACCTTGAAATAAAATGAAATAGAATGAAGGAATCATGAATGAACAAATATGCAATGTTGCAACTCACCAAACCATTGGAATAGAGGATGTAATCTTGTAAGTAATGGCTAGCATGAATGTAGATCTTGAATCTTTCTTAAATGTTGTAGATATTTACTTGAATTCTTGATTGAATCATAGAACCCTACATCACAAATGTTAGCTCAAAAACAAACATGATGCATGATGAATTTTCCATGGTGCTTGAATCTTGAACAATGCTCCAATATGCTTGATAATCACTCTTGAGTGATCTTGAATGCTCTTTTAAACTTTTGTGATATCAAATTTTCTATGAGGATTCTTGCATAAAACTTCTAGGATAAAATGAGTGAAATAACCTTGTATTTATACTTTTATATGCCAATTTCCCAAAATTACAACACTACAAGTCAACATTAGATCTAGGATAATAAAATCCCACCAATAATTTGATTTAAAATAGGTCTTGGTTAAAGGTGGGACTCATATGCCAGTTGGGATTTAATAGTCCCAATGTCTTAAACATGAGACACAAACTCCAAGAAATGTTAAGTTCAATGCAATGTTTAAAATCAGACCCCAAGACCTAGGTGGGACCCATACGCCCAAGGTCGCGTATAAGTCCTAGATCACTAAATTTGGGCCATACAATCCAAAATTATTAAATTATGATTGGTCACTTAATATATGTCAGGATTATCCTCAGAAAGATGCATTAAACAAGGCTTGTGGATGAAAAATAGAACCAAATAAGGCATAAAGAAGCCCAATTTTAGCAGGGAGGGCCCAAACAAGTGTGAAAATGTAAAGGGCTACATTTTTCTACACTACATTTAGCCCCCACTTTAGTGAGAGGAGGAACTTGCTTCAAACTTGCATCAAGAGAGGTCCAAGAGTACCAATGCTAGTATGGTAGGATGACAATGATCAAGAGGGATGGTCAAGGCCCAAAGATCAAGATCCTATGGAAAACCAACATAGGCACAAAAGAACACACATGAAAATGATGTAAGGAGAAACAACAAGTGAAAAGCATACTCTGTCAAAGACAAAGAGAAAGAAAAAGAAAAAAACTAAAGGGGTGGATCAAGCTTCAACCATTTGTCTCACACACTGTGGATTAGATCTAAGTTGTTTGTCCAAGGAATGTTTACAAGTGGAACATGATGTCCACTATGAAAAAAAAAACATGCACACAAGTGCTAGTGGAACCTCAAGCCATCCACTAGGCAAGCCCCCAATAAGGCACACATGAAAAAGGTCGGTATGTGCTCACACAGACAAGTGAGTGGCTATGGGATAGTCACACCTAAGTTTGGCTCCCATACATACAACCATACCAAAGCTATACCTCCTAATAAATTTGATAAGGAACCACACAATAATGAACTTCAAGCTCCATGAGGAAAGAAAAGCCTCATATGCTTGATACTCATGAAAAAACAAAATGGAACCACATGCAAGCAAAGTGTGTTATGCAAGGTGGCCATTTAACATATATTGTAAATGAAAAATAGTGTAAGGTATGTTCAAAGGATTTTTTCTTAGTTCATGTAAGGTCTTAACTTAGGGGACATCGTGCCTAGTGTATCTGTGAGGACCAATAGAAGAATGGAAGATTCACAACTTAGGGGAAGTAGTGTGTCACATCAAGCCACTAAGAGGAATATGATATGCTAAGAGAGATCACACTCTTGAGGGACATCACACCCAATGTCACCACAAAGTGAAAGATGCATCACATGAAGTAAGAAGACTACACAATGTAACATGAGTTGAAAAAGAATAATGCCAATGTATGCCCCCACTTTAAAAGAAATTTCTAAACACCATGTTGTGAGCAATTACTTTAAAGTAGAAAATGATAAATGCTAACGATAAAGAGGACATGAGAGCTTACTTGGAAAGAACTATGCCAAGTCATATGTTTCCAAATGAAGCTATGTCATGAAAAAGGGTTTCCCCCAAAATGAAATCCCAAAAATCACATAAGGGATCTATGGATTCGGGGTCAGTACGTCTTTGCTACAATATTTTTAGAGAGATTAGAACTGTCATCATTCCCCAAATACTCATGGAATAGGAAGAATGACACAAAGAGAGTGAAAACAAAGAATTTTTTTTGGGTAAACATGGAAGATACCTAAATGTCTCGATGCCTTGTGTCACCCAAAAGGAAAACACAAGACAAATGAAAATATTTTGGGTCAACATGGAAGAGACCTAAATTTTGTTAGAAACCAAGATTAGACATGCAAACCAAAAAACCTTCCACATAAGAGAAAATATGAAAAAGCAAAGCTATTGCAAAAAGATATGCAAAATATTATTATTCAGGAATTCATAATTACATGAGATGATTTGCTTTATAAAAGCAAAGTATGCATAACCCTAATCTTATCTTGAGAAACAAGATAGCTCAACAAGATAAGGATGAGAATAATTAACCTAGGAATTAAAATATTACCTAAGTAAAGTTATGCAAGTGTAATTAAATATTAATTACACTAACACCCCCCTATAAGTGCAACTTAGGGAGACTAAAAAAGCATGCACCTAAAACTAAGATGAATGCAAGAAAGCATGAATGGGTCCTGACAACAAGACCTGATTTGGTACCCAATCCAGTGGGACAAAACCTCCCCTACAATGAGATGACTGCTGCAAAGAAGCATTGGAAGAACATGGTGGAGTAACATTGGAACCACAATCTGACAAGCAAGGAAAGATACTTCTATCTACAAGAAACCAAAGTAGAATCATAATAATGTGACAGCAAACCCAATGACATGAAACACTGGAAAGATCACAAATTGGAACAACCTTGGAATCCATGAAGCAACAGTAGATGATATGATGACATAATCTAGAAACTATGTATCTCGATGTTGATACCAAACTAAGACTAAAACTCTTCCATGGGAATAAGTACCATAAAAACATGGCCCTCAAACTGAGATGGATCCAATACGAATCATTAACCATAGGCTCTCAATCTAAAGTGTGAACCGATGTGAATATGATATGTATCAAGCAAGAGCAAGATGTGGCCAAAAGAAACTAAGAAACCAGATATAACCCATGCAAGTTGCCATCAATAACAAGATGAAGATCAAAGTGCATGCACACTCTAATCAGATTATTATGCAAGAAACCCCCCTAATGGAACTTTATCTCAGTTCATTTATTACAATAACCCAACGATTGTAAAAGGAGAGAATGCAAAAATGCATAAAAAGAAAATAAAATAGACCTAATATCTGTGTAGAGGACTAAACCGGCTTTCCAACGCTGCAAGAATGATGAAAAAAGGATCACCGAGTCAAAAGATATGCCCTCTGAAGCAAAAAAAATCATCTAAGTTCAAAGACCTGCAAAATAAATCTAGAGCAAAAACAAAAGAAGCTACCTTCACCATTGGATCAACATTGGAATCAGCTTTCCAACAATATCTCGTTTGCAAAAAAAAGGACACTGTACATGCAAAAGTTACGCCCAATTTTGTAAAAGTGCTTCAAAAAGGCTGATTTGGCCTATAGGCTACCCTAGGGACTAAAAAAAATAAGCCCCTAGTCTTGTGCGCGACCAGGGGTTGGCAGACTAGGGGCTAGGGCAGAGCCCCTAGTCATCAATATGATTGCCAATTTTTTGTTGGAGCGGCTGGGAGCTGGCGCTTAGCACTTGGTCACTAAGGTGACTGCTGCTGGTGCTTATTCCGGTCGGGGGCTGGGCGCATAGCGCCTGGTCCCCCATGTGACCGGGGCTGCCAGTGGAGAAGCCCTCAGGGGCTGGTGCGACTGCTGGCCTATGGGTGGTGCTACTGCGGGAGTCATATGAACTAGGAGCGCCAACATGAAAAACCAATAAGGCACGTTTTTTATTTTTTTTAATTTTTCGTGCCTTGTGAAGCGAGCTGGGGAGGCCGTACGACCTCCCTGGCAAATTATTTTTTCCTTCTAGACCAACTTCTCCAAAATCGACGAAACGAAAGGTGATCTTAGGGTTTTTGGCCGCTATGAACACAATGGTGATCTCCATTTGTGCCCAAAATGCTCCAAAAAATTGGCTACTCCCAGAGCTTGCAAAAAATCTCTGAGCTTGAAACCCTTAAAGATCTAGAAAACGATGACCAAAATATACAAAATAAAAGCCAATCCTAAATTTTTCTAGCGCTCTGAATCCAATGATGAAGCCTGATCTAATCCAAGACACTGCATAAATGAACTCAAGGCATGAAACCCTCGAGGAATCCTGAACGAACTCTGCAATGATTTTCTCAAAAATCTAAGAAGGGGCTGAAAATCAAGGCTTTGATACCATGTTAGAAACCAAGATCAGACATGCAAACCAAAAAACCTTCCACAGAAGAGAAAATCAAAAAAGGAAAGCTATTGCAAAAAGATGTGAAAAATATTATTATTCAGGAATTCATAATTACATGAAATGATTTTCTTTATAAAAGAAAAGTATGCATAACCCTAATCTTATCTTGAGCAACAAGATAGCTCAACAAGATAAGGATGAGAATAATTAACCTAGGAATTAAAATATCACCTAAGTAAAGTTATGGAAGTGTAATTAAATATTAATTACACTAACAAATGTCTCAATGCCTTGCATCATCCCCAAAAGGAAAACACAAGACAAAGAAAAAGATAAAATGTTTATGATATAAAGAAGAATATAGGTACAAATACAAATAGAGGAATTTCACAAAGAGAGGGGTACATTAAACAAAATAGTATGGGGGATCACAGTACGCACATGCAATTACACACATAACATGAAAAATAAAATAAAGGAAAGAATAATAAGGAACATGCGAGTCAACCTCTAACAAGTCATCCACATCCCAATATTGTTCATTGTATATAGAAGGTGGATAACTAGCCAAAGGGAAAATGACAAATGCATTACTAGGACAAGGCTATCTAATTCTTTCCTCCACTATGTGCAAGACAAGAATGAGCCAAGATAGAGGATGAGAAAGAGCTCCTTGCATTTTCAAATGGTTTGCAATGAATGTAAAGCATGTAACAGTGAGAATGTGATGATCAGGTACAACTATTACATGGCAAGGAGCGAAAGGACATGCTCTAAGGAACTATTTCTATGATATCAAACTTTTTAAATACTTGTTTTAAAGCACGACACTCATCAGTACTATGTCCAAAAATTCTACGATATTTACAATGTGATGTGTTTGTGTTCTTAGGATTTGGAAATTGGTTTTCTTTCATGGGTGGTAATATAATAAGTCCTTGGATTAGAAGTATATGTAAAGTTCTTTCAGTTGCAAATGGTGGACAAGGGAATTGTAGTTTCTTTAGTTTGTAAGGCCTTTGTTGTTTGCTAGATTCACCAATTTCTTGAGTTAGATGTTGAGGAGGAGGACCTAAGATGATCCTATCATCCTTATCATCATTACAAGGCATTGTTTGTTCTTTAGGAAGGATGACACTAATGCTAGGAGGAGGATCTTGATATCCTAACCCTTTGGTATCTTCAATTGATATTTGTTCTAAGAGTTGATGAATTTCATGTTCACTTGTTGTATCACATTCTTGTTTGCTTAAGATCGCGAATCCTTTTCCATATGTCTCTTCTAGGTTGATAGGAGTGTTTGTTACTTTGTTAACATAGAATGGTTGAATGTTTGCTTGATTAGACGAACTAGGTTCACCTATTGTAGCAAACTTAGGATCATCTTGTGTTTCAATTTCAGGATGTAAAAGGCCAAATCTTTTAAGTTGTGTTGGTTGCTTCATAGAAGGATAAAATAATGCATTAGTCTCAAGGTTGTTAAGGAAATCATTTATGAAGTTGTTCATGCTTTCATCATCTTCTCCAATGAAGTCAACATCATGAGGAGGACATGCATTAGAAGTTGAGTGAGCTTGAGTGAGTTCAATTTCATTAGGGTCATTTCCAAAAGCACAAATTGACACATCCACTAATGACTTTAAGGACATCCAAAGCTTACCAAAGCACATATCCATGATTGTAATGCAAATTTTAGACTCTAAACAAGGTAATTTGCTAATTACACTATGCAACAATTTGAAAATGAAGTGTTGTAAATGAAAATTTGAAATTAAGAAATGCATGAAATGAACCAAATGAAATGAATGAAACAAAAACTCAGTAAATTGAAACAAAAGTATAACAAAAACAAACAGAAGCACAAAAATAGGGTTTTTAATGCTATAAAATGTAGTTTTAGGTCTGACACGGGACTAAATCACCCAAAGGGGCATATGAGTCCCAATCAGGGTTTTTCAAGGATTCAAATGCTGATAAACAGTCAACATAGAATACCTAAAAATTAGGAAAAACCACCTATACTGGGACTAAATTGCCCAAAGGGGCATATGAGTCCTGGATTAGGGTTTTTGCACTATTTTTAGAAAATTCTGAGTGAATGTTAGGTTTTTTGGTTTGAATGATGTCTAGACTAAGTACAATTATAGATTTTAAGTGAAACTGAATGATGCAAGATGCACAAATGCAACTTATATGCACTTTCACTACTGCAAGATTTAGAAACCCTAGATGCAAATTAACTAATGCAAGACCTAATGAAAAGTTAATGTAAGCTAGATCTAGGATTATGATGCACTCCAAATCAGAAAATAAGGTGTTCTAAAGGCTAGGTTCACCAAAATGAAATGAAAAAAAATGTTTCTCTAATATTTTAAGAGATAGAACCACCAATTTCCTCCAAGTTTCATTCAAGGAAACCTTTGAGATCTCAATAAAGAGATGGAATGAGGGAAATAGATATGAAATAAGGCATCCTAGGGTGTGATTAAAGGTACAAAGGGGATTAACCACCAAGCAAGGGCTTGGAAAGACAAGAAATGTAAATGATATGCAAAACTTAAGTAAATGACCTAGAAATGAACTCAAATCAGAATAGTAAATTGAGAAAGTATATAGGTGCACCTAGAAAACTATTCAATATGCTCAGAACAAGGTATGAAATCCTAAAATTATAACTTTTAATACACATTGGGACTCATATGCTAGTAGGGGTGATTTAGTCCCAGATTATGGATTTTGATAGAAACTGGAATCTAGAACTACAAATAAGGATCTATTGGAAATTTATGAAATTATGTATACTGGGACTCATGTGCCACAAGTGGTGATTTAGTCGAGGTATTAGGGTTGATCTAAAAATCTAATATTCTCTAATGTTCTCTTGTAGCTTCTCTCCTGTCAAATATTTGAGTCTAAAACATTGAATTGCAACCAGTAGTTGACTTTCCATGATCTTTCAAGATAGATGACAACTTTTACTCTCGCTCTTTAATGAATCTTCAACCTAGATATGAAAATCACACATCAAAGAGAGGGAAAAATATTTTTTTTTTAGTGGATAGGGATTTGCCTTGTTCAAACCCCGTTTTGGTAATTAAACCTTGAAATGAAATGAAATAGAATGAAGGAATGATGAATGAACAAATATGCTATGTTACAACTCACCAAACCTTTGGAATAAAGGCTGAAATATTGTAAGTAATGGCTAGCATGAATGTAGATCTTGAATCTTGCTTGAATGTTTTATATCTTGAATTGAATACTTGCTTGAATCTTAAAACCCTACATCACAAATGCTAGCTCAAAAATAAATATGATGCATGATGACTTTGACAAGGTGCTTGAATCTTAAAAAATTCTCCAATATTCTTGATAATCACTCTTGAATGCTCTTGTAAACTCTTCTGATTTCAAATTTTCTATGAAGATGCTTGCATAAAAATTCTAGGAGAAAATGAGTGAAATAACCTTGTATTTATACTTGTTTATGCCAAATTTCTTGAAATTACAACACTACAAGATGACATTAGATCTAGGATAATAAAATACCACCAAGAATTTGATTTAAAATAGGCCTCAGTTAAAGTAGGACTCATACGCTAGTTGGGGCATATGAATCCCAGTGTCTTAAAAATGGGACACAAATTCCAAGAAATGTTAAGTTCAATGCAATGTTCAAAATTAGGCCCCGATACCTAGGTGGGACCTATATGCCCAAGGTTGCGTATGAGTCCTTGATCACTAAATCTAGGCCATACAATCCAAAATCATTAAATTATGATTGGTCACTTTTGATGGTTTTTTTAGCACTGGAACAACTCAGACATATTACAAGTACTCTATCTCTTTTGAAAGGTAAATTTCTATCAGAAAGCCTCAAGAAACAACCCCAAGGTCTTTAATGTCAGGTCTTAACAATGCACCAAATAACTCAGTGATAAATGTGTGAAACTATTGGTATTCACAAAGGGCCTTACAAACTAAATGCTGGAAGCTTCAAATTCATTAAATGTGGCAATAGTGGTGATGCTTTGTGAATCTTGCTCTAACAATAATTTCAAAGAAATATCAAAAGATAAGGGTTTAAGAGAGAAATCTAAACTAAAACGTAAGATCAATTGTGCAAACAATAAAGTTTTCAAGATGGACCAATCTTCCAAAACCAATCCTTGTTTAACTAAGATCAAATCCACAATATCAAAAATAAAGTGCAATCTCTAGCAAATTAAAGATTTTAAGATTTTAAATATTCAAACATACATTCAAACATTCACAATTAAACTAGAGTGCAATATAGAGTAGGCCCAAGATAACTTTACATAGCAATCCACAATCAACATATTACTAAAATTATGGACCAAATATTCCTCAACACCTTAAAGAATTTATCATAAACAGAAATGAACTAAAACTAGCTCTAAGATTAACCATGAAATCACTTACTCAAAAGATAATAGATTAGAGACACAAGAACCATGCATAGATAAAATAACACAAAGAAGAACACCAAAAGACAATGTCTTCACTTGTATTCACTTCACTAAAAGTTTGCAACAATTCAAGTATCTCAAGCTTAGTAGCATCAACAAATAACAACCTTGAAAAATGAGGAAGATGCCTCTATTTATAGAGAAGCACCTACATGTTGGCCTAAAAGATAAATTAAATTAGGTTTTTACATTAGGTTAGCCAAATAGGTCAGTCTTGACACTTTTAATCATCCTAATTTAATTTACAATAAAATATTACAATTTGGTCCAAAAAGGACATTTTATAATTAAATAAAAGTCTTAGAATATAATTCTAGGCATAGACAACTTGTAGCCCTAGTAATCTTCATGAAGTACGCACTTTGTTTGAGGCAGCTAGGCTGGGTCGTCCTCCTTGTTCTTATCTTCTCCATCTCTATAAAGTTCCTTAACTTTATTCTTAAGGACAACTGGATCTGGGACTAGGATGAACTTTATTCTTAACTTAATAGTTCTCAACTCCTCTTCATTTTTAATCAAAGCCTTCTCCCATTCGAACTGCAACCCCTGGTATTTATCCAAGTTGGAGATACAAATAGCTGCATCCTCAACTTGATCTTTACTGATTGGACCATTATCAACTGGAGAGTAAACCTCATGCCACCACTTCTATAACTGATCCACATTTAGAATCTTTTTCCCAAATTTCTTTCTCCCTGTGACAATTTTGAGAAATGCAACACAACTATCAAAAATATCCTTCACTTTGTTCTAGATCTTAGATATCTTCTTAAGTGCCTTCACCATGAGTTCCTTTATGAAATTCCATGCCTCCATCCTTTCCATTGAATTGCTTATATCTTCTAATGTGAAAACATTCTTCTTGATTAGATCTTCCTTAGGAATCTCTATGACTTTCTTCAATTCAACAATGGTGGCATCCTCTATCTTTTGGAAGTCTCTTGTGAATTGAGATATGTCCTCAAGAGATGATGCAACCTTCTCATATGTGTGCAATATTTTCTCAATCATGGCATCTCCTCTCTTGCTTACACTATCAAGCCATCCTTGAGTAACTTGTAGGGATGCTGTCATCTTTTCGATCTCAAAAACTACATCCCTAGATAGCAATCCTTCAAAAAATGAGGTCCCTTCACCAAACTAAGTTTGCAAAGGCTTGATCAAATGTTGAACATATTTCTATACTTCTCTTAACTATCTTTTTAAATCCTCCTTAGCCTCTATTTCATTATCCAATATCTTGAGGATTACTTGCACAAATTCTTGCAAGTTATTTTTCTCTTGCTCTTTTGTGGAGAGGCCCAAATTGATAGTTTCTACCTTGTAATTAGATGGCTTCACCTCATCCTTATGTTTATCACCTACAAGAGTGGAAATGTGGATAATTCTATTATTTGATTCATCTCTAGTCATTTTTGAAACTATTCTAGCTTTTTTCCTTTCTTTGGACTGACCCCAACTAGATAGAAACTTGTCCAAATCAAGAGTCTCTTCTTCCACAATGATTGGTTTAGGCTTCAACCTTTCCTTTAACCAATCAGGAACATCAAACTCTGCATCCTCTTGATAAATATCTTGTTCTTGCTGATCCTTGGATGGATTATCCTCAATGTCTTCTTGATATTTATTATGCTTCCCCTCATCTTTACACCCTGTATTTGATACATTTACATGTTCCTTCACTAGAGAGTGAGAAGGAATTTCCTCTGTTACCTTTGATTTTTAATTCTTACTCCATGCTTTAGAAACTGTTTGATCCAACTACCTCCTAAAATCATGTAACTCACCACTCTTAGGTGTTGGAACATCTTCATCTTCCTCTTCTTCTTCAGGGTTCTTCAAGACATTCTCATCTTCATTGAAAAATTCTTCATCTACTGGCATATTTTGAAAAGGAGAATTAGGAGTGTTACTTCCTGTAACTGTTGTCTTTGCCTACTCCTGGGCTTCATCAGTAGGTGCCTCTTCAACATTCTTCTCATGTTCACTTACCATCTCACTGATATTCTCTGTAGGAGGAGCCTTTTGTTTGGGAGAACCTCTCCTTACATACACTTGTGGCTTTTCTCCTGAACTCTCTATTTTAACTACCTTAACATGAGATGTGTCTTCTTTACTTACCTTAGTCTTTTTGGACTTCCAAGGCCATATTTTGACCCTTAGTAACAAGCCTTCTTTTCTTGGAAGGTTGGGTCTCTTAAATTACCTCTTCAACAATTTCTTTTGATGACCTCCTTACCTTAGCAATGGGCTGCCTCTTGGGCTTTTTACCTTTTTCCCGGCTTCTAGTTATCCTGTTAATTAAAAATTTAGTTTCTTCTATATATTCCTTTGAATGAGGCTCAACATTATCATTCCAAGTATTTTCTATCTCCTCTTCTGAATGGGACTCTAGATCCCCCATCAAGTCATAAGTGAATTTGGTGCTAGTTTCCTCCAATTCCAAAATCTTATGCTTTACCAACAATTTGGAATACTTTAATATAGCTACATTGACTAAATTCAAATCAAACACTACTTCATTTGACCAATTTATAGTAGGGAGTGGCTTGTCCTTATACTACTCATCATCATGATATTGCTTAGGATCCTACTCATCATCTACTTGGTTAGGGGAATTGGCTATTTTATGGAATTTGATCAATCTCAATGAAAACCTTGAGCACTTTCTTTTTATCACCTCCATTTCATCCCTACAATTATCCCAATAGTCCTCAATATGATCTTTATGCTTGAATTCCTTGCTGGCCATCTTTCATGCAATACCATAAGGATCAAAGTTTCCCCTATCTATATGTGAGTACAAGTTAAAATGCACCATCTTTCTTTTAGAATGGTGGGCACTTTGTATAGAAGGACATGCCTCCAAAATTCCAATCCTTTAAGGGAATTCTCCTCAAAAACAAGTTTTATGCATATTCTTTAGAGTAGTGTCAAATGCAACCAATTGTCGCGTCACTTACAACAATATGAGTTTGTCAATGGGATACCTTAGAAGCCTAAAAGGAACTTGAGGTGACCCATGTAGTTTGATGTATGGGAACTTTGGGAATTGGATAAACCAATAACCATACTTCTTGACCAACTCCATGGCCTTTGTTGAGATTCTAACATGTAAGGCATCTTGCAACATTCTTATGATGTACATGAGGAAAGCATCATTGACCCTCCTATAGTTGGAGGTATTGAATTAAAGTTGAGGGTACACATCACAAATTATGTCTTTACCAAGGACTCCCTTGCAGCTTAGTCCTTTGTATTTATTCTTTCCAACAAGCAAGTACACAAGATAAGAGGTCATAGTGAATTTCTTAGTGTCTTGCACACTTCTTAATTGCAAATCCAAATTATCACTAATGATGCCAATCCAATGATAATGCACTCCTATTAAAATTTGTGAAGATATATAACATCCACTTCTTGAACATGAATTCCTCATCTAATCCCATGACTCTGCCCAAAAGAGTACTCATGTCATTATACTCTTGCTTGAAGTCAGTTCTATATAATTTGCTTGGGCAATTTGGAGCGATGTGACTTTGGATTTTATATCCAAGAGTTATTCATGATTTCTAAGGCCCTAGAAGGATTCTTCTCATATAATTCTTTAGCTTCTTTCACCTTTATCTTCACCAGCTTCTGATGTGAACCAATATTGAATGTTCCAGCAATAAACTCCTCAATTAGGGTTTCCATTATTCTTCCTTGGGGGCTAACAATTACTCTTTTATATGAGTCATATGTTGAATAGGACAACTGAGGGGGGGGGGGCGGGTTGAATGAGTTGTCATAGATTTTAACCTTTAATTCAATCACCCAAACTAACACTTAAAACTACTGAAATGATTAATGATCTAATGCCAATGCAGAAACTCAAATCCAACACATAAACACAATAACACCAAATTTATGTGGAAAACCCAATAAGGGAAAAACCACGGTGAGGATTAACTCACACTATAGAGAATATAAAAAATAATTACAATAGGCTCACTTCCTGAAACAAGGCTCACTGCCTGAGATAAGGATCACTACCTTAAATAAGGACTCACTGTTTGAAATAAGGACTCATTGTCCGACAAGGCTACAACTCAGAGATACAAAAGATGGATAACCGCCAAGATACAATAATAGTGGCTCATTGCCACAAGATTGAACTGATAGGATACACCTTCAATGTATAGGGTTTAATTCCAATGAAGCTCAGAATATTGATTACTACCTCACACAATAGTCACTTAACAAAACTGCACTGATCCACAACTGATAAAGTATTTAGGCTCAGATCTTCACACACCTCTTTTTCTCTTCACATTTCACACTTCATTATTTCACACACCTTTTCCTCTTTGTACTTCACATTCACTCCTCATGCCCTTCTCATTCCTCAAAAAATCTTATATATATACAAGTATATCTTAATAATTAATTAGGTTGGCCTAATTAGATGAACACAAAATAATAAAAAATCTCTTTGTCGGCACCATATATGATTTAAACATTTTATCCATGTAGTGTATTATAACAAGTCACCTAAGCTCCATACAAAACATCCCCAAGGTAAATTCAATCTTCTTAAATCATAACATGCGTTAGGTCGGCCAAGACCCAAGAAACTCTGTCATTGATAACTTACTGCTCCCAAAAAAAACTTCTCAAGATTTGGAATATAGCTATCTGAGTGAATTATAATGACATATTAAGATATTAGAGTCATATCTTGTCTTGCGGTAGAATCTAGACCCAAAAACCAACACACCGGATCATAGATAAATAATGTTTTCAATAGAGAATAGCTTCTGGTAAACATCTCATACATTCGATATTGTGTTGACATCAATGACAACTTGTTGACATTAACGAAAACCATTTGATGCAATCCAATTTCCAACAATCACCCCTTTGTCATTGATGGCAACATAGGATGTGAAAAGCCAACAACAATGACCTTTGCAGTTCCCTTGACGAGCTTTAATGATTTTCATTCTTTTCACATGCTTTCTCTCCCCCTTTGACATCAATTGCAAAGAAAAAGGATTTATCTCCCCCTTACACCAATTTTTTTTATAAAAACAATCTTAAAAAAAATGATATAAAAAATAGTTCTTTACCTCAATACTTCTTCCCCTAAAATATATCCTTGTATTTTTTTGTTAATTTTAGATGAAATTTCTTCCAAGAATTCACTGCCAACCTGATGTTTAAACAAATACTGTTGTTCTTTACTATCAAATCAATTGTTTCTAGAAGAGTATCTGGGATAGTGAGATTTTGTTCATTTTTCTCAACTTCCACCATAAGACCAAAAAGCTATTCCTATATTAATTCAATTATCTCTTTAAATTTCCAAAAATTCTTCACAATACCATCCCTCTATACCACAATGACTACAAGTTCAGACTGTGGTGCAGGGGCACCCATAGGTTCATTGTGTCTCCAGGAGTCAACAATTGGAATTTTGTTTTGGTTTGGGTTTATGTAACAATTTTTTGGTTTTTGGTCTTGTAAGGGTTGGTTACATGTAATAAGGTCTTCTTAGTCTATTTTGAGCTAGTTTGAGTCATTATTGGGTTTCTAGGTGCAAGGTTATGAAAAAATACCAATGTTGTCAAAGTTGCTCAAAAGTTGTCAAGCAACTTGGCAAAAAGTGTCAATTTTGTGTTTTTTTAAGTAAACTAATTCAAAAGGGGCTTGAAGGTAGTTGGTTTGGGGGGAAACTATATGTAAACACCAAAAAAACTAGAATGGGGTTGTTGGAGATATTGATTTTGAAGTTTTTTTGAATGAAAACCAATATTTTATGTACATTTTCTAACATTGCAGGATGATTTGGTGATTGGTACAGATTGTACAAACTCCATTTCAACCTGTAAAAAATTGGAGGTTGTTGTAATGTGAATTATCTTTCTTTTCCTTTTTTTGGCATCAATTTTCATTTGGTATTTTGAGAGTTATAGCCATTTTCCTAAAAATTGCCTGAAACCCTAGCCAGGGTGAGCATTGATTAAAATAATGTAATATCTTGACCCTCCACCAGTGAAAAATCATAAAAATGGGTGGAGAGGTCTATTTTCATATGCTTTACCATGTTCTAGGGTTGCAGGGGGTGTTGTGAAGGTTTGCATGTGCAACTGAGTGACATTTTGATGTCTTTTAAGCCTTATTTGCAAACAAAGTCCTAAGGCTTAGAGGGTTTATTGTGGAAGACATTGTAGGGTTACCTATGAGAAAGGAGTAGTGAATTGGGGCTTGGTGATATGTGTTGGAGTTGTGTGTACATCCCTAGAAGCCTTTTGAAGCCAAAAAAAAATTGTTGTCATGCCTAAGTTTCCTATTAGGCTAAATTGAAAGGAGGACAGTCAAATTTTACCCCAATCCGTATAAAACAACCACACCCCATTCTAAGATATGTGTTATTATGGAAAAAAGGGTACTCAAAAATTGTCTTTCAATTTTTATATTAGGTCTGTGCAAAGACTTATGGTCAAAAAAGTTGTTTTGAAGGGCTGCAAGGCTTAAGGGCAGTTTGTGAAGGAAGGCCTAGTAGATTGAATGAAAATGGTTCTTGTGAGTGATTAGTGTTAGTGTTTGATTGTTTATACCCCTACTCTGCATCAAATTTTAAGGAATTTATCCTTTTCTTCTGTGCTCTATCCCTTTCATTAAGAATATTATATGTCTAAGTTCCAATAGAATCTAGCTCAAGCTCAATAACATCATTTTTCCCTTTGTAGTTTCCAATAGCAGTAGGGCACCAAAGACAATTTACCTATACACATTGTTTAAACTTTTGATGCATGCCTTTAATTCATTTATGCTATCAGTCAATCTCTTATGTGCATTTTCACATGTTTCTTCCATAGCCAATTGAATCTCATCTTTTTCTTTTGTTTCCCCAAGTGAGAGTGCCTTTAGTTTGTCTTCAATTTGCTCAATCAATACTTCTAGTACAAATTTTGTCAACTCGCTCAGATCAATATCATATAGAATTATATAAATAGTCAATGCATTTGTGATCTCATCCTGTTCATATGTTGGTCCTGACAACCAAATATCTCCAATCTTCTTCAGTCCATCATATTGCTTAAGAATCTTCAACACCTTTTCTTTGGTGAAATCTTCTTCATCATCATCTATTGATATCAGATCAAATGCTTTTGTAATTTTTTCTTCCTTTTCTTCTTTCTTCTCCTTTGACTTTAGTTTCTTTATTTCTGAAGGAGGAAATGAAATGATTCTTCTTTCTTTCCTCTTCCCAGAGGGGGATCTTGCCTCATACATCCCAACTAGTCTGGAAACCATACTAGAACTCCATGCATTTATTTTGTCTATAAAGTATTCTTTACAAATATTTTCCTTCTCTACTAAAAATTTTAGATACCAATAAACCTGCTTCCCAATTGGTACAACTAAATTCCACACAACATACTCTTTTAATGGTAAAGGATTTAGAAAATACATCATCAAACAAATAACTAGGGATCCAAAATGAAAAGAGTAATTGTCATTTTTTGTCATAGTGATGTTCTCCATTAATTGATTCCTTAATAACTCACACAAGTTGAAATTCACATTCTTTTCAACCATTTGATGCACAACATAAACAACAATCGCCGAAGTAGAACCTTCCCTATTTCTGAAATAAATCTTATATGAAATGCCATATGCCACATACCTCATCATAGGGTCAACTATAGTATGAATTAGAAGTGCCCTTTGGTCTCCTATCACTTAGTTAGGGCTTCTGAATCTTTGTTCTTCACTGGTATGGGTCCAACATTTAATCTTGTAATTACTGCAATTGCTTCCTTTGTAATCTTGCAGGGCTTGTCGAAGATCATCCGATCACCTTGAATTCTACTTAGGACAAACCAAGTAGTGTCTACATCCAAAAAGTATGGAAATTCACTCCAAATGTCTAAAACTTTGTTCCCTAGACTCTTGACCCTTTGAATTTGCTCAACCGAAAGCAAACCTTCAATATTTTGAATCTTTTCATGGTTAAATTCATCAATCTATAACTTACTTAATTCTTGCAATTCATTGTTGCACAAATCAAATACCACCATTGCCTTTGACTCCATTGTTTCAGCTTTGTTCTCCATACTCTTGTTTGCTAATAACCCTAACTCCTTATTTCTCGGCTGCACTTTTCTACTTAGCTCATTCAATTCAAAATGAAAAAGAATGACCACTCAACTTCCTTATATAACTTCTCACTTTTAGGGTTTCATCACAAAAAGGTAATGACATCATCATTAGTACTTTACTTTGTTAGTGACTTCCCCTCAGCCAAGCTGTCAGATCAATTTTTGGATGACAAATCCCTTGATACAATAGACTCATTTCCACAATCTTCCTTTTCCTCCAATTTATGACCTACTTTTCTTGAATTCACCTGATTTTCCCTAATTTTGCATTTATTTCCTTTAAGTTTCCAACAACTTTATGAGAAACACTGTAAGCCAAGAAGTGCTCCACAAATTTCCTAATTTGCATATTTTTTTCCAGAATTTTCTTCAATACCTTCAAAATAGAAATTCACATCACATATCCACATGTCATCTCATGACACCTCATATATTAGGGGTTTGTTAGATTTTTCTATGACTGCTCCCCTTGGAACCATTTCTGGGTTTAGTTCATAGAAGAGATATTTGCACCAGATTAGGTTTCTTCCCAACTTTGCTCCTGCAAAATTTTTAGATATGTCCTGGTTTGTTGCAAGTGTGGCACACAAAATATCCTTGATCAAAAGAGTTTTTATTTATCCTTGACTTGCACTGATTATCCTTGTGTCCAAAGATATTGCATGTGTAATAGTAGCCTTGAAAAGATTGAATCCTTCTACTAGTATTTAATTTGTTCATCATCATTTGGCTTCTACATTATATTGCTCTATGTCCAAAATTGTTGCAAACATAGCATTTTTGTGACAAAGAATCCAACATTCTAACTCATTCTATTATGGTTCAACCTATTTCTAAATTTTGTTGCTCTATGTCTAAATTTATTGCATGAGAAAAAAAATCCTTTAAAAGATGGGTACCTTTGAGCATTAGGTTGTTGGATGGGTATCCTTTCGGTGTTGTTCCTTCGATTCTTGCCTTCAAATTTCCTTTGATTGTCCATCTTGTTGAAAGCTATTTTAGTCTTTGAGATTTTTCCTTCTTCAAGTCCTAGACCACCTTTATCCTTTGCAGGTTTTTGGGACAAAATCAACTCATCAAGAATTGTAGAACTTGTCTTGAACCTTTCTTCATCTTCTTTCACTTTTTTTAGATAAGCTCTTAGTACTACTACTTATTCAAGCTTATCACATTGTTTTATCTTTTGATTGATAATTTCTTTCAAGCATCCTTCCTCTATCTTTCTTTTTTCAATTTTCAATTTCAAATTCTCTTCCATCCTTTTGATTTCCTCAAGTTCAATTCTTAGATTCTCAATTTGGTTTCCTTTGCTTCCTTTAGTTCCTGGTTAAATTCTTTATGTTTCAATTTGAACTTACAGATTTGATTCCTTAGTTTTTGAATGCATTAATTTGCTTGCTTGACATTTTCTTTCAAATCTTCACTTTCACACTCTGTATTCTCTATTCTTACTTCTTCATCCAATTCAGATTCCTTCATCATTTTTCTTAGCCTACCAAGATCTCCTTCAAGTTGTTAAAATTATTCCAAAAGACCGAGCTTTGATATCAATTATTGAATAGGACAACTAAGAGGTGGGGGGTGAATCAATTGTCATAGATTTTAACCTTTAATTCAATTAGCGAAACTAATACTTAAAACTGCTTAAATGATTAATCTAGTGCCAATGCAGAAACACAAATCCAACACATAAACACAATAACACCAGATTTACGTGGAAAACCCAATAAGGGAAAACCATGGTGAGGATTAACTCACACTATAGAGAATATTAAAACCGATTACAAAAGGCTCACTACCTAAAACAAGGATCATTGCCTGAGATAAGGCTCATTGCATGAAATAAGGAGTCACTATCCGATAGGGCTACAACTTGGACATACAAGAGATGGCTAACCACTAAAATATAATAATAGTGGCTCACTGCCACAAGATTGAACCGATAGGATACACCTTCAATGTGCAAGGTTTAGTTCCAAAGAAGCTTAGAATATGAAGTACTACCTCACATAGTAGTCACTTAACAAAACTACACTAATCCACAACTAATAAAGTATTTAGGCCCAGATCTTCATACACCTCTTTTTCTCTTCACATTTCACACGTCATTCTTTCACATAACTTTTCTTCTTTGTATTTCACATTCACTCCTCATTCCCTTCTCATTTCTCAAAAAATCTTATATGTATACAAGTATATCTTAATCATCAATTAGGTTGGCCTAATTAGATGAACACAAAATAATCAAAAATCTATTTTTCAGCACCATATATGATTTAAACATTTTATCCATGTAGTGTATTATACCAAGTCGGCTAAGCTCCATACAAAACATCCCCAAGGTAAATTCAATCTTCTTAAATCATAACATGTGTTAGTTCAACCAAGACCCAATAATCTTTGTCATTGATAACTTACTGCCCCCAATAAAAAACTTCTCAAGATTCCAAATATAGCTGTTTGAGTGAATCATAATGACATAGTTAAGATATCAAAGTTATATATTGTCTTGCGGTAGAATCTAGACCCAAAAACCAACACAACAGACCACAAATAAAGAATATCTTTGATAGAGAATAACTTCTAGTAAACATCTCATACATTCGATATTATGTTGACATCAATGAAAACTTGTTGACATTTATGACAACCATTTGATGCAATTTAAATTTCCAACATCATAATGCTTGGCACACTCCATAACTAGCTCAGGCCACTATACTGAAGGTGGGAACCCAATAGCTTGAGCCAACCCTGTGTGAGTAATAACCTTGGAAAGAGGGGTTTGTGCATCACCAAACATTCTTTGCTTGAAGTCATCATAATCCACATGACCCATGTTGGTGTCACCTACCTTGCTCCATGTTGAAATGATCTTTAATTTTGGCCTCATACCTTTGAAATCATACTTCATCTTTTCTGCTCTGGTTAGAGGTCCTTATTTGATTGGCTTGATTGGTTTCAATTTAGAACCTGTTCCCTTGTTGGATTCACCCTTCATCTAATAAAAGACCATAATCACCAAGATGTTTAAGTAAAATTGACCATTATAACCTATTTGCATCATTCAATTTATCATTAAAATTAATATGCAATATGAAACTAATCTCAAACCAATGCCAAGATCATGAAAAAAGAGTTTTAACCCCTTAGAATTTAGCAATAGACAAACTTTGGGTTTTTCCATCCTCCACGAATTTTAGCGATGAACAAAACTTTAGGGAATCTACCCTTGAGCAGATTTTGCAAAGGTCTGGAGGCTTGGGGATTTCCCTCATAGGAGGATTTTGGTGAAATGTCCGAAACTTGGTCAAAACTTTGATATCAAACACCTTAACTCTATGAAGACTCATCATTTACCAATTTCAACATTCAACTCAAAGATCTTTAGTCTACTACACAACTTTGGGAATTTTTGGCCATCAAGGATTCAAGAAAATCTGACACCTTAGGATTTTAGCAAATGAAATAAGGCTCGGGGAATCCGTGCCAACATGGATTCTGCAAAAGACAGGACCCTCAGGTTTTTCCGTCAGAGATGGATTTCAACAAAATTTCATCTTATCATTTATTCCTCGAAGTTAAAATATCGGCGAAGCCTCCAACTCACGATTCAACTTAAATTAGAGATATCTTGCCCCTAAGTTAGAATTAGACTTGAATGCAAACAATATTGTCAAAATGTAGAACAACTTCAATGCCCAGTTTACTATAAATGATTCGATCACAATCAAATTCTCTAAATAAAAACTAGGGTTTGAAGGTGACTAGGTTTCATTATTTTGATCTACATATATGAGGCATCAACAAATCAATCTCTTAAGCATGGATGCACATCTCATGAGCGATAAACACAATTTAAGTCTGAAACCCTAGCCTTGCCAAAAATGTGGATGCCCTGACCCATAGTTGATAAAAGCTCAAAGAACCCTGATAGTTTGAAATGACATGCTAATTAATTCAAGTTTGAATCGAAGCTACTACAATGAAAAATGAGGGTGCATTCAAATATTAATTATTCATAATCGTTCATCAATAAAATCAAACAAAAATGGCAGTTATCAAACCAAATGGTGATAAAATGGAAGTAACAATATAAAACACAACATTCAAATATCAAAGGAAATAAAGAAACTTCATCAACATCATCAAAAATGGCAAAGAAACCCTACCTTTCAGATTGGGAGACTGAAAACACTAATGCCCAAATGCTTTCTTTGAGAAAACCTTAATTGGAAAATCTGAGCACCAATGCACAAATCGCCAATCTTTGAAATGCAAGAGAGACAAAGTGCTCCATAGATGCAATAGTTGATAAATAATGAAAATGAAGTGAAAAAGACCCTTTAAATTGCACCCAAAGAAGCATTAATGACCAAATATTATAACTATCAAAGTTATCAATACATTGATAAGACCCTCTAAAATTTTAGGGTTTCGAGCCTCAAATTGACTCAGAGAAATCTGAGCATTAGATATTTTTGCAAAAGTCCAAACACTCAGGGAATCCACCCCTGAGTAGATTCCGTGAACCTTAAGTCCTTTGAGAAAATCCGACCATGATGGATTTCCATGACCAATTTTCCTTCAGGAAAATCCGGCCATGATGGATTTCCGCGAAACCTCCAAAACTTGCACAATTTGCTGCCTTAGTGAATTTTTCAAGAAACCTCCAAGTTCAAGGCATTATCAAAGATTGAAATTTTGCAAAATAAAACACCTAAAGAGTAGATAAAACCTTAAAACTCAACCAAGTGAAGTGAACCAAGAAATAAGCAACCCATCCCTTAAGGGGAAAAGGTGAAACCTAAAGCAAAAGTAGGAAAGCAAAACAAAGAGAAGAGGGTCCCCACCTCTAGTGGGGCGTGTGTGCAAAAATTACACAACAAATGGAGACTCCACTAGGAAAATGCTCAAGAGCATTTCAATGACAAACTAGAATCAAGAACCCAAAATCTCTGGTTTCAATCCTCACATTAGGTCAACCAATAAACTAAAGGCTCAAAACCACTGAACAAGCTAGCCCTTTATGTGCTGGAAATCCAAGTGTGTGTAGATGTATTAATTTCCCTCCCTAAGCTACTGCAAAACAAAAGTCAGTCAAGTTAAGCTACATGAATGATTCTAACTTCAAAAGCAATTTGGATAGAGCCTTGTTGCCAATTAGGCATCCATAGCTCCGATGAGGTTATTTCTATGATTCTCCTAAACATAGCTCTACTGCTAGCCAGGAATCCATAGCCCCGGTAGAGATATTTGGATACTCCTAATAAGTTGAATTTTCTTTTGATTTTCAATATTTTCTCTTTTCTTTTCTGATTTTCTTTCCACTTCTTTTCACTTTCCACCTGTAAGCAATTAAGCTCACACTCAATGCTGAGAATCATAGTGGCACTGATGTAGAAATCTAAGATTTTTCACTTAACAAGACCTTACAAGGAACCTGGCAGCAACCTCAAGATTCTTAAGATGTGTGTAAAATGTAATATTTGAGCACATTTTGGAACTAAATCAATCCAATGACTTATCCACTTTATACATTTAGCACATGTGACACCAAATGGAGGACTTCTACCATTGCTTCCAGAAAAATGATTAGAGTGTGTAAAATAAATACTTGAAGCAATCTAGGATGAATGATTATTGCACAGATAAAACACTCCCCAACCCAAAGACCAGGAAGACCCCAAAACCAAAACAAAGAGAAGAAAAGAAACCTACACTAACCAAAAAAAAGAAAAAGCAAACCAGACCAAAACAAACCAAAAGAAAGAAACACCTAAACTAACTATTTACAAGGATGAGTTGAAATATCTTAGGCAAGGAAGTAATGCTTTAAATATTTCCCATTGACTAGCAATGGGACATCCTCTCCAATGAGGGTTTTGAGACAGAAAGCATTATCTCCTAGGATTTTAGAAAATCTGAAAGGGGCCAAGCCATAGCTTGTCAAATTTACCATGTTCCCCTTTCTTTTCATGTGCTTTATCCCAATACTGAACTAGATCAAAAATCTTGAAGGCTTTGACTTTAGCTCTATGATCAAACCATCTCTTGAAAATTCCTTGATGCTTGGAAAAGTTTTCTAATGCTTCATCTCTTTTCTCTTCCAGCTATAACAATTCAACTAGGCGGGCCTCATAATACTCATTGATAAATTGGAGAGTAGGGATTCTCAATTGAATGGGAAACACAAGCTCAAATCCATAAACTAGGTGGTAGGGAGAGGTACCTAGTGAGGATTTTTGTCAGGTGCAATTTTCCCACAATGAAAATCTTAATTGAGTGTGCCATTCTCTTGGATTCTTATCAATTAATTTACAAATAACAATAAGCCAATTCTTGTTGGTAGATTCTGCTAAGCCATTTCCCTGGGAATAGTAATTAGATGCAAACTTAATAATGATCCCATGATCAAATTTCCACCCAGAGATTTTTAATGATGCAAAGTCAGGACCATTATCCCACACAACAACAAAGGGGCAGCCAAAATGATTAATAATCCAAGCTTCAAGGAAATTTATCACTACCTATGTCATACATTGCTTGCAAGGAATTTCTTCAGTCCACCCAGTAAAGTAATCAGTAGTAGTTAAAACATACCCGTGTCCAATGGACGATGGTGGGTTGATAGGACCAATGAAGTCTAGCCCCCACTATGCAAATGGTCTTACCTTAATCACATGCTGTAATAGAAAAGTATAGTTCCTCTCCCTAGTGGCAAAGGTTTGACAAATATGATAGGCCCTCACATGATTGTATGTATCCTTAAATATAGTTGGACAATATTATCCAACACGTATGATTCAAGTTGCAGTGGCCATACTGGATCCATGACTTGTTCCATACTTGTCATGAAGTTCATCCATAACTCGGGCAACTTCCTTTTTTCCAAGACATCAGAGATATACCCCCTCATAATTATTTTTGTACATAATTGTCCCCTTAAGAATGTAGCTAGCACATCTTTGAGATGGTATTGATGTGCTACAATTTCAAGGCTTGTTTCAGCCATTGTCCTCATGAAAGCTTTCCCTCTCACTAGTTTCATTGGTTGAATTTCAATATCATATTCTTGTAACACGGTGACCCACATGGCCCTTCGTTCACCCATTTCACTTTGCATCAATAAGAGTTTCACAGCTGGATCAGGCATCATTGCAAATAATTTATTCCTCAAAATGTAATTCTTGAATTTCTTAACTCCTCTAACCAGTGCAAAAGCTTGTTTTTCTACATTTGGGTATTTCAATTCAACATCCTTAAGAGGAACACTCATGAATGCTATAGGATGCTCATTTCCTTCGTCTGACCATTGTGTCAACATGTTGGTGTAGGAATGATCTAATACAAATGAATATATATAAAATGGCTTTGTATAATTCAAACTTACCAGCACAGGAGCACCAACTATGGCCCTCTTTATCTCATCAAATGCCTATTTTGCTTCAACAGTCGACTCTACCTTCACATCTTGCTTTAGTATTGCATTCAGTGACTTGACTATTTCTACAAAACTAGTGATGAATTTTCAAACAAAATTGATCTTCCCAAAGAAAGAATTAATCTCCTTCTTTCTAGCTAGGGGCTGCATCTTCAAAATTGCTTGGATTCACTCAAGATTAATAGAGATACCGCGTTCAAAGATTACATGAACCAAGAGCTTTCCTTCTGTTACCTTGAATATACATTTTTTAGGATTTAGGGAGATGCCACATTCCCTGCATCTTTGGAATACCTTGCATAGATCTCAAATATGATCTTTCCTACTTTTAGAGAAAAAAGTCAAGTCATCCATATAGATAATAATGCACTTACTAATTATATCCTTGAAGGGAATGCCCATAGCTCTTTGGAAAGTGGCTCCTACATTGATTAGTTTGAATGGTATTGTTTTATAAGAAAAGGTGCCCCATTTAGTTGTGAAGGAGTCTTATGACTATCCTCATATTGCACCATAACCTAATTGTAGCCTAAGTAGCCATCCAAGAAGGACATCATTTGTGACCCATTCACAATCTGCAAGAATTTGTCTAATGAAGGTACTAGATAATTATCTTTTTCTAAAGCATGATTAAGGTTCTTGAAATCCACACAACCTTATCTCGCCATTCTTCTTCCTTACAGGCACCAAGTTTTCCACCCATGTTGAATGTCTAACTAGAAATATGATGTGGGCATATAATAGTTTCTATACTTATTTATGGATAATAGGCTCTAACAAAGCATTGATGGGCCTCTACCTTTGTCTACAAGGCTTTGCATTAGGCTTTAAAGGAATCATATGTGTAATAATCAAAGTGTCATAGGTTTTAAGATCCTCATAACTCCAAGCTATGACATCCTGGTAGACATGTAATGCATCAATTATACCCTCTTTATCTTTAGGAGTACATACCTTTCCAATGAACACATTCTTCACATTATCTTGAGTGCCCATGTTGTATGTATCACATTGACTAGCTATTGAGTCCTTTGCTTCTTGATCTTAATTCCCAATTTTTTCCAAGTCAAAGATCCTTTCTAGCTATTCCATGCCTCTAGGAATTGTATTTGTCTTCAATTTGATTACCCCCTCCATGTCTAGCTCTACCTCTTGAGGTTCTATTTCACCAATTATCTGAGAGCAAATACATTAGAGCTGGTAATAAAATATAGAATATGCATGTCTCTTCAAATATGTAGAAGTTCATCACATTATTGGGTATAGATAGGACTGGGGTAAGCTCAATCATGAACCTTATTAGTCTTGATAATGATAATGACTCTAAAGTGCTAGCTACTTGTGCTAGAACATCAACAATATGATTCTTTCTTCAGGGTATTAATTGGATATTAAATATGTCAAATCCCTCTATCAGATCCCATACCCTATGCTTGTAGTTGGTCATTCTCCTATCATGACATGAGTACTACTTCCTAACTTTCTTAACCACTAATTTAGAATCCTCGAAAACTTGCAAAGATTTAACCTTTTTTCTTAGAGCCATGAGTAATCCATGTATCAATGCATAATATTGAACAACATTATTGGTGCATTGATTTTGTATTCTATGTGTAGCAAAAGAGGTTTTATCTATTGGGCTTATTAATTCAAATCCAACACTAGAGCTCTCCCTATTTGGACTTAGAGCCATCAAACCGTATACTCTAGAATTTAGTAGAAGACATACCTTTGGAATCCCTTATACTCTTACTCTTACTTGATGAAGGATCTTCTTATACAATGGGTTGTTTACCCTTTTTCTCCTTTAGGATTTCTTGAATATCAATTCTGATGGCTGGGGAAGGATTAATACATCTCTTAACTTTCTCTACAACTGTTTGAAAAATACAACGCTCTAGTTCAGGATGTGATGCATTATGGACTCTACACCAATTAGGTAGTAACAACTCTTCAAAATCCATTTCCTTGCCCAGATTGATCTGATCTTCTATACATTTTTGAATAAATTCCTGAAAATTATCAAGCAAACCAAGGTTAGCATCACCCTGATCAACATCTTCATCTGATTCCACAATTTCCTCCATACTACTAGAGCATTGAGTAATATCCCTTCATGTATCATGCATCATTAAGACCTCCTTTGCTTCTGTTTCTTCAATAGCTACTGCTAGGATATAATTTCCTAAACTTTCCTCAGAAACCAATATGTCATTTGACATATTTTGATACTCCGTGATAAAAAATTTCAATTGTGGTTTTCATTTGATCTTGATTTGATTAGGAATTCCTTTTTAGGGTAACCACATATGAGAATGATCTGTGGAGGTATATCCATTCAATGAATTGGTAAAATCTCTTCCTAGAATCATCCCGTAAGCATCCAATATGTCAGCTACTTGTATATTGATGACCTGTTGTACACACGGATCAAATGCAATTTGCATTGGGATCATATTCAATTCACCTACTACATTACTTCTATTTTGTCTAACTCAGTGACCTTTCATTAAGAAGTAGGAGTAATGTCCAATGCTTGACAAATTAAAAATGGCATAACTTTGGTGGATGCACCAGAATCCAACAAGGAATTATGTAGATTCTTACCAAATATATGAATAGAGATCAATAAGGGAGGAGTATCAGGTTTACCTTTGAAGATACTTACTAGGGAATGAAGTTGAGCTACCTGAGTCTTATCCTTCTCCTTGCTTCTATCCCTAGTCTGAACTAGAACTTGATCTTTGGTTGCTTGGTTAATTTGCTCCCTGGTTGGCTATGGATTTTGTGTTTTCCCAACTACTTCCTTGATGACTAGTTTAGTGAAACCAACTTTCCTCATAGTAGCATCTTTTGAAGGCTTTGAAGATACATTATCATTTAACAAACCGAAGAAAACACCCCTAATAGCTGGAACTCTTAGCAATTCAAAAGATGAAAGGCTAACTTTTACCTTCTTGAGTTCCTTGGCCACATATTCACCCATATGGGTCATAGTCATATCAGTCTGAGTACTCCTAGGTTGTTCCACTTGCTTGTCTTTAGCAACATTAGTATTTCCTCCCCTAGAAGAATCAAAAGATCCTCCTTTTGAAAAGTATTATGTTGGCACTTTCAAATAAGAAGGGTTATTACTTGCATTCAGATCTGGAGGGGTGCTGAAATTATTAGGAGTAGTTGTAAATGGACCTCTAGCCTACCTATTCCTCAAATCATATGGCCTTGTGCATTGGTGAAACATTTGAACTTCATCTACCCTACTTTCTTCTCTATCTAAAGGACCATTATCAATAGTATCATTATCTCCAAACAATTGAGCTACTGATTTCTCATTACATACTTGTACAGACTTGTCACCTCGTTCAACTGATTCTTCTTAAAGTCCATTTCTTTGCCTCGTGGGAAGGGAGCATGATTCAATACCAATATTGAAGAATCATAGGGATATAATGGAACAATTTCTTATCTGTTTGTACCATTTCCAGTAACCTATTGGACTTCCATCTGGAATATAGCAACTACTATCTAGAATTTGAGACAGTCAAATTCAAAATGCTATGTCATCTTGTGGAGCCTACAATATCCAACTAATGCAGCTTCAGCCAAGAGGACTATACTTGTTGAGTTATCTTGATTATCATGCTGATCTAGTGGTGTTGGGACTCCTCCATTGTTGGGTCTAGCGTTCCATGCCCTGTTTTTCCTCAGGGGTGTCCTCTTATCAAAATTATACCCTAATGACTGGCCCCTCTCAAAACCTTTTCCAAAATTTTTCCCTCTATCAAAGCTTTTTCCTTGACCAAGAGCATAATCTCTATTATCTCTATTATAATTGGATTGTATGCCTCTCTATGCTACCTACAATTTACTATTCTGATTCCTTAAATAAGTCACCTCCATAGAAAACTTCTTTACTTGCTTTTTCAACTCATCCAACCTCTCTTTATTTGCATTTCCTTGTGTTGGTACACAACTTGTAGAATTTTTCAAATAAATAGGGGGTGGGCCCGAGTTTTGTGATTGATTTAGCACCTCTGAGTGCTGCAAATAAGCTGGAATCTTTGCTTGCTGAGGAGGGTGTACTGATTGACTTGAACTTTACAAGTAACTAGGGATGGGTGAAGCCTGAATTAATGGTAGGCCTGTATGCGAAACCAAAGGCATCCGAGGGACTGGATTCATCAAAGGAGTCTACTTAGCCATAGTTTGGTTTAGTCCTTGAATTTCACCTGGGTGAGTAGCTAACCCCAATGATGGAAAAGGTCCTAACAAATGCTACCTTAAATCTATGCTAGCATTAATTTCCTATGCATACACATCTGTTAGTGAAGCTAGAGGTTGATGCTTCCACTTAATAAATGTAGAAGTAAGGCTATCTAGGGCCTCATAGTAAACCTCCTTAGCTGATGCATCATCCAAAACATATGGTGGTTGTAATCAGGAGTATACATGATGAAAACTATTGTTAAATGAAGCTATGGGCTCATTGACTTGCCTTTTGATTGATATGAATTGCAGGTACAAGTCATTGGGACTGACAAGGATTCTAAACTTTTATAGGAAAGCATTCTCTGGAGTTGAGTCCAACTAGTGATAGATCTAGTTGGTAGGTGATTATAAGTCAATAGAACGCTTCCTCACCCATCGAGTAAGGGAAGAGTTTTCATGCCACATCTTCATGATTGATCAATCTATCCTTTAGAGAAGTTTAAAAAATCCTAATATGCCCTTTAACAGTTCTATTGGGGTCATTAACATGCAACTTTGAGAAAAAGTGTTTAGGATTCTTGGGCATAGCATTGTAATTATTGAAGAATAGGGGTGAAGGGTTATTAGCTAGAAAATCCATTGGTGGTGGTGGCAGTAATGGTTGATTGATGGCTACTTGAGGTTTCTGAATTTGATGATAAGCTAGATGAAGTGGAAGATGGAGAAGATAGTTGAACGAGTGTAGGTGATGATGATGCTTCCCTTTTCTTGGTCCTCCTTGACCTAGTAGAGGCCTCTAACTCTTGAAAGTCTTCTTTATCTACTGTAGATCTAGTCTTTCTTCATAATCTTTGAGGAGATATTGATGACAAAAAATGCTCCAACTTTGTTGAATCAACCCTCCTAACACCAATCTATTGATGGTGTTTTTAGCACTAAAACAACTTAGACAAAATACAAGTACTCTCTCTCTTGAAAGGTAAATTTCTATTAGTAAGCCTCAATAAACAACCCCAAGGTCTCTAATGTCAGGTCTTGACAACGCAATAAACAATTCAGTGATAAATGTATGAAAATGCTAGTAATCACAAGAGGTATTACAAACTAAATGCTGGAAGCTTAAAATTCATCAAATGTGGCAATAGTGGTGATGCTTTGTGAATCTTTCTCTAACAATAATTTCAAAGAAATAGAAAAAGATAAGGGTTTAAGAGAGAAATCTAAACTAAAACCTAAGATCAATTGTGCAAACAACAAATTGTTCAAGATGGACCAATATTCCAAAACTAATCCTTGCTTAACCAAGATCAAATCCATAGTATCACAAAGATAGTGAAATATCGAAAAGAATTAAAGATTTTTAGATTGTAAATATTCAAACATATATTTAGACATTCACAATTGAACTTGAGTGCAATATAGAGTAGGCCTAGGCTAACTTTACACAACAATCCACAATTAGAAAATTACTAAAAGTATGGACCAAAGATTCCTCAACACCTTAAAAACTTTATCATAAACACAAATAAACTGCAACTAGATCTAAGATTAACCATGAAATCACTTACTCAAAAGATAACAGATTAGAGATACAAGAACCAAACATAGATGAAATAATAGAAAGAAGAACAACAAAAGACAATGTCTTCACTTGTATTCACTTCACCAAAATTTTACAACAATTCAAGTATCTCAAGCTCAATAGCATCAACAACTAACAACCTTGGAAAATGAGGAAGATGCCTCTATTTATAGAGAAGCACCCACATGTCAGCCTAAAAGATAAATTAAATTAGGTTTTTACATTAGGTCAGCCAAATAGGTCGACCTTGAAACTTTTAATCATCCTAATTTAATCTACAATAAAATATTACAAGTTGGCCCAAAAAGGACATTTGATAATTAAATAAAAGTCTAGCACAAAATTCTAGGCATAGCCAACTTGTAGCCCTAGTAATCTTGATGAAGTACGCACTTTGTTCAAGGCATATAGGATAGGTTGTCCTCCTTTTCCTTATCTTCTCCATCTCTAGAAAGTTCCTTAACTTTGGAAAGTACATCATTAAGGTTAGCTAGATCTGGGACTGGGATGAACTTTATTCTTAACTTAATAGTTCTCAAATCCTCTTCATATTTAATCAAAGCCTTCTCTCATTCGGACTGCAACCCCTAGTATTTATCCAAGTTGGAGATATAAATAGATGCATCCTCAAGTTGATCTTTAATGATTGGACCATTTTTAGCTGGAGAGTAAACCTCATGCCACCACTTCTATAACTAATCCACATTTAGATTATTTTTCCCAAATTTCTTTCTCCTTGTGACAATTTCCAGAAATACAACACAACTATCAAATATCTCCTTCACTTTGTTCTAGATCTTAGATGTCTTCTTAAGTTCCTTCATCATGAGTTCCTTTTTAAAATTCCATGCCTCCATCCATTCCATCGATTTGCTTATATCTTTTGATGTGAAGAAATTCTTCTTGATCAACTCTTCCTTAGGATTCTCTATGATTTTTTTCAATTAAACAATGATGGCATCATCTATCCTTTGGTAGTTTATTGTGAATTGAGATATGTCCTCAAGAGATGATGCAACCTTCTCATATGTGTGCAATATTTTCTCAATCATGGAATCTCCTCTCTTGCTTACAATGTCAAGCCATCCTTCAGTAACTTGCAGGGATGCTGTCATCTTTTCAATCTCAGAAATTGCATCCTTAGATAGTAATCCTTCGAAGAATAAGGTCCCTTCACCAAACTGATTTTGAAAATTATTGATCAGATGTTGAGTATATTTCTATACTTCTCTTAACTATCTTTGCAAATCCTCCTTAGCCTTTGTTTCATTATATAATCTCTTGAGGATTACTTGCATAGATTCTTGCAAGTTCTCTTTCTCTTGCTCTTTTGTGGAGGGGCCCAAATTGATAGTTTCTACCTTGTAATCAAATGGATTCACCTCATCCTTATGTTTATCACCTATAGGAGTGGAAATGTGGATAATTCTATTATTTGATTCATCTCTAGTCATTTTTGAAACTATTCTTTCTTTCTTTCTTTCTTTCTTTGGGTTGACCCCAACTAGTTAGAAACTTGTCCCAATCAAGAGTCTCTTCTTCCACAATGATTGGTTTAGGCTTCAACCTTTCCTTTAACCAATCAAGAACATCACAATCTACATCCTTTTGAGAAATATCTTGTTCTTGTTGATCCTTGTATGGATTATCCTCAATGTCTTCTTGATCTTTGTAAACTTCATCTTTATTATGTTGCCCCTCATCTTTACCCTCTGTATCTGATACATTTACATGTTCCTTGACTAGAGAGTGAGAAGGAATTTCCTCTGTTATCTTTGATTCTACATTCTTACTCTGTGCTTCAGAAACTGTTTGATCCAACTACCTCCTAAAATCATTTAACTCATCACTCTTGGGTGTTGGCACATCTTCATCTTCCTCTTCTTCTTCTGGGTTCTTCAAGACATTCTCTTCTTCATTGACAACTTTTTCATCTACTGGCATATTTTGAAAAGGAGAAGTACGAGGAGTGTTATTTCCTATAATTTTTCTCTTTTCCTCCTCATGCATTGCATCAGTAGGTGCTTATTCACTACCCTTCTCATGTTCACTTACCATCTCACTGGCATTCTCTATAGGAGGAGACTTTTGTTTGGGAGAACCTCTCCTTACATACACTTGTGGCTTTTCTCTTGAACTCTCTATTTCAACTAGCTTAAAGGACCAGTGTTTTTTTCACTAAACATTGGTATTTTTAGACTTGGCCATATTTTGATCCTTAGTAACAAGCCTTCTTTTCTTAGAAGGTTGAGCCTCTTCAGTTCCCTCTTCAACAATTTCTTTTGATGGCGTCCTTACCTTAGCAATGGGCTGCCTCTTGGGATCTTTACCTTTTTCTTAACTTCTAGTTCTCCTCTTAATTACAAATTTAGTTTCTTCTGTATCTTCCTCTGAATGAGGCTCAATAGTATCATTCTAATTATTTTCTATCTCCTCTTCTGAATGGGACTCTAGATCCCCCATCAAGTCATAAGTGAATTTGGTGCTAGTTCCTCCAATTCCAAAATATTATGCTTCACCCACAATTTGGAATACTTCAATACACATAGGTGCATTGAGTAGATTTTGTGGATGCTAAATCTACAAAATGTTAGGACTTGACAAGAATTTTCTTGAAGTCAAGGAAAACACAACAAATCTAATATCCCTATGAAATATTACATCACGTTAGATATGCTAAATAAGAAATTAAAACAATAAGAAAAGATAAATAAGCATATAAACAACATGAATCAAACTTTATCTCGTAGTGTATTGGTGCTTTTGTGGAAAGAAGTCCTTTCCCAATCCTTGATAAGCTCCAGATATGTTGATGATCAAGATGAAATTATAACTTGGATGAGTTGTGGAGGATTAATACAATAGAGAAACTCTCTATTTATAGCCAAGAAGGATAAAAGAATGCCAAACATGGAGGATGTGGGACTAAAGACCCACCAATGACAAGATGCCAGTTGTCAACATGTGAGAGGTTGAGGAATGAGCACATTTTGGTCAATGTGCCAAAGAGGGGGAGATTTTAAATTTGAATTTGAGAGTTAAATGCTAAGTTTGACTTGTGTGAGAGACATGTAAGAGCTGTTAAATGCTTTGTTGGATGTACATGTCAATTTGGGGTGAGATTTCAAATTTGGAGAATATTCTCTTTTTATGCCATGTTGAGAGAAAATGGAGAATTTAATAAATCAATAAATTGATTTATTTGTGCAAGTGGGAAAAGCTAGAGGATGTGATGGGTGATTAGGAGTTAGCATTAATCAGGATTTGATTAATTAAGATGATGTTAGGTGTTTTTGACTTTTGACTTAGATGCTTGGATTTATTTAAATCAAAAGGGAGGAAATTGATGCACTATCCATTTAATTAAATACATTTGATTTAATTAAATGAAGATACTTTAGGAGATAATTAAATAAAGTGATTTATTTAATTAGAAGATAACCTTAGGAGATCAATCAAATAACCTTGATTTATTTAATTGACGGGCAAATATGAATTATTTAAATATGAGGAATGCATGCTGTCAATTTCATGTGTCTACAAATTCAAATCAACCACTTCTTCCTTTGACCAATTTACAGCAGGGAGTGGCTTGTCCTCATACTACTCATAGTCATGATATTGCACAGGATCCTCCTCATTATCTACTTGGTCAGGGACATTGGCTATTTTATAGAATCTGATTTGATCTCAATGACAACCTTGAGAAATTTATTTTTATCACCTCCATTCTATCCTTGCAGTTAGCCCAATAGTCCTCAATATGATCTTTATGCTTGAATTCCCTGTTGGTCATCTTTTGTTGAATACCATAAGGATCAAAGTTTCCCCTATCTATATGTGAGTATAAGTGGAAATGCACCATCTCTCTTTCAAAATGGTGGGAACTCTGTATAAAAGGACATGCCTCCAAAATTCCAATCCTTAAAGGGAATTCTCCTCCAAAACTAATTTTATGCATATTCTTCAAAACATTGTCGAATGCAACCAATTGTTGTGTCACTTCCAACAATATGAGTATTTGAGTGGGATACCTTGGAAGCCTAAAAGGTACTTGAGGTGACCCATGTACTCTGATGTATGAGAACTTTGGAAATTGGACAAACCAATAACCATACTTCTTGACCAACTCCATGGCCTCTACTGAGATTCTGACATGTAAGGCATCTTGCAACATTCTTGTGATGTACATGAGGAAAGCATCATTTACCCTCGTATAGTTGGAGGTATTGAACTAAAGTTGAGGGTACACATCACAAATTCTATCTTTACCAAGGACTCCCTTACAACTTAGTCCTTTGTATTTATTCTTTCCAACAAGCAAGTACACAAGATAAGAGGTCATAGTGAATTTCTTAGTGACTCACACACTTCTCAATTGCAGATCCAAATATCATTAATGATGCCAACCCAATGATAATGCATTCCTTTTACAATTTGTGAAATGACATAAAACATCCACTCCTTGAACATGAATGCCTCATCTAATCCCATGACTCTTCCCAAAAGAGTAATCATGTCATTATACTCCTGCTTGAAGTCAACTCTATATAATTGCTTGGGAAATTTGGAGTGATGTGAATTTGGATTTTCTATCCAAGAGCTATTCATGATTTCCAAGGCCCTAGAAGGATCCTTCTCATAGAATTCTTCAGCTTTTTTCACCATTATCTTCACCAGCTTCTAATGTGAGCCAATATTGAATGTTCCAATAATGAACTCCTCAGTTAGGTTTTCCATTATTCTTCCTTTGGGACCAAGAATTACTCTTTTATCCAAGTCATAATGCTTGGAACACTCCATAAATAGCTTAGAGAACTGTACTAAAGGTGGGAACCCAACAACATGAGCCAACCCTATGTGAATAATAACTTTGGAAAGAGGGGTTTGTGCATCACCGAACATTCTTTGCTTGAAGTCATCATAATCCATATGACCCATGTTGGTGTCACCTACCTTGCTCCATGTTGAAATGATCTTTGATTCTAGCCTCGTACCTTTGAAATCATACTTCATCTTTTCCGATCTGGTTAGAGGTCCTTCTTTGATTGGCTTAGTTGGTTTCACTTTAGAATCTATGCCCTTGCTGGATTCACCTTGCATCTAATAAAAGACCATAATCACCAAGATGTTTAAGTAAAATTGACCATTATAATGGGTATGTGCAGGATCATGATGGGCCAAAAAGTGACGATATTATGGGTATCTGTAGGGTATGTGGCTGACGACTTTTTTTTACCCAAAATTGATGAAATGAAAATGGTTTTTAAAAGAGATTCTCTGCTTTCTACCAATGTAAATTATGCTTTACTTTGAATTTAATAAATAATTTTTATTCATTTTCTATTTGAATTACAACTAAAGTCCTGATTGATAGGCTGATTGAAAAACTTTCAAATGGTATCACATTTTTTGAATCTAAAACACGCGTCACATTCTATAATTCACATACTATAGGATTAAAAATAATTAAATTAAATTTCATGAAGTTTTGACCAAGTTAAGGTGGTCAGACATACGAGTTTTTATATTTTTTAAAAGTTGTAATAAAAAAATCATAATTAATTATTTACTTGGAAAAAAATTACAAAAAAATATGTATCACATCGGGACGAGTCCTCTACATATATCTAAAATATTATAAAAAAATATTATCATATTATTATGGTTAGGGAGGTTAGACAAACACTTACTTATTTTTTCCCTAAAATTTAAGTAATATTGCATTGAAATTTCAAATTTTCACCAAATAGATTTTTTCTTTTTTTAAATAAACCTAGTAGTTTAGAAACTACATTCAATTTGCTATAGATTCTATTCTTACATATTTTTGAAATAATATAGATAACTTATTCAAACTTTTACGTCAAGTTGCCTAACTTTGATTTTTCTAAATTTTTTGCCACTTCAGGGCTTGTTTTTTCCATGATGATCCTGCACATACCCTAATCTATTTGCATCATTCAATTTATCATTAAAATGCATATTAAATATGAAACTAATATCAAACCAATTCCAAGATCATGAAAACCAAGTTTTAACCCCTTAGAATTTAGCGATAGACCAACTTTGGGTTTTTCTGTCCTCCACGATTTTAGCGATGAACAAAAATTTGGGGAATCTACCCCTGAGTGGATTCCACGAAGGTCCGGAGGCTCAAGGATTTCCCTCACGGGTGGATTTTGGTGAAATGTCTGTAGCTTGGTCAAAACCTTGATATTAAACATCTTAACTCTATGAAGACTCATCATTTACCAATTTCAAGATTCAACTCAAAGGCCTCTAGTGTACTACACAACTTCAAGAAATTTCAACCATCAAGGATTCAAGAAAATCTGACACCTTAGGATTTTAGCGAATGGACTAAGGCTCAGGGAATCTATGTCAACGTAGATTCCACAAAAGATAGGACCCTCAGGTTTTTTTTCTAGAGACGAATTTTAGCAAATTTTCATCTTATCATTTATTCCTCGAAGTCAAAATCTTGGCAAAGCCTCCAACTCACGATTCAAATTAAATTAGAGATCTCTTTCCCTTAAGTTGGAATTATATCTGAATGAAAACAATATTTTCAAAATGCAAAACAACTTCGATGCCTAGTTTACTATAAATGATCCGATCATAATCGACTTTAGTAAATAACAACTAGGGTTTGAAGGTGACTAGGTTTCATTATTTTGATGCACATATTTGAGGCATCAACAAATCAATCTCTTAAGCATGGATACACATCTCATGAGCTATAAACATAATTTAAGTTCAAAACCCTAGCCTTGCTGAAAACGTGGATTCCTTGACCCATAGTTGATAAAATCTCAAAGAATCCTAATGGTTTGAGATGATGCCCTAATTAATTCAAGTTTTAATGAAAGCTACTACAATGAACTATGAGGGCACATTTAAATATTAATCATTCACAATCGTTCATCAATAAAATCAAATGCAAATGGCAGTTATCAAACCAAATGGTGGTAAAATGTAAGTAACAATATAAAACAAACCATTTGATTATCAAAAGCAATCAAGAAACTTCATGAAAATCATTAGAAATGGAAAAGAAACCCTACCATTCAGGCCGGGAGACCGAAAACACTAATACCCAAATGCTTGCTTTGAGAAAACCCTAACTGGAAAATCTGAGCACCAATGCACAAATCACCTATCTTCAAAATGCAAGAGAGACCAAGTGCTCCACAGATGCAACATTTGATAAATAATGAAAATGAAGTGCAAAAGACCCTTTAAATTGTGCCTAAAGAAGTTTTAATGACCAAATATTCTGACTGTCAGAGTTATAAATGCATTGATAAGACCCTCCAAAAGTTTAGGGATTCAAGCCTTAGATGGACTCAGAGAAATCCGGGCATCAGAGATTTTCATAAAAGTCTGGACATTCGGGGAATCCACCCTTGAGCAGATTCCACAAACCTCAAGTCCTTCGGGAAAATCCGGCCATGACAAATTTTTGCAACCAATTTTCCTTTGGGAAAATCCGACCATGCTGGATTTCCATGAAACCTCCCAAAACTTGCACAATTTGCTTCCTTAGTGAAATTTTCAAGAAAAATCCAAGTTCAAGGCATCATCAAAGATTGAAATGCTGTAAAATAGAACAACTAAAGAGCAGATAAAACCTTAAAACTCAACCAAGTGAAGTGAACCAAGAAACAAGCAATCCATCCCTTAAGGGGAAAAGGTGAAACCTAAAGCAAAAGCAGGAAAGCAAAGCATAGAGAAGAGGGTACCCACCTTTGGTGGGGTGTGTGTGCGAAAATCGCACAATAGTCACTTGATATATGTTAGTATTATCCTTGGAAAGATGCATTAAATAAGGCTTGTGGATGAAAAATATGATCAAATAAGGTATAAAGAAGCACAATTTTAGCAAGGAGAGCCCAAAAAGTGTGAAAATGTAAAGGGATATATTTTTATAAACTACATGGCTAAGTATAGGTGATTGAACATGAATAATATCATAAAAATATTTTAACTAAAAACAACTTCTATCTAAAGAATAACGTATATAGATACTAATAACTATTAATTGCTACACTTGTACTTATCATTTATGACTATAATTGATAACTATTTATGTTGTAGCATGTCTTAATTCAACTAATCATTCAAAGAACTAAAAAAAATGTAGCATTCAATATATAATGTAAGCTAGAAACTATAAACTAGAAGTTACAATGTATAATCTAATGAATTATCTAAACTAACATGGTTTTGTAGTACCTCAAGTGGCCCTTGGTTGAGTTGATGCATTCAAAGTATCTTCTCTAATTACTTAATTCAAGAAAATATTCTACCAAAATATCTTCTCTATTATAATCCAATCATACACAAGGTTGTTGAATAAAATATAACATTAAATATCCAATTCAATCTAATTCATGCAAAGATCTACTTGTTGAACTTCTCGACAAGGTACCCTACCATAAAGTGTCTGCGAGATTCCATTTATTCATAAACTATAAAAAAAATAGAAGAAAAAATTGACTCTCCCATGAAAGTATAAAGAGGTCTAGGTCCTTTAATACAAAATAATAACTAATGATAGTAAGAGTATAGAAGTCAAATAAGGACTCTACACTATTTAAGATAATCATTATAAATTGGAAACGTGCCCTAATAGGGCAACCCTTATGATAATTACTACTCCTTATTGGAAAAAAGTCCTTCCTTCATAATTTATTGAAGAGATGGAGTGACACTTGGACATCCATGATCACTTCCTCAAATCATCACCTGCATCTCATTTTGGAAATATGCTCATGCTATAGAAAATTAACTCCTATGGTTGCATTGAATTGTCATCCTTTTGTTGTGGGTTAAAAATCCTTTTTTTTGTGGGTTGATGTGTTCTTCGCTACAGGGGTTAGTCTTATTTATTTAAGGAATTTTTCCTTGTTAGTAAATATTATTAACCATAAAATTCTACTAAACTCATAGATATGAACAAAGTTCACACACATTCATTTCTATAATATATATCATCTTCAAATGCTTGAAATACTTAAAATACATAAAAAAGGTTTGGTAATATCTTTGAAGTTCAACATAAATAGGATAAAAATATGAAACTAAAACAAGGAAATTGAACATTCTTGTGGCTCATCAAGAAGGATTAAAAGGATTCAAGGATAATTTATCTATGTAGATAAACAATGAGTAGTCAATTCTACAATATTGGTGCTCAAATAGAATTTTGGGTAAGTTTCTTGAGTGTTCAAGTGCAAACTCTAGAAGATTTGAGAGAGGACATTTACATGTTGTGTGGTATGAAGTAGGAGAGAGTATTATGCAATAAAGATATAGAAAGAGATAAAATTAGGGAAATTAGAGGAGATTAATAAAGGAACGTCACCTAAAGAGAAAAATAAGGAAGATTAGAAGTAGAAGTTTGAGATTGTAAAAAAATTATAAGGAAGCCGCTAGTGTATCTGGTAATAGTGGGTTTTTTAAAAAATGGGGAAAATTAGTGTAATGTAAAAAGAGGAGAAAATAAAAAGGAGTGAGGAAGGGCATGGTTAATAGGAGAAAGAGGAGTTGTGCATTATCTTCTAGAAGATAAGGCATCCATAGGAAATATGAGAGATTTGATATTTTCTCCATATTTTTATACTGTTTAATATAATTATCCAAAAGTGTAATAATATTTTACATAAAATAATAATATGAAAATTTTGTCTATAAAATAATGTTGGGTGTGGCTTATTATCACATATGGATGATTTAGTGACTCCTTATTACACATTTATCTATTTTCTTTTGACAACTAGCGGTTCTTTATTTTTCTATATGGCCTACTTGTATGTTGTAGTGTATACATGTATGTATATATGTATTTGTGCATGTGCATATATGTAATTTTTCATATGGAGTGATAGGGTTGAATATGCACGATAAAATAAGTCATGTAATTGGTTATATTTTTTCTTTCCACAAGGATCTATTTCACTTCCAATAGAGGATACAATGATTTCCTTTGGTAATGTAGCCTCCCATCTATTTCTAGGAGGTGGAAGTGATAAATTTTTGGTGCCATAATGGTAAGTGACACCATAAATTAGTTTTTAAAATGCATAACTTGTTAAGGCCTAATGTGTTCTTTTCATTTCTCTTTAATTATCCTCTTGAGACCTCTCAGATCATCCGTTCTGGTTTTACAAATTCAAAATTGTAGATGAATAATTGAATCCCATCACTTGGTCCATAATTTCCCATTATTTGATCATGAATCTCAACACTTTACTTAGGTTGATATATCCTTAAACTTGGGTTTTGAGTCTAGTCTAAATGATTTGTGAAGCGATAATTTGGGGAACCAACATGTATCATGTCTATTTTAATCACACCAATATTTTTTCTAATTTTAGTGACAAAATTAGGGACAACCATTTATCTCCTATTATATTATTTTTTATTATCACATCATATGATTCACATCCAAGGCCATATACATTACAAAACTTAGCCATGAAATATTTTCACCTCTATTAAAGTTTAACCAACAATAATTTCATGTGCAAAAATATAATGAGAGCATATTATCTTTATCTCTATATATTTTTACATAGTTTCATGCTTATATATGTTGTAGGGGAAAACTAAATAAAAAAATCCATGCTTACAATATGCATCGTGACAAACCATTCTCAAGTTTACACAACTTTATGCTTGCGTATATCATGTGGACTAAATAAATCACAACTCCCTTGTCACCTTCTGATTGTAGTTTTATTTCATTTTATTTTTACATTTCTTTGTGATTGTATAAATTTTATGGAAGCCAACTTATTCAAAACTCCATGATTTCCTTATATATTATGATTTCATTACACAAATTTTTTTACAAGGTTCAACAATAACATGTATTATGAGGGCCAACAATCACAACCTTGCACACCTCAAGCATCATGGTTCCTTTTCACACATTGTGTCACATACAAAACTTACGTGGGACAACTTGTTCATAACTCCATAATATCATATACAAATTGGCATACATAAAATATCACATTTTAAACATTATCTACTTCAACTCATAACAAAAATAATGTTTAATGATTACATATTTTGTGTAACTACATTTTTTGAAAGTAAAAATAATGACATGTGTGTAATAAAGGATATCCCTTTGCAAGAAATGTGAATAAAAGAAAGGCATCATGCATAACCAAATCTTGGATCTACTTGCTATTTTATTTTATTGCACATCCTTCTTTAGCATGTATGAAATTCATGTAGTTTCACATGCACACCAAATTGGGGTGAAATATAAGAGATAAGAGTCTATACCCAACACTTTTATACCTTTGTTTTATCAAAATTTTTATACTTTCATAATTATATTTTGGTGCATAAATTGACCTTGATCATCAAACTATAACTTAAAATTAAAATTATCTATTTCCTTAGTTAAGATGGGTTGGATGGACCATAGGGATTTTTCCTTCCTATAATAGTTTTCTTAAGTGATCTCCTGTCACTTGGACTAGGCCATGCCACAACATATTCATTCAAATTTAAAACTCCAATCTCTTAGTCATGAGGTTAACTTCCCCAAAATTTGACTACTAACACAACAACTTGCATGGTTGAGCTTAACAAATATGATCTTGCATTTATAGAGTTCTAGGCTATTAGTTTTGATCACTAATTTAACATGTGTCATTACAAATAAGCATATTTAATAGAGAATTAAGAATTACATTAACATTACATCTTAGGAATTGCATTGATTATTTAGCATTCCTAAATATATTTAAACGTCAACAAAGGGAATCAATTACTATCAAGAAAGTCACTATTCTTCTCAATTAAATACATTATTCCCTAATATGCATTTCATCATAACCCTCTATTTTAATATGTAAATTTAAGGTAGAGCATAATGTTGAAGGCCGCACAAAGGACATATAGAGATCCATGACATAAGGAACACATCACATAACATAAAAGATGTCCTAGACCTCATCATGTGACACAACCTAGTTTGACATCAATCATATCATAGTCAAGATTTTTCATAAACATACAATTGTAGATCATAATTAGAATTCTATTTTTAATCATCTCCCACATTTTTTTTATATATCAACATCAAATAAAAACCTAAACCTTCCAATCCTCTTTAAAATTATCATTACATTTTAATCTCAACTTAATTTTTTTGTAATTTATTTTTTCTTGGAAACTTAAGAATTTTCAAATGGCCCAAGTCAATTGAGGCAACAAAGAGGGGACTTCATCCTTGGCATGAACACACTACATTAACATGAATAGTCCAAAATTATGAGCACAATATCACAAGGGCACAAAACCCATAAGCACATTGGCCCAATGAGGATTTGGAACACAAAGTCAATGGTCTAAATACCAACAAATTTCAATGCAAAGGTTTAAAGTCATGAACACATTAGATCAGTGAGGGCATAGAGCCTACACTCACAATAATGCAATCAAGGTGTGGACCATAATGGCAACAACAACAATACCACACTTTAATCAATGCATTGTACCATGAAAGACTTCAATCTCAACTTTATTAATTTAAATATAATTTACATTATTTATTAATTATTAATTAAAATTAAATTTATTTATACTTCAAAATATTTTCATAATTCTAATCAAATTAATTTTTACTTTCTAACTTATGATTATTATCAATTACCTATCCCAGATATACTTGTTTATTAATGAGAAATATTTCATTATAATATCCTTAATATACTTATTGACTAATGAGAGAAGGATTTCATTATAGAGTAATGCTTTCCTTCATTTTACACTTTACACCATAATTATATGAACCTTTCACTTAGAGGGCTAAGCTATATAACAAACATATAAACTTTTCACAGGGAAAAAAAACTATAATATTTTTCTTTTATAAGTTATAATATATATTATATTTTTAAATTAAATTTGTAATTAATATATTTTTTAATGAAACAATATTTTCAATTTTTGAGAGTAGATTGGATTGTCATTGAAAAATATAGATGGTAGTGGAAAGTTCAAGTTTTTGAATTTATCTTATATGGAAAATACTTCATATAAACGAAAGTTATAAGAATATGTGTTACAAAGTTCGATTTTCTTGAATTTATCTTATATGGAAGACACTTCATATAGACAAAAGTTAGAAGAATATGTGTTGGAAAGTTCGATTTTCTTGAATTTATCTTATATGAAAGACACTTCATATAAACAAAAGTTATAAAATACGTGTTACAACTTTACTTCATGAATCCCACCAATATTGATTCCTCAGTTAAAATAAAATAAAATTATTTACTATTAATTATATCCATAGGATATAAACCACATTCTCAAATTTTAGAAAGCATCACCCTTATTTAGTCTGGTGATGCTCGTGCATTCTCAATTTGTCAGTAACAGAAAACATTATAAACTCGTCAAATTGATCTCTTCATTATTGGAAACCAAGGTACCTCAACGTGAAACGGATGGTACCCATATTTGTACAGACCCACTAATTTTAGAATGTATTAGTTTCTCATTGCTTTTGTATTTGTCTCATCGAGGAGCAGGAAGGAGATACTTTTGATTAGCTCAGGGCACGCGTGCAACTGCATTCCAGCTCTTATCCCATTCACAATGCCTTGAAAAGAAGTCATGAATTCCAATCGTATATTTCATTGATTTCAGGAAAGCAATGCTTGTCTAGAGTGCAGCGGCTTTCTTTCGCTTCATATCGTTATAAACCAAGAAGAGCCAAAAGAAAGGGAAGAAAGAAAAAAGGAATTTTGTGCGTATTGCTTTGAATATTTCAAAGTGAAACCATGCGTGTTGTGTACTTGGTTTTTTTGCGCTATGAGTAATTGAGTACGTAATCTCACTGCCCATTTTCAAGCAAGAAAGAAATAATTAGAAATCATCACATACACGCACTGCCCAACCCTATTTTCTCCTCTTCTTCTCCAACTGTTTTGCGAGATTTTGCATTGAATCATGAAAAGCAAAGCTTTCACACGCCATTTCGGTGTTCTTCTTTTCTAAAAAGTGTCCTCCCTCGTTTGATGCCACATAATTCTGACGTCTACAACATCGTTCAATAATTAAGAAAGAAATAATCAGGAGTCTGGTGTTTTATTAGTGTATATAAAACAGCGCCAACAGATGGCGTTGCATAGTGTATACATGTCTGCAGTATTGTAAGGAGGTGGGTGATTAAATAATAGTGCCCAGGAGAAGAAGGAAGAAGAAAGAAAAATATTTAAAATCTTCTCTGGTTATAGTACATTCTTTAGAAATGCTTAATAATAAGGTTCATGAAATGAGCATTGCAAAGAATCATATGGGCCGTCGTCTGGCCAGATTATGTGATTCTTGGCCCTTTTCAATATGCAAAGCCTCACCAAATGAGACTAGTAATAGGGATAATTGCAGTAAAGTATCTGATATTTCTCAATCTGCAAAACTAGATGGAGTAGAGTCCTCTAGTAATAGTAATCACATCTCCTTACAGATTAAGTTGGCCGACGATGATTCAAAGGAAATACTGCAGATGCCATTGGGCACCAGCTCTGTTTTTCGTACTACCATCAATTTATTGGGAATCATGTTAGGTACCGTACTCTACTGCTCGCACTAAGTTTACATTCTGTCGTGTGTTTAACTGCTAATATGGTATTGCTGGCACAAGTTTTACTTTCGCTGGTGTGTTTAACTGCCAACAAATCAAACTTCATTTGGTGGAATTATAATTTTTCTTATTTGAAGCAATTGGTCTCCACTGGGTAACATTTCTTCGATTCCCCTTTTTCCATGAGGAGAGTTTCTAGGATGTTTTTGTTTAACTTTTTTATTGATTAGTTAGGAGTCGAATTTAAGATTGTTGGGTGCTCTATCATTGATCAATCTGTCTTTTTGGTGACTGTCTTTAGTTTAGTTGTGATTTCTAACACCTACGCTGCAGATGTTCTGAAATCTTAATTTGGTCTTGTCCAGTTCTACTAAGCAAGACTCTTATACGCTCTGATACCATGTTAAACTTTTCATGAATCAGTTAAGAGGCAAACCTAAGATCTCCCTCACCCATTAGAATTATGAGCACCCACTAAAATAATACATCTATTATCATTACAGGCAATGAAAGAGTTTTGAACTAAGATCAAACTGTTATGGAAAATAACATTGCAGAAAAATCTGTTCACAACTTATTACCCCGCAATGAGCAATCAGATTCATTCTAGAGCTGGCCCGTAGTTTGTTGCCATTACCATCATGCCTTATCCCCCTAGAACAACTGCTTTAGCTTCAATGTTATCTAATATTTAATGCCGCCTTGGGATTTTTCACTAATTTTTTAATATGTAGGGATTATGAAAACATATGTATATACAATATTCTGGTTGTGTTTTATAATGTTGTTTGTTATTTGAAATTGATTTCAGGTCTTGGATTGCTTTCAACCCCATATGCTCTAGAAGAAGGGGGATGGATGAGCTTGGGAGTGTTGTTTGGATTGGCACTAATTTGCAGTTACACAGCGTTTGCTTTAGCTGGATGCCTGGACTGTGATCCAAAGGTCTTAAATTATCAGGACATAGGAAACCAGGCTTTTGGAATGAAGGGGCGATTGATCGTCTCTACGTTCTTATATGTGGAGATAATATTCATAGCAATTGGGTACACAATATCTCTGGGGGACAATATAGCTGCCATTTTCGTGGACACACAGTTGAATGTTTCATCCTGGTTACATATAACTACGTCTAGATTTCTGACAATTATAGCGATTTTATTTGTTCTGCCAACCCTGTGGGTTAGAGATCTCAGATCAATTTCATTTCTTTCATTTGGCGGAGTCATCACTTCTCTTCTGTTAATGCTTGCATTGACATGGGCTGGTATTTTTGGTGGGGTGGGTTTCAGACAAGAAATTCCTTTGATTAATATGCAGAGAATGCCAGTCTCCACGGGGCTTTATGCTTTCTGCTATGCAGGCCATGTTGTGTTTCCTACAATTTACAGATCAATGAAAGATCCCTCTAAATTTGGCAGGGTGAGTGTCCTTCCAATCAAATATCAATTCAACCTTGTTCTAGGGAGTTTCTATTTAAAGGTATCTTAATTTAATTATATGTGGAATTTGAGAATTCAGGTTTCCACAATATATGTAGTTTGATAAGAAGCTCTTTGTTATTCTTCAAGTAGAAGAGGGTAAATTTTATAAGGAAAGTAATTAAGGGACTCAACCTATGGAGATATCTGAAGCTCTTTTCCACACCCCCAATTTATTCCTAAATATCTCTGAAATTCAAAATAGTTAATAAAATTGTGGGCTATTTCATTTCATGAATATTCATTATTGTTTACATATTAACAAATATCTTTTATTTTTCTCTCAGGTCATTTTGATCAGCTTTGTGATAGTCACTGCAGTATACAGTGGGTTTGCTTGCCTGGGTGCCACCATGTTTGGGAGCTTAGTTAGATCTCAGATAACTCTGAACATGCCCAAGCATTTGCTGATAACAAAATTGGCTCTGTGGGCAACAGTAATCACACCCATGAGTAAATATGCATTGCAGCTGTCACCAGTGGCCAGAGAGCTAGAAAACATTGTGGCCTCTGCTTGGAAGCCTAAAGGAAGAATGGTGGCAAGAGCATGCATAGTATCATTTCTTTTGCTCAGCATACTGGCCATGGCTCTTGCTTTGCCTTATTTTGGCTATGTGCTGTCTCTCACTGGGTCCTTTCTTAGCATTACAATGTCCATCATTCTTCCCTGTGTTTTCTACATCAAAATCAAACGTAAAACCATGTCGGTACGGATAATATTGTTCAACGTTTTCTTGATACTGATAGGACTAGTTCTGGGTATATCTGGAACCATAGCCTCTGCCAAAAATCTCATTGAAAGCATACATGGTCATGCAAGGAATTGATTCATAATTGTTTCAATCAAAACAAAATTACCCCACTGAGAGCTATATTTTATATGGGCAATAGATCACATTCTTCCTTTGTTCCCCTTGAGCTCCCCTCAGTACCAAGAATTTGCTAATCTGCACTTGCCAAGAGAATAAAAAAGAATGTATACGAGTTCTACTATTGAAAAATTTTGCTATGGATGTGAGTGCACCTGAGAATTAAATGGTATGAATGTGCTTTAAATGATTAAAATGATACATGAAAATTTACATGAAGAAACTTTATTGCTCTTACACCATTTTTTTTTTTTTTTAATTAATTAATTGAGACAAAGTCGTTGGTGAAACAGTAATTCGCCAAAAAGAGGTTCACCCATCTTGTTCGTAAGCATGATCTTATCAATTTTTACCCTCGCGCATTTTCATAAACTTTTTAGACATTGAAATGCGTGTCAAAAGCAGAAGGAAAGTTTAAAATAAAAAGGCGATTTTCCTTGCATAGAATTATATGCTCTTCTCCAGCAACTTTATTTATGGCTTAGTTTGTTGAAATGAAAACTTCTTTCATTATGGGGTCATTTTTTCTTTTTTAAATGATTTGATGCTGCCTATCACTCCATAAATTAAATTGATATGTATGTGCAGGAAAATAATGCTTCCATTTTAATTTAGGTTTAAGTGAAATGCCAATTTATTAATTACAATTATATTTAGATTAAAAATAGGTTGAATTTGATAAATATAAAGGAATTAGAATGTATTTAGTTTTGTTGATTTTGATTTGTTGATGTATTATGATGTATTCTTATGTTCTAATTGACTACTAAATTAGAAATTTAATTACGAATTTGAGGTCTAGAATATTTGATGAACTTTTGTTTGATACTAAAATGCTATAGGATTGCATTCTACCATGCAATCTACTTTAAGATGATTTTTCTAAGATGAGATTTAGTCATTTTGCCTATGTATCTATTTGTTATTGACATGGATTTTAGTGATACACTCTTACTTTTGTAGTTGTTGCTAGACAAATAACTACTCTAAAAAACACATGGGGATTTCTAGTTTTGCTAGAAGGAAGATTGTAGACTTCCTTGTGTTAGGACTAGGTGCTATTCACCTTGCAATCTTAGGACTAAAGTATTTTATTTTATAATTTAATGTATATCTCCAAAAATTATGGAGAGGATAACTTGGATGCCCCACATGAGGGAGATTGATATATATGTAATTATCATTCCCTTGATGAATTTAAAAATGTGTTGTAAGGTAGCATTGAATGGGGGAATGAGATTTTCCTTATTCTAATTGTCTCTAGTGAAAGAACATCTATTATAGATAATTATGATTGTATGTGAGTAGTTATGACAATGTCTAAGAGTATCTTTTGACTTTAACATGATGACTATGCCAAGTTATGATAAATTCATTACAAGATGGGAGTTACATACCTTTCCAAGAGATTGTGTATGTGTTGGTTGTTGAAATTTTTTCCCTTACATGTGTGATTTATGTTTTGACTTGAATGGGCAGTTTGGGCACCTAAAATGGGTCCAAAATTTTAGCACTTTGTTTATAATACCATTATGATATTTTATTATATATTAAGGCCTTGGAATAAAAAGGATTGCTATTTTTATACGTTGTTTTAGTATGTTGCTCAAGTTGGATTGAAGGGAGAAGTTGTGTTTCAATGTACTCTACAATTGAGATTAATGCAATCTGTACTCTCTTTGGTGGTGGGATGTTTTAATCGAAAGGGGATTTCCCACATATATCAATGTTCTTGTAGTATTACATGTTCTATTGCTTTAATTTTATTTATGTTTTCATAAATATTTTATCATTGTTAAATGAAATTATGAGCATTGAGGATAATAGTTTTAATTTTAATTTTACCTATATTTCCAATATTTGGTTTCAAATCTTGGTTGGGGAAAGAACCTTAAAGATGAGATTTTCTTTGTAATTCTTAAGAGAATGTTGACTCTTTTTGTATGGTTGTGTGTGCATAAATTTTTTAAATTAAAGTTAGCAAAATCCACAATGAGTATCTATACTTGGAAAAACCCTACAACATTGCAAAGGAGGCAATTCATGTGGTAATGAAATTTTAAGTCCATGCAGAGAGACCCCTTTGAATAAATCCATAAAAAATCACCTCATCACCCAATTAATCGAGGCCATATATGATGGGAGAAGTTTGGGCATAACAAAAATCACAAATCCAATTATGCAGTATGCAATAATGGGGGTCGTATGCAAAGTGTACAACATAAACCATGAAGTCTCTACTATGAAAAACCTCAATATATGCCACACATTAGATGGTAGTGGAAGGTAAATAAGTATAACTTTGTGAGGTCTTTCTAGAATATTTTATTGAAAATGTTGAATCAATGTAGAACACCTATTCTTATTTGAGGTATGGAGCACTAATTTTATGCCTTAAATTCTACTTCATGAATCCATTAATGGTTTTTGTAGGAAAATTTTAAAAAATAAACTAATAAGTTGCCACACAAATCCAAGACCATGTCAAAAATTTCAAGGATGTCATTTATTTTACCACAATCTATTGGGTTTTCTTTAAATCCCTAGATCAATAAATATAGAACATAAAGTGCATATCCTATGATATGGTGAGAAAATAAATCAATGATATTGTGTTCCTATTAGATAAGGATTATATGGTGTAGCCACGGTAGGAGGGTCCTCAAAGAGAAAAATCTAGACTATGTAGCAAGATTTACACAATGAAAGCAACACAAAATATGGAGGAAAATACAGATTCAAACATTCTTATTATCTGGAAATTCAATTACAATCAGCCGACAATATCCAGTTTTACAGATCTAGGCTCATAGGCCTAATACAACATGCTCAAAATACAATATTCCTATATACTCCTTCATGCGAGCTTAAATATTACATATCAAGTTTACATTCATCTACCTAATCAAATTTTGTTATCCTAATGATCATTACAATGCTTTATATCATACTGCAGATCTAGAATCTTCTGTGTCGTCCAAAGATCATTACAATCTCTGATGAAGGAAATGTAATGTGTGCATGAAATAGGTCGGCCTTGATTTTGAATTTCTCCTTGGAAGGTGCATAGGATGAAGTGTGGACTAATAATTAAGGTCGGGGACACTCCATGAAATAATTCAAACACACTATAAGGATCCGTAAGTTATGGGAAAGATCCACAAGAGATCAAACTAGTCGTTAGGCTTGAAACTTATTCTAGTGCCAGTTCTTGAAATTATCACTTAATCTGGGAAAGATTACTTTCCAAAAAAAGGATCCAATCGCCCTCAAATCTTGGAATAAGGAAAATGAGCATGACTACAATGAAAATGTAGATCCACTGGGCCTAGTGAGCAAATATGTTGAATCCACCAACTTGAACTGAACTTGAACTAAAGAAGAACAAAACTGAAATGAAAATATTTTTGGTTGATGCAAGATTGCCAAGAACCAAGGATGATCTTGTATTAGACATCCATGGTTATTTGAAAAGTGAGTCCCTCACTTTGCTAGGGTTAAAGGAAAACCAATACGGTCTACCTCAACTTGAGAGATCCAAGAAGAATCCTCCACTGGTCTACCTTTACACTTCACAAGATATTCTTTGTATTGTCTTCCATGTGTTTTCAGCCCATCTTTGATATCCAAAATCTCTTCTATCTCATTTGATTGTTGTTTAGGAAACTATTTCTCCAATTTTTCTTTACTATCTTCACTGAATTCTACTTCATGGTATTGATGTAGATATGCAATGTTGAATATAGGTGATATACCCATGCCATCCGGTAACTCTACTTCATATGCATTTCTCGAATCAAATTTCTTCAAAATATTACAGAGTCCAAACTTCCCCATCTTGAGCTTATTGTATGTGCCAATTGGAAATGTTTCCTTCCTCAAATACACCATCACTTCATCTCCAACTTTGAAATCCTTATGTCTCCTCTTTTCATCTGCTCGCTCCTTATACTTTCGGTTCATATCTTCCAATTGTTGCTTTACTTGAGTATGCACTTTCTTCATATGTTATGCAAATTCCTCTGCTTTTGCACTTCTTTTATCTTCCTTATTGATGTATCACAACTCTGATATACCTCTAGGATGAACTCAAGTAACAATCTCAAAAGGTGTCTTTTTGGTACTCCTATTCACTGAATTATTGAGAAAATCTGATTGAGCAAGGACTAAATCCCAACTTTTGGTCTTCTCTCCAACCAAACATCTGAGCAAATTCCCCAAAATCCTGTTTACTACCTTTGTCTATCCATCAGTCTGTGGGTGAAAAGTAGAATTGAACTTTAAATATGTCTTTAACTTCTTCCAAAGTGTCCTCCAAAAGTAACCAACAAACATTGTATCTCTGTCTGAAACAATACTCTTAGGTAATCCATGCAATTTGACCACTTCCTTTAAAAACAAGTCTGCGACATGTACTACATCTATTGTCTTCTTACAAGGTATGAAATGTGCCATTTTAGAAAATCTATCTAATGGAACCTTAATTCTCATGTCCCATCTTAAAGCTTTGTTGCATTTAGGAAGGTTTTAGGATTTGTTTCCTTGAAGTCACTTGAGCGTTCTATTTTGTTGTTGACTCCCTATTGCCCACTGCCAGTCACTATTTTAAATTTTTTTCTATTAGGCAACTGGTTCCCTCATCGTGGATCTAGAAAGCTTTGTTATAATGATTTTAGGGGTTCTTAATTCTTTTTCTATCTATCGTATCATCTTAGGGAAGTCCCCTTTCTTAAAACAACTTATGAGCTTGTGCCTAAAAGTTTTCACTTAAGCTCAACTGACTTATATCCTTATCACTCATCACTAATCACTTTTGAAATATATGTTTTAAAGAAACGACGAGCGATGAGATGATATCTCTTTGATATCGCTCATCGTGAATTGTTCCTTGAACTCATAGTTGCAAATAGCGATGAGTGAGCTTCTTAAGGATCGCTTATCACTAATGATTTTTGAATTCTTAAAGTTGTAATAGCGATAAGCAATAACCTCTGAATTTATGATCCTAGTTTCATCGATCATCACTAATATGATATGAAGAGATTGTTTTAAATTAGCGATGAGCAAGAAGATGAGTTCCCAATTGCATCACATCTTGAGGATTTTTTTTAGGTGCTAAGAGTTGATTTAGCGATAAGTGATATGGTCCCTTTTAAGGAGTTTTCTTTGGCTAACTTGATTACATCCTATTTGCGATATCTTTTGTGCCATTAATTGCTATTCAGGTGTATGTGTCAAACTATGGTGCTTACATATCTTGTCATTGATGGAAGTCAAGGTGTAAAGTTAAATTAGCAAGGAGCGATGGGGATGAATATGATCAAGAAACCAACTACAGATCTAAGGGCTGAGATTTTATCACATAAAGAAATTTCATTGCTGATAAAGTTGGACAAGAATGAAGTAAATCAACAATTGGCAACAACCACCACATGAAGAGGCAACATGGCGAAATCCTAAGGATTTCATATAAAGAAAAAAGGAAGGTAGCAAGGTGGATTATTAACCGTTGATACAGTTCTAAAGCTGAAGGATCAATGATCAAGGTTTAAAACTAAATGACTAATTGTCAATTCACTTGTGCAAGCTTACTATCAAGTATTAATGGTGACATGCTCCCCTCTTGGTCATAATAGAAAGTAGATATATAGTTTATCGTGCATCCTAATTCACTAGATGGTAGAAAGAATACTAGAGGCCAAAGAATTTGCAAGAAAATCTCTAGAAATTATCAGCAACTAAAGTGACATTGCTTTCATCTGGGTAAGCAAAACTGGTACTTCCTTTTAATTAAGGTAGTAAGATGAATTCCCTAGAAAGCTGATAGGAAAATTGGTGGAATGTGCAATTTAGTCTTTTCTGGTGATTTCAATTTGATAATTGAGCACTATCTAAATTGTGAAGAAGGGTGTCATGTTCAGTAGTAATGTTTTATCCTATCATAATTGTGAATGGTTTTGTTTGGCCATAAGAAATTGTAAACCCTTGTTTACATTTATACAAGCATGAGTGACCCAGAGCCTAGTGAATCCAGTGTTAAGCCAGAAAGAAAACCAAAGCAAAAGAGGGTTAAAATACTTAAAAATCAACATGCTTCAGCTGAAATTATGCTAAAGCTAGTGACTGTGTCTAACCCTTTACCTAGTACCCCTGCGGCTTCCACAAGGTCTAGAAGTGCAAAGAAGGAAACATAAAAGTTTTTGCAAGAAAATTTTAGAGGTATCAAAGAGTGAGGGTCATGAATTGGTAAAAGGTGCACAAGAAAAGTTGTTACCACTAGGTTGATTGATAATGTTGGTGAGATTGGTGAGAAATCCTAGCCCTAGAGTGGATGGCAATTATTTCGGTATGCTTTCAATAGGAAAAATTATAGTAAGCCTGCATGCTATTTGTGGGGGTTGAACCTGGGAAAGTTAGTGGTTCAAAATGTGTTTGTGGAAGCTGATTTAATGATGGATCTAGCAAGGCACTATGACCCTACTGACAAGAAAATCAAGAGTGAGAAGGGTTCAATATAATTCTGGGGGTGACAAAGGATAAAATATTGGATGTATTTGGGTTAAATCCCAATTATAATGCAAAGTTCAGGCATGCTGACTCGTATAATACAGAGAAACAATACTTGTGCAACATAGAAGGAGCAAGAAAAAATCACTGTTCAAGATGTTGAGCCTTTTGAGTGTGAATAATTTGAAGATTATTTCAAAAAAACTTACTATTATTTAAACCAAGTGCTAGCTTGGGATTTTGAGGTTAGAATAGCCCCTGATTTGTTGGTGATGGTGGAAGATATACAAGAATATAATCAAAACACTAGGTTTGATTATGCTAATTTTGTTGCTCAACGAATGCATGAGGATTTTATCAATTTAAAAAAGAAAGTACTCCCTCTATATTATCCCCATTATTCTTTATTGATGTGTATGCTCTTATGGGAAAGAGATTATGAGTGGAAAAGGAAATTAAATTTGAAGATTAGGGAATGTGAAAATATTGCAATCCCTGTGCAAATGTGGACATACATTTGGGATCAAGATTGCTCCAATTCTAATTAAATTTTGTTTTCCAATGTTATAAAACATGGTATCTTAGAGTCATTGGGTGTGGTACCTAAATTCATAATTTCTCTAGAGATCAAAAGTGTTATGCACGCAAAGGATGTACCAGGCTCTACAACAACACATAATTGGGTCGACTGGTTTTTACATTTTGAATATACTTTGATAAGGGTTTATGGAGCTAAGGTGGCACCCCATTGTTTACATTTGTATGTCTCAGATTGATTGGATTTCATGGAGCTCATGTGAAAAATTGATGTTATGGATTATGAAATGTTTATAAAGGACATAAAGGGCTCTGTAGTGAATCCCCAATGTTCTTTTGCTTATTTTAAAGTCACTGCCCTTGAAGGGTATGAAAAATTGGGCATTATGGTGAATAATCTTAGAATGCCTATTGATGAGATTAGAGTTTTTGATCTAGAAAGATTTGTGGCAGGAAAAAGAAGACAAAAGAACTTAGGAATCATACATCATGAATTCCTTTATAGAGATGATGTACTAAGGAATCTGATAAGTGATGAGGCTCTCATGGTTAGGAAAAAGGATTGGACAACTATGACAAATCTTGAGGAAAAGGTTATGAAAAGGAATTCCTTCTACATCAGTCCATACAATGAAATTGCAAACCCCTTGGAGAGGGCCTTTACCATGATAAGGGACTATCAGTTTGGTGAGTTTAAGATAAAGGTAAAGGAGGCTGTAGACAAAGTGCATGTCCTCATAGAGCAACAACAACAACAAGAAGATATGGATGTCCCAAAATGGCTTGAAGATGTTCAGGAGGTTAGAGAAGAACAAGTGGCAGAACATGTGCCAGGAAATCAGGAAGTTGAGTAGAAATTTCCCCTCCTCATGGATGTGCAGGATCATCATGGAAAAAATAGGCCCTTAAGTGGCAAAAAATTCAGAAAAATTATAGTTAGGCAACTTGACGTAAAAAATTGAATAAGTTATCTATATTATTTCAAAAATATGTAGCAAAATGAATGTAGTTTCTAAACTAATAGGTTTATTTTATTTATTTTTAAATCTATTTGGTGAAAATTTGAAATTTCACAGCAGTAGTACTTAAATTTTAGGGAAAAAATAAGAAGTAAGTGTTTTCCTGACCACCCTAACCACAATAAAATGATAATATTTTTTTATAATATTTTAGACATAAGTAGAGGAATCAAGTTCAGATGTGATGCATATTTTTTTGTAATTTTTTTCCAAGTAAATAATTAATTATGATTTTTTTATTACAACTTTTAAAAAATATAAAAAACTCGTATGTCTGACCACCTTAACTTGGTCAAAACTTCATGAAATTCAATCTTTCTTTTTTTAATCCTATAGTATGCAAAACATAGAATGTGATGCATGTTTTGGATTCCAAAAATGTGATATTGTTTGAAAACTATAGATGTTTATCAATTAGTCTATCAATCAGGACTTTAGTCGTAATTCAAATAGAAAATGAATAATAATTATTCATTAAATTCAAAGTAAAGCATAATTTATATTGGTGGAAAGATGAGAATATCCTTTAAAAACCCTTTTCATTTCATCAATTTTGGTTTTAAAAAAAGTCGTCAGCCACATACCCTACAAATACCCATCATATTGCCACTTTTTGGCCCATCATGATCCTGTACATACCCTCATATTGAAGAGACTCATAGTTTAGATGTTCCTCCTAACAGGATTGTCCAGTGGCAGTATAACAGAGAAAATGATGATGATCCCAAAATTAGGGAGTGTGATGAGTTTTTGGGTGATGATAAATTTGTGCAGACTAAAGAATTTCAGGAGTTTATGATTCAACAATGGAGTAAGAAAATAAAAGAGATATTAGAATCAACCTAAGTCAATGTTGAACCTTCTCATCAAGAGGAAGTTGAGAAAGTAGAGGAAGAGAAGATGAGGGCTGAAATTGCAGCTATTACTCCCATTGAAGCTCGAAGAATTGTTAAAGATAGTGGAATCATGTTATTACTAGGATGTAATATCACAACTTCCATAGCATATGATGTAGTTAGCATAGATCCTTAAGCTTTGATATTTGGAGATCAATTTGAGAATAAAATATTTGGTTCTAGATATAGTCCAAAGTTGCATACCCTTGCAATTTGATCTATGGCACCTAATACAAGCAAACATGAGGTTGCTAGGCCTATTGAAGAAGTCATTGGCTCACTAGTGGTCAAAAGAGATACTGACATAACTCCAATCCAAGCAGCTTAGTTAACTGCACATGCTGCAATGCTGAGTGTAGACACTACACATATCTCTTAGAAGAAATATGAATATTTGGTCAAAGAATATAATAAGACTTTGAATGAATTGAGTTAAATGAGAGCTACCATTCAAGCTACTCAAAGAAAAGTGACTCAACCTTCTTATTCTTTTTCATTTGATATATCTACACAAGATAGGGAGACTTTGGCACTTAGAATTGATGATTTGAAAGAAAGTTAGTTGCTATGAAGGAAAATGTTAGGTAGGCCAAATTGGAGATAGTTAGGGTGGCCAATGAAATTTTTGAGGATGCACTTAATCATAGGGTGACCAAGTTGCTCCATAAGGCTAATGATGTATGGGACATGTATAAAAACATTCATGAGGAAAATACAAAATATCTGCAAGTACATGAGACCTTTAGGAGTGAATGGAATAATTGGATTGCTAGGGTAAGTACTTTTAAAGAAATCATGCCAAAAATGAATGAGGATCTTGAGGCACCCACAAATATTCTTGACATCTTCAAAACTATTGACTCAATAAATAAGGTAACTACTTTCCATGGAAAGTTGGGTGTACAACTCCAAAATAAGTGGAAGATATTCAAGGAGATGGAGGATTGTGGTATGCCTCAAATATTGAATTCAAAAGGTGAATTGCATCCATTTGAAACCTGGAAGAAATATTTGGGAGGATTGCTTGAAGCAGCTATGATGCATTTGTCTGTCACTAATTACTTCTTGTTGAATTCAATCATTGATACAATGGTGGGAATTGAATAAAAAATGGATATATTTGTTAAGGAAGCCAAGATTTTAATTGATACAAGGTACTCCCAGTATACTACTAAGGTGCAAGATTTATTGAATGTTAAATGACCCACTAAAGAAGAATACAACATTTGGTTGGAGAGATACACAGAGTAAGGAAAATAATGGATAGGAGAGGAATAATACATAGTCTGAATAGAGTACAAATTAGGCTTTTGATATAACATGGTAAAATATTATTCTCTCCTCAAAACTCAAAGTGATTAGCATGTGATGCTAATGTGGATTAACACATTTTGACCTTTTTCTACCTTGCTTCATAAGTTTTTCTATTTTGATTTCCTTACAATTGGCATTTTGAGCATATGGAGAATATCTTGTAATTGTTGTAACAAACTAATGATGTCTTTTAAGGTGGGACCTATTTTTCATGAAGAGTTGAGGATAATTCCACCTCATGTTTATTTTCTCCACTTGAAGACTCAAGCATAACTAAGAAGGGAATATTGTTGCAAGTGGTCCTATGGGATCATGATATGTGTACTATCTAGTCAGAGACTTGTTTTTCTCCTTCATCTCTATAAGAAGGAATTTAGGACCAGAAGCACGAGAAAGTCATAATTTTTTTAAGTTGATACTATTAATTTTGTTAAGACAAATACAAAGGAAGTTATAGAGTCTTTGTTTTAAGTTTCTCTTGGAGTTCATATTTATGCATGTAAGACTGATAATGGTATAGCATTTATAGTATAGATTAATATCAGTTTTGTGGTTATTCTCTCTCCTTGTATGCATGTTATGGGTTATGATTGAAAGTAGTCAAGGCTTTCTTTCACTTGTCTCTATCATTATCCAAGGATGTTTAGTTTCATGTTTTCTTATTGATTCAATGAATTGATGTAAATGCTTATATGAGTTGATAACTTATAATTACTATGTGCTAGGATATTTGTAAGAAGTGATAATCCTGAATGTCACAGGGGAATGTTGTAATGCAATATTTCTTGGGGTTATATGTGTTATTATCTGAATTTTTATCAGGTTATGTCAAAAGGTATTGACTCCATGCTTGGGATAAAGACACTGGTTCATCTAGGGTATTAGTGTAACACTTATAGTGTTGATTCATTAACTACTCAATCTCTTAAACATAAAATTTTAGAGGAACACTATTGTTATTTGTTTTTTGGTGTCTTTTCTCTCATATCTGATATATATATAACATTGACATAATAAGCCGCCAACTTATTCAATGTTACTATTAAGTGGTATGATGACAAATCTGTTATTAACAATACAATTTGATTGTAATTGTGAAAGGTATTTAGGTATACATTGTGGGATCACCCTCCCAGGTTTTACAGAGCCCAAAGAGTAGGCATAGAAGTTTAGCAACCTCTATTCATTCATTGGCCAATCCCTTTAGAATTACTGATAATTGGAAATGGAAAAATCCGTAGGTACTTCTAGAGATCAGTTTGGTTCTTAAAAAATAACCAATAGATTGGTGACTCTACTGGGGACTAGCTAAGTCCAAAGTATCTAAGTTAGATTAGGTACAATTAGAGTCAATTGTTCATTGTGAATATTCCTTGCTGTTTAAGGAATAATCAGTTTTAAGTCTATTGCATTAGTCCCATCATACTAGGTCTTATGTGTCAGGTATTATTTCATTTCGCCACATTTTGTTGAGTAATGTTTAAAATCTTTTTTGGAGTAAAAAGTACAAAATCAAAGTGCAATCACTTTTTGTTTCCCAACATCCTAGGTTGCGACTCTAATTTCTCTAGTACCAATGTGAAGTTTAGTTCTAAAAAAGAAAACAACAAGAAAGATTTTGAAATACTTGACATTATGAGGAAGACTAGAAGTTATGTGAAGAAGCATCCTAAGAAGAAGGAAAAATTTGAACCTACAAAGGAAAAGCAACCTGAATGGGTCAGGAAACATTCTAAATCAAGTAAGTCTGTTGATTCCCATCCTAATGTATCTCCTAATTTTCATGTTGATATAAGTAGTGTTAGTGTCCATGAAGAAGGGTATAATGTTCAAGAGTCTAACATAGACTAGGGAATTTTTCCAATAGAATAAGTTTTTGATAGTGAGTTAAATATCTCAAGAGAGGAGGATAGATGGGAGTTTTGGGGAAATAATAAGAATTTCTCTGAGTCTTCAACCCTGAGAATTGGTTCTATTTTCAATGGAAATAATTTTAAGACATGAGGTAAATCCCTTGATGAGCCAGTTCAATTTTCTCTTGAGGAAGACCATGTCGACCAACCTTGTTTTACTCTTGCCCTGAGTGAACATGGGGATATTATGGAAAATGAGGAAGATATAGATAATGAAATGAAATAAATTGAAGAAGAGGAGTTAAGATTCCAAGAACAAGAAGGAAAAAGAAAGAAAGATTTGAAAGAAAAGGAAGATAGGATTAGAGCTAAGCAACTTGAGAGAGATGCTAGGAGGAAAAAATTGGAGAAAATGAGAGATGGCCGCAAGGCATAGAATATTTGAAGAACATCTTTTTAAAATGACTGATGATATTCTTGGATCAACAGTCTCATTGGGAACTTTGACTACTGGTACTTATACAACATATGTTTGAACCACTAGAGCCTCAGATCCTCCTGTTATTATTAAGAAAACATCATTTGTAGATCATGGAAAGAGACCTATTGACCAACCCAAGAAAACTACATTTAAAACCAATGATAAAACTAATAATTCATCTACTGAAATCCCCACAAACAAAGCCAAAGTTGATTTGACCCCATTTGATACATCTCTAGATCCTGAGATATTAAGGTTGTAGTTGGAAAGGGAAAAGCTGAGAGAAGATTTGAAGAAAGCTAAAAAAATATCTTCTAATGTACAAATGGCAAGGAATATTATATTCCTTCAAATTTCCACCCATATTCCAGAAGCTTCAAGCTCTAGAGAAATTGATAGTGAGTTGCAAAAGATAAAATATGATGGGAAAACTCCTGACAGAAGTGGTGGTGGAGATGGAGGAGGTGGTGGTGGAGGAAAGAACAATAATGATAAGTATTATTTTGAAGATGATGAGGGAGGTAAGAAATGGGGAGGTGATGGTGTTCAAGTGGAAAGGAAAAGGATGGTAGCCACTCTGATAGAAGGAATGATGATGAACATAGAGCTGATCATAGGAATAGACATACTAGGAGGCCACTCCAAGTAGACATATACCAACAGTTGTGTTTCATCGGAATACCTGGCTATCCTAACCCATTTCCTAAAGATTTCAGGCTTGCTCTAGTCAAATTGTTTGGAAATAATGCTCTAAGTGGTGAAGACCACCTCAAATCATTTGCGAATGTTATGGATGGTTTTGAGGTAGAAGTGGAAGATGTCATGATGAAGTTATTCATGCAGTCTCTTGTTAAGGATGCAAGAGAGTGGTACATGAGTTTACCTGCTGAGAGCATTGGCTCTTGGGAGGAGTTCAAAAGGGTTTTTAGAGAAAAATATGGTGACAAGACTGATTCAAGTTTTCTATTGAATCAATTCAATAATATTGTAAAAGGATCTAATGAATCTATTGCTGAGTTTAATACAAGGTTCCAAAAGGCTAGAAAAAGGTTGCCTCCTCATCTACACTTAAATGATCATGTATGGTTGGTAAATTACTGTAATGCTTTTGATGTGAAAATGAGTTATCATTTTCTAGATAAGTGTCCTCAATCTTTAAGAGAATCTTTTAAGATAGAAGAACATATTGAAAATATCAGCAAAACAACTAGTAAAGTTGGAAGATGAGATGATTTGAGAATTTTCAAAATTTCAAAAAGGGAAGAAAAGAGTTCAAGCACTAAAGGGGGAAAAATTGAGGACAAGCTTGATAGCTTCATGAAAACTATGAATGATAAAATTGAAAGGAAAGAGAAGGCCCAACGAAAAAATTACCAAAGGAATGAAACCCCTAGGTTGCAAGACCACCCTTACAATACCAATTGGTATAATGGGAAGCCTATCTCAAATAATCAGAGAAATTCCTAAAACAAAGGTCCTCCAGACCCTCTCCAAAAGAATTTAGGAAATTTTGTTGAGGATACTCCTTGGTGTATGACTTGCCAAATGACATATTCCTCACAACAATGTGTAGTAGCACAGATGGTGGAAGTAGAAGATAACATACTTGAGGAGTGTGATCAACAAGATCAAGAAGAGGATGATGTACTTATGATTATGGGTGATTTTGATATTGCTTACAATGAATGCTCTTCTGATGAAGATTCTTATGAAGTAGATGTTGACAATCAACTTGGCAAATTGCTAATGCATATCATCAGCAAGTTCTTTTTAATGAGGATGACACTAGTGATGTTGAGGCTTACAATTTGGAGGCGATTGAAGATGGTGTCTCATTAAGAAGACATTTTGCGAAAGAAATTGCAAAATACAATGTGGTCTTAGCTGCTCAAGCTGGGAGTTCTTATCACTTAAGAAATATAATGGTTGGAGGTGAAAAAAGTAATCTTGCCAATTTGTTTATCAAAGAACATAATGCTAAGGGAAAATAACATGAACCTGATGAAAAAATAGAAGTTTTCAAAGATAAAGAAGGTAAGGGAGATAAAATTTGGGCCAAGAGAATAGGCAAGTCAAAAGCTACTCTTGGACACAAATTTTCTGTTGAAAAATCCAAGACACAGAAGCAAGTCCCTGAAGCCATGAGGAAAGATACTAAAAACAAGGATGAAGCAACTAGAAATCAACAAAGGGAGAATAACAACAAACAAGGTATGCCTTCAATTTAATTTCCCATGTATACTCATGTTGATATGTTTTAGTTACTTAGCCAAGTTAAAGTATTTGTACCTTTTCTTGAAATGACGAGGATAAAGGAACATAAACAAAAGGAAATGACCCTTATCATAGGTACTGCTATAACCAATAATGATTTAGTGGAACCCACTCCTTCTAAACTAAGTGATAAGGATAAGAAAGGTAAGGAAGTTGAAGGAGTAATTTCTAAGATTGCCCACATTTTTCTTGGAAATTCTATGAACACTTGTCTAGATAAGATAGATCTATTTTTTCTTACCTTGATAGTTGGGGGGAATTTCATAAAGAATTGTATTATTGACTCTGGTGCATCAAAAAATATCATGCAGTTAAAATAATGGATGAATTAGGGTTAAAAGTTGATCACACTCATGGTAAGTGTTATGACATGGATGTGAGAGAGGTCCTTATGGTAGGTGTGATAAATGAGCTTCCGTATAGATTAGCAGCTTTCCTTGATAAAGAGTTTAAAATGAGTGTGGTAGTGGTTGATATTCCACCTAATTATGGAATGTTATTATCATGAAAATGGAGTGCATTTATGGGAGGTAGTATGCAGTGTGACATGTCTTATGCCACATTTCCCATTGATGGTAGGAATATCCTAGTAATGAGAGAGTCTAGGGTCCCACATATGTTGGAACATGTCCTTGAAGATGACACAATTATTTTCATAGATACTGACATTGGTGGGTTCAAGGCAGAAGAAGCACTAAGAGAGATTGAAAGATGTCTTGCACCTATAGAAAATGAAGTTTCAAGGATGTATGATAAAGAAGGACTATGGAAAATGTACTTCAATGGTGCAAGCTCTAAAGAAGGATTTGGTGTAGGGATTTTATTAGTATCACCTACTAGAAATACTTATAAGTTCTCTTTTACACTATCTTTTGTTTGTACAAATAACGTAGCAGAATATGAAGCCTTGTTATTGGGATTGAGACTTACTGAAAAACATGGAATCAAAAAGCTAATGGTAATTGGTGATTCTGAGCTTGTCATATCCCAAGTAAGAGCTAAGTATGCTTGCAAGAATAACAGATTGAGGCAATATCAGAATGTTGTCTGGGATTCCATTGAACAATTCGATGCTTTTGGAATTGACTAGATGGAGAGAGGACATAATAGAGTGGCTGATCTATTGGCTAATATTGCATTGAGACCTGATGATATAACTTTCATAAGAGTTTCAAAGGTTGAGATACAAACAAGGCCCTCTATCCCTGACAATGTATACAATTGGAAAATTTTTAATGATGATGAGGATATCCTTAGATTCCTAAAATGTGCTGATAAATATGAAGGTTAGGAGATTGATTTTAATGGATTTGTAGAGAATACTGATGGACAAGACAAAGTGTTTGGAAAAGAGGTCATCCAATTAAAAACAAACAAAATACTTAAAGGCCTTGTAGCTCTTGAAAGGGTCTTTGATAGTCAAGATACCAGTAAGGCCAAAACAATTACTGATCACCCAGAAGACTTAGAAGAAGTGAACTTGGGAACTAAAAATTCCCCAAAGAAGGTCTATATAGGAAAGAAGATGGAAACAAAGGTGAAGGAAATGCTAATTGCCTTGATTAGAAAATATAGGCATGCCTTAACTTGGTCATATGATGACTTGAAAGCTTACAAGGAGGAACTGTTTCAACATGAAATTCCTTTAAAAGGGGATGCAAAACCCTTCAGGGAAAAGAAAGACCAATTAATCCTACTTTAGCTCGCAAGATACAAGAGGATTTGATAAAGTTGAGGGAGGCTGGTATTATAAAACCCATTAGAAATTATTCATGGGTATCCAATCTAGTACCAGCGAGGAAAAAAATGGTGACATAAGATTGTGTGTCAATTTCAGGAACTTGAATGTATCCTCATTAAAGGACAATTATCCCTTACCGAACATGGAGGCCATGTTACAAAAGGTAACTAGTTGTGAGCTATTGTTAATGATGGATAATTTCTCAGGATATAATCAAGTAAAAGTGAAGGAGTCTAAGTAGTACAAGACTACATTTACTACCTCTTGGGGTACCTATGTATATGTAAGGATGCCCTTTGGCTTAACAAACACTGGTGCCACTTTTCAAAGAGCTATGGATATAGCTTTCTTAGATTTTATTGATTTATTTATGGTTGTATATCAAGATGACCTAACGAATTATTCTAGGAAAGAAGAGGATCATTGCATGCATTTAGAGAAAGTTTTTGTCAGGTCATTAGAATATGGAATATCTTTGAATCCAAAGAAATGTGCCTTTGGGTTCACCAAGGGAAAACTGCTAGGGCATATAGTGTCCAAGGAAGGAGTAAGGATAGACCTTGAAAGAGTAGCAACTATTGAAAATATTCCCAATCCAAAGAATGCCAAGGGTATCTAGTCATTTTTTAAGAAACTAATTTTTTTGAGAAGATTTGTAACCAACTTTACATAAATTACAAGACCTATTTCCAAAATGTTGAAGAAGGGTGAAAAGGTACTTTGGAGTGAAGAGCCTAGTTAGGCTTTCAAAAAGATAAAATAAGCTATTAAAGAGGCTCTAGTTTTGAAGTCTCCTAACTTCTCTCAACCAATGCATATTTTCTCTTTTGCTTTTTTTCATACTATTGCTACTATTTTACTACAAAAAAATGAGAAAGGTTTTGAACAACCAATTGAAATTTTTAGCAAATATTTACAAGCTGTAGAAGAATAATGACACTACTAAGAAACAAGCCTATGCTTTGGTGAGGGCTGTAAATAATTTTAGGACTTACCTACAAGGGGCTACAATTATTTCTTTTGTACCAAGTGCAGTTGTGAAGGAAATTTTTACTCAACATGAGACAATAGGAAAAAGGTGTAAATGGATCAATAAGATCCATGAATTCAACATTGAGGTTCAGATTACCAAGTTAGTAAGAGGAGAGGGCCTAGCCAAGTTGATGGAAGAAGCCAATTTGGAAGATAATCAAGTTAATCAAATTGAAGTAATTGATGTTGCACCTCTTTGTGCTATGCAAACATGCAGATGGTACAAAAGAATTATCCAGTATCTGCACACTTTACAATGTCCTACTAATATGGCTGAAAATGAAAAAAGAACATTAAAATTGCATGCCATCAAGTATGTGATTATTGACAATGAGCTATGGTGGAGAAGCTTGGACAGAGTGCTTCTGAAGTGTGTAGATGGAAAATGAGCATTGAAAATTTTGGAAGAAATGTGCAATGGGGTGTGTGGTGGTCATTACATGGAAAATACTACTGCACACAAGATTTTAAGAGATGGATTCTGGTGGCCTACTATTTTTAAAGATGCTCACAAGTTTGTTAAAACTTGTGACACCTTTCAACGATTCTCAGGAAAACTGAAGTTTTGAAGAAATATACCACTTAGACCTATGACGGTTGAAGCCCCTTTCCAACAATGGGGAATTGATTTCATCAAGGAGATACCAAAAAAATCTAGTGGAGGTCACTCATGGATTCTTGTTGCCACCGATTATTTTACAAAGTGGGTGGAAGAAATACCTACAAAGAAGGCAACAAGCAAGGTGGTAGTTGATTTTCTATTGAATAATATTCTTATTATATTTGGAGTCCCTCAGAGAATTATCTCAGACAATGCTATGTGTTTTAGGTTAGATGAATTCAAGGAATTTTGTGAAAGGCATGGCATACAATTTTCTTATTCTTCACCTTACCATCCTCAAAGAAATGGTCAAGATGAGCCTAGTAATAGGAGCTTGATGAAGATAATCAAGAGAATTATGGAAAGAACAAAAAAGCCTGGGATTCAAAATTAAAATTGGAACTCTAGGTAGATAGAGTGACTATGAAGAAGGCTACCGGTTATTCACCATTTGGCTTAGTATATGGTCTAGAGGAAAGATTTCCACAAAATAACTTACTCAAAATGTACAAGTTTGTGCAAGAATATGATGAAGAAATCTGTGATGATATGCAACATAGGATAAATAATTTGGTGTAGTTGGATGAGTCTAGGAGGGAAGCTCAAGCTAAAAACTTGAAGATGCAATTGTAGGTTAAGCACTTATATGATAGAAAAGCTTCTCCCAAGAAGTTTGAAGTTAACAACATGGTGTAAGCTTGGAATGCAAGAGCTTAGGATAAGGGAAAAAATAGAAAATTTGAAGCATTATGGATTGGCTCTTATTTGATAGCCAACACTCATGGAGAAGATTCATATTTTCTTTAGAGCCTGATAGGTGAACTTTTTGAACTGTCAGTACGTGGAAAGTTCTTAAAGCCATACTTCTCCTGAGTATGTTATCTTCCATGTACGTTTCTTTTTTGTATATTATGTATATAGGTGTGTTTTCTTTTTGTTTTGTTTTGGGTCTTGCTACCTTGTCTAGGTAGTTCCTCGGTTTGGGTTATTTGGTTTTAATCCACATTTTGGTCTACTTCAACCTAAGATTCTTGAGATCTTGCCATGCCTGCAAGAGGCATACATCCCTAGTCAGAGCCACTGATGGAACCTTAATTCTCATGTCCCATATTAAAGCCTTGTTGCATTTAGGAAGGCTTTAGGATTTGTTTCCTTGAAGTCACTTAAGCATTCTATTTTGTTGTTGACTCCCTATTGCCCATTGCCAGTCGCTATTTTAAATTTTTTTCTATTAGGCAACCGGTTCCCTTGTCATGGGTCCAGAAAGATTTGTTATAATGACTTTAGGGGTTCTTAAGTATTTTTCTATCTATTGTATCATCCTAGGGAAGTCCCCTTTCTTAAAACAACTTATGAGCACATGCCTAAATTTTTTCACTTAAGTTCAACCGGCCTTATATCCTTATCACTCATCGCTAAGCACTTTTGAAAAATATATGTTTTAAATCAAAGACAAGTGATGAGATGATATCTCTTTGATATTTCTCATCACAAATTGTTCCTTGAATTCCTGATTGCAAATAGCGATGAGCGAGGTTCTTAAGGGATTGCTTATCGCTAATGATTTTTGAATTCTTAAAGTTGTAATAGTGATAAGTGATGACCTCTGAATTTATGATCCTAGTTTCATCGCTCATCGCCAATATGTTACGAAGAGATTGTTTTAAATTAGTGATGAGCAAGAAGATGAGTTCCCAATTGCATCATATCTCATAGATTTTTTTAGGTGCTAAGAGTCGATTTAGTGATGAGCTATATGGTCCCTTTTAAGAAGTTTTCTCTGACTAACTTGATTACATCCTATTTGTGATATATTTTGTGCCATTTGTTATGCCCTCAGCACACACACCCCATTCAGAACAGGGAACCTCTTTTCTTTCCCCTTGCTAGGTTGTTTTGTCACCATCCCATTTTGCGTGCCCCTATTTTCGGTGTCCTAAGTGGTCAACACACCTCCAAAGTATCATCTTGAGCTGACCATGTTTCGTCTTGCCCAATTTGGCTAAGTCCTAGTGCCTTGCGGAGTCTCCTTAGCAGTTTGCTCCTGCAAGCGGCCTTGGGGCTAGTCAGATCCGCTTTGCTGGGTTTCCCTAGCCGAGTTTCCTCCTTGTGTTTGCCGTTCCCAATGGCGAAAGGCTTCTTCCTTCCTGGGCTCCAGAGCCTGGCACCCTCTTTGCCACCAGTTTAACTTATGCAAAATTCAGACTACCCTTCCTCTTGCCAGGTTTGACCCTCCAAACTTCTGTGTCCAGAACTTCGTGATGATTTCACCATTTGAAAAGGTGAACTAATGCCGGATACCCGCCATCCAGGCCCCAATTTCCCCTTTTTTGCCAGTGGTTTTTGAATAGAATTTTAAAGCGGCCACTGCCTCACATCTTTCTGGCCCCTGGACCTCCCGCCGTTGTCCAAGAATTTAAATCCACCAACCAACCTGCTGGCCATACTTGCATTAAATGAGGATATTAATTGTTATTGAGGGTATAAATAAAGGGGTCGACCTATCATTTTCATTTGTCAGGTTTTCCAGAAGAGATCAGAGTGCTTGCTAGAGGAGATTGGTGCACCCATTGCCTACTACCCTCGCATCCGAGATCATCATTCAACTACCCTTAGTGGATTTCATGTCTTCTCTCATCGGACTCTCGAGGTAGGTTTTCCGTTTGCTCTCTTGAGGGGTTTTTTATAATTTTAACACCTAAAATGATGAATAACATGGGTTAAAAATGCTTTAATTAGCTAAAACATGTTAAAACACATAAAACCTATATCTTGGAATTTTCAAAAAACCTCCAAAATGCCCTCTTAGTCCGATCTGGAACTCGACCTTGTCGCGGTTGTTAGTCACCGAGGGGCGTTTACGTCTCCCGGGCCCGGGTCTTCCTTCTGCTACTGGTGAAACCTTAGTAAACACTTTTTACAAATGATCGCACCCTCTTTCGGGCCCACCAACCCGAACCTCTATCGTTCGATCGTCGTGAATGCAAAATTCAAATGATGAAACTTGGCGTCTGTTTTGGCTTCCCAGACTCAAACATTGAACCGTGACATCCATACCCTCACCGGGCTTTGCCATTTGGGATTCCATCCCACCTTCGCTGGTTCAAAAGGGAAAACACGCCCACCTTTCTGACCTCCGGGCTCTGCCCTCATGTTTACCAAATGAAAACTTAATGAAGCAAATCTGATGTCCAAGCTTGAAGTTGGGTTCAATTCGTTGGGCTACTCTCTCCGGACTTCCATCCGTTGCCCGCCATTCTGAACGGCGAAAACATGATAGCCTCCCACCCATTCAGGCCCAAGTGCCTCAAAATATAACTGAATATCGGTTGTCCTTGGCCCACCCAGGTCCTGGACCTTGGAGTTCCATCCCTGAAACTTCATTTCTTATTGGCTATTTCAAACAATGAACCCCTGACAACTTTCTGGGCCTGAACCTCTAGGAGCCCCAAAAGTGACCTAAATGACTTCAAAATTGAAAACTAATGCCTACCCACATTCTCAAATTTGGCCCTCTTCAACAAAAGCCTTTCAAACTATCAAAATGTGAAGACAGGAGAAACCACCCGGATCACCTCGACCTATTTTCCCTTTCAAAACAACATTCCTGCCAGGGAATTCCACCCCCCCTGAGGCCAGATTGTCCGAAATCCTTTAAAAAGTAACTAACAACATCTAAAATGAAAAGGTTTAACTTCATTAACCACATGATGTTTAATTGGATTTAGTCAGCAGGATTTTGACTAAGGCTAATGCTTTTATAAACAATTGTACTCATTATGTCCATGTCTATAGGATATATGGAATTAGGTGCAGGACCCTTAGGGGAAACTACAGAAAGGGACAAAGGAAAGAAATCAAGAGAGACTCCTCATGGGAAGGAGGATAAAGACCAGATGAAGTTACAGTTCCAGAGTGAACCTCTACATTCGAAAATTGCCATAGACTAGAAAGAAATCACAAACACCAATATTGGCCATTGAATTTAAACAAAGGGTTAGAATTCACCCAAAGACTAAAAATGCTAGATTAATTAGGCAAAGTGGAATTGCAAAAGCTACAGGCTTCCCCCCATCTCTCATTGCCCCTGAACTAGTCATGGCCTATCGAAAAGCCTACTAGCCTGAGACAAGGACCATCGTTGACAGATATAGGAATATTCTTGCTGACATGTCAGTTGAGGGAATCACAAAAACTTTCCACATTCCTACCTTTGAGGAAATGGAAGTGCCCACGATGGAAGAGGGAAAGGCGACTTGGGATGAAGAACTGATGGGTTGCAAAATGTTGATAAACCAATTCTGGCTCAAGGAGAAAAGAGGCAATGCTGTAAAGGTCCCTCAAGAACTCTTTTGAAGCGATTTCCATGAAGACTACCATGAGCTAATCACCATGTTGAGCAGGGTAATGGGCCTTCTTTTTGCCACATTTTTTCAAGAATGGATGGTGTACTTTGTTGAAAAAATCCTCCATGGGAACAAAGATGTCACCACGAAAGCCTCATTCTACTAGGGAGGCATCATTAGCAACTGTTTCCATGAGAAATTTATGAATGTAAAAAAAGAGCTCCAAATTCTACATGACCTCCTATTTGGTCTATTCACTAGCAGAACAAAGGCAGTATAGTGGACTATTTGTGGCATTTGAAGAAGAGCCAGGCCAGAGACTGAAAGCCTATGACCAATATCCCCAGCTCCATTTCAGAAACTTTAAGGAGTACTACAGGGTGAATGACACCTTTATTGGTCATATTATCCAGTTGCTCAAAGGGGATTTTGAGAGGAGGGTCTCTCATAGCGCACAAAAATTCATAAAGCAGTACGCTTTCCTATTCCTACAATTTCCCAAATTCACCTATATTCGTGCCTAGGGTTTGACTAAAACACCGAAAAAGCTATCTCGATACCCCAATGACCAGATTATACTATTGGAACTCTCCCAACAGCTACAACATGTGCACACCATCCTCAACAACAAACATTTGGCAAGGATCTCTTATCCCTTGAACTTTAGTCAGGGCATGTATAAATTGCAAACTTTCGAGTGTGCTAGGAACTTAGAAAAGGAAATGGGAGAATACTACTTCCGACTACACATTGCTTGCCCACAGGTGGACCCGTATGGACACATGAGAAAAGCGCTGGGACTAGAGTATGACCACTGCATCATGTTGAGGATTTTTGGGTGAATTTCCACAATGAAAAAGAGGTGCGTGCTAGGCACTACATGAGGATGAATGCATACTTTGTAAGGAGGGTGCAACTATTCCCTATACCAGATCAAGTTGAGAAAGATCAAAACATAGTTATGGATAATAGGTATAATGTAGTCTCCAACTTACCACTGCCCGCAATTGATTGGGATGAACAGGAGGTCGATGAACTCAACATCATAACCAAACCCATCATGGCCTGGAATGAAGAATGGGTTAAAAAACAAGTGGCCTAGCTAAAGCAACAACGAGTGGTCCTAACACATGAATGGCTAAAGAGTGAGCCCAGTACCACCGAAGATGTCACCGCCACAACTTCAATAGGCAGGACATCCATATCTCCTCCACTCACCAAGTCAAAAAAGAGGAAAGGGACCGAAATGAAGTAATCTCTAGATCCAAAAGTGTACACCAAAAAGGATTCAAGGGGCTCACCTTCTAAGAGACCTATACAAACAGGAAGTGTTGCAGAAAAACCTACAATTTAGGAAGGTGAGGAAGCTAGAACGGATCAGCCAAAACTTCTTCTGGCTCCCCCTGTCTCGACCACCTTAGCATCTATTTCCCAAGCAATGATCACCACATCACCTCCTATAGTGGATATCTCAGTCCGTCTCACACATTCCCCCTAGCTAGGCCCATAATAGTGGTTGAATCTTCCTCCATCGTGACTACTCCACCTTCCTCCGCCGCCATGTTGCCTACTACAATAGCGACAACACTAATGCATGCACTAGCATTATTGGAGGCTTTCTCATGGCATATGCAAAAAATATCCTTCGAGCTCTCCCAGATCTTCATGGACCCCACCATTTAGACTACCTTAGCAGAGGTCCTTGCCATTGCCATGCCCTCATAACCTCCCATGGGACCATCAACAATGGAGGCCACAATATTAATTTTCGAGGAGTGGGAGAGACGTGAACAAGAAGCCTCGAAGGCAAGTGAAGAGGAGGCCAATGAGTACCATGAACACTAGGAGTATGAACATCAAAAAATCAAAATGGTGGCCTATGAAGAGGGAGGAATGTGCTCTTCCGAGAGCAGAGATGAGGAGGAGGATGCTGGTGGTAAAGTCATCGTACAAAATTTTGATGATGATCTTGAAGAAGAAATGGCCAGACAGCTGAAACATGATGAGGAAGAAACAAAAAGGTCACCTTCTAGAGAAGGGAAGGAGGACAATAGGACAATGAAAAATGTAGAAATCCCTATAGGGGAAAAACAACTAGAGATTGTGCCACCTCCTCCCAGAAGAGAAGAAGATATAGAAGAAGACAAGCCCTAGGAGTACATGCACAAGGAAAAATAGATTGGAGAAATAAAGGAGAAGGAAATTAAGACAAAGGAAAGTCCTTGAGAGATCAACTACTAGGTCTCCCATCAAACGCCTCACATTCATCCAGGACTTTGACAAAGAAGAGGGAGACAACACCAAAATGAAAGAAAGGACTACCACAGGTGAATAAATGGAGATCCAAATAGGGGAGGGTGAAGGTGATCAGGAGTCACCAAAAGGGAAGTCTACCATGCCCGAATGGCTAGGGAGGTAGCTTGAGAAGAAGACTCCTGCTCCTAAGGATCTGAGAGCGAGGCTAGAGGCCATCCTAGCCCAAGAAAAAATATCAACCAGGAAGGAGAAGAAGCCCAAAATTAGATCCAAGGTAACAATGGATGCTTTCAGGTCTCAAACTGTATAGATGGAAACACCTATGGTAGGCCAGGAGGGTGTAAGCTATAATGTTTCCACCATTAATTTGGAAACTACTACTAGAGAAAAAAAGGTGGGACATCTTGAAGAGTTAGTGGCTATACTGGTACACCTGATACAACAAGAAAAGGTCTCAAAGGATGAACTTAAAGCACAGGTGGTTGCCTTAGTGAATTTGTTCTTTGGACAGCAGTTGGGGTGGCTGCTTTGATGAAGTAGGAGGGCAACCCTATTATTAGTGAAGAGATCCTGGAGGAATAGCTACAATAGAAAGAGTAGTCAACAAAAGACAAAATGCTATAGTGTTGTCATACAAGGACAAAATAGGGAAGAGACAAGAATCTAATTTTAAATTGTAATATATTTGGGGGTAGGTGAAACCCTATTTTCTAGTGAATCTTTGCCACACAATGAAAATAAATCTTGGCCATTCATTTAGCTTTTTGAAAACTAGAAATAGGGGGTCTCCTCTCATTTTCAAAGAGAGTTGAGTTGCTGTAAAGACATGCTGCTGAAATTTATAATAAAAATATATTGACTTGGTGTATTTTCTGATTTTCCACATGTTTCATGGTTCAATCTCCATTGTTAGATGCTTTAGTTAGATTTATATTACTATTTTAGTTAGATTCAAAGTGCTTAGATAGACTTTAGTCATGTTGTTTTGTGGTTGTAGAAATTTCTGCTGTGTTGATTCCTTCTAGCCCATACTTTTTGCTGTTTGTTGTTAGTAAATGGCCTTGTAAAGTCAGCCTGGGCTGAAATTTGAAGTTTCTCTTTAAATATTTATCTTTATTCATGCATCTAAATGGTGGATGAATGGTAAAATATCTGTAGACCTTTGAAGATAGCACATATTTCATGATACAGTAGATTTCTTGGTTAAGTGGAATTCTGTTTGAAGGGAGTTGTCTATAGCAGAACCTCCATGATCACTGTTCACAATTAGTTGCAGATCCAAGAACCTACTCTCTTCCCTACTCTTTTTTTTCCTTTTTTTAGAAATAGTTTGTGCTAAGGTTCATTGCACATTGTAAAGCCAAACTTAAAGAAAACATTGAAGTTTCAGATTGCTGTTTGAACCTACAGCAAATGGCACCATAACTCCCACTTCAGAAACTTCAAAATTTAAGTTCCATTCCACATCTAGCTACGTAATCCCACCTCGTGATTACCAACAAAATCACATCAAATATCAATTGAGGAATTCCATGCAAGTCATGACCTGACACCCGAGAGACCTTGGGATAGTGTTATGCAATCTGATTGTGGAAGACTATCTTTCAAGAGAGGTAGTGCACCTATGCATTGCCTGTGTTGAGAAGTACATAGAAAACACATCAACAAAACTGGCGCTAGAAGGAGGGCCTTTTGAAGCTGGATCAAATCGGATCATTCTCCCTAGAAAGATTATAGAGAGTTCTATGGTCGACACAAAACAAAGGAGAATTTCAAGAGTTGTAGCCCCCCATAAGGGAAAAATGAACTAAGGGAGAGGACACTGTGTATTCCTCTTCTTCTGCCCCACCCACTTCCCTTCCACTTTCACCTTCATTTGGCTTGTGTTCATCTTCCACCCGGCCATATGAAACTGCTTTTCTGCCTCTTGCTTCCGATAGCTAGGAAGTTGCTTCTCTCCCGGCCCTGTCAGCTCAGGGTGTAGTCCAAACAGCCATAGCCCAGGCTATTGTCTTACTACAGGTACAACTCCATATTGCTACTCTTCAAGAACAAATACCACCTCCACCTCCTACCATGGCTTGGTTGCCACAAAATTCTTTGCCATTGCAATTCAGCGCTTACCATGACATGCCCAAGAATCTGGAGGGCTTCTGTTCAAAGTTCAATCCTCGTGACCCACAAAGGATGGAAGAAGAATATATCAAAATATTTGAAACAAAAATTATAGATATGCAAATTGGTCATGAAGAGGTTGCATGCTGCCTTTTTATGTACTCATTGGGTGAGGAGGCCTTTTATTGGTACATCAATTTGCTGAGGGGATCCGTTACCTCATGGGGCCTCATGAAGAATGCTTTCCTGCAAAAATATAAGACCTTGATCAGCCCCTCGGAGTTATACAGGCAGTTTATGTCCATCAGGAGGGAAGTTAATGAACCCATTGGATCCTTTAATGACCATTTCCATCGTGCCTTCATAAGGCTTCAAGACCCATACATTCATAATGATGTCGTAGCCCTCCTAGTCTACTATGCGGCATTGGAAAACCTTACGTCAGCTTTGTTAAAGAGGATGTGTCTGCCACTCACCTCATTAGTAACTGCCTGTGCAGAGGTGGTTGTTGCTAGTGTAGATCTAGGGCATAACATCTTAGGTCTGCTACCTTCATTGGGACCAGTAGCTCATTCGATGCAAGTTAGGGGCTTAATCAAGCATTCGCTCATAAGACCCCTCTTATGAACCAGGTGCCCCAACTGCCCATTGTTCTGCACCCCAAATAGCCAATGAACTATGCACCTTTTATGCCTTCTTATTTGTAACCTCAACAACAACAAGCCTACTCTTAGCAACTGCAAGCACCATTGGGACCAAAATTCCCCCCTGTGCATCAAAATCAGCTGGTGGCCTAGCCTATCTTTTTCCAAAACCTAGTGCCACAACCGGCAGTGCTGAGAGGGAAAAATTGGAAGAGCTAACCAAGATGATCAAGAAAATGTCTACAAAAATGACACACTTAAAGAATCAAAATAATCAGTTACAAGCATCCCAACATAGCATCTAGGCTAACTTCAACTGAGAAAGCCAGGATAACAGGGATGGTAGAGACAACCGGGAGGCAAGCACTTCTTCCAGGCCAAATTATGATAGAGGAAAAAATTAGAATCAAAACTTTGAAAGGAGACCTTCTCAGAGGAAGAATTGCACATGGAATACAAAGCTTAATAACGAAGGTGTCCCTACTCCTCTTGATCATCCAACCAACAATGAAAGAATGACTAGTGGGGCGTACCTTGTTGAGGAAGCCTTTTCTAGATGGTGTTGAATTCACAAGACCAGTAGACACTCTAAGTTAGATTGTCTTGAATTCCAGACAGCTGAATTTTTTTTCCAAATTGAGGTCCAAAATGTTGTTGATAGTATCGATTGCAGAGACATCGTTCTGTTTGAGACTTATGAGGTCGAGCCCACCCACATTGAGGGAAAAGAGGTGCAAGAGGTAAGTAACGAACAAAATTTGGCTCATATTTTCGATTCAGTAGATAATGGTCCACTATATGAAGTAGAATTACATATAGATGAAGTTCACATGTTCCACCAAAGAGCAACTCCCTACTTCCTTAGGAATAGATAGGTGGGTGGACCCTTTAGGACTTCTACTCCTCCAAATAATTTTACTACCTTGCCTGACCCTAATGCCAACAATAATCCTAGGCTTCCCCATGTGGCCACCCAATATCTCAATAAGGATAGGCCCCAAAATCAGTCACAGAACCCGCCCTAAGGCCAACCCAAAAATTAGTCAAGTCAAAGGGAAGTACAACCTTCTAGCTTTGCAATAGATAGGGCCTTTAGTTCTAAGATTGAACAGATGGGTGAATATGTGGCAGAAGAGTTCAAGAAAGTAAAAATTAGTTTATCTGCCTTCGAACTACTCAAAGTCCCTGTTGTAAGGCATGCCTTTTTTAGGGTACTCAATGGGACCCCATCCTCTAACACAACACAAGAGGCATTAGCTAAAAGAGTCACCTTTGAAGAACCTAGGAAAGAACCTGTGATACAGGATAACACAGAGAAAAGGAAGGATGTTCCCTCAAAACAGTCTATAGGTAAACAACCGGAAAAGGAACCAGACCAGAAAAATAGGAAGATTTCCAAGGATCAGCCATCTAGACAGATTAAGGATAAAACTAGCGATATAAACAAAGCTTAAGTAGCTTAGGTAGACACATCCTTGGGCCTCTTCCAAGGAAGATTGGAAACTCCTCCTTTCCTTACCACCATTTGGATATTTAGGAAAAACTTGTATATTTTCTTGCTTGATTCAGGAGCGTTTGCCAATGTTATGCTTCTAGTAGTATGCAAAGCTCTTGGGATTACCCCCACAACCTCAAGAAGGAAAGTGACCTAGTTGGAAAAAATAGAGATCAACATCGTGGGAGAAATGAATTGGATCCCAATGCAAATTGTTGTAGATCCAAGGATACAACAAGTCATTGATAATCAAGTGGTTGATATCCCCAATGCATACAAGATCATCTTAGGGAGGGAATTCACTAAAACATTGAATGGATACGTTGCCATAGACCACTCTCACATGTGGCTTCCATGGAAAGGGCTGCTAAATCAGATTCGTATAGACCATGAGCCTTGTATGAGATACATGATCACAGAGTACAAAAACTTGAATGAGGTGTTGTTTTTTGAGACAAGATTGGGAAACTACTATCCCTTTACATACTAGGATGAATTTGAACCCCAAGAAGAGTGTGCCGCCAAAGTCCTCTTGGTGCAATGCAGCCCTCCAACCGACTTTATTCAAATGCCTTCAAGTATAGAAATGCTGGTAGAATCAGATGATAAACCTGATGAAGGTGACAACTAGGGACTACTCAGTGGTTTCTAGGAATTCATGAAAAAGTGTGTAAGGGATCAACTTAGCTTGGGCACCTGAATGGATTTCCAAGATCTCTTGCTACCAAATTGGTGTAGAATTCACAATGCTTCCCACTCTGATTTTGATTGCTACTTGTGCCAAGTAGTAGTAGAGCATGTCAAAAAATCAACTGTCTCTCAGAAGGAAACACTGAAGGAGGTGCTAACAGAACCACCCATTGCTGAACACCTTGAGCTGCAAGATTCCCAAAAGGTCGCCAAGGTGACCACCTAGCCAAAAGGAAGTAAGAGCCAAGTTGGTCCCAAAGTCAAAGAGCTTTCCAAATTTTGGACGCTTCGATTTGATGGATCTAAATCAAAACAAGGAGCTGGTCTCGGGTTTTAGCTCATCAGCCCAATGGGTAAGACCTTTCTCGCTGCCCATAGGCTACAGTTTTATTGCACTAATAATGTATCAAAATACGAGGCATTAGTGCATGGCCTTCTCATGGGCTTAAAGAAAAATGTTAAAATATTGCAAGTGCTCGAGGACTCTAAAGTTGTAGTCAAACAAATTAGAAAACTGTATTCCTATTGTGAGAGAAGACTTAAACTATAGGCATAGGGTCTCGGATCTCTTAGAAGGTTTGGATGCATTTAATATACAATTGATCCCTCATGCTCAGAATCATACGACAAATTCCTTGGCTTAGGCAGCCAACACTTTGCAACCCCTCTCCCTATCTTGGCTTAAGAAATTTATAGTTGAGTTAACATCCACACTGTCCGTCCCAGATAATGTCACTCACTTTAGGTTTTCAATGATGATAAGCATATCCTTGACTTCATCATGAGTTTTGATGTCTTCGCGACCCAAATAATTGATGAGACTGATCTGGAAGAGGTCGAATTGGATGTAGAAGGGGTCATCGACCTCAAAACCAACACGATCCTTAGAGGTATGGTTCAGCTTGAACAAATATTTGATTTGGACCAAATCAGAGGTCAGGATTGGCATATAAAGAAGGAAGTCATCGACAACCAATGTGATGCTCACAACCTAGGGACAACCGAAGAGACCAAAAATGTTTTTATTGGAAAAGTATGCACGCCCAAAGAAAATAAAGGAATTATGGATGCTTTGCGAAAGTATCATGACGTGTTGGCATGGAGCTACGAGGTCTAAAGACTTATGACACCTCCATCATCATGCACACCATTCCTCTCAAGATATAAGTGAGGCCATTCTGCCAGCGGCAACGTCTTATTAATGTCTTGTTAGATCCCATCATTTAGAAAGAAGTACAAAAATTGCTTTCAACAAGAATTATCTTCCAAGTCAGACATTCCACATGGGTAGCCAACTTGGTCCCAGTTAGAAAAAAGAATGGAGAAATCAGATTGTGTGTGGACTTCCGCAATCTAAACAGAGCTTTGAAGAAGGACAACTATTTAGTGCCTTCATTGGATGAGGTGCTACAGATTGTCAATGGCTCCCAAATGATGTCTTTCCTCGATGGGTATTCCGGATATAACCAAGTAATGGTGCAGTATGAAGACTACCATAAGATAGTGTTCACCGCTAAGTGGGGAACCTTTGCTTACAGGAGAATGCCTTTTGGGCTCATCAATGTTGGCGCCACCTTCCAACGTGCCATGGATATGGCATTCAAAGATCTGATTGGGAAGTGCATAATCATCTACATGGATGATTTAACCGTGTTCTCCAAAAGGCGGGGTGATCCTGTCTCTGATCTATGTAAGGTGTTTCAAAGGTGTAGAGAGTTTGGAGTTTCCCTTAACCCATAGAAGTGGATTTTCGGTGTGATTGAATGTAGATTGCTCAGGCATATCATTTCAGAACAGGGAATCTCCATAGACCCTGAACGTACCTAGTCTTTGCTAAAGATCCCACCACTAGGCAGTAAGAAGGAATTAAAATCTGTCTTCAGAAAGATCAATTTTGTCAGGAAATTCATCACAAGCTTTGTTGAGATTGTTAAACCACTCAATGCCATGTTAAAGCAAGATGCCAAAATTGAGTGGACTCCTAAAGCCAAATAGGATTTTGAAGAAATCAAGCAGGCCATTATGGAGGCACCTGTGTTGGTCAGGCCAAACTATCTCAAGCCATTCTACATTTATTCATTTGCTTCAAAGCATTCCTATGCTAGCATCCTCACCCATAAAGATGATGAAGGAAATGAACACCCAATCACCTTCATGAGCACTCTGCTAAAAGATGTTGAACTATGCTATCATAACATAGAAAAACAAGCATATGCCCTTGTTCAGGGAGTGACGAAGTTTAGGCATTATATCCTACACAATAAAGTGTTCACCATTGTCCCCGACCCCATAGTAAAGACACTACTTGAATATAGAATGAGTTGGGTGAACGAAGAGCCAAATGGGTTACATTGTTCCAGGCATATGATATGGAAATTCAACTAATGAAGTTGGTGAGAGGACAGGAACTTACCCACATGATTGCTGAAGTAGCAGGACCCAAACTCACCGTGCAATAATATCAGCTTGAAGATGTTTCCCCGGGGGAGTGGTATAAGGAAATGATTTATTATTTGCTGAATCACAAGTGTCCACCTCACTTATAGGGAGTCTAGAAACGTGCTCTTAGACTAAAAAGAAACAATTACATGTTGCAGGGGTCCATTTTGTACAAGAGAAATCATGAGGGAATTTACTTGAGATGCCTTGAAAAGGAAGAAGCGGACTGAGTCTTGAAAGAATTTCATGACAAGTTCAGCACTGGTCATGGATCTGAGCCCTCCATTGCACATCAAATATTAAGAGTAGGGTATTATTGGCCAACTGCCTTCAAGGATTCTTATTGTCATGTTCATTCATGTCACACATGTCTGACCGCCGCTACCAAGGAGAAGAATGTTGCTATTCCACTGCAACCCGCATTGGAGGTGAGACCATTTGTGCAATGGGGTCTCGATTTCATTTGTTCGGTAAGTCCTCCATCATTCGCGAGACACAAGTACATTCTTACCGCTACTGATTACTATATTAGATGGACAAAAATAATTGTATGTAAGTAATGCACAACTAAGGTAGTTACAATTTTTTTGGAAAGTTTCATTTTAAATCGCTTTGGTTGTCCTTATGCATTAGTGTGTGAAAATGGACCTTCTTTTTCTTCATTAAAATTTTCTAGTTAGGCCTTCAACTACGAGATTGCTCTTAATTTTTCATCAAATTACTACCCTAAAGGAAATGGCCTTGCTAAGTCCATGAACAAGAACCTGATCATGGTGATCAAGAAATTGCTAGATAGGAATCCCAAGGACTGGCATACCCAGCTCTGATTCGCCCTTTGGGAAGATTGCACCCACCACAAGGCTGCCCTTGGTGATTCCCCATTCCATCTTATTTATGTCCTAGAGCCCATATTTCCTATCCACCTGAAGATTCCCACTCTCCAACTTATTAACGAATTTTATGGAGGGGATTGTAGAGAAGCTCGGTTGGCTGAGCTCTTGCATTTAGAAGAAGTCTGAGACCATGCAATAGAAGTTTTTTCCAAACATCAGGGCGTGGTTAAGAGATGGTTCGACTGTCAAGCCAAGATCAAGGCCTTTAGAATTGCAGATTTAGTCTTGTACTGGGACAAGGCCCATGAAAAGAAAGGGAGACACAACAAATTCAACAAGCTTTGGCTTGGCCCCTTTCAAATAGCTAAAATTTTGGGAGACAATGCTTTCTACCTAAAGACTTTAACTGGTGAAGATGTCCCATTTCCAGTCAATGAGAAACACCTCAAGCATTACTTCCAAGCTTGAGCTCCGTTGAGCTCTTCCTTGTAAATATTTGTATATAGGTTGGAGTCGGTTGTCTTTTGGTTTGCTTGCATCTTGCTATTTCGCATTGCTCTATTTTTCTTGTTCCCCGACTACTTTGTTTCGTAAGGAGGGTGTCTTCTGTTTTGTTGTAGTGGTGGTACTCATTTGATGAATGGCTCACTTTTTTGCTCATCCTTGGTTTTCTTTGGCTAAGCATTCATTCTCAACTATTGGTCCCTCAAAGCTGCCTAGGAATGATTTCCTCATTTGAAATCTGCCTTAGAATTGGACCCTTGGTTGGATCTCTTTACACACATCTTAGATCTTACACAAAATGCATGTTAATTATTTCCAAAGGATTGTACAAGGGTTACTATGACATCCAAGCAAGTGGAAAATATTAAGTTCGCTCCAATGACCACTGTGGTTCCCAAACCTGCCGTAGGCTTTAGTGCTTACACGATTGAGCAAAAGATAAGTGAGAAAAGGAAACGTTGAAGAAATATCAAAAGAAGAAAAGGAAATTTGAAATCAAGCAACTGTATGGGTGTACGAGTAACTCTATCAGGGCTATGGATGCTCGGCTAGCAGTAGAGCAATATCTGTGGGATCACAGCGATAACTTTTTCAGGGCTATGGACACTTGACTGGTAGTGAGGCAATGTCTAGGTTTACTTTTGGTGTTGGATGGTTTATGTAGCTTGCTCGGTTGGAGTAGCAGCCATCTGTCATAGTTCCCACAGAAAGGAATAAATTCACTACATACACTTCTGAGATGCTTTGTAGACTGACCCAACTAAGGATCTTGTTCTCCTAGTTCACCCTTGAAAATACACCCCTAGTCTGCGAAACTAGATATTCTGGATCCTAAATGAATATTCATCGTTAGAACACTCGGGAGTGTTCTCCAGCAGAGTCACCATTTGTTATTCCCTTAACACACACGCTCCATTTGGAATGGGGACCCTCTTTTCTTTTGCCTTGCCACCTGGTCATTTTGTCACTGTCCCATTTTGTGTGCCCCTATTTTTAGTGTCCTAATTGGTCAACACGCCTCCAAAGTATCATCTTGAGCTAACCATGTTTTGTCCCACCCAATTTGGCTAAGTCCTAGTGCCTTGTAGAGTCTCCTTAGCAGTTTGCTCCTGCCAGTGACCTTGGGGCCGGTCGGGTCTGCCCTGCCAGGTTTCCTTGGCTGGGTTTCCTCCTTGTGTTTTCTGTTCCCAATAGCGGAAGGCTTCTACCTTCCCAAATTTTAGAGCCCGACGCCCTTTTTGTTGCCAATTTAACATATGCAAAATTTGGACCACCCTTCCTCTTGTCGGGTTTGACCCTTTGGACTTCCATGTCTGAAACTCCGCGATGATTTCACCATTTGAAATGGAAAACCAATGCTGGCTCTCCGCCATCCAGGCCTTGAGTTCCCCTTTGCTGCCAGTTGTTTTTGAACATAATTTTAAAGTAGGCGCCGCCTTGTGTATTTCCGGCTCTTAGACCTCAGACCTCCCACTGCCGTCTGAGAATTTAAATCCACCAACCAACTTGCTGGCCATACCTGCATTAAATGAGGATATTAATTGCTATTGAGGGTATAAATAAAGGGGCTGACCTATCATTTTCATTTTTCAAGTTTTCCAGAAGAGATCAGAGTGCTTTCCAGAGGAGATTGGTGCACCCGTCGCCCGTCAACCTCATGTCCGAGATCATGATTCAGCTACCCTTAGTGGATTTCACGTCTTCTCTCATCGAACTCCCAAGGTAGGTTTTTCGTTCGCTCTCCGAAGGGGTTTTTTTTATAATTTTAACACCTAAAATGATGAATAACATGGGTTAAAAATGCTTTAATTAGCTAAAACATGGTAAAACACACAAAACCCATATCTTGGAATTTTCAAAAAACCTCCAAAATGCCCTCTTAGTTTGATCTGGAACTCAGCCTTGTCACGGTCGTTCGTCACCCAAGGGCATTTACGTCTCCTAGGCCTGGGTCTTCCTTTCGCAACTGGTGAAACCTTAGTAAACACTTTTTGTAAACGACCGCACCCTCTTTCGGGCCCCCCAACCTGGACTTCCATCGTCTGATTGCCATGAATGCAAACTTCGAACAATGAAACTCGGCGTCTATTTTGGCTTCCCAGGCTTGAACCCCCAGACTTCTATGTCTGGAACTCCGTCGAGCTCCCACCATTCCCAGACGGCAGAATGAACCCATTTTCCCAAGATCTTGTTCCCACCTTGGCTCTCGCTATTCAACATTCAAATATCAAAGGAACCGATCTATCATCTCACTAGGACCTGGTCTGCGGACTTCCGCCCATGGACTTCCTTTGCAACTTCACCATTTCAAATGACAATTCATCGGTGACCTTCTACCTCTTGGGCCCTGGGCTCTCATTTGCTAGGAGAAACTATCAAACATTGAACTGTGACATCCATACCCTCACCGGGCTCTACCATCTGGGATTCCGTCCCGCCTTCGCTGGTTCAAAAGGGAAAAACACACCCACCTTTTCGACCTCTGGGCTCCGCCCTCCTGTTCGCCAAACAAAAACTTAACAAAGAAAATTTAACGTCCAAGCTTGATTCCAGATCTGGTTCACTGGGCTGCTCCCTCTGGACTTCCGTTAATTGCCTACCATTCTGAACGGCGAAAACATGATAGCCTCCTACCCCTTCAGGCCCAAGTGCCTCAAAATAGAAACTAAATATTGGCCATAGTTGGCCCACTTGGGTCCCGGACCCTGGAGTTCCATCCCCGGAACTCTGTTTCTTGCTGGCTATTTCAAATAGTGAACCCTTGACAGCTTTCTGGGCTTGAACCTCCGGGAACCCCAAAAGTGACCTAAATGACCTCAAAATTGAAAACTAATACCTACCCATGTGCTCAAATTTGGCCCTCTTTGACACGAAAACTTTCCACATTCCTACCTTTGAGGAAATGGAAGTGCCCATGATGGAAGAGGGAAAGGCAACTTGGTGGTAAGTTGGAGACTGCATTATACTTCATCAGGAGGGTGCAACTGTTCCCTATACTAGATCAAGTTGAGGAAGATAAAAGCACATTTATGGATCATAGGTATAATGCAGTCTCCAACTTACCACTGCCCACAATTGATTGGGATGAACAAGAGGTCGATGACCTCGACATCGTAACCAAACCCATCATGGCCCAAAATGAAGAATGGGTTAAAAGAAAAGTGGCCCAGCTAAAGCAACAAGGAGTGGTCCTAACAGATGAAGGGCTAAAGAGTGAGCCTAGTATCACCAAAGATGTCACCGCCACAACTTCAACAGGTGAGACATCCAAATCTCCTCCACTCACCAGGTCAAAAAAGAGGAAAGGGACCAAAACAGAGCAATCTCTAGATCCCAAAGTGTACACCAGAAAGGATTCAAGGGGCTCACCTTCCAAGAGACCCAAAAAAACATGAAGTGTTGCAGAACAAACTGTAATTTAGGAAGGTGAGGAAGCTAGAATGGATCAGCGAGAACTTCTTTCGGCTCCCCTTGTCTCAACCACCTTGGCATCTATCTCCCAAGCAATGATCACCACATTGCCTCCTACAATGGATATCTCAGTCCATCTCGCACCTTCCTCCCTTGCCAGGCCCATAATAGTGGTTGACTCTTCCTTTTCCGCCATGTCGCCTACTACAACAACGACAGTGCCAATGCCATTACTTGAGGCTTTCTCACGGCATATGCAAAATATCCCCTCCGAGCTCTCCTAGATCTTCATGGACCCCACCATGTAGACTACCTTAGCATGGGTCCTCGCCACTGCTGCACCCTCACAACCTCCTATGGTACCACCAACAATGGAGGCCACAATGTTAATTTCTGAGGAGTGGGAGAGACGGGAACAAGAAGCCTCAAAGGCAAGTGAAGAGGAGGCCGACGATTACCATGAACACCCAGAATATGAACATCAACAAATCGACAGGGTGGTCTATGGAGAGGAAGGAATGGGATCTTCTGAGAGTGGAGATGAGGAGGATGCCAATGGTAAAGTCATCGTACAAAATTTTGATAATGATCTTGAAGAAGAAATGGATAGGCAGCTGAAACGTGATGAGGAAGAAATAGAAAGGTCACCTCCCAGAGAAGGGTAGGAGGACGACAAGACAATGGAAAATGTAGAAATCCCTACAAGGGAAAAATAACTAGAGATTGTGCCACCTCCTCCTAGAAGAGAAGAAGATATAGAAGAAGACAAGCCTAAGGAGTACATGCACAAGGACAAATAGATTGGAGAAATAAAGGAGAAGGAAATTGAGATAGAGGAAAGTCCCCGAGAGAGATCGACTACTAGGCCTCTTGTCAAACGCCTCACATTCATCCAGGACTCTGATGAAGAAGAGGGAGACAACACCAAAATGAATGAAAGGACTACCAAGGGCGAACAAATGGAGATCCAAATAAGGGAGGGTGAAGGTGATCAGGAGTCCCCAAAAGGAAAGTCTGCCATACCTGAATGGCTAGGGAGGCAGCTTGAGAAGAAGACTCCCACTCCTAAGGATCTGAGAGTGAGGCTAGAGGCTATCCTAGCCCAACAAAAATCTCAACCAATAATGAGAAGAGGCCCAAAATTAGATCCAAGGTAACAATGGATGCTTCCAGGTTCCAAACCGTATAGATAGAAACACCTGTGGTCGGCCAGGAGGGTGTAAGCTATAATTTTTCCACCATTAATTTGGGAATTGCTACCAGAGAACAAAAGGTGGGACATCTTGAAGAGTCAGTGGCTACAGTGGTGCACTTGATATGACAGGACAAGGTCTTGAAGGATGAAATTAAAACACAGGTGGCCACCTTGATGGATTACATCCAATAGTGTTTTTCAGTGGATGACATGCCTACCACATCCGCGGCTCCACCCCAACTATTGTCCAAAGAAAAAATTGACAAATTAGAGAAGAGAAAGAACTTGGACAAGACTACATAGAGTTGGTTCCCACAAGTCCTGTACATCAGGAACATGGGTATTGACCATGTTGTTCAGATAGCCAACAAGTTCTTAGATCTACAACAATCTCTGGAGAGCATGAAGAGGCTTTGCACCAACTTCCCTGTAACATATGATTCCACCTATCCAAAGATTGAGGCCATCATCTGGTTACCGAAGGCCCCATGGGAAAAAGAGCTCGCATTCAAAAGAGATGATCACTGGCTGGTGGATGTGTGGAGGCAAAATTTCAATAAAAGAAGGGAAAGGTTGGAACAAATAATGGATAAAGTGGATCCAGACATCGAATGGGTCAAGGAAATTAGGGTGGACTGTGCCCGATATCTAAAACTGATGACAAAATATGACATGCCCGCGGTGCAGATGGATTCAGAGAAAATAAAGCCTTATTTCCAAAGAGGATGGAGGACGAGATGTCCAATGAGGTAACTGTAGATTTCATGAGTTTTTCCACCCGTGCCTTTTCCCAGGCGGAATTGTTCCAAGATCAAGCTGCAAAGTATGATGAAGACTAGAAGAATCTTGAGGACAATTCGAAAGAATGGAGTTATCAGATGTTGCGGTCTGAGATAACAGAAGTTGACAAATTCTAGCTCGTGATTTTGAAATTCATGAAATATGCATCTTTGAAGAAGTAGGAGGGCAACCCTATTATTAGTGAAGAGCTCCTGAAGGAATAGCTATAGCACAAAGAGCAATTAGGAAAAGACAAAATGCTATAGTGTTGTCATACAAGGAAAAATAGGGAAAATACAAGAATGTAATTTTAAATTGTAATATATTTTGGGGTAGGTGACACCCTATTTTGTAGTGAATCTTGGCCACACAATGAAAATAAATCTTGGCCATTGATTTAGCTTTTGAACACTATAAATAGGGGGTCTCCTCTCATTTTCAAAGAGAGTTGAGCTATTGTAAAGACATACTGCTGAAATTTATAATGAAAATATATTGACTTGGTGTATTTTCTGATTTCTCCATGTGTTTCATGGTTCAATCTCCATTGTTAGATGCTTTAGTTAGATTTATATTACTATTTTAGTTAGATTCAAAGTGCTTAGATAGACTTTAGTCATGTTGTTATGCGGTTGTAGAAATTTCTGATGTGTTGATGCCTTCCAACCCATACTTTTTGCTGTTTGCTGCTGGTAAATGGCCTTGCAAAGTTAGCCTGGGATGAAATTTGAAGCTTCTCTTTAAATCTTTATCTTTATTCATGCATGTAAATGGTTGATGAATGGTAAAATATTTGTAGACCTTTGAAGATAGCACAAATTTCATGATACTATAGATTTCTTGGTTAAGTGAAATTTTGTTTGAAGGGAGCTGTCCATAGTAGAACCTCCATGATCACTATTCACAGTTAGTTGTAGATCCAAGAACTTTCTATCTTCCCTGCTCTTTTTTTTCCTATTTTTTAGAAACAGTTCATGTTAAGGTTCATTGCACATTGCAAAGCCAAACTTAAAGAAAACATTGAAGTTTCAGATTGCTATTTGAACCTACAACAAATGGCACCATAACTCCCACTTTAGAAACTTCAAAATTTAAGATCCATTCTACATCTAGCTACGTAAGTCCACCCCATGATTACTAGAAAAATCACATCAAATATCAACTGAGGAATTCCATGCAAGTCATGACCTGACACCCAAGAGACCTTGGGATAGTGTTCTACAATATGATTGTGGAAGACTTTCTTTCAAGAGAGGTAGTGCACCTATGCACTGCCTGTGTTGAGAAGTGCATAAAAAACACATCAACACCATTGATTGTTATGCAGGTGTAAATGTCAAACTATGGTGCTTACATCTCTTGTCACTGATGGAAGTCAAGGTGAAAAGTTGAATTGGTGAGGAGCAATGGAGATGAATATGATTGGAAAACTGGCTCCAAATCTAAGGGCTGATATTTTATCGCATAAAGCACTTGCATCGCTAATAAAGTTATATGAGAATGAATTAAATTAGTGATTGGCGACAACCACTGCATGAAGAGGCAATGTGGAGAAATCCTAAGGATTTCGTATAAAGCAAAAAGGAAGGTAGTGAGGTGGATTATTAACCGTTGATATAGTTTTAAATATGAAGGATCAATGATCAAGGTTTAAAACTGAATGGCTAATTTTTAGTTTTGTTCATGCAAGCTTACTATCCAATATTAATGGTGACATGCTCCCGTCTCAGCCATACTAGAAAGTAGATATTTGGTTTATCGTGCATCCTAATTCACTGGCTAGTAGAAATAATACTAGAGGCCAAAGAATTTACAAGTAAAGCTCCAAAAATTATCAACAACTAAAGTGACACTGCTTTCATCTGGGTAAGAAAAACTGATACTTCCTTTTAATTGAGGTAGTAAGATGAATGCCCTAGAAATTTGATAGGAAAATTGGTGTAATGCACAATTTAGTATTTTCTAGTGATTTCAATTTGATAATTGAGCACTATCTAAATTGTGAAGAAGGGTGTCCAGTTCAATAGTAGTGTTTTATCCTGTCATAATTGTGAAGGGTTTTGTTTGGCCATAAGAAATTGTAAACCCTAGTTTCCATTTGTGTTTCAAGCATGAGTGACCCAAAGCCTAGTGAATCCAGTGTTAGGTTGGAAAGAAAACCAAAGAAAAAGAGGGTTAAAAGACTTAAAACTTAGCATGCTTTAGCTGAAATTATGCCAAATCTAGTGACTGTGTCTAACCCTTTGCCTAGTACCCTTGCAGCTTACACGAGGTCTAGAAAAGAAAAGAAGGAAACAAAAAATTTTATGCAAGAAACTTTTGGAGGTATCAAAGAATGAGGGTCATGAATTGGTAAAAGGCCCACAAGATAAGTTGTTGCTACCACTAGGCTAATTGATAATGTTGGTGAGATTGGTGAGAAACCCCAACCCTAGAGTGGATGGCAATTGTTTCGGTATGCTTTCAATAGGAAAAATTCTAGTAAGCCTACATGCTATTTGTGGGGGGTTGAACCTGGGAAAGTTAGTGGTTCCAAATGTGTTTGTGGAAGTTGATTTAATGATCTAGCTAGCATGGCACTATGACCCTACTAATAGGAAAATCAAGAGTGAGAAGGGTGATATAATTCTGGAGGTAACAAAGGATAAAATGTTGGATGTATTTGGGTTAAATCCAAATTATACTACAAATTTCAGGCGTGCTGACTTGTATGCTGAATATGAGGGGAGAAATTTTGTATATAGAGAAACAATACTTGTGCGACATAGGAGCAGCAAAAAAATCATTGTTTAGGATGCTGAGCCTTTTGAGTGTGAAGAATTTTAAGATTATTTCAAAAAGACTTACTATTGTTTAAACCAAGTGCTAGCTCAAGATTTTGAGGTTAGAATAGCCCCTAATTTGTTGGTGATGGTGGCAGATGGGTATGTGCAAGATCATGATGGGCCAAAAAGTGGCAATATGATGGGTATGTTGCTAACGACTTTTTTTTACCCAAAATTGATGAAATGAAAAGTGTTTTCAAAGGAGATTCCTAGATTTCTACCAATATAAATTATGCTTTACTTTGAATTTAATAAATAATTATTGTTCATTTTCTATTTGAATTATGACTAAAGTCCTAATTGATACGCCGATTGAAAAACATCTATAGCTTTCAAATGGTTTCACATGTTTTCAATCCGAAACATGCGTCACATTCTATGCTTTGCATACTATAGGATTAAAAAAACATTGAATTTCATGAATTTTTGACCAAGTTAAGGTGGTTAGACATACGAGTTTTTTATATTTTTTAAAAGTTGTAATATAAAAATCATAATTAATTATTTGTACTTTGAAAAAAATTATAAAAAAATATGTGTCACATCTGGACATGAGTCCTCTACTTATATCTAAAATCTTATAAAAAAATATTATCAATTTATTGTGGTTAGGGTGGTCAGATAGATACCTACTTCTTATTTTTTCCTTGAAATTTAAGTGCTACTACATTGAAATTCAAATTTTTACTAAATAGAACTTTAAAAAAAATAAACCTAGTAGTTTAGAAACTACATTCAATTTTCTATAGATTCTATTCATACATATTTTTGAAATAATATAGATAACTTATTCAAATTTTTATGTCAAGTTTCCTAACTCTTATTTTTCTTAATTTTATTGCCACTTAAGGGCTTGTTTTTTCCACAATACTCTTGCACATACCTAGATATACAATAATATAATCAAAAAACTAGTTTTGATTATGCTAATTTTGTTGCTCAACGAATGTATGAGGATTTTCTCAATTTTAAAAAAGGAAGTACTCCCTCTGTCTTTTCCCCATTATTCTTTATTGATGCATATGCTCTTATGGGAAGGAGATTATGAGTGAAAAAGGAAATTAAATCTAAATATTAGGGACAGTGAAAATAATTCTATCCCTATGAAAATGTGGACATACATTTGGGATTAGGATTGCTCCAATTATAATTACATCTTGTTTTCCAATGTTATAAAAAATGGTGTATCTTAGAGCCATTAGGTGTGGCACCTAAATTCAGACTTTCTGTAGAGATTAGAAGTGTTATGTGCCCAAAGGATGTACCAGGCTTTATAGCAACACATAATTGGGCCGACTGGTTTTTACATTCTAAATATACTTTGATTAGGGTTTATGGAGCTAAGGTGGCACCCCATTGTTTACCTTTGTATGTCTTAGAAAGATTGGCTTTCATGGAGCTCATGTGGAAAATTGATGTTATGGATTATGAAATGTTTAGAAAGGATAGAAAGGGCTCTATAGTAAATCCCCAATGTTCTTTTGCTTATTTTAAAGTCACTTCCATTGAAGGGTATGAAAAATTGGGAACTATGGTGAATAATATTACAATGCCTATCAATGACATTAGAGTTTTTGATCCATAAATATTTGTGAAAGAAAAAAGAAGACAAGAACTTAGGCATCATACATCATGAATTCCTCTATAGAGATGATGTACTAAGGATTCTGACAAGTGATGAGGCTATCATGGTTAGGAAAAGGGATTGGACAACTATGACAAATCTTAAGGAAAAGATTATCAAAAGGAATGCTTTCTAGATTAGTCCATACAATGAGATTGCAAACCCCTTGGAGAGGGCCTTTACCATGATAAGGGACTATTAGTCTAGTGAGTTTAAGATAAAGGTAAAGGAGGCTATAAAAAAAGCCCAAGTCCTCATAGAGCAACAATGACAACAACAAGCTATGGATGTCCCAAAATGACTTGAAGATGTTCAGGAGGTCAGGGAAGAACAAGTGGCAGAACATGTGCTTGGAAATGAGGAAGTTGAGTAGAAATTTCCCCTTCCTCATATTAAAGAGACTCATAGTTTAGATGTTCCTCCTGATAGGATTGTCCAGTGCTAGTATAATAGAGAAAATGATGATGATCCCAAAATTAGGGAGTGTGATGAGTTTTTGGCTGATGATAAATTTGTGTAGACTAAAGAAATTTAGGAGTTTATGATTTAATAGTGGAGTAAGGAAATACAAGAGATTAGAATCAGCCTAAGTCAATGATGAACCTTCTCATCAAGAGGAAGCTGAGAAAATTGAGGAAGAGAAGATCAAGGCTGAAATTGCAGCTATTACTCCCACTAAAGCTCGAAGAATTGTTAATGATAGTGGAATCATGCTATTATCATGATGTACTATCATAGCTGCCATAACATATGACGTAGTTAGGAGAGATCCTCATGCTTTGATATCTGAAGATATATTTTGAGAATAAAGTATTTGGTTCTGGATATAGTCCAAAGTTGGATACCCTTGCAATTTGGTCTATGGCACCTAATACTAGCAAACATGAGGTTGATAGGCCTATTGAAGAAGTCATTGGTTCACTAGTGGTCAAAAGAGCTACTGAGATAACTCCAATCTAGGCAACTGAGTTAATTGCACATGCTGCAATGCTTAGTGTGGACACTGGACATATCTCTTAGAAGCAATATGTATCTTTGGTCAAGGAATATAATAAGAATTTGAATGATTGAGTCAAATGAGAGCTACCATTCAAGCTACTCAAAGAATAGTGACTCAACCTTCTTCTTCTTCATTTGATATATCTACACAAGATAGGGAGACTTTGGCCCTTAGAATTGATGATTTGAAAGAAAAGTTAGATGTCGAGAAGGAAAATGTCAGGTAGGCCAAATTGGAGATAGTTAGGGTGTCCAATTAAATTTTTAAGGATGTACTTAAGTGTAGGGTGACCAAGCTGGTCCATAGGGCTAATGATGTATGGGCCACGTATAAAAACATTCATGAGGAAAATACAAAGTATTTGCAAGTATAGGAGGCCTTTAGGAGTGAATGGAATAATTGGATTGTTAAGGTAAGTAATTTGAAAGAAATGATGCCAAAAATGAATGAGGATCCCAAGGCACCCACAAATATTTCTAAAATCTTAAAAACTATTGACTCAATAAATGATGTAACTACTTTCCATGGAAAGTAGGGTGTACAACTCCAAAATAAGTTGAACATATTCAAGGAGATGGAGGATTGTGGTATGCCTCAAATATTGAATTCAAAAGGTGAATTGCATCCATTTGACACCTAGAAGAAATATTTGGGAGGATTTCTTGAAGCGGCTATGATGTATTTGTCTGTCACTAATTACATCTTGCTCAATTCAAACAATGATACAATGGTGGAAATTGAATAAAAAATGGATATATTTGTTAAGGAAGCCAGGATTTTAATTGATGCAAGGTACTCCCAATATACTACTAAGGTGCAAGATTTATTGAATGTTAAATGGCCCACTAAAGAAGAATACAACATTTGGTTGGAGAGATACACATAGTGAATAAGGAAAATAATGGATAGGAGAAGAATAATACATAGCCTGAATATAGTACAAATTAGGCTTTTGATATAACATGGTAAAATATTATTCTCTCCTCAAAACTCAAAGTGATTAGCATGTGATGCTAATGTGGATTAACACATTTTGACCTTTTTCTACCTTGCTTCATAAGTTTTGCTGTTTTGATTTCCTTACAGGTGGCATTTTGAGCACATGGAGAATATCTTGTAATTGTTGTAACAAACTAATGATGTCTTTTAAGGTGGGACCTATTTTCCAAGAAGAGTTGAGGATAATTCTGCCTCATGTTTATTTGCTCCACCTGAAGACTCAAGTGTAACTAAGAAGGGACTATTGTTGCAAGTGGTCCTATGGATCATGACATGTGTGTTATCTGGTCTAAGGCTTGTTTTTCTCCTTCATCTCTATAAGAAGGAATTCAGGACCAGAAGCATGAGAGAGTTAGAATTTTTTTGAGTTGATATTGTTAGTTTTTCCTAGACAAATATGAAGCAAGTTATAGAGTCTTTGTTTTAAGTTTTTTTTGGAGTTCATACTTATGCATGTAAGACCGGTAATGGTATAACATTTATAATGCAGATTAATATTGGTTTCATGGTTATTCTCTCTCCTTGTATGCATGTTATGGGTTATGATTGAAAGTAGTCAAGGATTTCTTTCACTTGTCTCTATCATTATCTGATGGATGTTTAGTTTCATGTTTGCTTATTGATTCAATGAATTGATGTAAATTCTTATATGAGATTGATAACTTATAATTACTATGTCCTAGGATATTTGTAAGAAGTGATAATCTTGAATGTCAGAGAGGAATGTTTTAATGCAAGATTTCTTGGGGTTATATGTGTTATTATCTAAATTGTTATCAGGTTATGTCAAAAGGTATTGACTCTATGCTTGGGATAAAGACACTGGTTCATCTAGGGTATTAGTGTTACACTTACAATGTTTATTCATTAACTACTTAATCTTTTAACCATAAAATATCATAGGAACACTATTGGGTGATCCCACAAAGCTGGTTTACAATTTCTAGGAGATTATGATTTTTGCTGAAATCATAATTTTTTAGAAAATATAATGATTTAAGCCTTAAAAAGTTTCATTTAAATAATTCCAATTGAAGAGGGTTTGATCAAACTACCTTAGATCAAACCCCCTTGGATAGAACCCTGCTAGTTTTAAACCATACCTATAATGGAGTCTCCTTTACACCTATCAAAATGTTGATAAAAACCACTTTTGATTTACCTTTTGGGGGATCAAATGAATTCATTTAAAATTTATTTTTTGTAAGTATATATTCCTTATTATAAGCTTCCCAAAAAGTATAATTTTAAATAAATTTAATTTAATTATTATATTTATTTTTTATTTCTTGTGAATGTAGGTTTTTCACAGAAAATGAAGCTCTCTATTCTGCACATGTGAAAAAATAGAAGATTATCAAAAGAAAAATTTGAAAAATATGAGTGCACCAAACATTGAATTCTTTGATCTAACAAAAACCAAAAATTGAATTTTGATAGATACAAAAAATGTTGTGTTATACGGTCTGCCTATGTCTGAAGTGTAATTGGTTTGACTTCAAAACTTGATTAAGGAAAAAAATATTCAATGAAACACTATCTAACTAGGTGGAAGCACTAGATATTGGAGTTACAAATATAAATTCAAGATAATTAGAATTTTATCCTTCATGGAAAAAAAGTTATACGTTATACAGTGAGTGTCACTCCTTAAAAATGTTGTTTTTTTTGAAAAAAACTAGTTTTTGAGAGAGATGGAAAAGAGGCACAATATGATTCCAATTTAAAAAAAAAAAAATTTAGAATATATAGAAAAAATTTCATGAAACTCTAGTTTGCATCATCTTCAAATTCCTCTCGGTTTAGCCGATATAGGTGCTCGAAAGTGAAGATTTAGTTAGAAAAAAATATTTCAATGTCCAGTTTGGCAAAAAATTGTAAACCACTATTGTGGGATCACCCTATTGTTAGTTTCTTTTTGGTGTCTTTTCTCTCATATCCAATATATATATAACATTGAAATAATAAGTTGCCAACTTATTCAATGTTACTATTAAGTGGTATCATGAGAGATATCTGTTAGTAACAATGCATTTGATTGTAGTTGTGAAAGGTATTTAGGTATACATTGTGGGATCACCCTCCCGGGTTTCATAGAGCCTAAAGAGTAGGAATTGAAGTTTAGAAACCTCTATCCATTCATTGACCAATCCCTTTAGAATTACTGATAATTGGAAATGGAAAAATCCATAGGTACTTCTGGAGATCAGTTTGGTTCTTAAAAAATAACCAACACTATCCACCACCACAAATATAGAATTATTACCTCTTTGTGTCTTTGAAAAGCCAAGTATGAAATCCATACTGATATCCTCCCAAGCTATCTCTAAAACTTTCAAAGGATTATACAATCCAACATTCTAACTACTTCGGTTTGCAACTTGATAAACTCTGCAACTCTGGACAAATTTCCTAACATCCTTATGAACCTGTGGCCAAAAGTAATTATCACTTACCAATACTACTATCTTATAAATTTCAAAGTGTCCTAACAATCCTCCACCATGTTTTTGTCTCACCAAGCTATCCCTCATTGAACTCTAGGGTATACACAACTGATTCCCTTTGAACAACATATCGTCCTAAATGAAATAATCCAACCACTAACTCCTATCCTCCAAGACTAGTTCTTTACAAGCTCTCCAAGGTTATGCAAAATCTGGATCTTCCTCATACAAGTTCTTCAATTCATCAAAGCCTAATGCTTCCACTCTCATCTATACCAATAAATTCCTTCTCCTACTCAAAGGATCAACAACTCTATTTGACTTTCCACTCCTATATTTCAAAACAAAAGTATAACTCTGCAAGAATTCTACCCATATCATGTGTCTTTGATTTAACTTACTTTGACTACTAAAATATTGCAATTCCTAATTATCTATATACAACACAAACTCCTTAGGAAACAAGTAATGTCTCCACTTCTTCAAGGCTTGAACTATGGCATAAAAATCCTTGTCATACATTGAATACCTTCTCCTAGCATCAATCAATTTCTCACTGAAATAAGCTACGAGACTCCCTTCTTGACTCAATACTGCTCCAATTGAATTTTCACTTGCATCATAGTCTACCTAAAATATCTTATTAAAATATGGTAAATCCAACATAGGCTGCTCATTCACCTTCTTTTTCAATAACTCAAAATCTGGTCTACTCCAGACGTCCACCTAAAATTTTTCTTATCTCCTCTCATTGTTTCTATCATAGGATTGCAAATAGAACTGAAATTCTTGATGAACTTCCAATAGAAACTAGCCAATCCATGAAATGATCTTACCTCTCCAATGCTTTTTGATGTAGGCCATTCAATAATCACTCTTACTTTCTCAGGATCCATCTTCAATCCATTTGCAGATATCACAAATCCTAGATATACCAATTATTCCTTCATGAAACTACACTTCTTAATGTTTATCAGCGATTGCTCTTCTCTCAACCTCTGCAAAAATTGTCTTATATGCAACAAATGTTCAAGATTCTATAGTCTTACTAAAAATCAAGATGTCATCCAAATAGACAATCACAAACTTACCCAAGAATTTCTTCAATACCTCATTCATCAGCCTCATGAAAGTACTCACTATCCAGATACAAAGGATCACTTCCTGCATAAAGGAATCACTATCCAACATGGAGGCTCACTACCTATAGATACAAAAGAGAACAAAAGATCCACCACAATAATAAACACACTTTCACAACCTTGATCAAAAGATTGCAGAAACCTTTAGCTCACTACCTTCAAGAATCTAACACAATGAAGTATTGCTGCCTCAACTCACTTTCACACACACATTTGCTTTTTATTTGTGGCTTACTTCATCACTTTTCATCTACTTCCAAATCTTCACAATTCAACTTGCATTTATACCATCTTCAACCTTAGAAACTTCCTCCAAGGTCGACCACATAAACTTCATTTCATAAATTCAAATTAGGCCGAAAACTCAACATTCCCGTAGTGGAAAAGAATGAGAGTGGACCAATAAAAATATTTAACCAAGACAAAAAATAATGTCTCAAATCAACCACACACTTAATTAAAAATTAATTCTTCAATGAAGTGTAAACACTAGGTCAGCCAAACCTAATGAAAACACAAATTAACATACATGTACATGCTTCCCAACATGAAGATACAATGTAGACGACACAAAATGCTTCATTATGCATGAGAACACATCTCAAGTTCCTTTAGATACATCCACAACAAGTGAAATGATCTTCAAACACCGAACTCCTTCCAACAATTCATCCAGACTGTGCAAACACATACAACAACTTAGAAACATGACTTCCAGATCACCAAACCGTACACATCTTTTCCTGAAACAAGAGAGCACCAATATAAGACATATTCCAGATCTACAAGATCTGAAATAGAATAATGGAGGGCTGTAGAGCAAAAATATTTCTCCCAATCCACAAAAGACCAACTCTATTAGAACAGTTCACACACTAGTGAACATAAATTTCACATCCCATCAAACTAGAAGCTTAAACTTAGGATATATCACCACTAGATCACCATTAGCAAACATTCAAATCCACTCAAGCATAGGATCAACATAGGAGAAACACAAAGCACATACCAGAGCACATTCATAACTCTGACTTCTCTTTTTCATTAATTTTCTCAAAATCACTTGGAAACTCATCATTTCAACACATCTACAACATCATAAGGATAGCTCCATGTACTCACAACATCTCAACTATACATGTACAATCTGCAACATACTGAACTGTGTTGACATCAATGACAACATTAATAACAACACCACCAACCTTGCTCATACTTGCAACAACACGTACAACAAAAAGACAATGAATCAATATTGACGAAGTCACAAATCTATTAGATGATGATTGGGGTTCCTTATATTTTGAACATACATTCATGGGCGAGTATAAGATCATAGACAATGAAACAAACGAGGGACACAAAAAGTAGTTATGTAAGCACAAAACTTGGAAGACCCTTCAAAATCATCCACCTCAACCACTTTAGAAGTAAAAGAAAACTTCGCAACAAACTTTGATGAACTTGTAGAAATGAAAAATATACGGATTGATCCTATACACTTGATCTTTATTTACTAACACCAGTTTGTCTTGAATCATCTCCATTTGCTATTCATTTAATTAAATTAATCACATTTCATCTCTTAATTAAATAAATCAATTTTATCTCATTTAGACATCATCTCCTATTAATTAAATAAATCACTTTGTTTAATTAATCCTATAGTCCCTCTTTTAATTATATAATTTATTTTATTCAATTAATCTCTAAAGTCATCTCATTTAAATTAAATAAATTTATCTTTTTAAAACTAACATCATCCTCTTTAATTAAATAAATCAAACTTTATTTAATTAAGTTATTCCTCTCATTTTGATTTATTTAAATCCTAAAATCTAAATCAAATTGTCAAATCAACTAATCTCCTTTTAAATTAATCAAATCATGATTAATCCTAATCTTAATCCATCAAATCCTCTAGATTTTGCAACTTCTTCAATAAATGAATTTATTTGATTTATTAAATCCCCTTTTTCGTTCAAAAAGGCATCAAATGATGGAATGTTCTTTAAATTCAAAAAGTCCCTCTGAAAGGAATTGTCCTAGCTCCAACAAGGCATTAAAAGCCTCTTACATGTCCATTGCCTTGAGCCAAGTGGCATTTAACTCTTCTTACATCCCCCCTAAACATGCCACTTCTTCAAATTCAAATTTCAAATTCATGTACATTGATCAAAATGTGCTCAACCTCCTTCCATTAGCATCTTGACAAGTGGCACAATGCCATTGGTCCATCTTTAATCCCACATTCATCCTATTCTTCAATCCTCCATCCTTTTTTGTTATAAATAGAGGCCTCCTCTATTGCATTTGATCATCCACAATCCATGTAAGATCACCATGCTCATTTGAATCCACAATCTTAGGAATTTTCATCTACAACTTAATGCAAAGACATTATCTTTAGATTTTGAATTTTCTTATCCATTTGCTCATCCATTTTCATCCATTTTTAGAGTTTTATAGGTAGGTTATGCAGAATTTTTTCCAAGGATCATCAAATCTTCATCAAGGAATCATTCAACCTTACAAGGGATAGGGAAAGGGACATTTTCCACATCAAAATGGCACCAATTTCCCCATAGGATTAAGAGTTTTCTTGCATTAGATAGGATTTGAAATCTTTTTATTGTGTTGTTCATTTCCATTTCTTATTTTGTTCCATTCAAATGAATTCTATGGGGAATGTTGATTTAACTTGCATAATGATTTAATTGTGTGATTTTTTGTTGTGTTTGTGTAGGTACAAGATCACCATTCACATTTTGGAGCTAGAAAGAGGGAGGATATGAATATTTTAACAGGTTTTTTTCAAAAATTTCATGGTTTTTTGAACTTTTTTGTGCCTACAAGAAACTATGCCGCTATCAGTCCAGTGGTACCATATAGTGACACTACCAATCCATCGGTGCCATACAAGGACGCTATATACTCCAAACTCTGTCGCTGAAGTCTTCTCGCCTAGAAATTTGAATCTCAAACTATGACGCTAGACTCATTTTCCAAACAACTGGTCATCTAAACTCCAAAATGCCCCACTTGCCAAAAAAATGTTGCAATTGTGCTCACTAGTTTTACTGTAGAGCATCGTTGTGAATCCTAGCGGTGCCATATAACATTACTGACTTCTTCAAATTGCACTGCCTTTGTAGACTGTTCCGTTGGAGTTGGGTAAAAGGCACTTTTCAAACTATTTTTAGCATGTGATTTTTTCATTTTGGTTGCTTTTGATTACTAACTGGTTTTTAGCTTTTGTTTCTGTAGTTTTGACCAATTTTGTAGGTTGGCTTGATTGAAAGTGAAGGAAAGAAACAAGGACAAAGACTTCTATGGCATCACTATTTTATTCTATCAAGTGTTTTTAAACATTTTTGGGGAGAAATTATAATCCCTTTTCTAAGGATTTTCTATCTTTCATGCTTTTAGGACTCACTACTTTTCAATTTGGGATTAAAAGGAACTTTAGGCCAACTTACTCGATTTTGTTTAAAATTTAACAATTGGACAAACAAATCTCACACTTCAAAGTTGGTGCTTAAAAAGAACTCATATTTTTACTTTGAAGGATTAAAATGAACAAGTTGTTTTATGTTTTGTAATCACTTATCCAAAGTAATATCATCTAATAGATGTATGCACTTCTCTCGCACCTCACGAAAATCTTGAGAATCAAAAGGATTTTTGTGATACTAAGTTGTGTAAGTGATTACCTCCACACTTCAATTTGGATTTTTAAAATTGCACAAAACTTGTGAGTGTGAGTGGAATATATCGCATGTGTTCTCTCTTTGTTTCTCAACAAAGATTGATTGAAATACGGATGTGTTTTCTCACTTTTGTTTATTCTTAGAGGGCTTTCCTTGTAGGAAAAAGTAATCACCCAAGGGAACAAGCCAACTGGGAACATGCTAAATCCAAGTGACTTCCAACTAGTATATAAGTGTGGGTACTTGAGGAAAGTTCAAGTATCATGAGGATTGTTCCAAAAATAAGGGAAAAAATGGTCTCTTTCCATATGGATGATCCTCCACAAATGGAATTCCTATACTAGAACCTCTTGTTTAGAAGGCCAAATCCTTATCTATTTGTTGGTGCAAGAATGGTCATTTTGAAGCCATCCCACATTTTTACGACTCTTAGTAGAGATGAGAAGTATGCCATGGGAGTTTCATGGGTATTGATGCTTGGCTGACCTGAGAAGTGTGTGGCATGGAGGGGAGCCAGTGTGGTCAATCATCTAATCATCCACTAAGAGTTGGCATAGATGGATTTATCCAAGTGGGAACTCAACAAATATTGTCTCATTTTATCCTATCATTGTGCATCATTTTGGAATCAAAATGCTTTGCTTGGATCTAAAACATTGGAAAAAAACCATTCAACATGAACATCAAATTTCAAACCCTTTAGGAGGAGCAAATATCTTTGAAAAAATTTAAGTGCTATTGCTTTCTCTAAGGATTCTATCCTTAGAGGCTTCTAAGTATTTGAATTTACATCTCAATTTTCTCTTACTAAAGTCAACATTAGGGAACTTTTTCCTTGATTTCCTTGATTTCCACATAATGGAATTTGTGGGATGAAAAGAAATTAGGACATTAGACATTTAGTTTGAAAAGTTAAAGCAAGAAAGTGTTTGTGGTAAAATAAATTCATTAATCAAGATAAAATCAATTGAACCCCACACATGTGTGCTTGTTTATCTTTTTTCTTATGGTCTTTTAAGCAAACATTGATCTTTTGGTTTGAATTACTCTTAGGGAAAAACATGTTCTTCAAAACCTTGGTCTTGTAAACAAGTCTCTCTTCTAGGTTCATTTAGGATCAAAAAAACCAATCATTTCATCCATCTCAAACATCAATCAAATCCCATCTCACAAACAACTTTTGAACCATTGGAAAAATCATTAATAGTTAGAGACTTTTGGTAAAATCCTTGAAATCAACATCAAAATCACCTTGTTTGGCTAAGTGTGTGTGGATGAATCCTTCCTCATACACCTAGTTAAATTATCATCCTTGTGGACAAGTTTATTCCAAGATAACATCCAACATATTGGGGTTTATAAGTCCATTATCCAAATCAAATCAAACCTTGATCCAAATAAAAAAAATCCAAATAATCCTAAAGTCTAGTATTCCTCCAAGGGTCTTAAAAGTTCAACACCCATATCATTCATCCCTTTCATCCTTCATCTTGTCATTAGTCCTAAATCCCTTAGAGATCAACAAGGTCAAAACACAAGAAAAAAATGGAATATAAACTTGATTCATACATCATGAGTGGTCTAAATCAACCAAACTATCAAAGCTTTACAATGCCAATTGATTATCAAAACTCACATTTTGACAATCCATACATGGGATTATTATCTCTTGCAAACCTCAATGGTATAACAAATGTGAGTATGCCCAATCTAAAATTTGGAACACCTTTCCCTATGGTATATTTAAATCAAAGTCCAAACCTACAAATCTATCAACCAAACAATCAATGCATGAATCTTCAACAAAACAACATTATCCCACCAAATCCATACATGCCAAATGTGAATATACCAAGTACAACTTTACCAAACATGAACATTTTGAATCCAAACTTGGTAAATTTTGGGATAGATATGTTTGTGAATCATACAAATGTTGTTCAAAGTCCAAAAAAATGATAATGACTCCATGTATTGATCCAAGTCAAGGTAACACCATGTAAAATCAAAGTTACCTAAATCAAGGCAATGTGATTCCTAACCACAACAATGTTCAATTTAAACATATAATGCCAAATCAAAACACCATCCCAAATCAAAACATTGTCCAAAATCAAATTTTCCATGATCTTGTACAAAAATCACAAGTATACATTCCAAAATTGCTTCAACAAAAACCAAATCAACTATGTCAAGGGTGTCAAGATCAAAATCAAGATCAAATTTTATGAGATAAAATTGTTACACTTACCAAAATAGTTGATTCATTGTACCAAGAGACATATCCACCCCAAAATCAATACACTCTTCCATTGGTTAAACCATTTCATCAAAAAATTGAGTTGTGTCCACAACCATATCAAGAATAATATCTCCAATGTCATGAAGTTGGATATCAAGATCAACAACATCTACAACAAACCCAATCTTCACATCTCAAAGATAAATCACCACATATCCAAAGTCAATCACCACAAGGTCAATCTAAATTAAAAATATCCCAAGGTAAAATATGAAAATACACACCACCTTGGGAACCAATTGAATCAGTCATGCAACAATTGATACAAGAAAATTTCATCAAAATCCCTATGTATGAAAATTATCAAGAGCCTCAAGTTAAACCACCAGGGTATAATGAGAAGCACCTTTGTGATTTTTACAAAATAATGGAAATACAACATCAAATTGCATTCAACTCAAAAATATCATGCAAGACCTTATTGATAAAAAAATAGTAACTATTGGGGACAATGATCAGGATTCAACCACTAGCGATAACATTGACAATCCCTCCACCACAATTGTTGAAAAAAATGATCAAGATCTATCAATCAATGAGAACCTTGAAGATGTTTCTACCTCATTCGATGATCAAATCAACATGCATAAAGAGTCAGTTTTTAGTCGTTATCAAAATCCCTCAACAATATTCAACAATGGTCTATTTCAAGGAGTGTTAGAATTATTTGATCCTATTGACATAATCCATGACCCATCAACCAATGATCATTTTGAAAAGGTCTCTACATCACTTAATGATTTAGAGGACATATCTTAAGAATTTATCCCAAAGCATGATCAAAATCTTTCACCAAAGTCTAGCAATGGTCCTTTCCAAGACCTATTGACATCCTTTGACCTCATGGTTATAGATACTAAAGGGATCCTCAACTCAACATTTGATCCAAGTACACTCAAAGATTAAGAGGATATTGAGCCATTTACCATGCCTAATGAAGGCATCCAAGAACCCCTTGTAAGAAATCAATCCTTTGAAATTGACTCATGTCAAGAACTTGATCCAAAGCATGTCAAAAACAATTCCAAAATTAATCAAGATGAAGAATTTGTATCTCCAAGATACTACAATGATCTAATGAGTACTCTCCTATCTATACAGGATGTCACAAATGATGATCACATCCACATAGAATATACTCCTCCATCTACCCATGAGATGCTTTCTTTGGATGGACATGTAGATGATCTTCATTCATAACAAGATTCCTTTACTCCTGACATTATTACACAAAAAGATCAGGTTATTGATTCCTACAATCAAACTGAGTTGTCAACATCAGGGTCAGATATATCCCAAATTTAGACTAAGGACATCATGTATGAAGCTATTTTGCATTATCCACTCAAGGAAACAGGTTAGACAAAACAAGATATTTCAAAATCAGCAGAGCAACAAATTGAAATAATGTCATATGTTGTGGTCATTTATCAGAGAATGCTTACTGAACAAGACATCTCAAAACAAGCAAAATAAAAGAATAAAGGTGCTACTACCACCATATTGGGGGAAACTATGTCTCAAAGAAACATCAACATAGGAAGCACGAAGAATCCTTATGGTGAAACCAATGCCAATACTACAACCATCCATGTCATGAATCTTCATCCACCCATCACCCCATCCATGAATTCGGACCAACATCAAAAGAAAGATTTGAATCAAAGCATGAAGAACATAATCAAAGAAAAAGAATTTGAGAAGCATAATGGACAAATCAAATACACATGGATACCAAAAAATACAAAGAAAGATTATCCCTATCAAACTCCATCAGTTAAAGAAACTATGGGGAAAAATAAAAAAAAGAAAAAGTATCCATCAAAGATGTATACAAAGGAAAAATCAAGCTTCCCAAGCAATGTACAAAGTATACCAAGCAATTGGTCCTAATTTCATGCACACTTCCATATCCACGCATCATTACTCATCTTCCCAAGTTTGGAGAATCAAAGGTTCCAAGTTGTCAACCAATCCATATTTTATTCCTAAACACACTCCATCTACACCTCCATGCATGGTATCCAATTCTCACATTGACCATGTATTGGCAGCCACCCTTCATCATAAGGATTCAAAAGGCACTCCATCACAATGTGCAGACAAAGATAGAGTTAACTCCAGTATCAACAAAGTAGATCAAGAATCTCAAAAGTTGTATTCAAGTGCACATATCTTGGAAAAACAACTTCTTTAGGCAAGATATCAATGGAACATTATGAAAGAAGCATCTACATCGACCAGGGTGCCACTAGGTAGTTCAACATGAGCTTAAAATATTTCATAGAAAAATAAAAAAAAATTAAAAAAAATGAAAATAAAATAAAAAAAGGATTGAAAATAGTAAAGAAAAAAATCGTCCTCTAGTGAAAACCACTATGGTGGCACTTTAGACAGGTACCATGATGAAAACCTGTCAAATAGACACCATGTGCAGAATCGAGCATCTACTTGCACCATTTTGGGTGGAAGCATCTTATCTCATCCATAATAAATTCATGCATCCATAAACCGTCTATCCAATCCATTTTCATCCATCTACATTTGTATTCCACATTATCATGATCTTGATCAAAGTTTGGTGCACACTCTACACTTGCTTATGGTAAACATCTTGACATGGGTTATTTTCATTGATCCTATCCTACCCAACATTATTTGAACCATGAAGCATTATCCAATGAAGCATTCCTCTATTCGAACATCTTATCTTATCACAAGATAATCCATATCCATCCATCCATACACCTATCCAAGCGTCCACCCATGGTGTTCCATGTACATTGCTAGACACTGGGGGCAAATATTTACATCTTGCTTTAGGAATAAATCTTGATCAATATCTTCCAACTTATGAGGTGATCCAAACATTGGAAAAGTGTTCACATTGGTCAAAGCATTTGTGAGGAAGAATCCAAATCACTAGCCCATGCCATATTTTTACAAGAAGATGTTCCTTATCAAGTTTTATCTTTAATTGAACATCAATCCAAATAGTCAATATCAGTTGCATCTAATTCACACGTCAACATCACATCAAATCATCTAAAAAAAATTATGTTCGAAATCAAGCTTCAAAATCCTGATCAATCAAATCCAATCAATCCCTCATCATCTTGGGATATCCATCCTAATCCTTGTGTTTCTTAACACTATCCTTGCATTTTTGTGTATCCTCAACAATGTTATCATCATCAATCCATCAATCCAATCAATCAACCTTAGCTTGGTTTTCAACAAAATCCCAAAACATATCATTAATATCATTAGACATATCCATATCCAAATCGTCAAAATCATACAAAATTCCAAAAACATTCAAAAAACCAAGAAAATCCAAAAACATCCAAAATATATAAAAATCCCAAAATAGGTCACAGAGTTAGAAAAAGTCAAAAATTCGAACTACGTCATCTCTGAGCTTAAACATAGGCAAGGCTAATCTTTGATCAGCCCTTGAGACACAAAATCCAAAAAAAAATCATAAAATCACACAAAAAACCAAAAACATTAGAAAATTTAAAAATCAAAACATTTGCAAAATCTTGGAAAAAACCTAAAAACAAATAGCTTCAAAATATTTCAAAAACATCAAAAACATCCAAATATTTGAAAAATCCATCCATCCCATTTTTCTTACACCCAAAATAATCTCATCCATAATAAACAAATCATCACACTCACCCTTTGGAAAACAAATGGAAACAACCACAACAATCAGCAAAAGCAAGCTTCAAACGCAAAATCAAAATCAAAACGACAAACTTTTAAATCCAAAATAAAACTCTTGATCATTCACAAACATGTCAATCGACCTTATATCAACATCCTTTCAAACAACCTAAACAACTTTCCACCATCCACTAACATGTCCTCAGATGCATCCTTCCTACAATGGGCATTATCTATTGGAAAATCACTTTGGATACTTATCGTAAACAAAACACATCCCCTTGGCTGGAGATATAAAGAACATTGACTTGTTTTTTCACTTGATCTTTTCTTTGATTTATCTTATTGCACTCATTCCAATGACCTCTCGATGATGTCTATCAAAATGATTTAGAGAGAAAGGAATGGGGCAATGATCTTTATCTTTTGTCTATTGTGCTTGTTGGATATTCGTGTAACATAACTTGGTCATATGAGTGCTTTGTTTGATTTATAGGGAGGGTGTTTTAGGTATCTTTTTGACCACATAGGGAGGCTTGCCTTTCTATGTTTTGGTCTGAGATGTTTAAAATATCTAAATTGCATTCTAAATAAGGTTCTGTATGCTAGGTGTGAACAAGGATACTCCTATCTATTTGTTGAGTCAAAGTACATCACACTAGGTACAACACCATCTTGGTCCTTTATACCTTGATGCATCGTGCCTACGTGTGTTATCAAACATAAGGTAAATATCCCTTTTAAAATTCCAATTCCTGATAAGAAAATAATCATCATCACTCATCATCATATCTAATAAAGTTGGATCCTCTCTTTCACCATCTCATTTCTTCTTATTCTTCTATCTTTAATAAAATTTCTATCCAAATTTGTGTTATATCAAAATATACATGAGGCTATCCATGGTTGATGACTATCTATACATCATCAAATCTATCTACATCAAACATTCAAGCTTTCTAGTCCTCTTTGAGTTGAACTGACCCTGAATCTTTATTGTGAGATCACCCAAAAATCCAAATTTTCATTTGATCCCTCAAGGGAGCAGTATACCAACGTAATTCTTCTGCTGGAGCAGCAGTGGGGCATTTGAAAAAATTGATTTTTTTTTGAATTTTGATCTCGGCAAGGTTATTATTTGAACCAACACAATGAGTACATTGCTTCAAAGAGGGGTAAAATGTAGACACAAAAAATATACCGATTGATACTATACACCTGATCCTGATTTACTAGCACTAGTTTATCTTGAATCATCTCCATTTGCAAGTCATTTAATTAAATAATCTTTATTTAATTAAATTCATCACATTTCATCTCTTAATTAAATAAATCAATTTTATCTCATTTAGACATCATCTCCTATTAATTAAATAAATCACTTTGTTTAATTAATCCTATAGTCCCTCTTTTAATTAAATAATTCATTTTATTCAATTAATCTCTAAAGTCATCTCATTTAAATTAAATAAATTTATCTTTTAAAACTAACATCATCCTCTTTAATTAAATAAATCAAACTTTATTTAATTAAGTTATTCCTCTCATTTTTATTTATTTAAATCCTAAAATCTAAATCAAATTGTCAAATCAACTAATCTCCTTTTAAATTAATCAAATTCTGATTAATCCTAATCTTAATCCATCAAATCCTCTAGATTTTGCAACTTGCACAATAAATGAATTTATTTGATTTATTAAATCCCCTTTTTCATTCAAAAAGGCATTAAAGGATGGAATATTCTTGAAATTCAAAAAGTCCCTCCAAAAGAACTTGTCCTCTCCAAAAAGGCATTAAAAGCCTCTTACATGTCCTTTGCCTTGATCCAAGTGGCATTTAACTCTTCTTACATCCCCACTAAACATGTCACTTCTTCAAATTCAAATTTCAAATGCATGCACATTGATCAAAATGTGCTCAACCTCCTTCCATTAGCATCTTGACAAGTGGCACAATGCCATTGGTCCATCTTTAATCCCACATTCATCCTATTCTTCAATCCTCCATCCTTCTTTGTTATACATAGAGGCCTCCTCTATTGCATTTGATCATCCACAGTACATGTAAGATCACCATGCTCATTTGGATCCACAATCTTACACATTTTCATCCACAAGTTCATGCAAAAACATTATCTTCAGATTTTGAATTTTCTTATCCATTTGCTCATCCATTTTCATCCATTTTTAGAGTTTTATAGCTAGGTTATGCAGGAATTTCTCCAAGGATCATCAAATCTTCATCAAGGCATCATTCAAGCTTACAAGGGATTGGGAAAGGGCCATTTTCCACATCAAAATGACAACAATTCCCCCATAGGATTAAGAGTTTTCTTGCAGTAGATAGGATTTGAAAGCTTTTTATTGTGTTGTTCATTTCCATTTCTTATTTTGTTCCATTCAAATGAATTCTATGGGGAATGTTGATTTAACTTGCACAATGATCTAATTGTGTGATTTTTTGTTGTGTTTGTGAAGGTACAAAATCACCATTCACAGAACTTAATCATGAACAACCACCCTATCCAAAAGAGATGAAAAAGCTTTATGGAAAAGGTTATGAGCTTATGAAACAACTTGGATATAGTGGAAAAGGATGTGGTGCTAGAGAACAAGGTATTTGTGTCCCCATCAAACATAACATGCAATAAACAACTCATGGTCTTGGTTATTGTCCTTTGATAGAAATCACCAAGCCTTCACTCAACATCAACACTATCACACAAGATTCCTCTAATCCGATTTTAATAGTAGTGCATCCTGAACTGATAGACACAAGTAGTCTTTATCCTTCACAAGAAATGAAACAAACAAAGATATCTTCATTTAATGGCAATGTCATCTCACAAAATGCTAATGATTTGAGTTTGTTAGGTTTTACACCCTCGTATAAAGGAGAGAACAAAATCTTGCAATCTAAAGAGTCTTGCATAGATATGAAATCTTGTGCTAAGCAAGAGAAATATTTGTTACATATAATAAAGGAACATCTCCCATTGATCAAGAGGGTATCTTGTTGAGACTCCTCCAAGATCACTTGATATCCCTTCCTCCAAAAACATGAAAGAAATTATATTACAAGACTTCATTCTATGCCTGTCACAAAGTTCATGGTCATGCTACTAACGAATGTAAGGATTTGACTACCAAAATTCAACATCTCCAGGAGTGTGGTGCTCTTCCTTGTATTGAAGCACCTAATTCCTCTAACTAATACTTCTTTCTATCCTATTTGTCTCACCCTTGTCTTGCATTAAGTGGGGGAAAAGGGTTAGGTAGCCTTGTCCTCGTATGTCACTTATCATTGCCTCTTTTGGCTAGTCATTAACCTTTCATGAACATATAAGAGTAAGCTTGGACTGTGGATGACATGCCTTAATTTGGATCACATGTGACATACTATCTTTTTCATGACGTAGCTTATTGGAAACATATGACTTGGCATAGTGCTTTCTGAATAAGCTCTCATATCTTCTTCTAATTTAGAGCAATTGCTCACAACAATGGTGTTAGCAACTGCTTTAAAGTGGGGGCATACACTGACATTAACATTTAATTGTGTGATTTTCTTTTTCTTGTGATTTCCTCTCTTGGAAACATTAGGTACAATGTTGCCTAGGATGAGACATTGCACTTGTCCTCTCTTGGAAACAAGATGAGACCATTTGCACTTTTCCTCTCTTGGAGACATTAAGCATGATATTCCCTAGGATGAGACATGTACGAACAAAGCAGAATCCCCTTTAACAAATGTAACACCATAAATCTGCAAGCTTAAACTATATCTCATATATTAGATCATGATGTTAGTTTATAGCAAACAAATAAAATAGCATTCTTTATGAAATAATACATGTTATGCTACATAAATAAAATAACAAAAAAAAAACTAATTGAAAGCATGAAAGAAGAATCGTGTATAACTATCCCATAGTGGATTGGTGTCACTTTGATGTGAAAAGTGACCCTTTCCCAATCCTTTGACAAGCCAATGATGAAGATGCAATGCTATGAAGTGGACAAAATTAGCTCTCAATATGAAGAGAGTAACTTTGCATGGAGTTGTGGATGATCAAAATGAAGAATAACCTCTCCATTTATAGAAGAGTTTGATGAGAGAAGAGGCCAAAGAGATGAATGTGGGATAAAAACCCAACCAATAGGAAGGAGCCACTTGTCACCATGTGAATGGGACAAGGATGTGCATGTTTTGATGAATGTGGGAATAAATAAAATGCATTATATTTAGCCTTAATCATGACTTAGTTAACTTATGTGAAGATTAGGTGATTTGACTTTTGACTTAAATTTATGCATTAAAATAAATCAAAAGGAGATGGAAAATGATTTAGACATAGTTAAATAAATATTTTGATTTATTTAACTAAAGGGGATGATGTTAGTGGTAAATATGAATTAAATAAGATTGGTTTATTTAATCAAAGATGAACTTTAGGATTAAATAAATAAAATGATTTATTTAATCAAAAAGGGGATAATAATTTAAATAAATTTGATTGATTAACATAGGAATTAAGATGAATTAATTAAATCATAAATAAAGGGGTGATTAAAGAAGAATCAAAGTTAGTTGATAAGGATATTTTTCATGTCTACATTTTCCCCCTCTTTGAAGCAATGCACTTGTTGCATTGGTTCAAAGAATAAACTTACTGCAATCAAAATTCAATTTTTTTCTAATTTTTTTGGATGCCCCAATGGAAAGAAGTACACTGGTACATTTCCCCCTCGAGAGATCGAGTGAAAAGATTCGATTTGAGGGTCGATCTCACAATAAAGAGGTTCAAGATGAACGCATGGATGGTTGTAATGATGATGCAAATGAGATGGTTTCAAGATGCTTAGAATATCCAATCTATATTATCCTAAACAACTTAAGATGATGATGTACTACATTTGAGATGGATGATGATGGATGATGTGATATGCTTATGTAATGGATGTTTTATGCAAATGTATGGTTTTATGAGATGCTTAGACTAATAGATCTATAATATATGATGATGAACATGCATGTGAGATGATCGGTGTTTCTTATATGATATGATATGCTTTGTAGTATTTTGATGGTTTTTGGATGCAAGATGGATGCATTGGTGATGATGATTACCTGATTATGATGATGTTAGTGCAAAAAGGAGATAGAAGAAAGCAAAAGATTCCAAAAAGACATGAGTCGATGATGATGAGAGATGGATGATTCGCTTATCAAGAATTGGGATTTTAAAAGGGCCACTTACCTTATGTTTAATAACGTGCGCATAAGCACGATGCATCAAGGTATAAAGAACCAGGATGGTGTTGCACTTAGTGTGATGGAATTTGACTTTGCAATCAGATAGGAGTACTCCTATTCACAATTGACATACAAAACCTCATTTAAAATGTAGTTCAGATATTTCAAACATCTTAGACCAAAACATAGAAAAGAAAGCCTTCCTATGTGGTCAACAAGACACCTAAAGCACCCTCGCTACACCCAAATAAAGCACACATGACCGAGGTTATTTTACAAGAACATCCAACAAGTGCAATAGATAAAAGGTAATGAATGTTTCCCCATTCCTATCTCTCTAAATCCTTTTGTTTGGACATCATCGAGAGGTTATTGGAATGAGCGCAAAGAGATAAGTCAAAAGACAAAGATAAAGTAAACAAACAAGCTAATGTTCTTCAATATCGCTAACCAAAAGGAGATGTGTTTTTAAAGGATAAGAACTAAAATTATTGCCAATAGATAATGCCCATTGTAGGAAGGATACATCCTAGGAAATGTTAGTGGATGGTAGAACATCATTTCAATTATCCAAAGTGTTCCTTCTAATAAAAAATGCCCATTGTAGGAAGGATGCATCCTAGGACATGATGTTATCAGATGATTTGATATGGGACTAATTGGATGGTAGACTATTCACACAAAGAGTTGACCAACTTGTTTATGTACTAACCTAGATTTGAGACCTTGATGATTGAGTTTTCACTTTTAATCATCCAGACTTGTTTCCTACTGTTTCACCAAAGGTTGGGGATGATGATTGTTTATTGTGGGTGAAAGTGAGATGGGATAGATGGATTTTTTTTTCAAATATTTGGATGTTTTTGGAGTTTTTTGAAATGTTTTGAGGCTATTTTTGGTATTTTTTGAGATTTTACAAATGTTTTGATTTTTGGATTTTCCAATGTTTTGGAGTTTTTTGAGATTTTATGATTTTTTTTTGGATTTTGTGTTTTTTGAATGTTTTTGTGTTTTTGTGTCTCAGGGGCTAATCAAAGATTAGCCTTGTCTACATTTAAGCTCAAAGACAACATAGATTGGATACCATGTTTTTGATGTTTTATGAATTTTTTGATTTATTTTTGGATTTTGATATGATTTGGATGTTTTTGGATTTTCTTGGTTTTATGAATGTTTTTGGATTTTCTTGGTTTTCTGAATGTTTTTGGATTTTTTGATTTTCCACACAATTTTGATGTTTTAGATATGGATATGTGTGACGATATTAGTTCTCTGTTTGGAATTTTTGTTGAAAATCAAGTTAAGGTTGATTGAGTAGATTGTTGGATTGACGATGATAAAATTGTTGAGGATACACACCAATGCAAGGATAGTGTTAAGCAACACAAGGATGGGGATGGATATCCTGATATGATGAGGGATTGATGATGATAACATTGTTGAGGATGCACAACAACAAAAGGATTTGATTGATCAAGGTTGATGATGATAACATTGTTGAGGATACACAACAATGCAAGGATTTGATTGATTAGGATTTTGATGATGATAACATTGTTGATGATACACAATAATGCAAGGATTTGATTGATTAGGATTTTGAAGCTTTGTGTGAAATAAAAAGATGTTTTGGATGATTTGATGTGACATTGAAGCACACATTATATGTAACTGATAGTGATTGTTTGGATTGATGTTCAATGAAAGATAAAGATTGATAAAGAACATCTTTGCGTCAAAATGTGCCATGGGCTAGTGATTTGAATTTTGGCTCACAAATGCTTTGACCAATTTGATTTCACATTTTTCAATGTTTAGATCACCATATAAGCTAGAGGATATAGATCAATATTTATTCCCAAAGCAAGATGTAAATATTTTCCCTTAGTGTCTAGTAATGTACGGAATGCCATGGGTGGTTGCTTGGATAGGTGTTTGGATGGATGGATATGGTAATCATGCAAAGGATTCCAAGGATTATCTTGTGATAAGATAATAGGTTCAGATAGAGGATGCTTCATGGCTCAGATGAAAATGACCCATGTCAAGAAGTTTACCATAAGCAAGTGTAAATTGTGCACCAAATTTTTATCAAGATCAAGATAATTCAGACTATGGATGCAGATGGATGAAAATGGATTGGTTCATGGATGAATGGATTTATTATGGATAAGATGGATAGAATGCTAGATTTATTATGGATGGGATGGATGGGATGCTTCCACCTGAAATGGTACACACAGATGCTCGATTCTACACATGATGCCTGTTTGCTAGGTTTTCATCATGGTAACTATCCAAAGCACCACCATAGTGGTTTTCACTGGAGGATGATTTTTCTCTTTACTTTTTTTAATCCTTTTTCTGATTCTTTTTTTTTTGGATTTTCTTATTTTTTGATTTTTTTGTATTTTTCTATGAAATATTTAAAGCTCATGTTGAACCATGTGGTGCTGTTGATGTAGATGCCCTAGTCATAATGTGCCATCAATATCCAACTTGAAGAAGTTGCTTTTCCAAGATACATGCACTTGAATACAACTTTTGAGATTCTTGATCTACTTTGTTGATACGAGAGTTAACTTTTCCTTTGTGTGCACATCACGATAAAATGCCTTATGAATCCTTATGATGAAGGGTGGATGACGACACAAGGTCAATGTGATAATTGGATATCATGCATGGATGAGTCGATGGAGTGCGTTTAGGGGTAAAAGATGGATTGGTTGATAGTTTAGAACCTTTGACTCTCCAAACTTAGGAAGATGAGCAATCATGGGTGGATACAAAAGTGTGTGTGGAATTAGGACCAATTTCTTGATATACTTTGTATGTTGCTTGAGAATCCCGCTTTTTCCTTTGTGGACATCTTTGATGGATACTTTTCCCTCTTTTATTTTTCCCCATAGTTTCTTTGATTGATGGAGTTTGATAGGGATAATAGTTCTTGGTATTCTTTGGTATCCACTTGTATTTGTTTTTTTCCATTTTTCTTTCTAACTTATTTTGTTTTGATAACATTTTTCGTATTTTGATTCAAATCTTTCTTTTGATGTTGGTCCTAATTCGTGAATGGGGTGATGGGTGGATGAAGATTCATGACGTGGCTGGTTGTAGTATTGACATCGGTTTCATCAAAAGGATTCTTCATGCTCCCTATGTTGACATTTTCTTGAGACATAGTTGCCCCCAATATGATGGTAGTAGTACCTTTGTTCTTTGATTCTGCTTGTTTTGAGATGTCTTGTTCAGAATGCATTCTTTGATAAATGATCACTGCAAATGACATTATTTCACTTTGCTGCTCTACTGAATTTGGAATATCTTGTTCTATCTGACCTGTTTCCTTGAGTGGATAATACTAGATATCTTCATATATGTTGTCCTCAAACTAAATTTGAGATATATCTGATCCTAATGTTGGCAACTTAGTTTGACTATAGGAATCAATAACTTGCTCTTTTTGTGTAGTAATGTCAGGAATAAAGGAATCTTGTTCTAAATGAAAATCATCTACGTGTCCATCCATAGAAAGCATCTCATGGGTAGATGGAGGAATATGTGCTATATGGATATGATTATCATTTATGACATCTGCTATAGATAGTAGAGTGTCCATTAGATCATTGTAGTATCTTGGAGATATAAATTCTTGATCTTGAATGATTTTGGAATTGCTTTTGACATGATTTGGATCAAGTTCTTGACATGGGCTAGTTTCAAAGGATGGATTACTTATAAAGGGTTCTTGGATGTTGTCATTAGACATGGGAAGTGGCTCAATATCCTCTTGATCTTTTGGTGGACTTAGGTCAAATGTTGAACTGAGGATCCCTTTAGTAGCTGTAACCATGAGGTCAAAGGATATAAACATATCTTGGAAAGGACCATTGCTAGACCTTGGTGACAGATGTTGATCATGCTTTGGAATAAATTCTTGAGACATGTTCTCTAACTCATTAGGTTATGTGGAGAAATTTTCAACATGATCATTGGTTGATGGGTCATGGATTATGTCAATAGGATCAAATAATTCTAACACTCCTTGAAATAGATCACTAAAAGTGGCTCTTGATGTATGGTGAGTTGATCATCGGATGGGGTAGAAACATCTTTAATGTGCTCATCAATTGATAGATTTTGAACATTGTTTTCAACAATTGTGGCTAAGAGATTGTCAATGTTTTCAACCATAGGATCAAGTGATGTTAACATTTCTTGAATTGGATCATTGTAGGGTATTGTTAGTGGATTTTGATCATGATTGAAAAGTGACTCTTGATATATGTTGATTTTATCTTTAGATGAGGTAGACACAACTTCAAGGTGCTCAGTGCTGGATTGATCTTGACCCTCGTTCTCAATAGTTGTGGTTGAGAGATTGTCATCGTTATCAGTAGTGTTTGGTTCTTGATCATTGTCCCCAATAGTTATTATTTTTTGATCAATAAGACCTTGGATGAAATTTTTGAGTTGAATAAAATATGATGTTGTGCGTCCCTTGATTTTATGGAAATCACAAAGGTGATTCTCGTTATACCTTGGTGGTTTTACCATTGGTGGTTTTACCAGGGGATCTTGATAGTTCTCATAGATAGGTATTTTAATGATATTTTCCTGCACCAATTGTTGCATTACCGATTCAATTGGTTTCCCAAGTGGTGTGTATTTTCATTTGTTACCTTGTGAGATTTGTGTTCATTGAGATGATTCTTGTCGTGATTGATTTTGGAGTTGTGATGAATGATCTTCAAGATGTGGTGATTGATCTTCAAGATGTGGGGGTTGGATTTTTTGATGTGGTCAATCTTGATATCTAACTTCTTGACATTGTAGATATTATTCTTGATGCAGTTGTGGACACAACTCAATGCTTTGATGATATGGTTCAACCAATGGTAGAGTGTATTGATTTTGGAGTGAAAATTTCTCTTGGATCAATAATTCAATTAGTTTGGAAAGTGAATCAATTTGATCTTGAAACTCTTGATATAGTTGATTTGGATTTTGTTCAAGAATATTTGGAATGCATACTTGTGGTGTTTGCATGGGGTCGTCAATAAATTGATTTTGGACAATGTTCTAATTTGGGATGATGTTTGGATTTGGAATTATAGGTTGAAATTGAACATTGTTGTGGTTGGGAATCACATTGCCTTGATTTAGGTAACTTTGATTTTGCATGGTGTTGCCTGGACTTGGATCAATACATGGAGTCATTATCATCTTGTTTGAACTTTGAACAAAATTTGTATGATTTGCACACATATCTATCCCAAAGTTTTCCAAGTGTGAATTTGAAATGTTCATGTTTGGTATATTCACATTTGGCATGTATGGATTTGGTGGGAAAATGTTGTTTTGTTGAAGATGCATGCATTGATTGTCTGGTTGACAGATTTGTAAGTTTGGACTTGGATTTAAATCTACCATCGAGAAAGGTGTTCCAAAATTTTGACTAGGAATACTCACATTTACATTGTACCATTGAGGTTTGTAGGAGATAGTGATCCCATGTACAAATTATATAAATGTGATTTTTGATAATCAATCGACATTGTAAGAATTTGAAAGTTCAATTGATTTGGATTACTCATGGTGTATGGACCAAGTTTATATTCCATGTTCTTCTTGTGTTTTGACCTTGTTGCAAAAGTGACCTATAAGGTGTTTAGGACCAATGATGAGATGAAGGATGAAAGGGGTGAATGATATGGGTATTGAACGTTTAGGGACTTTGGATTAGTGCGAGACTTAGGGTTTGATTTTTATTGGTTTGATTGGATAATGAAATTGTAAATTAGATGTTATCTTAGAATGAACTCGTTAAAAGGTGTGCTGATTTAACTAGGTGTGTGAGGAAGGATTCATCAACACACACCTAACTAAACATATGATTTTGATTTGGTTTAAGGATGATTTACCCAAGCATGAAATGATGTTTTCAAAGCTCTAAAGTTGTTTTTGGGATGAATATGATAATTTTTTGGATGAATGAAGTGTTTGATTTGATCCTAAATGAACCTAACAAGGACCTTGTTTACAAGACCAAGATAGTGAAGAACATGCTTTTCTCTAAGAGTAGTTCAAACCAAAAGACCAATGTTTACATGAAAACCATATGACCAAAAGATACCAAGCACACGTGTGGGGTTCAATTGATTTAATCTTTTCTTAATGGATTATTTTTACCACAAACACTTTCTTGATTAGCTTTTGAAACTAGATGTCCAATGTCCTAATTCTCTTTCATCCCACAAAGTCCATTATGTGAAAATCTAGAAAATAAAGGAATTTTTTTTTCTAATGTTGACCTTAGTAGGAGAAAATTGAGATGAAATCCAAATGATTAGAAGCCTCTAAGGATGAGAATCCCAAGGGCAAGCAATAAAATTTGAATTTGTTTAAAGATATTTGCTTCAAGGGTTTGAAATTTTGATGATAGTGTTGAATATTTGTTTCCAATGTTTAAGATCAATCAAAGTGTTTTGATTCCAAGACATGCACGATCCTATGAATGAAAGATCTAGTATTTGTTGAGTCCCCACTCAGACAAGTCCAACTACTCCTACTTTCAGCAGATGGTTAGATGCTTGGCCACACATGCTCCCCCTTACAGTGCACTCATTTCTTAGGTCAGCCAAGCATCAATACCCATGAATCTCCCATGGCATACTTTCTATCTCTACTAAAATACGTAAAAGTGTGGGGTGGCTTTAGAATGACCATTCTTTCACCAACAAATAGATTAGGATTTTGACCTTTCCAAATAATGGGTTTTAATGCAGGAATTCCATTCATGGGGGATCATCCATACAGTGAGAGACCATTCCTTCCCTTCTCGTAAGAACAATCCTCATGATACTTTTGTTTCTTCAAGTACCCACACTTATATCTTGGGTGGAAGTCACTTGGCTTTAGCATGTTCCTGATTGGGTCATTCCCTTGGGTGAGTACTTTTTCCCACAAGGTAGGTCCTCTAAGATAAACAAAATCAAGCAAACATATTCATAGTTCGATCAACCTTCATTTAGAAACAAAGCGAGAACAAATGCAACATGTTCCACTTATACTCGCAAAGTTTGTTCAATTTTAATCCCAAAATGAAGTGTGGAGGTAATTACTTTACCCAACTTAAGACCACCAAAAAGCCTTTTGATTCTCAAGATCACCGTGAGGTACGAGAGAATCACATACATCCTTTCAATGGTATTACTTTAAGTAAGAAATTACAAAAAAAGTAGCACGTGTTCTTTTTAAACCCACAAAGCAATGATTTTGATTCATTTTAAAGCACCAAAACGAGATATGAAATTTTCCTTGTTCAATTGTTAAATCCAAAAATAAACTCTAGTAAGTTTTTCCTAAAGTTCTTTTTAAGTTCCTTGTCATGAAAATTGAAATGTTCTTTTTAAGAGCCCAAAAAGATATGAGTTGACCTAAAACAAAAAATGAAAGCAGAACAAGGCAGCTCTAGGCTTTTACAATAAGCATTAAGAAATTATTTTCTTTCAAGTTTCAATTCAATTGTCCAACTCCAATCTGCTTCCGATTTATCTGTCTTACAACACCATTGTATTAGTGATCTCCCATTTGAGAGAGGCCACAATTGATTTTGTACACTGATTGTTATGCCAAGTACCTTATAAAAAAGAAAACAAAGAGAAATCAGATTTTCTTCTCTTTTATTCAATCACTACTATCGAATTAATATCAAAATACATCATACAAAAATAATGATTCAAGAAACTAATGTTGGTAGTCCAAAGGCGAAATCCTCAAGATTTGTTGTATTAGCATTCAACCTACACAATGAGAGATTATATATGAAAGCACACAACATAAAACACATTAGTATTTAACTTGCAACTTTAAAGGATGTGAGGAAGCTTCTAGTTAAAGCATGAGTTTTCGGTCAAATGCACTCTTTCCAACAGAATGACAATGAGTAAACTAATACAACAAAAAAATAAAATAAAAATTGTGAGCAAATTGAGTGTAATTAGATTTGGAAGCCTATCCCTAAATCCACAATTATTAGTAAGTCAATCTTGAAGTCCACAACTGACCTTTCAAATCCTCTCATTTGTGAATTTAATGACTCCCAAACGACAAAATAATCTCTTCCCTGCCATTTCGGTTGAAATAAAATGATTGGACACAAAAATAAACCCATAGAAAGTGCGGCAATGAAAATTTAAGAGTGCAATGCCTTTTTCTTTGCATTAATGTGGCCTTTTAGAGCTCAACAGGCTCAAAGAGAGTGAAAAATATCCTGATTTAGACTTCCTTGAACATTGGGCCTCTTAGATCAGTGTGAAGCTTCATCTATGGATCCAATATTTAGAATATTGGTCTTTATTAACCAGCTTTTGCACGTATTTTTTTTGACCTTTTCCTCATCTTTTCATAAATAGAATTTACTCTCTTTTCAACTGTATTGCTCAACTATCGCTTAAATCTAATTTGTAATGTTTCTGAGCATTCTTCCAAGCAAAAAAATTATAATAACCAGAGGACAAGAAAACTAAGAGACTTCAGAAGTGATTCCCCCAAAAGTTGGATGCAAAGGTTTTGACAAAATGATTAAATAAAGCCAAAAAATGACACAAAAGTCAATTTGAGTATGCTTTGTTTTAATTTAAATATCCTAACCTTCTTATGTTTAGGGGAGTGACAAGTTAGATTAGACTTAGTCCAATGAATGAAGAATAGTATTTGCTCAGTACGAATGATGAGATCAACGTGTTTTGTAAATACAAACCCCATGGCTGATGGCAGACTGCAACCCAATACATAAAGGGAAATTTGACTTATCCTGACTCCATTTGCATTGAAAAAGATTAGATTACCAAATCCACAAAACAACAAAAATTAAAATGAAAACAAGTATGGATAACAAAACATGAATATCTAGAGATATCAAGAAATATGGAAGGGCGTGTGGACTGTTGGACAAAATGCTTGCATGTCGAATGTGAAAGTATAGGGAAGGAATGTGAACTGTTGGAAAAAATGCTTCTCCAAAATGTGATCTCATGGAATGCAATGATAGCTAAATCTGTACACAAAAAAATAAATCCATTGAACAAACATACAAAAATTTCAATCAAATACTATTAGCTAGCGTGAAGCTATATTCCTCAACCTTTGACCAACATCATCCCCTACAAGTTAATGCCATTGCATAAGTACAAGAAAAGCGCCTAAAAGTCTCTTAAAAATATTTTAAAAATAATTGTGAATGGAAGGTTCAACAACCCTTTACAACGTCCTCCTGCATGTTAAGAATGACACCCTATGAAGTGCACAAATGAAAGCGTACAAACTTGTAAGATCATCGATAAATATATAGCGCATGCGAAGTGTTTTTCAGAGAGAAAATATGAGAGGCATTGACCAAGATTCAAGTATGACCAAGAGAGAAAATGTGAGGCATTGTTCAGAGAGAAAAAAATGAGAAGCGTCGTTCATATATATTAATGGGTAGCGCAAGGTTATAGTGCATGATTTAAGTAATGACCAAGATTCTTACCATTTAATGCAATGTATAGGCTAGGTCATAAGCCAATGCATGAAGAGTTTGGAAACCCAGACTTATAGCCAACACATTGTGTCATTGACTAGTGCATAAGGTAATAAAGAGTTGGCTGTGAGAGAGTGTAGAATATGCCAAAAGAAATAACCCTCTTTTGCATGTGCCATGGAGATGGTATAAAGACAAGTGAAGAGAGGTCTATAATGTTCCAACTTAAATGCAAACAACAGAAGCAACAGATGCAAACAATGGTGTCAAATATTAATTGTAGTTCTATTAAATGCTAGTCCAGAGTTGGCTCATAGCAAAAACAACTTAGGCACAATATGCGGACAAGATAGTTCCCAGATAAATGTGATGGGTAGATGTAAAAAAGAAAAGAAAAAGCTAGCGTGTAAAATGGGAGCACAAATATCAAATGCAACACACAATCAGTCCAACTGAGTCAAAACATAGATAATAAGATATCAAACACAACACACAATCAATCCAACTCAGTCAATAAGCCCTCCTTCTAGCGCCATATGTAACACCATAAATCTGAAAACTTAAACTCTATCTCATATATCATCATGATGTTAGTTTATAGAAAACAAATAAAATAACATTCTTTATGAAATAATACATTATGCTTCATAAACAAAATAACAAAAACAAACTAATTAAAAGCATGAAAGAAGCATCATGTATAACTATCCCATAGTGGATTGGTGTCACTTTGATGTGAAAAGTGATCCTTTCCCAACCCTTTGACAAGCAATGATGAAGATGCAATACTATGAAGTGGACAAAATTTGCTCTCAATGTGAAGAGAGTAACTTTGCATGAAGTTGTGGATGACCAAAATGAAGAATAGCCTCTCCATTTATAGAAGAGTTTGATGAGAGAAGATGCCAAAGGGATGAATGTGGGATAAAAGCCCAACCGATAGGAAGGAGCCACTTGTCACCATGTGAATGGTCCAAGGATGTGCATGTTTTGATGAATGCGCGAATAAATGACATTAGGTTGCCTTTTCAAATTTTAAATTTGGCTTGTTGGAGGGAGAAGAAGGGGTCTTAAATGCCAAGTGGGGGACATGTAAGAGGGGAGTTTTAATGCTATGTTGGAAGGGACAAGTCATTTGAGAGGGAGATTTGAAATGAGGGAATATTCCACTTTTATGCCATGTTGATGGAAAATAAAGATTTAATAAATGAATTAAATTGATTTATTTGTGCAAGTGGGAAAAGCTAGAGGATGTGACATGCATTAGATTTAACCTTAATCATGATTTAGTTAACTTAAGTGAAGATTACATGATTTGAATTTTTGACTTAGATTTATGGATTAAAATAAATCAAAAGGAGATGGAAAATGATTGACTTAGTTAAATAAATATTTTGATTTATTTAACTAAAGGGGATGATGTTAGTGGTAAAGATGAATTAAATAAGATTGGTTTATTTAATTAAAGATGAAATTTAGGATTAAATAAATAAAATGATCTATTTAATAAAAAAGGGGATAATGATTTAAATAAATTTGTTTGATTAATAGGGGAATTAAGATGAATTAATTAAATGGTAAATAATGGGGTGATTAAAGAAGAATTGAAGTTAGTTGATCAGGATATTTTTCATGTCTACAAAAAAATATTTACATGACATTCAAAAGCATTTACAAAAGCATTTTCATTGTGATGCCTTATTTAAGTTATCAGGAGGTATAAATTTGGTATGGTTAGAGCGGGGATTCCATTATGAGGCATGACTTTCCCCATAGCCACTTGTATGCGTGTGAGTGCATACTAGCCTTGAGTGTATGTTTCTCACCTTTTAGGACTTCTCACTCGGTAGATAGCCAAGAGCTCTGTTGCCTCAGAGTGAGTATGTATTTTTGGACAAACAACTTGGATTTGATCCACAATGTGTTGGACAAATGATCGAAGCTTGATCCAATCTCTTATTTCACTTTTTATTTTAGTCATTGCCATTGTATGATTGTGTATCTTGTTTTGTTGCATATCATTCACCTTGTGCATGTTCTATTTTTTGCTTATGTTGGTTTGACTTAGGATCTTGGATCTTGGTGGCTTGACTGCTTCTTCAAAATTTGTTATCCTAGACCATTTGCATTGGTATGATTGGACCCTTCTTGAATGTCTAATTTAGCATGAGTTTGAAGCAGGTTCATCCTCTCACTAAAGTGGGGGCTAAATGTGGACACCAAAAATCTACACCTTTTTCCTTGCTTGATTTGGGTATAATTAATGATAAATTGGACTTAATATTGCCTTAATCTAATGTTGTGTTGTGTTTTACACATCCACATTAAGGTATTGGGCCCATTTTAAGCTAGATTAACTTAACTTCTCCTAATTCAATGGTGTAAAATGTATTTAACTATATTTTCACATTAATCTAGAAGGCTTGTAAATTAAACCTAATTTTAATCTAGTGGTGTAATGTGTTTTACACATTCACATTAGATGGTGTTCCCTTCTAGGCTATGTGGACTTCATTTTAGTGTTGTAAAGTATATTTAATCACACTTTCACATTGAAATTTGTGTCCTTGGCCCTAATTACCCTTTACATCATCATTAATAGGATCCTATGATCCCATATTTTGCATCTCGAGGCTTATTTTGATCAAAGACTTGATAAAATCAACATATAAACTTGATTTCTTCATTCCCCGTCATCCCAATTGGTAAAAGAGACCTTGTGGGACCCATTTTCCACTTTGGGTGAATGAGTTCCATCCAGGTGGGACTGGGCGACTTAGTCCCATTTTGGCCAATTTTCAAGGTTTGAGCGGGAAAAATTGGGTTTTAAGTTTAATTTTCCTCCATGTTCACCTTGGGGATCAAATCAATGGGTATTTTAGGCAAACTGCCTATATAAAAATCCTTTAAAACCTAATTCATAACGAATTCATAATTCATTCATCATTCATCATCTCTCTCAAGTCAAGTAAGCTAGGGTTTTAGCACTTTAAGTCATCAAGATAGCTTTCTAAGGCATTCAAGAGCAGATTCTTCACCTATTGTTGCAAAAATTCAAGATCTATCATCATGGAAAGTTTCAAATTTCTTCATTTCATATTCATGCTTCCTCTTATTTCCTCATTTGGTTTAATTACCTAAAAGGGGTGTAACCAAGGCAAACCCCTATTCCCTAACATTCAACATTTATCTTTCTTTCTTTGTGTGTTTGTAGATCTAGGTACCCTGCAAGCTTGGAGATCATTGAAGAATAGGTTGTAAACTTGTTGAAGACATCTCCTTGTTGGCTAGGTTAAAATATTCACAAAATGTCACTTATAGTGTCAGAAATAAGGGTTTGGGATCTGAATACCCAGAGGAACAGAAAATGCAGATCGAGAGCTTCCATTTCCACTTTTGAATTTCCCAAAATCTGGAAGTGGACTAAGTCACCATTAGTGGTGTATGAGTCCCATGGACAAGCCTGAAAAAGGGTTTCTGTAGTTCTGAATACCCTTTTTTTTGAAACCTATTCCAACAGAATTTCCTTGAAATGAGACTAAGTCTCCCAACTTGGCGTAAGTGTCCTAGTTGGCTTCAATAGTGATTTCTATAGGATTCCAGAGCTCCTCTCCACCACTTTCCAGTTTCCAGGTGCACCTCTTCATTTTCATTATTTTTTGTTATAGTTTGTTTGCATTTTTAGTTCATTTTGCATTTTCTTAGTTTTGCATCAATAGTTTATCTTATTTGTCAATTTCCTGCCTTAAGAACAATCTCCTTTGACAGATTTCAATATCCTTTGTATTGGAATCTCATAGAATTGGTCTTGAGTGTGTACTTTGTGAAATCAGATTCCTCTTCCTTCATTCCCATTTTAGGTGTGGATAAGGGAAGTTGTGCATTCCATTTCCATAGTCCACCAAAATATTCAAATTTCTAGGCATCCCCTTTTCCTTTCAAGCTACTCCAATGGAATGATGGCATGGTGTTCTTGTTTGAATTGAAAATAAACTTGAATATTGGATTACAAAACCCCTTTCCTTGGTAGGGAAATCAATTTCAATGGGTGAAATCTCTTTAAAATTTCACGAAAAAGGGATCCAATATCCACATTATTTATTGTCCAAAACTTCTATGAGTCTTATGTCTTGGGATGATGTTAAGGTCAAATACCACCTTTCTCGTAAGGACTATAATACTTTTATAACTACCATAAGAGTTGTTTATGATAATATGGTTCACAAAGTTGACATTAGTTCTTCCAAACCATGGTGGAAAGATTAGAAGTGGGGTCCAAGTTCATCACTTTCCACAACTACAAACATTGGCTTGGCTACCATTGAATTTCTCTGCATTTACCCATGATACTCAATTCAAACCAAAGATGGAATTTACAATTGTCTTGCTCAATCTAACATAGCAGATTTATCAATATTTATTTTGTGGTTTTGGAGCCTAAATTGGATAATTTTTTGGTATATTCTTTTCCAAGACTTTCTCATTGGGTCACAACTATTTCATATGGGAATTCAAGAACCTCATTTCCTAGTCCTTCAAACATCTATTCTAGTTTTTTCCTCAATATCAATAGCTTTGGAATTAGATTCATGATTTCTTTTGGCCTTTCAATCATAAACATTCTCCTAGCATATGGTTCTTTGGGGGGACTAGCCTCACGTTCCCCATAAATTTAACTAGATTTGGCATGCTTTTAGGGTGGATATTATCTTTAGCATTTGGAAAGATAGAATTTCTACTATTTTTGCTATTTTTTTGGTTGATGAGAATGTCACTTTTTTTAAAAGACGCTATGTATTTATTCTAATTTGTGTTAATATATATTCAAGTGTGGGCCAAAAAGGTGGCCCTAGAGGTGGCTCAAATTTAGGAGCTACTTGATAATTATGGGAATTCCCTTTGTACCTTGGCCAAAGTTCCTTCATCATCATCCTCTTCTCAAGGTTGCTTAACTTCTCATGGGTACTAGAGAGGTAGGATTCCCTTGGCTCATGATACCCAAGTTTCTCATCCCCAAGTCTCTCCCACAACTCTCTAAATATATTAGGGTTCTAGGGGTGAATCATGATTTTTTTGGTGATGCTTAGCCTCTCCTCCCCATCAAGGTCTTGCTTTTGGGGGGCGCTTCTGGATGGCCTTTTGGTGGTACTTTTGGGTGACCAACTTCAAATAATTCTAAATGGTTTGATTCCATCAAGGTTCCTTAGTTGGGTGTAGAAATTTCTCAGGTACCCATGAAGAAGATAAGTATAAAGTTGACGAGTGGTGGGATTCTCCTAATGTCACTACATACCTTACTTATCTATGGGGTAAGCTGAGTGACAAAGAGCTGCTGCCTCCACCTTCTTCTTCTATTCTTTCCACTTAGTAGCACTTTTTTTATGTTTTGTTATGCTTTAGTCTTTTCCTCATTTGGACTCTAGGTGTGTGATTTCATATCTACCCACTTTTTTTTGTGAATATGTTTACTTTTACTATCTAATTTAATATAAATGTTGACACCTATTCATAAAAATAAAAATAAAAATTAAGTGGTAGTCTCATCTTCTATCCTTGGTAGGAAAAATTCAAGTTTGTTAAAAGTTTCTTGATTCCTATAATATTTATTATTCCTATCCTTGGTTATTTGGTAGTAACTAAACTAATAAAATTTAGAAAATGCTTACCGATTTTTATGGTATCATGAGAGAGGTAGTACAAAGAGGCATTTATTAGTTGGTCTTAGTGTTGTCTTAAAAAATACATAGGAGAATAGGAATTAAAGATCTTAAGTTGTAGGGAATTTATTTTGTAGTAAAGTGGATTCTAAAAGAATTGGATAGAAAGGAACTTGATGGGAATATTTTTTCTCTTAAGGCCTAAAAAAGGTAAAAATTGGTTAGATTTCTTCCCCATGACCTACTTTTTGGAAATTTTTTTTATCAAACCAATTGAGTTCAAATTTTAGTAGAATTTAGAAGGCCTAGGAAAGTGTCAAAAACATTGTTAAGAATAAGGATTCATTTTATAGAAATTAGTATTTTCATAGACCATAGATCCATTTGGTGGGTGGAATCTTGATTAGAACAATACACCTCTTGAACTTACGCAAGGGTCCTAGACTAAAGAATGGGATTCCAAAGGAATTTATGACTTTAAGATATTTATACTAATGGTAGGGTTAAGGAATCTGAAGCCGTGCAAGTTGAATTTAATATCTCCAATAAATAAAAAAGGTCTTAGTTATTATGAATAAAACCTTTTATGGGGTTAAGTTTCTAGTTTCTTTCAAAATGAACACCAATATTTTGAAGAACATTATTTTGAAGGATGGTTCTATGTTTTATAAAATGAATACCAAGGAATTATATATCTTTATTGGTGATACAAATGAAGTTATATACAAAAATAATGAAAATAGTCTTGATTGGTCTGAGGTTAATTGGTCCTATGTCTTGAAGAATGTTTGGTATTGTGTGGTTAATCCTAAGAAATATTATTTTAGATGGTTTCAAGATTATCCTTAAAAATATTATAGTTGATGTGGATTTGACTTCTCTTGGTATCCCTACTAGAACCTGTAGTTTTTGCAATAAATCTAAAACTATAGAGCATCTTTTCTTTGACTATTTTTATGCATACCAAGTTTGGTCTTCTTTTTTAAGGGATTATTTAGAGCGGCATTTGAAAGATGGGTTTACTTAGCATGGAATTATTTTTGGTCATGTTAAAATATTTTTAAAAGAGCTCAAGAAGTTTTTTCTTATGAAATTCTATGGCGTGTTTGGAAAGTTAGAAACGAAGAGATATTCTAGAGAAAAATATGATACCTTATAGAATCACAATGCGAGTTCACCCTTCATGGTATTTTGATGTAGCTTTCTATGATCCTAAAATTTTTGAAAGATGGGTTTATGATTTTTTTAGAAGGAATTTCCATGGTATATAAAAAAGAAGTGGAAATAAAGTATTTTTGGCCTCAAGATAGAAGCAAGTTGAACAAGAAAGAGTTGCAAATACAAAGGGATCACATGAAGAAGCACAAGATTAACAAGCTTGAAAAACTTGAGAAAGTTAACTCTACAATGTCAAGTGCAAACTAATTTTTAAATATTTGGATCCTTAAGACTTAGATGATCCAATGATTGGCACTTTTGAGTGTGACATGTATTAGTCCAACAAACTCGAAAAATGTTTCTTGGAGTAGTGATGCGCTCTCACATGCTACCTTTATGCTGTTAATTTTGATCTTTTGCTTTATTATAGGTGTTGATCTAGTTTCTCTTAATAGCAATAGGTAGTCATTTTGTTTATACAAATTTTGACTATGTTGTGTTGAACTTGGACATGATAGTGTTTCTAAGGTGATGTTTTTCACCTCATATTGTACCTACTTTTATTAATTATCTCTAACATTTTTTTTTATCTCACATGTTGAAGTGATAATAACTTAAGATAAAATTCATTTAAATACAATAATTTAATAGAAAACTAAATTACTAATAAATTATATTGTATTGAGCACTACCCAAAGAGATACCCCTTGAATAGACTAATAATATCCTATAATGTGAATTCAATCATATCAACACAATAATATTCATTTTATTTTTATTTCTTGGAACAGTTATCTTTTATATTTCATACATCCGTGTAATTTGTTGAGGAACATTCCACTCTTCATCGACAACATTGAGAACAGAATGTACAGCTCATGGACCCCTCACCACATCATCCAACACTACGAAAATTATGTGTAGGTTGAGCACAACCTCACATAACAACCCTCCCTGTGTGGCAATTTGAAGCATCTTACAATTTGGATAATATCTTACAATTACGTATGTGCCAAAATTTGCATGTCCTACTAATTTATGTCATATCAATTTAAATAAAGTGTTAAGCTATTAAATAAATCTCTTATGTTTTATAGAGGCAACTTGTGATGTTACAATCAGTTGTGCATCATTACGATGGGAGACACTAACTCTAACGTGGACCTGTTAGTTTTAAATGATCCCATATGGTGTCGTATTTGTTTGCCTTCTTTCATATAGCAGATGCTTGACCAACTCTAAACATTTTCCTTATTGCTTCAGCTCAATTTGTAGGAATGTGTTACTTATTTTCCAAGTTGTTTTAGAAACATCCGCATACTCTATTTGAATCCATGTTCTACTCCACTTCAATTCACTCTTCACTTCCTCAAAGCCAACATGTATTGTTTGAAGATTTCTGTCCAGACCTTGTTTTGCATATATGAAACCATCTTCCTTAGCTGTGTAGTAAAATGAGGAGCACCAAGATTTCTCAATAGCATCTTCTTCCTCAGCTCCCCAACAAGGTGAGGAACAAGTTGCTTTCTCCATGGCATCTTCTTCCTTGCCCCACCACCAAAGTGAGGATCATTAGGCTTTCTTTGGAATCGAACACGGCATGAGGAGGAAGGCTTCTAATTTTCAAGATTGTTTGATGTCTCCATCAACCAAAAAGGTCCTAATGTGAAAAAAAAAACATAACTTTTCAGTTTTACAATTCCCTTCAAAACATAGAAATACAAGCATTTCTTGATATGGAAGAGAAAGAACTTGGAGATTCGTTTCCACCAACCATAGAGACAACCATCCCCTCCGCTATAGTTCATGTAGCTATCTTCTCCAAGGGACATGCAGAGTCCTCATGGTTCTAACGTTGCAGAGAATGGCTAAGATTATTCCATTTTTTTAATGATGTGGAGCCATATCCAACATTCTCAAGACAATTTGATCGTATTTACTAATTAATTGAAATTCATGAAAATCATACTATATTTTATATTTGAATACAATTTGATTGTATTAATTAATTGAAATTCAAAATCATATTATATTTTGAATTTCAATTTCATCCAGACAAACACTGCACAATATAGAAAATGAAGTGTATGGCAAAGCATTCATTCCATTATCATGAGAAATCCAGGTACTTAGAAAAACTCGACGAGTGGATGGCAGCCTCCAATCTGTTTCATATATTACTAGTGAAGAGTTCAACAAGTTATATTTTTATGGACCCAGTGTATTTGATTTTTCTACTTAGTATAGGCTTTTTCTTTGAAAGTGGTGAAGTTTTTTCTCATCGAATTCCCTTTCTGTTTATCAGTTTCAGTGACAACAAGAACATAGTGTTACCAATACAAAAGGAAGTACAAAGGAAGAAATGTTTAACTATTATAGGACTTTATAATAATCCATAACTAAATTATGCTCATGATACATATGTGTCAACAAGTATTGACATGTCAAATGTACTGTAGAGGTGTCCTTGAGTCTCTAGTTTGCTGTCGATGGATTACACCTAGCTGTCACATCAATTCCTATGTTTATAGGAAGTTGTTGAGCTGTAACTATTGATGCATAATTAAAAAAACGTGTGAAAGTCTTTCATTTTCTCCGAACTTTGTTTTGGTATCAAAGCTCGTGTTATCGTTTTCTTGTCAAATTCGCTTCTATATCCCTTGTTAAACTTGTCCTGTTAAAGTCTGTCTATTGATTTCTTTTGAAACATAGTTCATGGATAGCTGAAAGACTCTTCTTATAATTCATCAACAATGATAAACATTTAGAAAACTCAATAATCTTCTTATAGTTGTGATAAGGAGCTTGACAACTAATTGTAGTTGATTGACAACAAAATGGAGATTACTAACACCTCAATACTCATTGACACATAAACATCTGTATTGACAATACATATATATTTATAATGTAGTTATGAATTATTCTAACAATTGAATTTTGATGGATTCTTAGTATTATTCTATTGAGCACAAACTTTATTTTGTCTAATGACAATAAACATATCAACTATGTTGTTATCTATGTTATAATACATCAACTCCATCCCTTGTGATTGAATATTTTCTCTTACAAAATGATGTTGAATTTAAATGTGTTTTGATCTAGCATGATAAATTGGATTGTTTATCAATTTGATTGAACTTTTATTTTCACATTTGATTAGAGTTGGTACTTCTTTCTTGTATCTCATATCTTCAAGTATATTTCTTTGCCAAACTACTTCACAAGTAGTGTAAGTTTAATTTTGATGATAGTATTGAAAAATTCAAAGTTGAATTGGTTGTAAGAGAATATTCACAAAAGGAAGGAATAGATTATGAAGATACATTTGCACATGTAGCTAAAATGAACACTATTAGACTTCTGATTGCACTTGCTACTAATTCTAGTTGGAATATACATCAAATGAATGTTAAGTTGGTGTTTTTGAATGATGATTTAAAAGAAAAAACATTTCTTGTTCAACATGAAGGATTTGTAAAGAATATACAAAAACATCTAGTATGCAGGTTAAAGAAAGTATTGTATGGTCTTAAATAGGCACCAAGGTCATGGCATGTGAAAATTGATAACTTCTTCCAACATGAGATTATGAAGATTAAGAATAATCCAACTTTGTACATAAAGAAAGATGAACATGAAAATATTGTTTTGATTTTATTGTATGTCGATAACTTAATCATAAAAGGTAGTGTTATAGACTTGATTGACAAAAAATAAAAAAAATCTATCACAAGATTTTGAAATGAAGGATCTTGACAAGATGTATTATTATTTAGGAATTGAAGTATGGAGATAAGATGGTAAGACTTTTATTATTCAAAGTAAGTATGCAAATAAAACAATCAAAAGGTTTAATATAAAATGTTGTAAATTAGGATCAATTTTATTAGAACATAATATTAAATTTTCTATTGATAATGGTACTCAAGAAGTAAATGAGACACTCTATATATAGATGGTGGAAAGTTTGAACTAATTAACCACAACAAGAACTAATATTGCATACTTAGTCAATTTATTGTTAAACCTATTAAGACTCATTGAAAAGAAACAAATTGAGTGATTCAATACCTACAGGGTACCATTAATTTTGGTATTGAATACACTAACCATTTGAATGTTGAGTTGACAAGCTATTCAAATTCTAGTTGGGTAGGTGATCCACATGATGAAAAATCCACAATTGGTTATGCATTCAACATAGGATCAAAGATTATTTTTTAGAGTAAAAAGAAGAAATCAACTATTTTCTTGTCCTCTACTAAATCCAAGTACAAAAATTTATGTAACTTAAGTACTTAAGATTGATCCTAGAAGGATATCTATTTTCTTGCATGTGCTCTTCTAGTTTTCTACAACTATACTAACTAATTTAATATGTGCTCAAGCTAAATTGACATGATTTTTCTTATGTATTTACATCCATGAAGCTAAGAGAATATTTGTAGTGCTATATATGCCTATTTAAGAGAGTTTGTAATGGTTAGTAATGGAGCCATCTCAAGACAATTGTATGTTTGAATATAATCTAGTGTATCAATCAATATATGTCTTTATTATATTAAGGTTGGGAATACCTAGTATAAGTCTTTAGAATGCGTTATCAAGCAAGAGGAGTTCATGGTCAATGTATCCCTAATTAGAGGGAATATTTTGGATAAATTTATGAGTGTGCCATTTTTTTCTCTCACCATATATGTTGGTTTAATTATTTTGAGGGGTAGTTGATGGTACTATTAGGATAAGGTGATATAAATTTTAAAATCATATGTACTAATGTTATATCTACATTGTTATAGAAATGGGTGATTGGATAGCCACTTACGTATTTGTGATACATTATTATTTTATTATTTATTCTTATAACTTGGACTATTAGTTATAATGAATTAAGAGGGGATGTTACTTATGATGACATTAGTTACAAAGTGATTTGACTATATGTACTCCAATATTTATAATTATAAATGCTAAGAGAGAGAGATATAGGGAGATGAATATTCTCATTACTAGGTGGGCCCCTCATGCATAATGAAGCCTATTTAGAGTTCTATTTTTAGGGAAGTGTGTCATTGATTATGAGTGGTAAAAGATGCTTGAATGAGTGATGTTATTTATACTGCATTAAATATTTGTCACATAGGGGATCTACTATGCCATTGATTCTTAGTAGTTGGTTTTGGAAAGTCCACTTGTGGTTTTCTCTCTTTAGTTCCCTATAAATAAGATATAGTAGATATTCATTTCTCAAGTTTTTGTAGATTGGGAATTGTTATGTTACTTTAATGGTATTATATTGATGGGAGAAATTTATGTATTGATGTAACAATTATATTGTATTAATATAGACTTGTCCTCTCTTTTATGGTGAAGTTTTTTCCTAAAAGGTTTCTCTATGTACATCCATCCTAATTAGATTTGAATATAACATTTTTATTTTATTTTATTTATTCATTGGCTCAATCAACATTTTGTATCAAAGCTAAGATGATTGTGATTAGAGATGGATACCTTTCTATATATGTTATGAGGTTTTTTATTTTAGTGAGAGTATTTAATTTAGTAGTTATTGTAGATCCATTTGTGGTTCTATCCATGGCATCAATTTCTGATTCAAAAATTGAGAATTTTAATGGTTTTGGGTATGAATTTTGAAAGTTGAATATAAGGGATATCTTAAAAGAAAGAGATCAAAAGGGAGTAGAGGAAAAAGATGGAAAACATGATAGACTTTTTTATGAAGATTGGGAAAGTTCGATTAGAAGGCATGAGTAACTATTCACTTATGTCTTGTAGATTTAATCCTCTTAAATGCCTTAGGAGAGAGTGCCACATTTGCATGGTGGAAGAGGATAGGTTATATCCATCAAACTAAAAAATTGACCAATAATTTATATCTCAATAAAAATCTATATTCTTTAAAATAAAGGCAACTCTATCATAGAACATTTGAATTCCTATAATTTTATTTTGACTCAACTATGTTTAATAAATGCCAAATTATTTGAAGAGGATAATGGATCTTGTTGCTTTGTTTAAATTTTAGGATTAAATAATTGTTTCTATTAGTTTTTCAGAGTATAAAATGTATTGAATCTAATATTGCATTATTTATGCTCTTGGTAACCTTGTTTGATAGGATTGGATGAACCTTTATATCATTATCCAATTTGATATGTTTAATGGAGACTAAAATGGGATGTCAAAGGAACTAAAATAATATCAAGAAGGCATACATAGGATATTCTATATTTAAAAAAGAATGATTTTCTAAGATAGGTTAGAGTGGTGATCAAAACCAATTGCCTACAATTTTATGCCTAAAATGTTATAATTTGTAGCAAAAGAGTGGAGGATTTGCAATATTTGATGATGCCAAATTTTCCCATTGATGCCAACAATTCTATGTGAGATCAAGAAGATGAGAAACAAATAAGAGGTTGATATGATTCCTTAGAGATCACCAACTTCTATTTTTCTTTGCTAGACACTCTCCAAAACAACAACAATATACAACTAGATGAATTTATTTGGCAAGGGCTATTGGAATACTTCCTATTTGATGTGCAATGCCAAGTAAAGAAGATTCATACCAAGATCGAGGAAGGATATAATGTAGATAATGAATGTGAGGTAGAATATCCACACAAGAAACATCATGACATCAAACAACACTTGAATGTCCCTATACACCCCAACAAAATGGAGTTGTAGAATGTCACAATCAGAATTTCATGGAGATGGCTTATTGCATACTTTCCAAAACTAAGTTGGAGGATCGCTTTTAGGAAAAAATAGTCTAGATAGTTGTGTATCTTCTCAACATGGAACCTACAAAGATCTTGCAAGAAAATACAATAGAAGAGGTATGGAGTGGTCACAAGGCTTCAATCTCTCATCTTGGGTTCTTTGGTTGTACATCATATATACATGTCCTAGCTAATAGGAGGAATAATATCAATCACAAGAACTCTAGTGTATCTTTTTGGGTTACAATACTATCTCAAAATATTATCATCTCACGGATCTTGAGAAATGGAAGCTCTATGAGATTCAAGATGTAGTATGTGATGAGATCATTTGACTCATTGACACACAATTAAGATTCAAAACTAACCACCTCTCATAGATTGCTCTCATAGTCAAATGATGAGCATGAAGATTTCTCTCCCAAAAAAGATGAGATACAAGGAGAATTATTTTTTGATCTTGGTCATCTAGAAAATAATTCTTCACATCAACAACATCACTCTTTGAAATGGTTCCAAAGAACCATCAATGACTCCCAAGTATGAAATATATTCTAGATATCATTAGGAGTCAGAATGAGAAGACAAGTGAGAAATGAGGTAATGTATTAATGAGTTCAATTTAGTTCTTTGTGGGATGACTAATATTGGCATTCTTGACAACATAATTTATCTAATACTAATGACTAATAACACTATAATGAGTGTGACGAACATGAATGTTCAAGTGTGGCTATTTAATATGATGTAAATAGTGTTACATCCCTAACTTTAACTCTGTTTTACATTTTACTTTTGAAGTAATTAGTAGATGATTACGCATGATTCAATGATTAGATGTTTAGGAAAAACGTCTAGAAAAATCAATGTTTTCTTGGGTTACATTTATTTCACTAAAATTGTCATGTGTTTAAAAGTTGTCAAGATGTGATGACTTCATGAGGATTATGAAATGATTATTAATACACTAATCTTTAGTTGGTGATGGAAAATTTCATTCAGGAATCAGGTTTCCGCCCTCTGAGAAAGGGAGGGAGAGCATCATTGGAGAGAAGGATATATATACAAGGAATAGAACAGGTTGTCGCCATCTTAGGTCTAGTGTTGATGCAAAATGGTGAACCTAGTTGAGTCAAGTAAGTGTTACTCGACCCTTTTGGTCTGAATTTATTCCTTGACTCGACAAGTTGTCGATGTCTTTTGCAGTCTATTTCATGTTGTTCAATGTCAACCTAGTCATTTGAGGAACGTGACATTGTTAGCGTTGAACATTATTTGTTTTGCAACTGAGACAACTTTTTGTCTAACATGTCTCTTCTTAGGTCGTAAACGAGTCTATGTTGTGACCTATTGCATAATTGGTTTTATGGATAATGTGTTCCTTGTTAGTAGTTTTGATGTCGAATTCCAGATTTAGTCTAATCATAATCGACGTGATTTTCTTCTAACATGAAGGGTAGAATGTCTCAACCCTTTTGATATTAATACACGTATATGCTTATACGTTGCATATTATATTTGAAGATTTCAATTAATTGCTAACTATTGATAACTTATGGGTGTCATTGGAGATGCTTATCGGCCAACATGGCCATGGGTTTTGTGTTCTTGCTCGACTCTTATTAAATGAGGAGCACATGGAATACTTGTCTGGCTCGACTTTTAATTCAAGGAGGAGCTCATTGGGATGTATTATCTCATCGTTTATATGGCTCTACAACCGTTTTGATAAATGAATTCAGGTAAAAAGTTTAATTTTGTTTCAATGATCTTGAAAGCCAACTCAGGGCCGCAGGCAATATCACTAATGTGGCGCGGGAGAATGTAGGAGTAATTCAAAGAATTGCCACGTAAAATAAGTTCGTTGTTTTCTTAAACCGATTCTTTAACTAAATATTTGTAACTGATTTTTGAAAATCTATCTCATGGTATCCAATCATGAAAATCGGGGGAAGCAGTTGAATAACGGTGGGTTGATGGATCCTCGGGGGAACTCACCGATCTGGACCAATCGGGGCATGGCTTACGGACTCAGGAAGGGAAAAATAAGAGTGGGGAGCAGAGTCGATGCGGATCATGATTATTCTTGCTCTAAAGTTGGAGAGCAAGACATGGCTGTTTCTTTCATTGTTTCTGTTCATACTTATTCCACACTGTTTATTTCTAGAGTGGGGGTGGTCACATCGAGGGAAAAATGAGAGGGCTCGATACCCTCACGTATTGGGATTTATTGAAAGGTTTAGATACCTTTGTGTGAAGCATCATGCGTGGGGGAACACAACCAAACTGCAATCTTTTCCATCATCCTTTAGGCCGACAATAAGATGGAGTCTTCAATCAGCGTATTGAGAGTCCGTGGAGGATTCGGGACATCAAGAAGAGCAGTAATAACAGGGGTAACGTGAGGTTGGTAGGAAAGAAGAAAGACATGAACACTCGTTTGAATCTCGCAGAGTAGCTGAGGGACTATCATATTCGAACCTGGCACAAATGGGCTTCTCTAACCTTCTCTCTACAACAGCCCAAATATCGTCTGGGGCAAGAGAGGAGTGCATCTTTACATTGTGGAAGAAGACGCCGAGGGAAAGAAAGAAGTCCTTCAACAGGAACTATCGGCATTGACTGACTCCTTTCAGGTAGAATGAGAACCCTTGACACAATCTTGTTCTTGCTTTCATATGATAAGATAGTTATCTTTGTGTCGAATCTTATGTTTATTTTGCAATGGCTCCTGACTGCACCGGTCGAGCCTGTATATGATTTAAGTACATTCTCAAGAAAAGGATTAAGGCCGAATGGTCAAACCCGTTTTATCTTGTTGTAGTCCTTTCTACGTTAAAGGCTTAGCCCATTATGGACGAGCAGCTACCCTTTAATGTTGCTGCCAACTAAGTATATGACTTAAGAAAGGAAAGTGGTCAAGACTCGTAAAATGATGAATCGCATGTGCTCATGGCACCAACATGTATAATACTACATTCTTTAACTACTCATTTTCTGACACGTATATAACCATTGGAGTCAGCATGAAAGGTGGTAGAGTTCAGTATGATCTTAGTCAATGAACTTCTTTATGTATTCTCTTTTTGAAACCGATGATGGCAGTATGGTTAATAATATAATATAACCGTGGCCATGTTTAGTCAACCCTCGAGATATGAGGTAGTATATAAGGTCAAGAACATAGTTTATTATTACAAGTATGGATTATTATGTATATGTCTTATGAATGAACATTCCAAGATAGTGCTTAACACTAAAAGTTCACACAGGTAAATATGAGATATCAACCAATATTAACTAATCTTTCAGTCTAAGGAAAGGTATGCCTAGAAAGTCAAGATGATGGTTGTTACTTCAAGGTTGATAAAATTGAACTTGTGAACCATAAAGGACATTGGGTGGTGATTATGGTCGCTTTTGTAATAAGTTAAAAGTGGAATGAGGTGACAAGGAGTCACGATCATCCATTATTATAGTAACCCAAATGGTTGAAACAAACACAAGATTGGGTATCACTAGAATGTTTTCCCTCAAGGTGGGACATAAGGAGAGATTTGTAACACAATTCAATATGATGGTGTTAAATTATTATGATGGACAAAGGTTTATGAGACAAGGAATTTATTTATGAGTTCATAACTTAACCTATGTTGAAAGTCAGTAGACTCAAGTAGACCAAGGGGTTGAAAGTAGATTTTTACCTTTTAAATCGAACCCTTTAGGGTAGAAGGTTTGTCTCTGGTCTAACAAATTGTTATAAATGATAGTATTCATTTGAATATTATGTTAGTAAGGAAATACCCCAGATACTATGCTTATTCTTGTTATGTAGAATCTCAACATGAGCATTGTCGAGTGGTCAAGAAGAGACTAGAAGTGTTTTGTTCTTAAGATTTGTTACACTTATTTTATTACCTTTGGAAAAATAAAGATGTTTGATATTTCCATGTATTGGGTTAGAGAAGCTCAACCCTAATATTGAAACAAGGAGGATATAGGAAATCTATAACTCATATGTCAAATATGACATTGTACATATATCTATATTGATTGATAGCGAAAGGTCGAGGAAACTATAGAACAAGACAATAAGTCTTTATAATACATTAAGATATTCTATGATAATGTCAAAACTTGAAGTAATGCATCAAAGATATTCAGGTATTGAATCTTGAGAGTAAATGACAGGAAGTCATAAACCCTATATATTGCAAGAATGCAATAAGGGACTTTTAAAAGGTTTGAAATACCTAAATTGTTACATATGAATATCCTAGATGAAGGATTAGATCTAAGTGGGAATGGCTAGAATGGATTTTCTTTATAGACTAATTTGTGACTAGAGTACCAAATAAAGTAAGTAAACTATAGGATGAGATAGATCCAAGAAAAGTCAGAGGTGAGTGTCTAGATGGCATGACCAATCAGAATGATCATACTTAGCTAGAAGGGACCTAGAGTTGTATGGTTGATTGAGTTTTGTAGGACACATCCTTAGGACTGAGATGGTGAAACTTGACAGTTCCTTATATCTATACTCTTCGAGAAGGGCCAGGTCACTTCCAGTTAGGAAGTGCACGGGGGAACACTTGAGTCCGTGGTTGGAGGAAAAGCACTCGGATGATGCTCTTCCTCTATAGCAGTAGACTCTCTGAGGCTTGTGAAGATAGAGATCAACATTCCAAATGCAGTGAACTCCGTGTTCTGGCTTACGACAGTCAAAACCTATGAGGTAAAACTATTCGTTATGCTAAGTGTATCTTATGTGATATAAATGAATATTGTAAGGAATTATCTTGATTCTAGTTATGATTACATGTGAATTCAAGTTTGAATTTTATCTGGAAAAGTTATACTTTATTCTTGTGCTTATGCAAATGATTTAAATAATAATAATAATAATAAAAAAAAAAACTCTCATGTTTACTAAGTTTATTTACCTTCTTGTAAATTCTTGAGTTTACTTGTGTTTTAAGTGGATGGATGTTACAAATAGTTTTGAAGATTCCTCTTACCTATATCATAAACAAGACATTACCACACAACACCTTTTTGACCTTATGTAGTAAATTAAAGTACTTGAGCATAATGTTTTGTCCAAAGTTAAATATTTTTCCCACAAGCCTAAAATGTTCAACCTCCTAGAGTGCCCCTTGCTATTGATGAGTATAAACAAATCGATTTATCTTTGATGCTTGAATGTCTAAACTCCATGTGAAATGGTGTTTATGAATAATTTCCCATGTTTGATGTACATTATTCAACAAAAAGTTAAATATACATTGAAGTGTTTGACGATTTAATGAATGATTTTGAGATTGACTATGAGGATGTGCGGTTGAGATTTTTTGTAAGTTGTTAAGTGGTTGTGCTAAGGATTGGTTGAATGGTTTCCTAAAACATTTTTTTCTCTTAATGGGATAACCTTATACCAGCTTTTTTTGAGTAGTTTACAAGAGAGGTAGATTCTAGTTTAATAACCTAGTAGATTGTAAGTGTTTACATATGTGAAGGAGAATCTATCAAATTTTAATAACAAATTTATTATTATAACTATGGGCATCCTTGAGCCAATGAGGCCTTATTTATCAACTTATTTAAGTTGTTATTGTGAGGCACTTAATCTTGAGGTGTGCTTTCTTTTGAAGGAGTTGAATACTATAATTATCTAGCAAGCATACCATTTGGTTGGTTGTATTGAGGATTTTACTAATATATTAAAGGTGGTAGATTTTACATCTTAGAATGTTCTTGTTGATAATCACATGGATGTTGAAGTTTACTTTGATGGAGTAGCTCTTGAGGCTAGTGAGGATGAAGATCAATTTGTTGCATATGACAACTTGTTCCTTTGGTGTGAATCATAATAAATTTCCTATGTGTAATGTGATGTAGAAGATATTTAGATGAAAGGGGAAGATGAAAGGCTATTAGTGAGCTTTCTTGTAATAGTGTTTTCCATTCAATATGTGATAGCAAATATTATACAGTGGAAGGGAAATTGAGAGAACTTGTATCTTCCCTAATGTGCTTCAAATACATAATATTTTGGCTAGTGAGTTAAGTGAGGATATGGGTCATGTATGTGATTCAAGCACATAATATATAGTCAATAAAAAATTCCATATAGCCCACACTATCTTTATAGTATACCCACCTACCCTTTGAAGATTCAATGCCTTGGTTGAGTAGAACCCATATATGTACCATTACACACACTATATCTTAAGCATCATGCATAATATTTGATGACAATGCACGTGGGAGAGATATCCACTGTTAGATACATTTAGAGAGGGAGATCTAATGGTAGGCACATAGTAGCTAAAAAAACAAATCCATGTGACAATAACTAGCCATGAGACTCAAATTAGATACCAATTTATGAAAAAATATCACGTGCCAAGCGAACATAACATTTTGACATGAAACCAATATAATTAAGGAGTCCACTACGATGCCCAACTCATTGAATATGACCAACAAAAATATAACACCTTGATCCAAACCAATACGAACTACAACATGACATAAACGATAAAAAAAAGTGATGACATGCACTATACAAAACACATCATAGAATATTGTTATGACTAATAAAATCGTTTGTAGGATGGGAAGAGAGATATATGATGCCTACCACTAAGGCAACTTGAAATAAACAAAGCTCCACTTGAGTTATATATTATTGTCGATACACAATGAGCACCAAGTTAAAACATAGAGTTCAATGTGAACACAAAGTGATAAAAGACAAATATGATGGTTGCCATGATCATAAAATTAAGCTTGCTAGAAGCGTATACAAAGCGCGAAGATATAGGTGGTCCTAATCATGGATACAAGAGCACAAAAGAAATTAAATGGGTCCATCGAATTTGGTTAAAAACAATTATATACATAGACACTGGGTCATAATAAAATGACAAACATCGACTTCGAAAGCCAAGCTCTTAATTTGGATAGGAAGGCTAACCAATGATCATTTTCTAACAGCAACTCCACAACTTCGTCAGCAATTGCCCATGACTTCATTCGCAACTGTAGTCAACCACTATACATGGGAAACTTCAACAGGAACAAGTTTAAAACAATGAGATAATGCCTGAAGAACAAAACACATATGAAGCCCTCAATTGGCATTTCTCAAATTGATTATCAATAGAGGGCTAAAAAAGTGAAGCTTGGAAGGGCAAGCCAGAAAAGGTGTCAATAACAAGTAATACACAAGAAATCGAATTTCTTTCACAATGAAAGTTAATTACTGAAATCAAATATTCCATGGATAAATTCAACAAATCCACAGTAGATGAAGTGCTGCTCAAGCCCTTCTGCTCAAGAAGGTCCATGTCGACCATTGCCCAAGCAATTGAAAATTCATGGGCGCATAAACATAAATTCAGAAGAGTGCACTGACTACCAAATCTAAGACATGGTCATTGATTCAAATTACACATTCCAGGGTTCAAGAGGCACCACGTTGGTTGCAGAGGCTCTGCGTTAATTCCCCTGCCCACCATACGATATCTCCACTGATTCAATCTGTCTATGGCCTCTGCGTATCTCTTTCGCCCATTTGAATCTTTATTTCCCGACCACAATATCTCCGCCATGGCAGAAGCTCTGGGCCAGAGGCGAGCATCTAAAACAGTCCCGTCAGCCTGTTCAGACCAGAGGGCCACCTCTGCACCTAAAACAAGTTTGGCTTCCTCCGCGCTCAGCCCATAAGTGATATCGTAGTCATAAATTCTTTGCCACGTCTTGAATGGCGCACAATAAGAGCCGCCGTTACCTCCCGCATAGTTGAAAGGGGTCCCGTCATCACTGACCTGCTTATCATAGCGACTATCATTACCCAGCCAGCCCCCGTGCCCACAGTCCAGGTAAAAGAAATCGGTAGAAGAAACGATGGCTCTGTACCCGGCAGCAGTAATCAGCTTGGTATTGTTGGGGCCGTTGTTCCATGACTGTAGAATGGTGGTTTCTTTGGGTAGAAACTCGGGCCTCACCTTAATCTTGTCGTCCAGAAGTACGTCCTCCCAGTATATTACAGTTTTGTTGTGGGCTGTTATAAATGGGCGGGTTTCTTTCACGAATTTCTCCAGCACTTGGCTCAGGTTTCCTCCCTCAGTGACAAATTTTTGGATATCAGGATTCGCCATCCAGCAGCCTGGTATTATCTCGTCGTTGCCTGCGTGAAAGAAATTATCGGGGAACATGGAGGCCACGTCGCTCACAACGTTGTTGACGACTTTGTATGTGTTGGGGTGGAAGGGATTGAGATGACCGGATCCAGGCTCCGAGGCCTTTCTGTCGTCCCAGCTTGTGCCAGGCTCCCACCACAACAGATCCGAGCATGTCATAATCTCTGGGTACGCCTTGGCCCACGACAATGTATGACCTGAAGTGATTATAACATTCGAATAGCAAGTTAACTTCACAATTTACATTCAAATGCATGCAGAAATGATAAACGCAATAATTTCCTTAGAGCCAAATATGAAATTTTGCTTGATCATACAAGAGTGAGTGTATTGTAGATCATATATGGTTTGCAGATGTCCAGTAGTTTGGATAATTGATAATTGACAAATGAATTAATTGTGCAAATGATAGGTTTAAAGTTGACATGAATAAAACCTGCAGAAAACATATTTACATTATAAGATAGAGGGCAATAATAATATATATCAAGAGCTTTCTAAATATATATTTTTATATTGTTAGCGGTTAATGTTAAGGAATCTTTAATTTATGATAATAATATCAGAATTCAATTGTGTAGTTTTTTGAGTCAAATTCATTGACTCATATTTCATGATAGTGATTTGTAAGAACCCATCTCTCTTCATCTTTCTTATCTTCTAGAAAATGAACGATCCACTTAACATTCATTGCATCAAAGTGATACTCACATGTGTGAAGCATCCAGACTTTTTGAGAGATACCCATCCCAATACTACTTGAACTGTTTAATCATAAAATTTTCTAAGACCAAACCGGCTTAACTTGCTACCCATTAACTATGGAAAAATCAATATGTAATTTGTTGACAAAATTAAATGATTAAAAAAAAAAAAGGCTACTACTGTAACATTTTAACTGTAGTTCTGTTTGATTATAGTTAGCTTGCTTCACTATGTTTAGTCCGCTAAGGGCTAAACATTGATAATAAACATGAATGCAATTTTCTGAATTAACTTTAGGAACCCTATTTTGTTTTGTACACAATTTTCCCAAATTTTGTGAAATCCCCTGCTTTTGTCCTACAGCAGTAGTAAAGGTTGCTGCCTGTATGCATCGGATCAGTCTTTTCACTTGCGTGCTGTGCGCAAAGCAAGTAAAAGTTATCGATGCTAGAAAATAAAATAATGGATATAATTAACTTTCCTTCACCGAAGTCTTGATTTGTCAGTATAGAAAACTTTGGGAAAATCGCTGAAAAACTGAAAATCTAACTGGAAAGAAGCTGTAAACAGATTTTTTTTAAAACTATGGTAAACATGCCAAAACTAACAAACCTGGAGTGTCTATTTCAGGAATTACACGGACGCCATAGTTTCGTCCATATTCGACTATTGCACGCACGTCCTGGCTTGTATACGTCATTCCAGGGTACGCTCCTTTCTGCGCCAGTGCCGGCTCCGAAGGCAACTCTAGGGGAAACGAATGGGAGTCGGTTATGTGCCAGTGGAGCACATTGATCTTGTTGTAGCTCAAGGCTCTGATGCTCCGTAGAATGTCTCTAACGGAGTAAAAGTTCCTGCTCGTGTCCAGCACAATCCCTCTATGTGGAAAAAGCGGGTAATCCATGATAGTCACAGGGCCGACGATGACACGAGAGTTGATCGCCGTGGCGTTGTAGCGGCGGACAAGCTGCGAAAATGTCTCCAAGCCCCATATAGCCCCCCATGGCGTCTGGGCTGTCAGAATGGCGGCCGTTCCGTTGGCCGGAACGGTGAGATTGTATGACTCGTCCACGCCGTGCTGCAAGTCGGCATTGAGATCGCGGACCACCACATCCAGCTTTTCCAACTGTGTAAAAGAGACGGGCGCCGGTTCCACGCCAGGTGGCTCGATGGGGTACCATTGCTGTGACAAATTAACGGCTCGTTTGCAGCGTGAGACCGCATTTGATAGGGTTTTGTGATTGGGAAACCTGATTTGGAAGTTAGAAGACAATGGAATGGAAAACAGAGCCGCGGTTCCCCATTCGACGGAGATTGGCCTTGGCCATACATACACTCTTCCATTCTCAGCAGCCGCAGATGTACTAGAAGCCAATGCAAAGAGAAATACAAAGAGAATGCAGAAGATGCTCATCTTGTCTAAGGATTTGCACTGCGAGATGCTTTCGTCGTGTTTGATAATGGGTAAATTTATAAAGAGGTGGCAGAAGACGTTAGATATGAACGCTTTTGTCGTTTGCTGGATGGCGGATTGTACAAGACCAGGTAGTTTTTAAGTATTAAATTGATTCCAACCGACAAAAGTGACGATATCACAGAGAACTCAAGGCTCTGCTTACAGATGTTGGACGGACAAAAATGTCAAAAACAAAGACTACTTATTTAAATGGGCGTGGCATCCGGTTGTTTCAATGTCGATTCTCTGTTCTGGGGTAGATGCCATTCCCACTTTTCTTGGCAGTGATGTCAATCATTGAACAAGAATCTTTCGTTTTCAAGTTTGAATGGCCTATCAACCTGAACGACAAGCTGTACAAGAGTTGTATGTGAATACTTAGTGACTATGATTACAATTATTGTTAAGGAACTGTAGTGTGTATTTCATATTGAGAATAATGATTTTTAAAAATGAAGTAATTCTACTGATTAAAGAATATTTTTTGGTGAGATAATTTTTACAAGTTCATAGAAAAACGACTAAATCGTAGAGTACTAAATTAATTAAAACATAAAATATTATGAAGAATAGAATTTTTTTTACATTAAGGGATATAAATCTAATGTTAATTAATTTAATTTAGAAATAAGAGTTAAGTATTCAAATCTAAATGAAATGAAATAATTGAGAATGAGTAAGTATTTTATCTAAATTTTAGTGTGAAATAATTGAGAATGAGTAAGTATTTTATCTAAATTTTAGTGTGATGATGACTTTGACTTTACCAATAGATTGATGCATTGTTTTGAAAGATTGATACTAAAATTTGGATAGAAATAGAAATTAGGGATTTAAGATAGAGACATTTTTATATTTCTTCTATTAAGGAATAAATTGTCTTGAACATTCTAGTTTTAAAATTATATAAACTAAGGATGAGGTGAGTGTTTCATGTGGTCTCATTCATTCTAGACAATAACAAAGTGTTAGACTAAGATATGTGGTGTGTAATCTTGTTAGAGCATAATGTTATTAAGGGTCATTAGCCTTATAACAAATTTACATATCATTCTAAAATAAGGTTGAAAAACCTTAAGCTTATTCTATACTTTGTAAAGTATATAATATCTAATAATTAATGACCTAATAAACCATTATAATTTTAATTATTTAGAAATCATAGTTTTGAATGAGTATGTGAACTATTCTTTAGGGTATTTTACCATTTATGCTCCTTAAATATTTAAGGAGCTTATCTCTCTCATTGAGAAGGATATAGATTCTTGGGGAGAATATAGTACATAGGAGGTTTTACTAACCATCTAGAAGTGGAGAAAAGTGAACTTCGTTAGGTGCAGTCTATAAATTTATAGATACAAATGTAAGCTTTTTAGTAGTAAAATGTTGCTTTGTGATTTTTTATTGTTTATTGTTTTCCTATGTTAATTTGTGTTTTCATATAATTAGGAGAATGTTATGTCATTTGAATAGTTTATTAGTTTGCATCTTAATAATTAATTATTTAACTAATGATTTATAAGAAACATTAATCATATTATTTAATCAACTTTATTTAATTCAATAAATGTATTCCAAGGATTAGGTTGTGCCACATAACATAGTCCAATTATTGAAAATATTCAAAATATGGATTTGGATTCATGTTGTTAATGTGTAGTGATCATGAGTGGCATGTAGTTAATAAGTTTAGAATGATCTTTATTCAATGTGCAAACAAGATAAAAGCACATTAATTCAAGTTTCTATGCCAATTGAAACCCAAACAACACCACCTCCATTCATCCATGTAATAATACCTAATCTATGATACTAGATTTTGTTGTACAAAATATTCTCTCCTATTTAATAATAAATCTATAATAAAATTTTGCTTTCATTTCAATTATTTGTAATATCCCAACCAATTAATTACACTAATTGACACAACATATCTTAATCTACAATACTGAATTTCTTTGCATAAAATTTCTTTATTATTTAATCACTTTGATTTTTTTTCCACCGCATATTAACTAATTACAAGGTCGAATCTGTATCTAATAAAAATAAATAAACGTCTAATCTATCTTCAGACAAATGTTTCTACAAAGATGTGATACTTGTTTAGCTTTCCAATGGGGTTGTCGTAAGGACGAAACCTTGTGTAGAATGGGTATACAACAAATAAGTGAATCACAACCTGCAAAAGCATTAAACTAACGATCATTTGTATTTATCATGAAAACTAAGACTTAATGTCATTTTGATCCCTGTAATTAGCATATTCAAAGAATTCAACAGGTTCTCACGAATATTTCATTAGTGGGAACACCATACATGTAATGGCCGGCAGATTGATTTCGCTTTCACTGGCCAGTTTTTTAAGTCATCAATCACTTGAAATTAGGCATTTCCATTCGCCGGACACGTATATGAAACCCGTTCTGGCGCTCAATAGAAAATTGGAGAGCTGCTCTGGATGAATCTGTCAGCGACCAAACGACAAAAACTTGAAAATAATCGAGCATCCACTCACATTCTGTCGAAACTGTTTATAAATTGGTCGTTTATGAACACAAAGAAACGTACTATCTTCAGCCATGAGGATCGCGCTGTGCTACATTTTCTTCTCTCTCGTTGCATTCGCAGCTGCGGCATCTGAAAACATTTATGTATGGCCAAAGCCCATCTCTGTAGAGAGGGGAAATGGGAGCGCGTTAATGGTTCCATTGTCTTCGGCCTTTGAAATCACGTTTCCGGATCATACAAACCTTAGAATCGCAGTCTCCCGCTACAAACGTATCATCTGGAAAAGCCCTTGGTATCCCATTCACTCACCCGACGCTGCACCATCCACACCCGTTTCTTCCACACCGTTGAAACGGCTCAATGTGTTGGTCCGCAATCTCAACGCCGACCTGCAACACGGCGTGGACGAGTCATACAATCTCACTGTTCCATCCGACGGAAAGCCCGCCATTTTATCAGCGCGGACGGTATGGGGAGCCATTTGGGGTTTGGAGACGTTCACACAGCTCATCCGCCGGTACAACGCCACTTCCTATTACCCTCTCCTCATCCCCGGTCCTTTGATGATCGTGGACTACCCGCTATTCCCACACAGAGGAATTACGCTGGACACGAGCAGGAACTTTTATCCTGTGAAAGAAATTCTGCGGAGCATCAGGGCCATGAGCTACAACAAGCTCAATGTCTTCCACTGGCACATAACCGACTCGCATTCGTTTCCGCTAGAGTTACCTTCGGAGCCAGCCCTGGCGCAAAAAGGATCATACCCGGGCATGACGTATACAACCCAAGATGTGCGTGCAATAGTCGAATATGGACGAAACCATGGCGTCCGTGTCATCCCTGAAATTGACGCTCCAGGTGTGTATATTAAATTGGTTCTTTCTTAACTTCTTTTAAATTTCGTCCTTCAATTCATTTCTGCTGGTCTTGACCTGGGAAAGAATTTGTTTATGGATTCGATACACTTCCAGTTTATATCGATCTTACACTAACTGAACTGCTCTGATGGTTTCAGCGCATACGTTGTCATGGGCCGAGGCTTATCCAGAGATTATGACGTGCGCGGACATGTTCTGGTGGAAGCCCGGCAGCAGCTGGGGCGACCGAACGGCATCGGAGCCTGGAGCCGGTCATCTCAATCCTCTTCACCCCAAGACATACAAAGTCGTCAAGAACGTCGTAAACGATGTGGCTTCCATGTTTCCTGATCATTTCTATCACGGTGGCAACGACGAAATTATCCCCGGTTGTTGGAAGGCCAACGCCGACATTCGAAAATTCCTAGGCCAGGGAGGAACCCTCAGCGAGCTGCTCGAGAAATTTGTGAACACAACCTACCATTATATTACTGCTCATAACAAGACTGTAATATATTACGAGGACGTGCTGCTGGACTCAGAGATAAAGGTAAGGGCAGAGTTTCTTCCGAGAGAGAGCACCATTCTTCAGACGTGGAACAACGGTCCCAATAATACAAAGCGTATTACTGCAGCGGGCTATCGGACCATCGTTTCGTCGTCAGATTTCTACTATTTAGACTGTGGCCACGGTGACTTCGTGGGCAACGACAGCCGCTATGATGAACAGATAGCCGACGACCCGGACAACCCCTTCAACTATCCGGGTGGAAATGGCGGGTCGTGGTGTGGGCCATTTAAGACGTGGCAACGAGTTTATGACTACGACATCACGTATGGCCTGAGTGTCGTGGAAGCAAAGCTTGTTTTAGGGGGAGAGGTAGCCCTCTGGTCTGAACAGGCTGACGGGACTGTTTTAGATGCTCGACTTTGGCCCAGAGCTTCTGCCATGGCGGAGACGTTGTGGTCGGGAAATAGAGATTCAAGTGGGCGAAAGAGATACGCAGATGCCACCGACAGATTAAATCAGTGGAGATATCGTATGGTGGGCAGGGGAATTGACGCAGAGCCTCTACAACCAATGTGGTGTCTCTTCAACCCTGGAATGTGTAATATCAACCAATAGGGGAGCATACCCGGGACATTTTAAATGATGGGAGTCATTTATATTGATATGTTTTGTTATTTATTATTTAAATAAGTAATAAAAAATTCAACCGATTGTGACCTCAACTCCGCCTCTTCTAAAATTGTTGAATTTATTTATTAGTGTTTTGTTTGAGTGAATGACTTTTCGTTGTTGAGATCCCATGACTGAATACTTTTTTGGTTTTCTTTGGAGAGGTACATGTGCCAAAATGATAAAGAGGACAAAATGTTTACAACTTGTTTTTGTCTTCCTCGTGCGCTCATTTCACCTTGTTTTTTTATGGGTCATAATTATGTGTAATAATGTAAGAGTGAATTGTATAGCTATGTAATTTTGTAAATGTTTATAAGTATTATATTTTTGGATATTATATTAATAACTTGGTGTTAGTGAAAGATAGTCAAAAGTCTATCATTAAATCATATAAGATAATAATTCAATTGTAGAATTAATGAAGAATCAATTAGAATAATAATCAAGAACAAAAAATAGAACTACTATAATAGAGTAATATTACAATATGAAGAGTTTTGACCACCTTCCCAATTTGACCTAGAATCTAATAGGCTACTAATCTTAAACAAAGTATCTATAAATTTTGAGAGGTAATAAAAAGGGGTTTAGGGAAAATTATATAGGCCCTGAACAACGCTTAGAGCTATCATTACATTTTATCAAAAGAAAAAACCTTACCAGGTAGACCCACCTCCAACACCTCATCCAAATCTTCATTGTCACATCAATTAAAAAGTTGAATCACTTACACAATCAGAGCCACTTTAAACCCTTCATAGTTTTCTCCATTAAGTGTTACGAGCATTTTTGCCTTCTCTTAGTAACATGAAATGATCTAAGAGAAAAGTAAAACATACCTTAAATTGATGAACTACCTCCTCATTATTGTCATGGAGTAGAAAGGAAGTAGTTGCATTTAATAATTTTGAAGCAACACAAAGTTTGATTTGCATCAAAGATATTGCTCCTTCCCCATGTATGCCCAAGATCAAGTAGAATATTAGCCATGGCCAAATGAATCCTCACACTCATTTCTCACTATCCATCCATGTCCTTAGTAAGCTCCCAAATTTAAACTACGTAGAGATAAATCTCAAGGTTCTTAATCTCCTCAAAAAATGCCATAAACTCCACCACCATCTTTTTTCTAATTCTTCATTTGCTTTGTATTATTCTCTATCACTCCTTCTATCCCCTTGAACCTTCCATAATTTCTCCAAGATTCATATTTAGAACCTTCTTTGCGTTGGAGTAATTAGGAAAATCATCTAAAAATTAATTGATCATTACTTAATTATTATACCCTTTTTACTTTATTACACTTACTCTAGACTTGGGAGTGTTTTTTTTTATTAAATTGGGTTATCTATAGGTTAAGTTGTCTCATTGCATAGGATAAGGACACTTGTCATATTCTAATTGAATTCTCATCTAAGGTTGTATTTTTTCTTTCATAAGCATTCATTTGTACATTGTAATAATTACAATTCACATTCATTATTCAATATCAAATATATTTTTGGATTAGTATCTCTGAAGGTTGCATAACACACATCAATGGTTATTTTCTCTTAGGTGTTTTTCTTGTAGGTGATTTCTGAGAGTTGTGGGGTTCACTATCAACTTCAACATTGTATTGGAGCACCAAATTGATGAATCCTTATCTAAATTATAAGAGATCCAACTTTGAGGAAAAAAACCTCATCTTAGAGAAAAACAAGAATCATCATTAAGTCCAAAACAACCAAAAGCCTAAGGATCGTTCGTCAATTCATCAAAATTAGAGAAGTTGAAAAAACATTTGTTTTAGTACTCATGAATCTAAGCACATGAATTTGTATGGTCCTACAATCATATGACCCTACATACATCCCTGAGCTACCATTTAGTTTTCTACATTCTAGTACAAGATGGTTTATAAAAATAATTTTGGTTTTGGACCCTGCACATATCCCCATACCACCATTTAGTTTTCCATGTTATAGTATAAGAAGGTTTAAAAATTATTTTTGGTTTTTTATTTTCTTTTTCTGGAAAATTTTATTAAAAAAGAAAAAAGTTGTAGTGTTGAAAATTGCACCCTAGTTCAATTTCACACTTACACATGGCACCTGAGGCATTTATGACAAAATCCATAATCAAGATTTCATTATTTCAACTTCATGGATGGAAAGGATGAAGCATTCATAGCTTATGGTTTGAATTTTAGAGGAAATTGGTCAGACTATAGCGCAACGTGTAGACGTCTACATGACATGCAGATGTCCCGCTCAAATCTAAGATTCAAATGGGATATTCTATACAGTCCGTTTGTGACACATGTCCCAATGCCAAAACATGACTATAAAAAATATTCCCACCCAGTCTATGAATAAAAACTCTCCTTTCTATCTCATTTTTTAGAGGATTTTTCAAGTCACACAACTTCTCCACAACTTCTAGATCGTTTTCTACTTGGAGCTCTCTACCCTTACCAAAAATATACCAAAAATCTCACAACAACAAGGACTCCTCTTACACATGATCTTTTCATGTATATCATCTCAAGAGAGGAGCCACAACTATTGGTGATTCTCTCTTGCTTGTCTTATATCAATCTCGTCTATTATCATACTTAATTTGATCTCATCTCTAGTGTCTTTTAAATCATGATAGGGGTTCCCCATAGTAGGGTTTGTTTCTATCATACATCTACTTTATTTTATGCATTCCAATATTTCCCACCTATCCATGGAGGTGAAGAAACCAAAGTGGGGGTTTGACTAAAGAAAACCCCTATACAACCCCAATATTTTTCCTTGTCTCCATCTGTGTAGGTGCTGGATAGGTTGAACTAATAAAGGACCTCATTCTGGAAATTTTTGGGCTTGATCCATACAGATGACAATGTGGATGCACATATGTCCTCATGATGCGCTAACATCCAAGGCCAAGACTTCACCCGACTGGTATTACACTGTGTATATTTTGCACTTTCCTTTCCTGTAGATTAAATACTTTTACCATTCTATATAAATAATTTCTTCGATATTTCCAACTATATTTATTATAAAAATTAGCTTAGATTTCAATTTCAAAGTACTTATATTTCTAGTTCACTTGAGCCAGGTCAATTGAGGTAGTTGAGAGATAAATTTTCTCCTTGAGATCCTATTATCTTGAGGGTAGAAAATTTTCTCCTCTACATTTTGGTGAACCTAATGTGAACTCTTATGTTAGATCTTTTTGTTCAACAAATTTCAATGAATTTGATAATTTCTTCTCAAAATAGTATTTTGATATATTAGAAGGTGCCTTGGATGATTTCCTAGAGGCATATCCACCTATTCAAAGACCAATTATACAAACTTCACCCTTATATTCTCCTTCCTTATAGGACGATAATTTTGTGAATATGATTGTAATCTCTATTTCCCTTGAAATGCCTAAGAGACTATTCATTTACTTGACTCCAACTAGTCCTTCTCCAGAGTCCATATTATTTGTGGTACTATTCCATTTAATAGTGATTCTCCAGATATTTATATGAAGTTTACATAATTTAAAAGCTTCTTCTTATAATGAAATAACATATACTTCTAATACTAGAAGGAATAAACAAAATTTTGATCAACCTGTGGGTAATCCCGCAATACTAGTTTACAATTTTTGGCCAAACTGGACACTGAATTGATTTTTTCTAACTAAATCTTCACTTTTGGGCACCTATAGTGGCTAAACTGTGAGGAATTTGAAGATGATGCAAACTAGTGATTAGTTTTTATGTAGATTCTAAATATATTTTTTTTCAATTTTTTTGGAATTTGATTGCACTTATTTTTCCATATCCTTTTTTCCATATCCTTCAAAAACTAGTTTTTTTCTTGGTAAACACCATTTTTAAGGAGTGACACTCACCATATAACACATAAACTTTTTCCATGAAGGATAAAATTTTATTATTTTCGAATTTAGATGTGTAACTATGATATCTAGTGCTTCCAATTGGTTTCATAGTGTTTTATTGAATATGTTTTCCTTAATCAAGTTTTAAAGTCAAACCAATTACAATTCAGACATAGGTGGACCATATAACACATAAATTATTTTATATGTATTGAAATTATTTTTTCTTTTTGTTGGATCAAGGACTTCAATATCTGATGCACTAATATTTTTCAATTTTTTGTTTATAATCTTTTATTTTTCCACATGTGCAGAACATAGAGCTTGATTTTCAGTGAAAAACCTACATTCACAAGAAATAAAAAAAATATAATAATAAAATTAAATTTGTTTAAAATTATACTTTTTGGGAAGCTTATAATAAGGACTACATACTTACAAAAACTAAATTTTAAATGAATTCATTTGATCCCCCAAAAGGCAAATCAAAAGTGGTTTTTTATTAGTATTTTGATAGGTGTAAAGGAGACTCCATTATAGATATGGTTTAAAACTAGCGGGGTTCTATCTAAGGGGGTTTTATCTAAGGTAGTTTGATCAAACCCTCTTCAATTGGAATGCTTTAAATGAAACTTTTTAAGGCTTAAATCATTATATTTTCTAAAAATATATTTTTTCAACAAAAATCAGAATCTCCCAAAAATTGTAAACAAGCTTTGTGGGATCACCCCTGCTTCTTTATGACCTTCTCAAATAGATCTTCCTCAAGCACTTAAACCTCTAGTTAATAAATAAAGTGAGTATGATCTAGTCAAGCAACGTCACACGTTCCTCCTGCTAAGATCTCACTTTAGGATTTGTTTTAGATTGCTCTAGTTTATCAAGGTATTCTTTATGAAGCTCTTCCAAAGATTATTTTACTTTCTTTTGCTAGGCTGATGAATGTGAATGTGTTGATAGATCATATTCAAGTGGAATTGTTGAATATAATGTTCTATCTACATGAAATACTACCTCCAAAAGTACAAAAGCAAGTAGATCTATTAATGATAATTGTATATTTCAATAATGTTGGAATTAGGTGAACTCTCATTGATATATTTCAACCCTTAATGTTTGTTGTATCAATAAATAACCTAAAGTTAAATTTGATTCAATCTCTCTAGCTACATCTTCTTTGTTTATTCATGGTTTTGATAATACTATTCAACAAGATTTGGGAACTTTTATCTTTCCCTCAAAGATAGGACCAATCACCTTTCTTACCCTAGTGTAGATTATTCCAAGGCCTTCATTATATAATCTCCCCTTGGGTAGGCCTTGGATTCATGCTCTTGGAGTAGTCACTTTTATCCTTCATGGTTTTGTTAATCTTTTTGTTAACAATTAGGTAGTTATGATCAAGGCTTACCTTGATACTATGCACTTATGTCAAATGGTAACAGTTGGTCATACCTTAGTTACACCTACCTTTCATATTTACATTCCTTCATTACCCTCAAATGTGTTGTCATATACTCCAAAAATATCTCCTACAAAAGATTCTCTTGAGAAAAATGTACCTAAAGAAGATTGTCCTAAAGAAGAAAGTCTTGAATATACTCCTTCTATTTCATCTGTTAAACTGAATGCAAGTCTAGGTGATGATCAAGCAGATCTCTGAACTTCACTTAATCTTACATTGGGGAGTATAAAGTAGATCCAATCCATCTAGATATATATTCTAAAAATATCATTTTCCTCTGCTAAGAAGGATGATTATTCTTTCATGAAGTAGGGTGATACTTATAATATTGATTATTCTCCTTATACTAATCCTCCTCAAGAATTGTAATCACATTATGGACCAGGATTTACCATCTTCTCTAAATTCAGTTACAGAGGTAAAGGTTGTGGGCATGATGAAAAACGTATTTAAGTCCCCTTAGAGGCTAATCCGTGTGACTCTAAGATTAGACTTGGATACCGTGCCCCATAATGTCTAAGGTGAAGCCTTGGTTGAGTGTCAATATGGTTTTTGGTGAAGTTCTTCCTCTTAGTCTTGTCCATCCAAAATACATTGAAAACAAAGTAGATTCTAATGAAGTTCTTCTAGACATTTTCTCTTCAGAAGAAGCTCTGGAAGAATTATTGGGTGTCTATTCTTATCTCCCTTCTTATCATCATAAGCTTTGATTCTTGTATGTCTTGAATTATCGAGAATAATTTGGAGAATCTAGTGCTAGTGTTGATGAGAATGCTTCTTTACCTTATAATGTTGAAAACACATCTATGCCACATCCTTAAGATTGTAGTACTCTCCTTAAAAAAGATACTTCCGATCTCCTCATGGTTTTGAAATATTTTGAGAAGGTAATTAAGTGGGAAGTACCTTTCTCTAAAAGAATCTAATCACATTATGATCTTTTGCATTGTTATCCTGACATTTTAACTTGGTCATTGGAGGATATTCCTTGTATTGATGCTTCCATTGTAGTTCACAATATCGTCCTATGTCCCAATGCCAAGCCTATTGAAAAAAAAATCATTAAATCAAACCCAAGTTGGCCTTGTTAGTCAATACTAAGACATGAAAGCTTTTAAAAGATAATTTTATCCATCCCATTGACTACTCACCTTATATCTCGAATATTGTAGCCATTAGAAAACTTGATGGTCATATTTTTGTCTGAAATAAATTTCGTGATCTTAATACTTGCTTCTCTTAAAGATAATTTTTTATTACCAAATATCAATATGATTGTAGATTTGACTATAGGTCATGCCTTTCTTTTATGGATGGATTCTTGAGGTACAATCAAATTCTATTAATTTGAAAGACCAATATACAAGAAAAAATTTACAACCCATTGGGGTACCTTCTATTATATATACTCATGCCATTTGGGTTGAAGAATGCTAGAGCAACCTATCAACATATGATGACTAATATTTCACGATTTCATTCATAAGATCTTAGAACACTACGTCGATGACATATTGGCTAAATTTGTAACTTGTCAAGATCACAATAAGAATCTTCATCTTATCTATGAAAGGATTTGACCATATAAGATGAGATTAAATCCTCTTAAGAGTGTGTTTGGTGTGGATGTCGACAAACTACTAGGATTTATTGTCTCTCATTTTGGAATCCAAGTTGATACAAATAAGATTGATGCAATCATTAAAATTCCTCCACCTAGGAACTTCTCTCAAATTTGTAGTTTGTAGAGGAAGATTCAAGAAATTCATAGATGTGTAATTTTAATGGGATGATCATACCCTTCCATTCATATGCTTGTTGAAGAGAGATGTGTAATTTCAATGGGATGGTCCAAGTGTCAAGAGGCTTTTGAGTCCATAAAAAACTAGGATAATCCTCCCATCTTAATAATGACTATACAAGATAGGCCCTTCCTACTATATCTTTCATCATCACCTCATGCTTTAGCATCTTTACTAGCTCAATTTATGACAACGATAGTATAGAAAGAGTGGTCTATTACATTAGTCATGTTCTAATTGAATATGAAACTCATTACTCTTCAATGATAAACAAATGTCTTGGTCTTTGTGATGTAGAAGGTAAGACACTACCTTCTCCACATAGAGACTCATGTAATAGTTAAAATAAATCTTCTTAAGCACTTGTTCTCTATAACCAATATCTCTAGAAGGTTAGCGAAATGGGTGATGTTGTTATTTGAGTTTGATCTTAATTTCATTACTTAAAAATAAAATTAAAGGCCAATTTATCATTGATCATTTGATAGAAGCGCCATCATCTAATGCTTTCCTTAATCTAGAGCTATTCCCAGATTAAATTTTGTTTGCTTTAAATCATAACCCTATATGGGAAATGTACTTTAATAGATCGAGATGTCAAAATAACTCTAGAGTAGGTGTAGTTCTTAATTCACCTAGAGGAAAGGTGATTCCTCTTTCCTTTCGGTTAGAATTTCATTATACCAACAATATAGTTGAGTATGAAGCCCTCATTACTGGCTTGCATGTCATGATAGCTTTTTAAATTAAACATATCCTTATTCATGGTGACTCTAAATTTTGCATAAATTAGATCATGGGAATGTATCGAGCTAAGTAGTGTAAGCTATCTTAGTATCAATATTTTCCTTTGTCCCTGCTTAGTCACTTTTCATTCTATACCATTAACTGATTTCCTAGGAGAGAAAGTCGTCACGTAGATGCAATGGTGAGTGTTGCCTCTCTTGTACATCCTAGCTATAACATAGATGAGTACCAATTTGTGGTCCAAATTCTCCATTCTCCTGGTGTCTCAAATAAACTTAAACTTAATAGTCTTATGTGTGCACATATAGACTCGGGGGAATCATACTCTCATATCTATAATTATCTAAGAACTAGAAAATTTCCTGATGATGTGAGTAAGAATGCTCATTTGAATATGAAATATTTCAACTCATTATATCATCTTATCTAAATTTCTTTATCACAAATCTTACAACTCTCTTCTTCTTTGATGTCTCACCAAGGCTGAAATACCCCTTGCCCTTCAAGAAGCCCATTTAGGCTCTAGGGTTGGGAATTTTTTTGGTAAATATCGATTGCATAAATTGATAAACATGGGATATTATTGGTAAACAATGGAGAAAAAATCCTTTTACTTTTTCAAGAAATATCTTTAATGTCAGCAACATAGCACTATTCAAGCTCCTGCATGGTAACTTCATACTCAAGCTTCTCCTTGTCCTTTTAAAACATGGGGCTTGTATATAATTGGAAAGATACCCCCTATTCATCTAAGGGAAATACATTTATCATAACAAAAATAAATTATTTAATGAAGTGGGTTGAAGCTACTCCACTTCAATCTACTAATGTGAAAACAATCTATGATTTTATTTTGAAAAACATAACTTCTCATTTTGGATTCCCTTCTACCCTTGTCTCTGGTAATGGTATGTCATTTAAGAACAAGGAGATAAAAAATTTATTAGATAAGTTTCATATTAAACATCGATTTTCTATACCTTATTACCCTCAATCCAATGGCCAAGTTGAAGCGTCAAATAAAATTATTGAATAAATTTTGCATAAGATAGTCAACAAGAACGGTAAATATTGACATACTCAATTAACTTATGTGTTGTGGGACTATCACACGAGTGTTCGTGTGACTACTACTACTAATTTGTATAACCTCTTGTATGGTGTTGATGCTATTATGCCTTTAGAGTTGGAAATTTCATCTTTACGATCTTCCCTTAAAGGGTTGATTGATGATGACACTTACCATGCTGAATGTCTAAACCAAATTGAACTTCTCGATGAACATTGATTAAAGGCCTTCTTGAGCACCTTCAAGCTTATCATAAATCTAAATATTGAAGCATTACAATCAAAATGTTCTTTCTCATAATTTCAACATTGGTGATCTCGTTCTTTATGAGAACCAGAGAAATGTAAATGTGCCACCTGACCAAAAGGGAAAATTTAGTCCTAATTGGTTAGGTCCATACGTAATCACCTCTATTTACGGTTCTGGTGCCTATGGATTTTTTGACATGAATGGTGTACCATTGAAAGAACCTATCAATTCTATGCACTTGCATCAATATTATGCATAGAATTATTCTATGTGTCACAAATATGACACTCGATTCTTTTTAGAATCGAAGTAGGTTGTGTTATGACATTCCTTCATCAACACATTCCTTATTCATTGTGTTATGATGCATACATGTATGGTTAATTTATTTAAATATGAATTAATAATATATGTATTTTGAATTACATGCATCATCAAACTATATATTTTAATTTTTTTCATAATTATTAGATTAATCATTTCTTTACATGTATGAAATATCATTATTAATTGGCATAGTTCATTCATTAATTAACATGTTTTATTTATTAAACTAGCATTTTGTACTTTACATCTATATCATCACATCATAACATTTGATTAAGTATATGTTTCACATGTGTTTAATTAAATCATGATAGCATCTAATCTAACCATACATAAATATGGATCCATAACATATATGAAATCAAAGCATATATAAAAACACAAGTCATAGTCGAATCAAAATCTCATATATATATATATATATATGTGTGTGTGTGTGTGTGTTTGTGTGTGTGTGTGTATAAATGTCTCAATATACATATGTAATCATCACTATAACAAAATGTGATGTTTGTATACTTGTATATGACTATATACATCCAAAAAATGATATACATCATGGATCTCTACATCAAAAATCTTTATACAATATAAATCTCTTAGCTCTAACTGCCTAGAGCATGGGTCCCAGAGGCCTCTAGTGCTAGTGGATTTAGATATGGGTGTGGTGGTTGGCATACTGAAAAATGGGATTGAGATCGGGAGATTGATCTTGAGACTAATGAACATAGTCCCCTCATTTGCCCCTCTCAATCTAGTGATCTTCTCTCTAGGTAGTGATCTACTCTCATAGAGTGCCCTTCCTTTTCCTTGTTACTGCCACATCATCCATGAGATGCCACACTTAAGGATGATTGAGATCTATGGGGCACTGGTCTGTCCAACCTTGACCTCCCTTTTGAACTCCTCAACCTTGCTCTAAAGGGTGTCACATTCCTTCTCAACACTCTCTACCATTGACATGGAAAGGTCTCACTCAGAAAGAGCAGTGCAAAAGCTTTTTTTCCCACTAATCTCTCTATCCCATCATCATTCTAATCTTTTCCTCTCACTACATGAGCTCCACTTGGGTCTCCTCATATGCTATCCTAAGCCATGCTACAGACTCGAATAGTTGAATGTGCCTCCCACCCGTCTACTAGTGTTGGTAAGAATCTAGGATAGGACCTTAAGTCTAGACCACTGGGACCACCTTTTCTAGCACTCAACCAAAGAAGTTGACCCACTCTCATGTGAAAACTACAAACATAGAGAAGGAGATAATTGTTAGTATTAAATCATCATAATAATCATTTAATCATAAATCTGAAAGTATATATTAACCATAAATCAAGTCATACCTAGGTGTCTAGCCCGCCAATTAAGATCCATGGGTGTGGGCTCACTCCCCTAGGCCCTTAGTGTCCCTATTTTTGTGGTTGAGGGCACCCTTGTTGGTTCAATTGGTGGTGTAAGACTGCTAGGATGAGTACCCATTGGTGGGAGCACTAAGACAACATGGACTACCATTGAGGAGGACACCCTCCACTACCTCTTGGGAATCTTCTCTACTACCTCCTTGGCCTCCTCCTGTGAGCCTTCCTTGAGCCCTTTGACCCATGAGTTCTTGGGTCCCTTCTAATGGGTTTGTCGGGAAAGATGGGTGCAAGGCCTATTGTCTCCCACCACCTCCTAAACCCATCTATCACCCTGACATTGTCAATGTCCAAAATAGGTGGATCATCATCATCATTGTTTCCCTCCTCACTTTATGCCACATTGCCAATGGTCAGAAAAGGGAGGTCTCCAAGTCTAATGGCACTCTTGAAGGACCAAATGTATTTGGGGATGATGTGGTGAACCATCTACACCTATTCATATTTCCTCATGGTGTACCTCTAGTAGTAGGGCAGTATAATATGATCATGCTAACTCATTAGGAATCAGTCACATTGCATGTGTGGTAGCTACTTCCTATTGATGAGATAATGGTCCATACCCTGATAGGGCTTCCACACAATATCATCGACCTTAGCTGATCCATAATCTATCTCTAGAATAGGAAGTCCTCAAACTTCCACTACTACACTAGTAGGTATACATGCACTCATGGTAGGTCACCTATGATTCACTGAGGGAACCCAACTAGCCATGTGTAGATAATGTGCTTAAACACTGAAACCTAGAGATATGTGCATGCTGTCAAGCTATGATACTCACAATGGATGTATCACCCGAGGTCATGATATAAATGCACCAAAATCCTGCGACCCTAGGTAAATATGCTCCTCCTTTCCTCCATATCCCTAATATTGAATGAGGCTTGCATTCAAGTGGGAGCCTCATCCATTTGTGGCTATCTAGAGTGCCATGTCACTATTGTAATCATCTGCACTAGGGGTGCTACCAGTCATCCCTACTCTAGACATTAGAGGTATATGTGCTTGGTTGTGTTTGCAAGCATTAATCGGTTGATACAGTATAAGTGGTCATCTCGAAGATCCATTGCACTCAGTGGATCATCCAATGTAATCCTCTTCCCTCAGATGGGGAGGCACAAAATTTGGTATATTTCAACTAATGTGATCATAATCTACCCTATAGAGAGATGAAATGATAGTTTTTGTGTCCCATCTGTCTATCAGAGCTATTAACATGGTGGGGTGATATCTCATCTCGAGCATCTCATAGATCCACTAGAAACCAACTCAATGAAGTAGGTTGTGGTCTTAAGCTAACATCTCCTATGCATCTACTTAGGAGCAACACTATTCTATCTATGTTTTCTCTAGACATGTCAAACATTAAATTTCTAGCAAAATTTTGAACTCTTACTTTTAGGATGCTAGCGTACCCTCATAGATGCCAACATGATAATAGGAAACTAGCACAAAACCATCCCTTGGATGAATGTGTGGGGCCCCAGATGCTAGATTATAGTCCATGATGACAACACATACCTTGGATGCTTGTGCTACCCTAATTTTTCCTACTTAAATTACATGTGTCAAATAAATATGAAAGTAAGTTTTTTTGGCCTACCTCATCTAGATGCTCCCCTCTCTCCACATTAGTGCAAAGCTCCTCAATGTGTGATGGTCTCAAATCCCATCGATGAGGAATTTTTAAAGCTCTATAGAACTTCAAGAAAAAAATCCTTGTCATGAATAGCAAAAATGATCCTTCTCGGGTCCACCTAACAATTATATAGTCCCAGTTTTAAAAAAAATTGTGGCAATTAGGGTCCAACTACCTTCTTATTTTTACCCTATTAGTTGGGAAAAAAACACAAGGATCGACATATATTCACATCTTTATCAACTTGTTCTTTCTACTCATTAATGTCTTCTTAATAATTATTCTCATCGAAGTAGCTTCTTCCATTTTTGAAATTGACAAACTTTTAATTTTGCAAAAATATTTTCACATGAGATGTTGTAGATTTTCACTGAGCACTGGGGGAATCACTTAAGTGTCAACCTCTAAGACCTCTACAATATCCCCTTTTTAGGGAAATTAATGAAATTTTTATACTTCAATTTTTACACCTATCTAGCTACTTTAGTGTAGCTGATCCCTCTAAGAGATTAGCTCACTAAAGTGGGGGAAAATATAGTGTCAAAAATCACATTCTAGGACAATTTCACACTTATGTTGGCATCCAATGTATTTATGAAAAAATCCATAATCAAAATTTCATGATTCTAACTTAATGGATGTAAATAACAAAGCATTCATACCTTATGGTTTGAATTTCAAAGGAAATTGGCAAGAATATAGTGCAACATGTAGATGTGTACTCGATGCTTAGACGTTCCACTAAAATTTAAGATTCAAATGAGAATATTTCATATAGACCATTTGTGATGTGTTTCACAATTCCCAAATGCAACTGTAGTGGCTATTCCCACCCAATCTATGAATACAAACTCTCTTTTCTAACTCATTTTTCAAAGGGTTTCTCAAGTCTCACAACTTCTACACAACTTTTGGATCATTTTCTACTTGGAGCTCTCTACCCTTACTAAAACTTTGTCAAAATTCTCACAAAAGGACTCCTCTTTCAGATGATCTTGTCATGTCTATCATCTCAAGAGAGGGGCCACAACTACTAGTAATGCTCTCTTGCCTTTCTTCTATCAATCTCATCTATTATTGTACTTAATTTGATCTCATCTAGCATCTTTTAAATCATGATAGGAGTTCTCCTCCACAACATGGTTTATTTCTATCACATGTCTACTTTATTTTATGCATTCCAATCTTGTTTGGCCATCCATGGTGGTGGAAAAACCAAAGTGGGGGTTTGGTTGAGGCAAACCTATATACAACCCCCAACATTTTTCCTCATCTCCATGTGTTCCTAGGTATTGGAAAAGTTGAACTAATAAAGGGCCTCATTTTGGTAGTTTTTGGGCTTGATCTATATACTTGACAACATGGGTGCATAGACGTCCTCATGACGTGAGCTAACATCCAAGGCTGAGACTTTACTCGTCTCACTTTACACATTATACATTTTTTCACTTTTCTTTCTTGTAGATTAAATATTTTTACCATTATGTATACACAAGTTATTTGAGATTTCTAGTTATATTCATTATCAAACTTAGCTTAGATTTCATTTTCAAAGTACTCCATTTCTAGTTCACTTGATCTAGGTCAATTGGGGTAGTTGAGAGATAAATTTACTCCTTGAGATCCCATTATCTTGAGGGTAGAAAATTCTCACCTCTATAGAAGAAAAAAAAATTTATGCAGGGTATTACATATGTGATACCTTTAAGGTCAACTGAGGACATACAGATTAATATATATTTCAATTGTAATCATACACTTTTACAATGTTTTTTCCCAAAAATCACTTTAAATTTTGGTAAACAAAACATTCTTTTAACATCATTTGTTGACATTATCATTATGTTAGTTGATGTTAGCAATTTACCCTCTAGGACCCATTTCTAGCCCTTATTCTCCCTAAAAGAGTAGCTTTTTATTTTAGCCATAATTTGGGCATATAGTGTCAAAATCAAGCAAATGAGATATCATTAGAAAGTTGGTTCCATGTGTGCATAGATGGTTTCTATTGCACCAAAAAATCAATCTGCTAATGCTTGATACAACTACCAAAGTTAATGAATCTTATTAGGTGGAAAATTAGAGGAGTATCAAGATGAGATGAATCAAGATGATAAACCACTAGAATTTTTCAAACTAAATCACTAAAAATCATAGATGAGGGCCAAAAGATATAAATAACAATTAGAAATTGACCCTAACTATTATAGAAACTATGAGGGGAGTTTTTAGAGCTCAAAGAGGTGTGCACCTTGCTACAAGAAGCTTGCTTTTAGGGCACAAAGGACTCATTCACCTTTAGTGGTGAATGGGTCTCTCCTAGGGTATCTGAAACTAAGATCTGGGTTATTTTCCTTGATATATGCACTATCAAAATTTCATTTGTTAGCTCCCTAAAACATGTACTTAATTCTATAGTCTCAATTCTTTGTTATTGCACTTTGAAGGTCAATCTTGCAACTTGACAACTTTGACAATTTTTCTTCAAACTTCTTCTCCACTTGAACCTCAACCTGTAAATCTACAAACACACATTCAAGGAGAGAAAAAATTGTTCATTGTTAGTGAATAGGGGTTTTCCTAAGTCAAACCCCTTGTAGGTAATTAAACCAAATGATGAAATAATGTAATTAAAGCATGAACATGAAAAGATGCAATGTATATACCTTGGAATTTGTCTTGGAAGATAAATCAACAATCTAACATGTAGTGGCCATGAAGAATGTAGATATTGATCCTTGAATAGATGTGAACAATTATTGCAAGTAGATCTTCAATGCTACATCAATTTTCGTAGCTCAACAACATGCATGAATGCACTAAACCCTTGACATGATGAAATGATCTTGAATTGTTGCTATAGATTGTTGATAAACTTCTTGAAATGTCTTTGAAAATGATCTTGTAAACTCTTAGGATGCTTCATAAAATTGCTAGATGAAAATAATGTGAATTAACCCCTTATTTATACTAAATTAAGAGATTAACCCTAAAATTCAAACAATTCAAGCCAACACCAGATCTAGAAACAAATATTATTAAATTCCCACCAGAATGAAATTGAAAAAGGGGGTCCTCATTAAGGGAGGACCCATTCACCACCTAGCGCGAATGGGTCATGGCACTATTTTCTAGGACCTTGCCTTCAGGGGATGAAAGGTCATCAAAAACCCATTTCAAAAATGTAGAGAAAGGGGGGTCCTAAAGAGGGAGAACCCATTCGCCACCTAGGGAAAATGGATCCTAGCACCAATTTCTAGGACCTTGATTTTTCCCAATTAAATGTTCTATAATTTGAATTATGGGTGTCATGATAGATCTTTGGGAGGTGTCACAAATAAAGCTTAAATTTGAATTAAAACCCATGCTAATTAACTCCAATTAACCACAATTAATTAAGAGTCCACCCTAGATAAGTGTGAAAGTGTGTTACAACACTTAAATAAAGTACAAATTAAGTACATTTTATTAAAAGGGGGCCAAAGATCAATGTGGATGTGTTACAACACATTACAACATTAAACCGAGGAAAAATTCAGTTAATTCAATGACAATTATTCCCAAATCAATTAAGGAAAAATGATACTTTTTCTATTACTACATTTTTACCCCACTTTAGTGAGAGGATGACACCATGTCAAACTCACACTAAAGTATACATTCAAGACACTTAAGTATGGAGCAATAACAAAGATACATGATCATACCCTATCAAATGCCAAGAAAAGGAAAAGCAAAAGGATCAAGCACAACCGTTCCAACATGATGTGGAACGGGGTTGTTTGTTCATAACATATGCTGTTCACTCTAAGGTAATGGAACCTCAGTCTGTCCACTAGGTGAGTTATCCCGATGAGGTGGAAAATGAGATAATCATATTAGCCTCTCATACCATACCAAAGTTATCCTCCTGACAACTTCGATAAGGCACCATAATGTAATGCTTTTTGTAAATTCATTTTAATGTCACATATGTAATTTTTTGTTAAAGGGGAGTTTGCTTCATTCATGTAAGGTCTTCTTCTTAGGGAGCATTGTTCCTAATGTCTCCAAGAGATGACAAGTCAAAGGTGTCAGATCGTCACTCATGGGATTCCTCGTTCACATCATGCCATGATGGTAGATCATGCACTCTTGGAGGACATCAAACCAAATGACACCACCAAGAAGAGGACACATCATAAGAAAGAAAAAAATCACTCCATGAAATTTTTTTGAAAGATGTCATCAATGTATTCCCCCACTTTAAAGCGGTTTCTACACCATTACTATGAGCAATTCCTTTAAATTAGCATAATTTTTTTCCTAATACATGAGATCTTTCCTCAAAAAACCCTATGCCAAGTCATATGTTTCCAAAGTAAGTTGCATCATGAAATAGGAAGGATGGGTTGCCCCCACAAATACATAAGGGATCTATGGATTCAGGGTCAGTATGTCTTTGCTACAATGTTGTCATAGAGCATGTAACTTTCATCATTCCCCAAATACTCATAGTATTGGAATAATGGCACAAAGAGAGTGAAAACAAAGAAAAATCCTTTTGGGTCAACATGGAAGAGACCTAAATTTCTCGATGCCTTGCATCATCCCCAAAATTAAAACACTAGACAAATGAAAAAAAATAAGAGAAAATCTTTTGGGTCAACATGGAAGAGACCTAAATGTCTCGATGCCTTGCATCATCCCCAAAAGGAAAACACAAGACAAATGAAATGATTATGACATATAGAAGAATGAAAGGTACATATAGAGGAATGCACAAAAAGAGAGAGGTACATGAAACAACATGGGGGATCACAATACGCACATGTGATCACACAAAGAAAACATGAAAAAGAAAAAGACTAGTACAAAACATTTGAGTCAACCTAAAGCAGGTCGTCTACATCCAAATATCGATCGACATAAAAGGAAGGCAGACAAATAGCCAAAGGGACAAAAGAAAGTGTTGAACTAGGGGAAGCACTAGGTTCAACACTCTTTTTAGGATAATTTTCATCTAAGCTCATAGAAGAAGAAAACAAGGTATTCAACTCGTCATGTACCTTTTTCATCAATCTTTGCAATGTCAATATCATCATCTAGATTTATCACAACAAGAGGTCGAATGATAATTTCCATGGAATGTTCTTGTTTATGTTGCGGTGAGGGTATAAAGTCATCATGCATTGCTTCAAGTAATTTTGGATTATGATTTTCTATGTTGTTCTTATCTTCTTGAGTTTGTAATTTATGAGCAATAGCACGATGTCTACGTCTATGCTCTCTAGCACTTTGATTCCCTTTCAATCTATTGTCAATTTGTGTTTCTGTAATAGAAGGTTTTTTAATCATAGGTTCCTTCTCTTCCTTGGGAGGAATAGAAGAAACAATAGTAGGTTGTTCAATCGCTTTCTCTTTGACTTTTTAAACTTTTTTTACTCTAGGAGGGACAATGAGATTGCTTGTGTTATCTCATGGTCCCTTGTAGTAAATTGTGGGAGGTTTTTCTATAGGTTGCTCTTGTATGTTCGGAAGGGCTTTTGGTTCAATCATTTCTTCATTAAGGATAGGTGCTTTATTTTATTTTCCTTTCACTTTTGACATGATTTGAAAAATAAATCCTCATGAGGCTTGATAGGTTCCATAGGCTCGCACCAAAAGAAATCTAATGAAAAATTCCCTCGGGCCAAGGTAGGATTAGATCCACTATGATGAACAGTAAAGATATCATTTCCAAATGGAAACTTTAGACATTTATGCACAACTTAAGGGATAAAATTCATGGAGTGAAGCCATGGATAGCCTAGCTTCACACAAAATTGGTTCAATTGTGGAATGATGGAAAATGAGACAATTAATGTTTTCAGTCCAACTTTTAAAGAAAGATCTATTGAGAGTATTTTAGGGAAAGAAAACCCATTATGAATCTTGATCCATGCTTTTAGTTTGTCATATTTATCTTGATATAGTTCATGCACATATAATAATTCTTCAGTGATCACATTCTCTCCATAGATGGTGTCTGCCTCCTATAATGATTCAACAACTAGCCCTTTACAGCCGTGATTTAGAGATTGGAAATCTAACCTGAATAGCTATCTCAATCATTATGAAGGTGCATTTAACTTGTCAACCTAGGACGTGAACTTGAAATGGGTCAACATAGTATGTGCACTAGGAACCCAAAGTAGCCATCTTCATTCTACAACTAAAACAGACACAATGTTGAAACTAAATTTCTTGGAAAGGAATAACATAAATGCTAATCATCAATCAAAAACTACACTAAGCTAAAATGCATGACAGGAATGAAAATATGAGCAAATAAACAGGACACTACTCTGTCTACTTTGGCTCTAGGACCAATTGATGCGAGATGCTTAACCAATTATTGAACAAAAAGTAATACTAAACTAATACTAAAATAAAGGACATAATACTCACCAAGTGGGCCCCCTTGGATAAGTATCCTCTGAAACTAATGAGAACTCAAATCCTCAAACTCAAAACTTCATTTTATTCACTGTAGATCATGAGTACAAAAGAGTAATATATTTGTATTACTAAAAACTCAAGAATACAAGTACAATATCAAATCACGCAACCTCCTGAAAAGGAGCATTTGATCCTTATTTATGCTATCAACTAAAAAAGGCAGTCAACTCCACAAACTGGGAGGACACCATTTAGGGAAAATGAGGAAAGTGGAGTGGCGATGGTTATGCATGCATGGAACCTAGTCAAGCATGCAGGTCCAATCGCAGATTTATCATAGTAGTAATGCCTGCAATGCTCAACATCATTAAAGTCCACTACAAGGTGATTACATTCAGTTTGCATGGGGAATTTCCTACCATCGACCTCCTTTGACCTTTGAATGATTCCTTGGCTGGATGTTATGGTGCATGTCTAGCTGGTGGTGCCTTCCTCAATTTAGCATCCTCAAATTAAATCTGCATGGAAATGTTACTACGCACAATAATTGCATATCTGTAACCACCTCAAAGAACATTCATTAACCACATGAAAAATTAATATGGATAGTCTATATAACATGTCATTATCATTAAAGGTTTTCAAAAATAAGATTAAGCCCAATGTCAATAGTTCTGAGGAAATATCATAAAAAGTATCAACACTTAATCATCAAGGCCCATGATATCTTCAGCAAATAAAACATAAGTTCTACCCAAAACTAGACCATAAACCAGGCTCATCACTCTCCCCAACCTAAGATCTTGTTGGTCCTCTAGTAGGGGAAGGGTTGTTCTTCTACTTGGTCAATGCTCTTAAATTTGCAACTGACAATTGTCTCACATCAGAGTGTGTTGTGTGTGAATCAGGATCCCAATAGAATCCTCCCAATCTATCAAATCTGCTTCATCTCTACTTCTTTGCAGCAATATCATATTGGTATAACCTAAAGTTCGGTACATGCCATATTAGGATGGGTGGCTGAAAAGTCAGGGGAAGCCAGAATCGCCCCTTTATCCTTCCAATGTGAATATATCTGTCAATTCTTTTAAGAGTTGTTGCATAGTTATGGATGGAATGAGGCTCAACTTGCTTGAGATCATCAATTAGGTTATTCCATCTTTGTGAGAGGTATCTCTTTACAGTTTTCTCTCTTGCTTTTTCCTTTGCCTCATATTCACTATAAAATGCTTCTATCCAAGGCATAATCCTATTACCATAGCTAGGTATGAGAATCATTTTGTGTCATTCCCTAGAAATATTCCCTAGATTCCTTGATTCAACCCTAATGGATAGGGGAGTGTTGGATTCCATTTTCTTATAAGCCCCATATTGTTGTTCCCAACTAATCTCATTTTGCATCTAAGACATAAATACCCTTAATTGGACATCCCCAACATACAAAAATGGATTCCAATCATTGTCTTGAGTCACGACATAGTTATGCAAATAAAACTCACACAAAAAATTCTTCATTTCAGGGGAAGCAATCCGATAAGCATTGAAAACTTCAGTAGGGGTCTCAATAGAAGGGTTCAAATTCGAGACAATTCTTGCCAGCCTAAAAGAAAGATATTTCTTCTTCAATGAAGAGTATAGACCCTTGGAGGGGTCCTACATTCCATAATTTGTTGTACCAAGGCTACCATATCATCCACCCTCTTCTTTAAGGTGGCAATTTTTGCATCTTTGTCTTCAATTTCCTCATCTCTCCTTTGAATTTCCTTCTTCAACCTGCATTTTTCCTCCTTCCATTCCTCTTCTCTTCTTTGCATCTCTTTCTATAAATGCATGGAAACCTTGTGCATTGAAAAATCAGGGGGGTTATGTATTCCTACCAGCATCTTCTTTGGCACTAATGCTAACTACAAGGATTCATGTTGTCATGTCAATTCTAGCTGCAGGGGTACTGATTGTTCTCCCAATTTGGTCTGTTGCTGTAGGAACTCCTACTCTTAATCTTGTTTTGGATTTTTCTATAGGATATCTTGTTGCAATATCTCTTGTTGCAGGAAATCCTGATTTTCCTCATACTCTTGGGTTTCCATTTCTTCTGCAATGTTAGCAAGGCTGGCCAGTGTTGTGTTTGCTGTCGTCTTAAATATATCTTCTTCCTCAACATTCTCCTGCCCCATTGGAGCTTTTGTGTCCTCTTGTGATACTTCTCTATACTTATGGATTTCTTGTGGAGATGTAATAAAGGCTGGCCCAACTGGTCTTACTTTCCTAGGAAGACTCTCACATTTTTCTTTGGTTGCAGGATGAATAGTGTCAACCTTTCTCTTCTTAGAGCTTGGCACCTCTTTTTTTGTCGGCTGCCTTTTGGACTTTCCCTTTCTTTTTTTTGTTGGCCTTTCCATTGCACCAAAAGATCAACCTTTCAATGCCTGATACAAGCTTTAGTTAAGATCCATAGGAGGCAGTTAGACCATGTCACAAACCCAAGTATCATGTTGCAAGAATGACCAAAGGACACACCATTTTGCAACAACCCCACCCAGCGCAAGCGAGGGGTTTTAACATGTGACCAACTTTGATACAAATTGTTGGCAGAACAAGGAAACACAACTGAGAGGGGGGGTGAATCAGTTGTGACAGAAACTTAAACTTTTCTTACTTAAATTAACTTAATCTCAGATCTAATGAATAAGAAATTAAATACAAAAAATCAATACATTAGAGAGATAGATAACACCATTATTTTTTACATGGAAACCCTATTTGGGGAAAATCCATGGTGGATGTCATTCCACGAGATTATACCCTATTAAAGGGTATGCACAGGATCATGATGGGCCAAAAAGTGGCGATATGATGGGTATGTGTAGGGTATGTGATTGATGACTTTTTTTTTAATCCAAAATTGATGAGACGAAAAGGGTTTTAAAGGAGATTCTCAGCTTTCCACCAATATAAATTATGCTTTACTTTGAATTTAATAAATAATCATTATTCATTTTCTATTTGAATTATGACTAAAGTCTTGATTGATAGGCCAATTGAAAACATATATAGCTTTCAAAAAATATCACATTTTTGAATTTGAAACATGTGTCACATTCTATGCTTCCACATACTATAGGATTAAAAAAAAATTAATTTCATGAAGTTTTGACCAAGTTAAGGTGGTCGACATACAAGTTTTATATTTTTTAAAAGTTGTAATAAAAAATCATAATTAATTATTTACTTGGAAAAAAAATTGCAAAAAATAGGCATCACATCCGCATACGATTTCTCTAATTATATCTAAAATCTTATAAAAAAATATTATCATTTTATTGTGGTTAGGGTGGTTAGACAAACACCCACTTCTTTTTTTTCCTTGAAATTTAAGTACTATTGCATTGAAATTTCAAATTTTCACTTTTATTTTAAAATAAACCTAGTAGTTTAGAAACTACATTCAATTTTCTAGATTCTATTATTTATTTTGAAATAAGATAAATAATTTTTTACGTCAAGTTCTAACTCTGATTTCTTTTTTTTGCCACTAAGGCCTATTTTTCCATGATGATCTTGCACATACCCTAAAAGTATAATGAGAAATAATAAGGGGAATGCACATGCATTCAGGCACACTTCCTAGAGCTCATTGTTCAAATACAGAAGAGGACTCACTATCCAACAATACAAAAATATGGATTAGATCCACAAAGTATGAACTGGAAGAATAAATTCTACACAAGCCTAATTATAGTTCCAATTAAGCACAAAAAACCTTCTTCACTCTTCTCTCAATCTTCTTCACACTTTTCTTTACTATCGAATGATTAGAACACTATTCACACATCTGCACTTTCTCTGGCATACATTCACACTTATGCACACACTAACTTTGCTTAAACAATCACTCTTATAAATCCACTACATGAGGTTTCATCACAACTTAGTCGGCCAGGAAAATAAAACATATTTGCAATGTCAACCCAATTTTACAAATAAATTTTTAATGTGTATCCACCAAGGTTAGCCACAACATAGTGGAGACCCAAATTGACATCTCCAATACGAAAATACTTTAATTAATTTCACCACGAAGATCCACAACATGCTATCACCAAGATGTCGGCTAGGAACACAAAAAACCAAACATGCGCAAGAAAAGATCTTCGACCACAAGCTCTCTGAATAATGTGGACATACCACAAAGATAGAGAATAATCTAGAGACATCTAAGAACACCAAGAAATAACAGAGAAGCATCCGCAACAACTGAGATTAACAGAATTACACAAACTTCATTCAGGAATACTGATAGAGACCACAAAAACAGTATTAGACCACAACAAAATCAAAACTTCATGCGGACCTCTGAAACTTCTGATAGATGATCTAGAAACACTCAACAATAAATCCTTTAATCCACACCAGCTAATATTCAACGTAAAGAATAAAACACCTTCTTGACCTGCACAGTTCCACTGGGAGCCTAGAACACTTCCTTTTGCAATTTTCTCAATATCCTCGACATATACAACCTTTAATACACCAAATGCTAATAGTGTTGAAATCAATGACAACCACATATCAGCAACCATATCCTCAACATCCAACAATTTCCCCCTTTGGCATTGATGGAAACATCTGATGTGAAAAATACCATCAACCCAACACACTGACTCTTCTTCTCAACTACACTTCTCCCCACAAGTCTCTTCTCCTTAGAAATATTTTTCACATTGCACTTCTCCCCCTTTGACATCAATGGAAAAGGTAACCATGACCTTTCCAAATACATGCTTTGAACCACATAACTGCAGATCTAACTACTCCCCCTGAGTAGCAGCCACAAAAGCATCAATTCAAATCAGAATATAGCAATGTAGCTCATGGATTGATGCAAGAAAATGCTTCTTTAGTTCTTATTTGGAGGGGTAATTACCCCTAGCATTCCTCTGAAATACTCAAAAGTATCCTTTGGAAATGGCTTAGTTATATATCTACAATATGTTCTTTGGTAGACACATATTCCAATCCGACATCTTTCTCATTCACTTTCTCCCTCAAGAAATGAAACTTGATTGATATATTTTTAGTCTTGGAATGCAGTACGAGATTCTTTGAAATATTTATTGCACTTGAATTTTCACAGTATATGGAAATAGGTTCTTCATATACTACCCTGATATCTTTCAACATCTGTTTCATCCATATCACTTGAGTACAGTTATTTGCAGCAGTAATGTATTATGCTTCGGCAATAGATAGAGAAATGGAATTCTGCTTTTTGCTCAACTAGGACACCAACTTCTTCCCTAGGAAGAAAGCACCACCACTAGTACTTTTCTTGTCATCAACATCTCCAACCCAATCTGCATCAGTATATGCACTCAAAGTGATATCATCATCCTTTGGATACCAAATTCCAAAGTCTAAAGATTCTCTTGATAGAAGTCACATGCGATTCTTTTGGATCAGCCTAAAATCTAGCAACCATACATACAACATCCATAGTGTCTGGTCTAGTATGAGTTAAATAGAGCAATCCACCAATCATTGACCTGTATCTAGTTTGATTCGCCTTAGGAGAATCATCATTCTCTGTCAACTTACATCTGGTTGCCATGGGAGTACCAATAGGTTTTGAATCATCAATTCCAAACTATTTTAGTAGTTCTCTCACATATTTGGACTGAGATATGAAAATTCCTTTGTCTAGCTGAGTAACTTGCAATCATAGAAAGAACTTCATCTATCCAATCATACTTGTCTCAAACTCATCCTTCATCTCATCAACAAACTTCATACATAGATTATTATCTCCTCCAAAAATGATTTCATCAAAAAAAAACTTCTATAATTAACTCCTTATCATGATCTAATTTGAAGTACAAGTTGCTATCAAAAATACCTTTAGTGAATCCAAGCTTCAATAAATATTTGTCCAATGTAGCGTACTAGGATTTGAGGGCTTGCTTAAATCTATAAAAATATTTCTTTAATCAGCAGACCATATCTTCCTTGTCAGTTAGCTGAAATCCATTTGACTATTCAATGTATACTTCTTCTAGTTCTCCATTCAAAAATGTTGACTTCACATCCATCTAATAGACTTTGTAATCCTTGTATGCAAAATAAGCAAGAAATAATCTAATAGCTTCAATTCTAGCAACAAGAGCAAAGAACTACTATATTTGACTACAAATTCTGATGAATGTTTGGTGACACATCAACAAAATATTGTCGAATTACCGACGTAACATTGTTTTAAATTTTGTCGCTGAAATTTCATCACTTTAACGACCAACTTTTATTCGTTGAAACCATGACCTAGAATTGTTGGTTAGTACCAAGGAGAATATTGGTGGTGTTCGTCACAAAATCGATGTATCTTTTCCCATCTATCAATGAAAGGAAACACAAAAACATTGCAGAGTGCCCATTTGAAAGTATCGATAAAACTCCAAACATTCGTCATTTTTCTGACGATGTTGAGTTGCTAATTATGATGAAAACTTTGTCATTTGTACAACAACCTTGTTACAAATTTTTTTGGTTCGTTGGGCTATGTTCGTCAAAATTTTAACGAAACCCTGCAGTTTTTGAAAAAAAATATTATTCATTCAAAAATTATTTGTATTAAGTATGTTGGTTCTACTACAGCGAAAAGTTAGCAATTGCATTTGGTTTGTTAAACATGGGACCTGGTACAAATATTATATTTGTTAAGAACCTTCAAGTATGTTATGATTGCCACACTACATCTCAAAGGAGAAATTCAATACTTGGAGTGCTCAATATCATGATGCCCACACCTCATGCACTGTAGGACATTCCTTTGGATCATATTTTCTGTAGAATAGGGAAAATTATTCCTTAAATGCAAATGCATAATGCCTGGAGAGACCTAAATTTGTTGATTTCTAATGCCAATTAAATGGTTGGAATACAACCCATAACTTAGGGAGTAAATCTCCTCAGTTTCTATGAACACTATGGGAAAAAATAAACTCTTAGCTACCATCTTCCCAAGCAACAACTTGGCATCCAAATCATGGTTTGCCTCTGAAACTATACCCTTACAAGAAAAATCCTTGAACAATAAGAGTTAATCTTACTATGCGAAGTTTCATTCAAATGTTTCTTATTCATTACTTGGATCCACCACCTTAATTTCCTAAACACAAGACAAGATTAACAATTAAGATGCTTTGGCTTTGATGATCAATGATATCAATGGATAGATGAACTACCAAGGTGGAAGGTGGACCAATCTACCAAAATCTACCAGATGACACCACATGGTTCTACAAAATCTAATTGATCATCCCTTATAATGCACTCTAACCCCACTCAATTAATGGTCTAGATCAATTTTACATCAATATTAATGGTCAAGGGAGATCTTCTCTTCAGCCCAAAATTACTTGAACATATTTGACTTCAAAATCCAACCAAGATATGTCATGTAAACTTATGTTTTTGCACTTGACTATATACCCTTTGATTCACCTTGAAGATCAATAGCTTCAGAAAATTAGTAGACTACTAAAGTGTTGAATGGTATGATTTATCAAAGTACCTACATCCACCAAAGTTCATTAGATCACACCACATGGTTTCACCAAAACCATTTGATAAAACTGCTTGATATCTATAGGTTTTACTTAAACATTAATCAACACTGAAAGTGTAGATCAACTTGCCCCAAATATTAGTGATTACAACCAATTTGTGGATGGCTAAAGTGTTGAGCACTTGGTTTTATTCACCGATGTGCAAACATTGTTGAAATCCACTAGTTCATGCCATGTGGACATATCATATATGCACCAAGCCTCCTACTTTCCATCAATGGCCACAATTTTCTCCTCTCAAGATTGACACCTTCAATAGATGTTTGAGGAGATTGGTAGCTTGATCTACTAATATGCTACAATACACTAGATTGTGCCAAGTAGCCACATTGTCCATTTCCAAACAAGGACCTTAACACATACTTGTTGGACCTCTATCCCAATAAGGATCATACACCTCAACATCCCTTTGAAAAAGGCTCCATGTTGGAGATGCCCATTCTAACAATAAAGAACTTTTTGGTAGATCAATATATGGAATGCCATAGTATGATTCCAATGGAGAAGGAATAATATTAATAGGTCATAGTGAGCTGCAATATTATCTGTCCCTTATGAATCAACAATTACCAATTGAGATCTAGTTTATCTTAAAATTAATAGATCATTTAAATGGAGAAATCATCCTAGGTACAATTCAAAATGTAAGGGAGGCATGCACATGGTTGGGATACATTTATCTTTACATTCACATGCTACGAAGCCCAATTCTATATGGTCTATCTGTTGATGCTTTACAGAAAGACAATACCTTAGAAGAGAGAAGGGAAAACTTGGTAAGCATAGCTATGATTTTCAATTTAGTACATAGTAATTTTACTATGGTATTGTTAGACAAGTATGACCCTTGCATTTTAATTTAATGGTATTTGTTAGTGCTTCTAATAATTGAAATTTTTATGTTAACAAATACATTCAGCTGCAACTATCTTGGACAAAAGTAATTTGGTGAAATATGATTGGAAAAGTGGATATTTATAGGTTAATGATCTAGGACGGATAGCTAGTTATTACTACATCACTCATGGGACAATGGCTACTTATAATGAGCACTCAAAGCCAACAATGGGTGATATTGAGTTATGCTGATTGTTTTCATCAAGTGAAGAGTTTAAATATGTGACAATAAGAGAAGAAGAGAATATGAAACAACAATATTCATATTTTTTTGGTGTTTTAATTTCTAAATCTTTGTCAAGGGGGAACAAGATAGGAGAGAAAGGAAAATTTATTCATAATATTACATTAGTGAAACCATATTAAATCTATTTTTTTATATTATTATATTACATTATTTAGCCTTTTATTCATCTGAGTAGGCTCCTATCAGTGATGTGAGAATGCAAATTGATTAATTATTTCAATATTCATAGGCATGTGTTGTATTGTTGTGTTCTAGTTGAAGGGGTTTGTGAGATAGTCTTTATCCATCTTAAGGTTGCAATTTCTAAAACATGGATGAATTTTCATATTGAATTGTAAATTCAGTTTTACAAAATATTCCAAAAGTTGTAGTATAGGAAAATAATTGGAATTACAAAAAGAACAATTGTACGAGAGTAGACAAAATGTTGCTTTTGTTTCAGAGGTAGTGTTCAATACAATGCTATCAATATAGATCGATGACCTATAATAAGATCAATACCATAATAGAAGAAGGGGGGCATTGAAAAAAAATCACATTTGTGTCTATATCCATGTCCATGCAACTCTTATTGAAACTAGTGCATTGTTATTTATTGTTACACGTACAAGTCTTGTAATGTTATTCTTCCAAAAATTCTCAGACATCCAATCAACTACTTATATAAATGCAACTCCTTTCTTGGGCCTTCCTAGATATATCCAAGATCATAAGGCTTGGATACAACAATATATGTAGTACATACTCATGTATAGAATAGAGTTCTCTTCATAGTCTGTATGTTTAAGAATTTTAGGAATAATGAATAAATATAACATAGTATAAAGAATGATTGTTAATGATGGTTGTTTTAACTTACATGCCCCTTTTCATCCTCTATTTATTGTAAACTATGCATAACTTGAACATATTAAAAAAACTATAGCCCACATTGACATTGTATGCCACATTAATCCAACCATATGACAAAAGATAAGCAATCTAGCCTCTTGAATGAATGTAAGTAGAGAAATTTTTGCATACCTGCAGATGGTACAAAATTTCATGGTTAAGTGAAAGCCTCCCATCAACAACAAGATCCAAATATCCGTGTATCTGTCTCAATTGAGCCTCTAAACCCTTCAAAGCTGTCAATTTTTCCACTAACCTATTATGCACAAAAGTCAAATTTTAGAGTTATGTCACCACTAAAAACAAAAGAAATGGAGCTTTGAAACCAAATCCACACACAACACAATGTAGTATTCATACAATGCCATACAAACAAACTAAACTTAGAACATTGGAATGTAAACAACTTTAAATTATGATGCAGAGCATGGATTCACTTTACTCAATTGGAGGAACGTTTCAAAATAATGGGTTCTTCATCTAAAACATTTGTACGAGGTTCAAATAGTAAAGAGATTGATGAAAGATAAAGGAATTAAAAAGAAACTTGGATGTAGTTGGATTGAAGGCTGTAAACTGATACATGTTTTTTGTGTAGGAGACATATCACATCCACAAACATGGAAGAGCTATGCAAAGTAGGAGAAATTGGCTTGGAAAATGAAGGCGTCGGGGTATAAAGAATCATTTTTCGGTCACCACAGTGAAAAGTTAGCACTTTCTTTCATCTTTGCATATTGGTTTGATGCTTCAAACGATGCATTTCTTATATTGAAAAGTGCATTTCCTTATTGAGCTTCTCTTTGTTTCGAGAATAGTTTAATATCCTCTACTTAACCACTAGAGCCAAGTTTGTGTTTCCCGTGTTTTTCTAGTCTTGCCTTCGTTTCCTTCGATGTGTTAGGAAACCTATGAAAAGTTTGAAATACGTTAGATTATGTAAAAAGAAAGAGTAATCAATATATAGTTACATTGTTGATAGTATTACATACCTTCCTTGGCCTAGTGGTGTCTTTCCTTTTTTATTTTTAGCCTTCTCCTTTCCATCTGACACCAGATCCTTCCACTCCCTCTCTAGAATCATGGAGGGATGCTCGTACTTTTTTTTCTTCTCTAAATGTGACCTATATTGGTCCCTCACATACTTTAGATAGGTACCAGCTTTCCTAAAGACCTTGGTTTGGTTGAATGTGTTATTACCGAATATCACAACTAAACGGTTAATGAGCTCATCTTTTAAATATTGATTTCGGGAATTCCACTGTGTACATATGGTGGGTCCAAAGATCTCCAATGTAATATAATTTTGATGTTTATAAAAAAAATCATTTCCTGCAAAATGATCATGGGATCATTAGTCTAAAAAGAGCGATCAATAAGTAAATTTCAATTGGATTATATATAATAATAATTAAAACATTTTAAAGTACCTGGGACCTTCTCTATCTTTATGGGAATGAAATCCTCGGTCACCAAAAATGTGACCAAAAATGTTATCGTACTAGTAATACATGAAGATCCAGGAAATGCTGCTAAAACATCACCAGTACTACTGGCCTCTGCATCCCCAAGTACATGTCTTGACACATGTCCTGGGATGTGTTCGCTGCCAGAGGGTGCACTACCCAATGTCTGCATGCTATGTGTTGCCAAAATTTTAGTCAACAATATAGGCATGGATGATGGGGTCGGATGATGTGATGTATGCATAGGAAGATCATGATCAACACTTGTACCAACCCCTACTCCCCACCCTAATCATGGCCAACATCATCACGAGGACACAAAAAATCTTGTAAAAACAACACATATTTTAGTTCATGATATAAAAGAGTACAAAATATAAAACCATGAATGAACTTATGTTATAATTAAAGATCTCATGACAGCTTACTTGCAAGTTTTATGCTCTCTCATTCAATATTTTAACCCTTTCTCTTATCTCATATGTTTGAGGCACTATGAATAACAACTAAAGGATTTATTCATTGCATTTTTTTTGGGTCTTTCTTATCATATCCAGAGGGTTTGCGGAATATGTGATGTCATCATTGCATAATAGTGACTACACCTCCCTATGGATGCTCTCCTCTACTGCTGGTGCCTTTCCCCTATTAGTCGACTGTGACAAGAATATTAAAAACATTATCAAAATTAACCCAATAAACTTATGAAAAAAACATAATAATAAAACATTTTGCTCGTATCTAATTTTTACAATTACAATGAGGTAAACCTATCGGGTAGAAGCACCTGAAGATGCATCGTGATCTATGCTCTAGGTCGAAGCCTTCCCCATACCATCAATGTCCCGCTATGAAAAAAATTAAATATAAAAAACATTGCCGAAATGAAACCAATAGACTTACGAAAACAAAACATAATAATAAAATGGTATATTGGAGTCATTAATTGGAGGTTGGGTAAAATGGTATATAGTACGTACCACCCCCATAGTAACTGTGTTTGTATCTATGCGATTCAAATTGTAATCGATTAAAAACTCTTCCCCTACAATTATTGATTTTATCGCACATACAAATACACAGTTTCCCTCGTGCGCCTCATATATGCAATTGGGTTTCTTATTTGTTGAACCAGGTCGTGTACTATTTATAAACCCTACAATATTCCCTGATTCTTTTGGCCTTCCGTCAATGTACATAGCCACTCCTTTATTTTGATCCTTATCTTTTAGCTGTATATAATTTGTTGACAGTGCATACCTATGCATACTTCATGTATATCGAACCAACTGCATCCAATCTTTGTAACTGTAACAGGGCCCAACATACTCCATCAATTTAGTAACTTTGTCGTAACAAACCTTTATGCCGTCCATGAAAAATAGGCCCAAACCATGTAATGAAGATGGTGCTATGTGATATATCCTCGTGTTGACACAAAAATCAGTGTTTATTGGAGGAAGTTCCTTGGGTACCCATTGTTTCCGTAGATGTTTTTACCTCAAGAGAACCTCGATGTCACCTATGCTCTCAACATAATAATAATATGAGCCCCCTTCAACAAGAAAAAATTCCATGCATTTACCAAATTTTCTTCTAACCTTTTGACCTCTAGTTGATCTCCCTCTTTTAGACTTACTACATGTCTTTCTTTCCTCTTCTCTTCCTGAATTTACCTTGCTCGAGGAAGAAAAATCTAAAAAATACCTATTTGGTGGTACCTACAGTCATAAGGATGTTGGATGAAGTTATTTCATGGTGATGTGATCCCAATGTGACATTATGATTAATCTATCATTTCATCTCTAGAATTTGACAGGTTATAAGGTAATCAAGTCTTGATAGTTTGCAAGTTATTGTTACTACCGTCCAAATGTGTCCATCAAAAATCAAATCAATGTATGAAGGAGACTATCCCTTGTAATTAATGACTTTAAAATGTCATTATTTTATAACATAACACAAACATGGAGTTTGGGAGATGCATTTCACAATAGCTGAGGCTATGGAAGCCTAAAATACCTAGACTCAGTGATGAATTTTCCTACATGAACAATGTATGGGAATGTTCCAAGGATTTTTGCATGAAAATTGAGGGGAAAAGGTAATGAATGATAGTCATTATCAGTCTCATAGTCTTTAAGTGTGTGATAGTGTTGCATGATCACATTTTAGTGGACAGTCCATATGTGCCAATCATAGTAGGAAGGAACCTGGATGAGGGAGGTTCCATGGAACAAGTATGATTGCTCTTGGTTCAATAGTTTTGTGTCGATGGGTTTTTTATTTTAATTAGATTAAGAACCATATTGATAAGATGCCCAATAGTGAAATTTTTTCAAAGCATTCTATGATTGCTCTTGGTTCAATTGCTAGATAGCAGTTTTTGAGGAATGAATGTTATATGAGTATCTATCAAGCACTTATCATTTGGAAAATTATATTTAATATTGGTACAACAAGGTCAAATTTCTTATCCCTAGATCTCTATACTATTGTGAAAATTTTGAAGTGAACGATTGCATTTCTGGAAATATTTTTAGGGGAGAGGCCAACATAGTAATTTAAAATCCACTACAGTGGAAGAGAAAAAATTCTACTATTTTTTGACTTTGAAAACACGCATTATTATGATCTTGTACTTAGAGGATTATCAAGTTGGTTTGATTGTAATTTTGTTGACGGAAACAAGTTCCGCGATAATAGTTCCTCAAAAATATTCAAACATATTCTGAATGTTGAGAAGACCTTGCTAATTTCATCAACCAAAATGCCTTGATGGATTTGGAGTTGGAAGGTGCAAATTTCACTTGGTCAAATTGATGGTTAGACTCCTTATCAAATTAAGGGATATTATACAAATAATGCTATTCTCTATTGTAAAGTACCATGCAGCCTCATATACAACCTTTCAAAGGTATGAATTCACATTATATCTTCTCTTAATCCAAGTTATTTGATTTACTAGACTTCTACTAAACGTTTTAACTCCCAAAGTTTGTAACAAGTGTTAAATGTGACTATGGTCCATTAGTTACACAACCAAGGCCTCAAATGTATTCTTTAATTGTAATCAAAGGACCTTTTCTCTTCATTCAAGTAAATAAACTTGAAGGGAAACACCACCAAGTGGTTTATTGGACACTTACATGACTAAAAATAGTAGCAGAATATTTTGGTTTAAGTATCTTCAAAAGTACTAACTACACTACCTTGCAAAAATTCTTCTGTTCTTTCTCAATAGTAACTGTTAGCATCATCCTATTCCTCATCATATTTACTATAGCTTGAAGTGCTCAAATTCCATTGATGAAATGTCTTCAAGGCCAAATAAGGATAAATAATACAGACACCATATCCAATTAGACATGCAAAATGATGGGTGCCAAAGAATTTATCTCAATCAACAACTACAAAATTTAGCATGCACATGCCATTTGTATCAAGTGTTGATGAAAAACTCCAACTAATAGCAATAAAGGAATTGCAAGCCTTGTAGATTCTTGACTAGACTATCTCAAGGCCTTTTATTTGTGTCCTTTAACATTTCATTTGGCATATTTCATTAAAGGAAAACCATCTTTGTTCTAAGTTGATGTTCATACTAAATCGCATCCTCTCCATCATATATTGCTCACTAGACTGCCCCTTAACCTCAGACTATTTCTATTCCTTCATACATTTTTGTATAGTGATTGCTTTGATTTCAGTCACATAGTTCATAGATCTTATGGTATGCATTAATCTTGTCAAAGGTATACCATGATCTACCCTTTTGAATACCACTTTGGATTGGAATTGGTATGACATGATTTTTCCTTCTTTATTGCTCCAAATCATTCATGTCATTGCTCTCAACTTTAAAAAACTGTCCCTATACCTCATGGATAATTTTCCTCTTTTATGTAAATACTTCCCTCTCTATTTGTGTGTTGAATATCCATTCCATTTTGTTGATGTTTTTCTTCTTAAATTTAGTGCACTTACTCCTTATTTTCCCTATGACTGTGCTTGCAAGTGTTTGCATTTAATTTGAACAAATGGCCTTTTAACTATTCACCACTGTGAAACACTCACTGCTTCAATCCTGCATAACTAAAGTTAATGAATGAAGCATGAAAAATTATGGTTAGTAATAATAAATTTGTGTTGAAGTGAAAGAAATTTTATAAGGTTTTTGAAATTTGATAGGGGTTCTTCATTGTCACTTTGTGAGCCAATGATGGACTCATTTAAACTTTGTTTCAAAGATCTTCACTATCTTTTCATTGTGCATGGATGGTATGCCAAGGTTTATAACTATCCTTGTATTACTACCCTCTTGACAAGGCTTGTCATAATAACATCACATGATTGTTTCTTGTCACTATGCACTTTCAAAACATGCCAAGATTTTCTCTCTTTACAACCACTATGATATTTTACTCAGAGCTATCCCGGGTGATAGCTTGAATGTTGATATTAGCCTTTTTCAATGCATTAAAAATATTAGCACTAAATCTAGGTGTACTTGCCACAACTTGTCCAATAGTTGCTAAAATTATATGGTAGTGAAGAATCCCTACTTGAGAAAGGACCCAACTTCTAGATCTTGTTTGAATATTTTGTAATACTGATAAGTTATTCCTAGAACCAACAACCAATCCACCACAGTTTCATCACTAACTTGAAATCCTTTTAGTGATAGTTTCTAAAGTGATCTTCAACCACTACTAAGGTATGCAATTCTCCATACAACATGTAAGTACAAAGATATGGAAACCACAACTTCCTTGCTGCACACACATGAACTGAGAATACCTAACTCTCTTTTTTCATACCTTCTATAGACCTGTCCTTTGTTGCTTCCTTAAACCTATATTATCATTAAGTATTCCCTTTGAGAGTATATGTGTGTGATAGAAATCATTGTCTTTCATAACCATAAGGTTACTCTTAGGGAATACCACATAGGCTTACCATTACACACTACCTCTAACACTTTGAAACTATTTTCCAATTGATTGCTTGATAGTTTCTACTATCAAGAGTTAACTAATACCATTACTTTGTTTGTCATATTTCATTGTCAAGATCCCCTTACCAACACCTTTTTTAACCAACTTCAAAATCCTGCCCTTTGTTGCCTATTGGTATGTGAGCTTAGATACCTTCATAGACTACACTTACATGGTTTTGACTCTACTTATTTGTTTGAGATATAAGTGTTTGAAATATTATCCAATTATTCAAGGTTAAAGGACTATAATTTATTTCTTGTCTATTGAAAATGAAATTTAAATGTGCACTCATTATTTTATACCTTGAATCCCTTTAGAGAATGAATATTTATAGCTATGTGTAATACTATCCTCTTGAAACTATCACTGATTTCTTGATGCCCTAAGATGTCTTCATGCTTTGAATACTGAATTATCCTAATGTATGAGAAATTTAGACAAGTCATTGCTATTGTGGATTGTCTTGCAGAGCAAAGATCTCATGTCAAGCCTACAGGTATGAATGTCATCTTGAAAGCCTACTACTGTGTCTGTTGCTACAAGGGAAGTGACAAAATTATGAAGGCACTATGCTTGAAAGACAAAACAGTGTAGCACTACCTTGGTTTTTAAGTCAGTTATGGAAGGGAGAAATGGAGATATTTTATGAAGAAATGACCTACCATTGGTACTCATTTTCCCTTGTTCATCAATTGGTAAGGAAATTGCAGGTTAAAGAGAATAGGGGTGCCAATATAAAAGATATAAATCACTTACAATACTCATTTTCCCTTGGTTGTCGATTTTCCCTTTCTGAGTACACTCAACCTTGTTGCTCTAGCTTTCCTCTTGCCCTGTTTTGCCAGTTAGGGTCTCTGTGCACTAAGCTATGTCATGCTCCTGCGCATGTTGGGCCAAAAATCAAAATAAAATGTGGAATTCAAATTAATATTTAAGTTTGATTTGTATGTTTTATTTTAGAACTAGAATGGTAGAGATAGGATAGAAAATTGATAGCTAAGTACTTGAATTTTATTTTATTGACACTTGATAAATGCAAGATTATAGAGGTATTATGTTTCTCAATTGACGTAAAGAAAGTGGTTGACATGGAAGTAAAATATTTTAGAAACTCATAAATGATACATATATAGATATACCTTCTTTATATTATCCTTGTAATTAGTTATGTATCTTCAAATAAAATAAAATAAAAGGAATCCAATGTGTATCATCTAATAATAACTTATAGAAAATATCAAAAAGATCAATAATAAAAAATATATATATTAACTAAGAAGCCATGCAAGCATACAATAGTATATGTTGGTAAAACTATAATATATACAAGAAAGCAATATATGCATACAATGTCACATGTTAGTAATACAAAATACATGTACAAGAAAGCTATATAGGAACATAAAAAAATCATAATATAATCAGTCCTCTCAACTAGGATGGAAGAGTTGATGGTCTTTTGATTATTGAGTAGATAGAGAGACAAGTGATGATTTTTTATTTTGAACCTACTAACTTGAACTCCTCTCTAACTTTTTGGAGCTCCACATAATATAATAAAAATATATAAATTTATATTGAAAAAAAAATTATACAATGATATATAAGGGAATAATCACTTACCACCATTTGATAATTAGGAACAATATATGAAAGAGACGAAGAATAAGGCAACTTGTATTATTAGGAAGGATGATATTCCTTTATACAGCATGACATCATGTTTGAGTCTCAAAACCCTCCCATATTGTCAATGCATGCGTCTAGGCTAACCATGTCAAGTTTCACTCCATACAAGCACAAATTGAAAAAAATTCAATGTTGGCCCCATTCACATGTCACTATGTACATACAAGAAATTAAGTGATCGATCATAATATCTATTTTGTAACCAAAGGTTTATGCCTAAACATGTAATTTAACTCTTATGCAAATTCGATAAATGATATCATGTTGTTCCTTGCATATTGATTTCTATAAATTTTGACCATGCTTAAATAAGGTTGATATATGGAAATTTTATTGGATGAATGGTTGGATAATGCCTAACTAGACTAGGATACCTTGACTAGATTAGTTGGTATTAGAGTAGGGTAAAGAAAGGTTTTATATTAGTTGATATTGGAGTAATATAGTAAGGTTATTAAATCAAGATGTATTAAAAAATTGACACCACAAGTCTTCTACTAAGATAATATTGTGTAGAATATTCTCATAATTTAAATTATAGTAGATAGACTAACAAATATTGATGTAGTTCATATCAAAATTTAAAGATACCACCTAGAAGGATGGATAGAGGCTAAAATTATGTTTTAGAATTGATTGAGAAAATTTTCACTATGATTAGGAATATCCATATTTGGTTGGACATGATAGAAGAGGTATTATCAACCCTATATTGAATGATAGTGATTATGAAGATGATGATGTTGGATTAGAAGAAGCATTCATAGTTGAAGAAGAAATAGACAAATATAGAATAAGAAAAGGACTTACAAGATTTGGTAAGAAAAGTGAAATGGATATACATAATTTCTCAAATAGTCTAGATCCTGAAGAATTGATTGATTGAATTAATGATCTTGAAGGATATTTTCAATATGAGAATATTTATCATCCTAATAAAGTAATTTTGGTAAGATGGAGTTGAAATATTATTCTACAATCTAATAAAGTAAATTTTGGTAAGTTAGAGTTGAAATATTTATTAATGGGTTAGTTTTTACAAGAATTTTATCAATAATTTTATCTTGGGATATGGTTCATTATAGAGTTAAAAGTCAAATATGTTTAAATTATTAGTACATAGGTCATTTTCATTATTCATTGTCCATTTAGGAGTTAATTTTAATATTCTTGAAAACCATCTGTATTTTGGATGTGGGAGTTTTTTAATTTTAATATTTCTAGGAGAGCTACAATAGTTGTAACATCATGAATTAGCAACATTAAAAAGTACATCATGAATTAATTATGTAATGGCATAAAAATTAAAAACATCATGAATTAATTATGTAACCATATAATTCAAATATAATTCTATCAAGAAATCAATATGAAATAGATAATATAATTGCATAACTCATACATTTCAATGTCATTGATCTTCTTCTTCATCCAACTCTTTGTCTATATCATCCAATCCAAATTTGACATTGTAAGGATTGGTCATATCATCATCATTGTCATTGATATCATTTTAGATAATGTCATCATCCACATGGATATCATCTTCATGAACATTAACTCCTACATCATCATTATCTAGTTCCTCTTCTTCGACATCTTCGTCAGGTACATGATCAACTAACTGTTGATGCTGATCATCATCTACATAATCTTCTAGTTCTTCAGTATCTTCTTCTTCCACCACATTATACTTTACTGACCTTCCTCTTGGATCATGTCTAACAACAAATGACCAACCCGATTTACCTGGAACCTCTGAGTAAAATACCTACTCACATTGGCTTGGAAGAACATAGGGCTCATTTCCAGCTTGCTTAATTGACCTTGTATTAACCATGGTAAATCCATTATCATGTTCAATAGTTCAGTTCTCTCAGGATCATTTTCATTCAATCATAGCTTGTACCATTGGATGATGAACATAACTAATTTGAAGGACTTAAAGTCACACTCAAGTATATCATCCAAAATCCCATAGTATCAATTTTTTGAGACTTTTGGATGTATGCCGCTTCTAGATGAAACATTAGTCACCTAAAAGACTGCAGTTATCCCAGAATCACAAGTTTTCTTCATGTCATCCAACTTTTTGTTTTGAAATTTATGACCATTGCACCACATAGCCTTGTGGTGTTTCACCTACAATATGTCAAACATGTAAAAATTATTGCATCGCCATTGGTAAACATATTTATTCTTGGCTGAATGTATGCAAAGAAAAAAAACTCAACATATATATACATCAATATAATTGAAAATAATTAAATAATATGGGTGATTAATATATTTATGTGTTCTTGTTTATCTCTTAAACCATATGCTAAATCAATTTCCCTTGGTGTAACATTGGAATCTCCATTATCATGAGCCTCTTTAACCAATGAAACCACACCTTCCCATGTTAATGCACAACCAAATTGTTGAAATTGTTCAATCCATACCATCATCCAATCAAGATTTTTTGCGACATGCAAATGTAGTGCATCCTACTCTCGACCAACTATATAAAAAAAAATGAAATTCACAAACAACGTATAATTAGTTAATTGCCACGGTATACGACCTTAATTTATAATTGATGTACCTAAAAACCTAACATCCCACTACCAATGATCTTATTATCTTTTGTTGTTGGATGAATTCAAATTAAAGGAGTATGCATAAAGAATGAATTATGACCCTAAAGGGTACATACACTCTTGTAAGAAAAAGAAAAACCTTAGTGGATACACCCATGTTCCTATACCGAGGGGAGATGTGTTTAAGAACAAAGAAGACAAAGAAGTAGAGGAGGTTATAGAAAATTTCATGAAGGAGTTAGAGAAAAAAAATAAAAGGTTGCAAGAAATGGATGATTCATCTGAAGAAGAATCTGTGGGAGAAAATGAAGCACAATGAACTATGAATCCATTCTTGAGCATGGGAGAGTGAAAAAAAGATTGGGTACTAAGAGACATGATATGCAACTGCATGAGGGATCTGACACCAATTCCATCTTGGCCATTGACACAATCATGAGAAAGCATGAAAAATATGATGAAGACTTATCACTCAAAAAATGTAGGGTTTGATGATACTGTGAAGTTGGAATTATCCAAATTATGTGATAAGGACGGGTTTCTAAAGGAATGAGATGATTGGATGGATGAATGCAATAGGATACTTTAGGAAGCATTGGATACAATCAAAGAAGAAGGGCTATTGCTGGATGGAGCATGCAAACATATGGAATTGATGATAAAACTCAAATATGAAGCCTGAAATGCAGTGCATGATGTGGATACCCATACCTTGGAGGAGTATAAAAAACATCTCTCAGTAGCTAAGTCAATGTTAGGAGAAGATTAAATTGTTTTATAAGTTTAATTAAGATCAGTAGTTTAAATATTTTCCAAAAGACAATCCGAAGAGACACCTTTGTTGGGTCTTCTTCTTATATATATGAAATTCGAACTGTAATATTTGATCATCAACACTTTTTAAGATTTTAATAATTTTCAGTAGTGCAAGACTTATTTTCTAGAGTAATACAATACCAGTACTTTTCTATTTGTGTGTGGAAGATTCTTTCATTTGGACTAGTTCTTTGTTGTTTCTTTTCAAGCAATTGAAGGAAATGTAAAATGTATTCTAATTAATCTCCAGACCATCTTATAATTACCTCTCACTTTCCTCAATCTACCTTTCCCCATCAGGTACTCCCCTACGAATTTGTTAATGGAGTTGAGATCCCAAATGCGATCTACATGGATCTTTGTTGCGAACTTAGGAAGATATTCAGTAATATACACCATGGTTTGGTATACCATATATCCCTCCACCAGAGAACCCTCAAGATGTGCTCTTTATATAACCAAAGCCTTCAAAAATTTCAAGTGCCTCTCAACCATCCACATTGACCTTGTGTGTACAGGTCCACACAATTCAATCTCCTCAACTTGGTGTATGAGGTAGTGTTCTTGTGCATTGAAAAATGTCGAAGATAGACATTTTTTCATTTCACACATTAGACGAGGAATTTTTCTCCTCCAATAATTTATATCTTCTTTATGGATTTCTTTAGATCACAACCATCTACAAGTGATTCAAGGCATAAATATATTAACGATATTTAACAAAAATATACAATATATTACATATAAACAAGTAAAACAAATGGAAAATATAAGATCTATACAACGAATTGAAAAAATATCGCTACTTACCTCATGCATTTTCCAAGATCATATATAACTTGCTTGATATTGTTTTTGAAGTTGTCTAGGAGAGATAGAGGTAGAACGTACTGCAACAATTATAAAATGATCTTTTCATTATTTTTCCAAAACTAGTAAACATAATACACTGAAAAGTACATGCAATATACAAATATATATATAATATACCAGAATAATTACCTTAATGAAGGTATGCCAATCATGTGTTTTCATCCTTGACCCAAATTCACCTTTCTTTGTTATGATATTGTTTATGTTTGCAACAAATCTTATGGGAAACTGAATTTTTCGTATGACTTCTTTTATAGCATTGCTTTGCTGCTCCGTTAATAACCAAGGAAGGGTGCTTATATTAATTTGGTCTCCATCGCTATTTAATTAAATGACATTTTTCATTGCATGATTGGCTTCATGAATGTCACTACAAATTTTGAAAAAAAATTATTTGTCATGCACTCCATCCAATATTTTCCATAATGTTTCTATTATATTCTTTCTAATATGCATTGTATCAAACAAATGCACAATTTGTAGCTGCTCATAGTAGGGAAACCTACTAAATTGTCTGGGATAACTTTTTAGTCCCTGTGGAAGCCGACCATTAATGCCTTGACAACCTTCATGAAGCATATAAGTTAAACAAATTAACAATGACAATCATTCTCAATTACAACATGAGTAAACAAAACACAATATAAAAATATAAATTCCAAACATATCATATATGATAGATAAACAATTTGATCCGATGTATAACCTTGATAATTAATTCTATTATGTTCCAACTTCCATAGGCGAGGTGTTATTCTTCGTGGTTTTGATGTGGTCTCTTCTTTCCCATTGAAAAGATATTTTTCAGTAGTTCGATAATTATGATTTCTGTGGAGGAAGTTCCTATACTCATCAAACACCTGGTTTCCTAAACTTGTTGAACAATGAGATTTCATCTTTGGACCAAAAACTGGACATGTAAATTTTTCCTTTGTTTGAAAACTTGCAAGATCATATATAATTGGATTAAATATGTCAATTTTTATAATTATATATAATGAATAGATTATTTAAAAAAAATGCATGATATCTACTTCATAAAATTAAATATCATTAAAGTGCAATCGAACATTATAACATACCACAAAAATGTGTTAGCCATGGGGCATCATGAATTGTCCATACAAGCATTGCATGGAATTGAAATTGTCTTTTTCCTATTGGTCTAGAGACATCATACATAGTGACACTATTCCATAACTTTAGTAACTTTTCGATAAGAGGCTCGATATATACATTCATATCTTTAACTTGGTACTTACCTAGTTGAATGAACATAAACATTACATAATTATTATAACCATTTTACTGTAATATATATAAATTAATGTACATGACTATTAAATGAAAAAAATATAAGTAATTATGCAACAAATAAGACAAATGAGATGCTACTACGTTAAAGAAAATTGATGTAAAAAAATACCTAGAACAATCATTGTCAACATTATGTGCTCCCTCTTTATTAACATCCATGGAAGAATGTTATTGTTGATAACAAAAACAGGCCACACCGAGTAAATAGATCTCAACTCTCCAAATGGATTGACACCATCTGTTGCCAATGAAAGCCTAAGATTACGAGGTTCTTCTTTAAAGTGTGGCCATTTATCCTCCATGTCCCTAAATGCAAAACCATCCACAGGCATTCAAAAAATGTCATCTCCACTTCTATTTTGTGCATGGTAATCCATAAATTGTGCTAAGCTTTCGCACCTAAATAATTGTTACATACGTGGAATAATGGGAATATAATGAAGAACCTTGCAAGACACCTTTTTTGTTAGTTAATATGTTTAATATTTACTGATATGACATTATGGGCATTCTGTTGCAAATTCATGTTGTTTATGACATATAATATGATCATTGGGACATGCATCTATTGCTTGATAATCCATTCCAATATCTTTCATAATGGAAGATAAATCTCGGTGTGAGTGAGGTAAAATATTTGATGGTGGTAACAAAAGTTCACCTATCAATCTACAACAAAAAAATAATTTGTTAATATAAAGAATATTAATGGTACATATTTCATCCTTTATTTACTAGTGATGAACTAACAACAAAAGTAGATGAAAAAATACAACATATATGACGTACCTTAACATCCGTGAGATTGCTATGTTGGATAAACCATTCACAACCTTCAAGTTCACTAGGAACAATAAAACAAAGAGAAGAGTTGTTTGGGAGCCTTCATAAAGGGGTTTGTATGCCTTCTCAAGTATAGGTAAATCATGAACATCATCAAAGTCATCTCGATCATCATGATCAGCTGCCCCACTAAATGTGTCATAGATCAATGTATTTGTACCATCATCTTCAACCATGTTTTCTGGCACATGATCATCTTCTTCCATAGGACCATTAACTTCATCTTCGATATTCATAGCTCCATGTTCCTCCACTTACAAAACCACATTCTCTAGGTTGTGATAATCCATATCATGTGCCCTAGGGCGCCCCACCTTTATAATAATGATCGACACAAATAAACCATGATCATGATCAAGTGATTTTTTATATATTTAAAAAATGTTAAAACGATATAAACATTTACAAATTCAATCAATATAAAGACATATAATGAACAACAAGTACCATTGGGCGATAATCATGCCCCCTTCAACATGACCATGCTTCCTATAATTTTTCTCAGCTGTTGTAATTAAAAGTATTCTCATCTTTAAGCCCTTGCAATTATTGCAAGGACAATAACATTTCCCATCACCCTTTCTTTTCAATCTAGCCCACAATCTAGCAAGTGTCTCTTCATTTTGTTCTACACTAATATTATCTAACATGATTTTTATTTACCAAGCTTGAATATTTAGATCTTCAAAAAATATCAAACTCACACTCCAATAATTTTTAATAATAGAGAGATAAAAAAAAATAATAATTCTAATATTTTGCACCAAAAAAATTTGGCCTACAACCTCCACAAACTGTCACAAGTATAGAAAATTTGCAAGTATAAAAAATTCGCAAGTATAACATGAAAACACTGTCACAAGTATAGATAAACTGTCAAACTCACTTTTATTTATTAAATTTTATGTCTAATGTTCATCGAAATAGCGATGAAAATCACGGATCGTCACAATTTCGACGAACGTCGAGAACAAATTTTTTAAAAATTTGAAAATTTCACTTAAATACATAGGTACTCGATGATTCATCTAATTATACATCTTTCGTTGGAAAGTGTCTTTGTATTTTGTAGTCAAATGAGTTAGTGAAGGTTTCTTCCAAATCAATACCTTCCATTTGAGAATACCCTTTACATACCAGTCTTGCTTTATTCTGGACCACTTCACCTTGTTCATTCAACTTGTTCCTAAACACCCATTTAGTACCAATCACATTTTTATCTTGAGGCCTAGGAACCAGTATCCATGTGTCACTATTTTCTATCTGTGTCAGCTCTTCCTTCATAGCTTCCAACCATTGTTCATCTTGATAGGATTTAGTGACATTTTTAGGTTTAATTTTGGAAATTAGACAATATTCTTCTTCAATTTTTCTTCTAGTCTACACTCCTTTATTCTTATCTCCTATGATTTGATTTTCATAATGATTTAGCCTTACATACCTTGGAGTTTTGAGACATTCTTGACCTTTTGATTCTTTTGATTTCTCTTCTACACTTTCACTTGTTTGTGCTTCCTGACTGACTTGATTTACCAGAACAAATTGAGGTTGCTTAACCAGAATATATGGAATAATTTGAAATAGATTCTATGTCTAATAATTATTCCCTTTGCAAGTATTGTCTTCATCTAATTCATATTCAAAATATTTGGATGATTTGACATAGTCCTCATCAACTCTAACATTTGCACTTTCAACTATCTTTCTCAGTATTTTGTTGTAGCACCGGTATGCCTTGCTTTTAGTGGAGTAACCTAGGAAAATCCCTTCATCACTTCTTGCATAAAACTTACCTATATCATCATCTCTCTTGATATAACACCTACTTCCAAAGATCTTGAAATATTTAATAGTAGGCTTGTAACCAAACCATAACTCAAAAGGGGTCTTACTAGAGTTACCATTAATATTTACCTAGTTCAAAGTATTCACAACAGTTCTTACCGCTTCACTCTAGTACATCTAAGATACATTTCCTTCCATCATCATTGTTCTGGCAACATCCAAAAGTGTTCTATTCTTTCTCTCTGCAACTCCATTCTGTTGAGGGGTTTGAGGAGCAGATAATTGTCTCTTAATTCCATGCTCTTCACAAAACTTGTTGAACTCCCTGGAGGTAAACTCACCACCTCTGTCAGATCTTGGGAACTTGATTTTTAGACCTTTCTTATTCTCTACCATAGCCTTAAAACTTTTGAACTTTTCCAATGCTTCACATTTTTCTCTCAAGAAAGAAACCCATATCATTCTAGAGTAATCATCAATAATCAACATAAAGTACCTTTCTCCATGAATACTTCTAACACTGGAGGGACCACAAAGTTCAGTATGTAGCAGCTCCAACAAATTATTTGAATGAAACTATTTGCTCCAGAAAGAGACTCTAGTTTGTTTACCCATCTGACATTCCTTGAAGATTGTGTTAGCGGGCTTTACTAACTTAGGAAGATCTCTTATTGCTTCAGTAGAACTTCTCTTGATAATGTTCTCAAAATTTACATGACACAATCTCCTATGCCATAGCTAGCTTTCATCTACTTGATAAATTAAACAATGCACCCTAGCAGTAGTTAGGTGAAAGATATTACCTTTTGTTTGTTTACCAATAGCAATCACATTCCTAGAACTTCCCTGTATCTTATATCTTCCATTTTTGAATTGAAGATCATATCCCTTGTGCACCATCTATCCTACACTCAACAAGTTGTGCTTCAAACCTTCAACATATAGAACATCATTAGTGTTATCCTTACCACCAAGGAAAATAGATCCTTTGCCATGAATCACACCAGCATTGTTATCTCCAAATCTTACAACCCCACCATCATAATTCTCTAGACTCACAAATTTTCTTTTATCAACGGTCATATGATGTGAGCATCCACTATCAATGACCCACTCATATTTTTCTTCAACTCAGGCTGCAAGACCCTTTTTATCTTTAGTAGATTCATTAGTCATAGAATTATCTTCAATGGTAGCAATGAAAACCCATTCATCTTCATTTCCATTATCTTTATCAGACTCATCATTAGTCACCACTTCTTCATCAAAGTAACATCTCTTTTGGAATCTAGACTTCTTAGGCTTGTATCTAGAAACTCTTTTAGGACACCTTGATGCAAAATGATCTATTTTACTGCAAGAGAAGCATTTAATAGGAAATACATCCTCATACTTACCTTTTCCTTTACCTTCTTGTTTTGCAATCAATGCTTCCAATTATTCTACCTCTCTTTCTTTATCTTCAAGTTGTTTTAGTTCTTCATCATACTTGGATACTTTTCTGGAACACTCTCTTAGACCATATATTTTCTTGATACTTTTGGATACTATAGCCTTGAATGATGATTCAGTATTTGGTGCAGATTCACCAAATTCACTTATTTCAAAAGCAACAAGCTTGCCAACCAACGTGTCTCTTGATATCTTTGTTATTGATTTGATTTCTTCAATAGCATGAGCTTTTAATTTGCAGGATGGAGGCAAGGATCTGAGTATCTTAGCCACAATTTCATCTTCATCCACAAAACCATTGGCACATCTAATACCCATCACTATTTCATCTACTCTCTACATAAAAGAAGTGATATTTTCATCTTCACCCATCTTCAAATTCTCATACTTTCCTCTCAAGCTTTGCAGCTTAGCCATCTTCACTTGAGCATATCCTTCATAAAAAGTTTCTAGATTCATCCAAATCTCATGAGTTATCTACAACCCTATCACATTAGCCATCTTTGAATCTGTTAGAGCACTCACCAAAGCTTCAATATGCCTAATATTATTTTCAGCATCTTTGATCTCATCAGTAGTGGAGGGACCATTCTGAGGAATAACACATGGATCTTTTGTAATCTTCTAGAAAGCTTCACCAATACATATTAGATGACATTGCATCCTAAATTTCCATAGTGAGTAGTTAGTGCCATCAAATCTCAGATTGTCCTTCTTAATTTTTCCATCCCGGATCACCTCAAGCTTTTAGACTTCTTTAGAGGAACTAGATCTAATACCAATTGTTGGCCTTGTCATTGCACCAAAAGATCAACATGTCAATGTACAATACAAGCTTTAATTAAGATCCACAAGAGGTGGTTATACCATGTGACAAACCCAAGCATCATGATGCAACAAAGACCAAGGGACACACCATCTTGCAACAATTTCTACCTCTCTCTTTTGTGCCCTAGTTTTCATTAAAATGCCAAGTGCAACATCATCATCAGAGTCAAGGGAAGAACTTTCTTTGTCTAAGAGCTCTGTCCCAAAAGAGCTAATTTCTATGCTTTCTTTTGTTATAAGAGGGTTTATACTAGGGCCTGCACTAGACGTTAAAGTACTAAGAGTGGCTTCAGCCATGCTTAGTCTCGTTCTAGACCTATGGGGTTGAGGTAAAACCATAGGTTTAAAATTATTAGGTTTAATTTGATCAACTTTTATGAATTCTTCCCTGGTCATTCTAGATACATCATGTAGAGACTTCTCAACTAAAAATTTAATCAAACAATGGTGGGAAACATAATTTTCCTTACCTTTTTGAGTCTCAGCTGCCATGATTGAAAGAAGGTTGTATAAAATGTTCAACACATTCATCATCCTTTTGTGCCTCATATGATTCAAAAGCTTAAAGTGCATGAAATGAAAATTCAACTACTAACCTTCACAGGTGATATATTTTATGACATAGACAGCTATTTGCTTCCATGGCTTGGGAAAAGACATTCTCTTCACTCCTTATTTATCTATTCTCAATGGAGGGTTGTTTGGCTCTATAAATTCAACCCTAGCTGACTTGGAATCTTTGGAAGTAGGATAATTTTCACCACCAGTAGCTAACCCTATAAATTCTACAATTATTTCCTCAGTTGCAATGACCTTCAACCCTTTTACCTTGGCTTTCCCTTCACACAATGTATGTGCGAGTTGTAGTGCAATGTCTTCATTGAGATCATCCAGTTTTAGGAAGTAGTGTATCCACCTGTAGTTTATGATTTTTTCCATGCATTGTGCTTCCTATAGTAATACATCATGCATGGTGGGTTCATTTTGAATTAACCCACCTCCCATTTTCTACAATCAAACAAACACTTTGTGGTTCCCTTCCTACAATTCTCATTTGAGAATGAAATTCACCTTCCTACAACACTTGCTAACTTTCCAATGCCAATGTTGACATAATTTTTCCTTTTAACCTTTTGTTTGTAACTTGAGATATGGCAAGGTCAATAATGGCAAGGAAGGAGTAATAAAGGAAAGCTATGATGGAGAGAAGTGGTGGTGGTAGTTGGTTTCACTTCACATATGTGAGCCATCCTCTCACTCAGATTTCAAATTGGCTCAATTTAAATTTTTCTGACATAGACCAGCATGGACTTACACGTGGGAAAAATATTCACATCTTTTTCCTCCCCCTCAACCTAAATTTGGGAATGTTTCCTCACATGCGGGATGATGATTTGATAGGGTAGGGAATATTGGCATGCTATGGTGAACATCCATACTAACGTACAATGATTAAATGAAATGCACTTAAAGAAAATTAAGATATAGCAATTAATTTCTAGGAAATAAGTTGAGCAATTAATAAAGATGAGGTACGATGAGATGGAGTGGAATGAAGTGATGTGATGGAGGAGATAGAAAGGTGGAAATGGATAGGTAGATGGGTGAATGGGTGAATAAATAGACTCCCACAAAAGTGGAATTCTTTATTATAACAAGTACATACCTTAATTATCTAGGAGGGACACTAGGTCCACTTCCTTTGGCTACAGGAAGCTCAAGTGTTGCATGCTGAGTGAATTGCTGCAAGAACTCCTCCTTGGAAGTTAGCTTGTGGTACAATATGAGGTGATGACCATTGAAAAGCAGCTTGAATCTGACTGGGTCAATAGTAATGAGTTGTACAACACCATTAGGGAATACTTCAGAAACCTCATATGGTCCTAGCCACCTTGTCTGAAATTTTCCTGCATTGTCCTAATACTTTGAGTCGTAGAGCAGGGCCCAATCTCTTGGTTTGAATTTCTTTTCTTTGACGAATTTTTCATGCCACTTGATTCTTTGATTTTGCACCATCTTTGTGTGATGCAAGGCTTCTCTTCTCATCTCATCCAAAGCATTTAGATGCATGTTTCTTTCTCTCTGTTCCTCAGAGATATCTATCCCCAAATATACTACAGTCTGAAGAGTCTTGTGTTCAAATTCAATGGGCATCATGGCTATCTTTCCATACAAAAACTCAAATGGAGTGAAGCCTGTAGTTGTTTTCCAGGTAGTTTTGTAGGCCCAAACAACTTCTGGTAATCTGTTTTCCCAATCCTTTTTGTGGATAGCTACTATCTTGGTCAGAATAGCTTCAATTTCTCCATTGGTTACCACAACTTGGCCATTGGCTTGGGGGTGATAAGAAATAGACTTCCTGTGTCTAATGTTGTATTCATTGACTAGTGTTACAACAAGGGTTGATGTGAATTGAGCCCCTTGATCGGTCACTATCTCTCTTGGAACTCCATACCTTTTGAAAATATCCTCATAAAGAAATTTTGCAACCTTGTTATCTCTTGCATGCTGCATGGCCTTGACTTCTACCCATTTAGTTACATAATTAGTGCATACTAGAATATAAGACTTACCATTTGATGGAGGGTCAATGGTTCCAGCATAATCCAATCCCCACTTATCAAAGGGAGTGATTACTACCTAGGGGTAAAGTGGCATCTCATCAGATCTAGTTGGCCTACCCATTCTTTGACATCTATCACATTTTTTGATATACCTACCTACATCCTTGTGGAGTGTTGGCTAGTAATATCTTGTGTTCAAAATATTCATTGTTGTCCTCTTGGCTGCAAAATGTCCTCCACATGGTTCATTGTGGCATGCATGAGAAATGTCATATGTCTCATCTTCTCTCACACATCTCCTCATGAAATGGTTTGGTCTAGTATAAAACAAACATCCAACAATCCATGAGAAAGGAAAATATTTTTCAATGAGTACCCTTCTCTCTTTTGGAGAGAAGTGAGGAGGAACTCTACTTGTGACAAGATAATTAGCTATGTTAGAATACTGGGGTGTTTTTACACTGATGGAGAATAGATTCTCATCAATAAAAGAGTCGTCTATGGCTTGATTATCCTTTGATGTAGTCGGTCTGGAAAGAAAATCTGCAACAACATTGGCCTTTCCTAGTTTATCCACAATGGTCATTTCAAACTCCTACATCAAAAATAGCCATCTTGCTAGCCTACCTATGATCAAAGTTTTATTCATGAGATATCTAATGGCTGCATGATCAGTGTGCACAAAGATTTGGTAACCTGTTATGTAATTCCTGAATTTTTTCAGGGCATAAATCACTGCCATCATTTCTTTTTTTGTCATTGTATAGTTGAATTTAGCTCCTTGCAAATTTTTTCTAACAAAGTAAAGGACATTTTCAATAGGTCCTTCTTTCTATCCTAAGATTTCTCCTATGGAATAATCTAATGCATTTGTATGGATGTGGAAAGAAAGCTCCCAATTAGGTCCTTTGGGTATAGAAGCATGAGTCAAGGCCACCTTTAAATAAAAAATGCCTTATCACAATCTTCAATCCACTGGAACTTAGCATATTTAGTGAGGAGGGTATATAATGGTGCTTCTATTTTTCTGAAATCCTTGATGGAATGCCTATAATATCCTACATGGCCCAAGAAACTCCTAACATCCTTCTATTTTTCAAGTATGGGTAGATTTGTGATTACCTCAATTTTTGCAGGATCTACTTGAATTCCTTTGTGAGAGATGTAGAGCCCAAGAACTACACCTTCCTACATCATCATGAAGCACTTTTCACTGTTCAAATAGAGATTGTGATCTTCAAATATCTATAGGAATTTCCTAAGATTCTCCAATTCTTCATTGAAATCAGAACCATAGGTAGTGAAATCATCCATATAAATTTCCATGCAATCATGAGAAATGTCTGAAAATATGCTAATGACTGCCCTATGAAAATTTGTAGGTGCATTGCATAAGCCAAATGGGAGTACTGAGTAAGCATAGGTCCCCCATGGATAGGTAAAAGTGGTCTTCTCCTGGTCTTCTGGTGCAATTTGGATCTGGTTGTAGCCGTTGAATCTATCTAGAAAAGAAAAGTATTGTTTTCTTGCAAGTGTGTCCAAAACTTGATCTATGAAGGGCAAGGGAAAATGGTCCTTTTTGGTGGTAGTATTAAGTTCCCTGTAATCAACAAAAAATTTCTATTTCCCTCCTTTTTTAGGTACAATCACTAATGGAGCCACCCACTAGCTATCTGAATGGGGTAGATAAATCCCATATCTATCAATTTTTGTAGTTCTCCTTTTACAATTTCTCTCAATGCAGGGTTAATTCTTTTTTGTGGCTGCCTCATTGGGGTACAATCATCTCTGATATAATTTTTTTTTTGTGGAAAGTCTAGGATCCAATCCCTTCATCTCATGATAATCCCACAAAAATCCATGTTGGTGGGTCCTCAATAGGTTTTCCAATAGCAATTGTTGTTCTTCACTCAGTTTATTGTTAACATTCAGATACTTTCCTTTTGACACATGTACTTGTGTAGTTGACTCTATCATGGTTGCTTCATTAACACATGGTACCTTGAGTTCATATGGAAAAAATTTATGGGACATACCTGTTTCTGCAAGAAGTCCATCTGCAGGAACAATGGTTGCAAGAAGAGTGGTTGTAGGAAGAACATCTGCAAGAATAGTGGCTGCAGGAAGAACATGCATAAGTGTCTTGACTGGAGTAGTAGAATGAGAAGATGATTCTTCCTCCATTTCACAATGATTCTGAATGATGTTAACCAATACTTCATCTTCATCTTGAAGTTGCATGAATTAGCTTCTGCCTAACATCATAAGTTGTGCCACCCAATTAACTTCCTTAGCCTCTTCACCAACATGTGGCCATACGGGATTATCTTCATCATGGGATGGCTGAGAAGGAGGATAAAGAACAAATTTTTTGGTGCTCCTCCCATAAAAAATGGTCATGTATCCTGAATGACATCCAATATATACATCTATAGTTGCTAACCATGGCCTTCCAAGAATAATGGGATACTCACCTAGTGTAGCTTTAGGAGAAAGAATCATGAAGTTTGTTGGGTACTTCCAAGAGTCTATAATCACCACAAGATCATCCACTATGCCACCAGGCTTAACAATAGAACTATCAGTAAGCTATAGGATAGTAGGAGTAGATCTCATGCTTGCAACATTTAGTTACTATAGGATGTACTTGGTCATTACATTTATTTCTGCCCCTAAATCAATCAGAGCATTCTTTATTTGAATCATGTTTATAACAACTGCTACCATAGGACTACATGGGTCATTGTTCTTAGGGATAGTAACTTTTCCAAGCATGATGTCATCTAGTCGTCCCACCACATGAACCGTAGTGGGGTCATTCTTCTTCCTTCCTAGCTTCTTGAGGCATGCTTCTTTGATTGCCTTGCCATAGATTGGGACATCTTTTATGGCCTAGAATAGAGGGATCTAGACACATATATGCTTTAGCTGATCCAAGATGTCAAAAGTTGTATCCTATTTTTATTCCTTCTTTTTTGCAACTTCCAATCTCTAAGGAAATGGTGGTTCTTGTTTAGTCTGCTTGACTTGGATTGGTTCAGTATTTTTAGATGCACTTGGCTGAATGGGATCATTTAGAGGTTCCTCTTCCTCTTCCATAGGAAGCTCAGTGATAATGGGCTTGGAAGGGGTTGGTAGAGTAGTTCCTGAACACAAGTGGATGTCACTTAAACTCACAACATATGCATGAAATTGATTTGAATCAGTAGAGTATAAAGGCTACTGTTGTGGTTTGTTATTTGGATTGGGTGTGGGCTGAGATGGTAGCTGAGTAGGCTTAGGTGGGTTTGAACTCAAATTAGCAAGTGGAGGAATTATAGCAAGCTATTGGGGTTGAGAAGGTGGCTGCATGTAATTGGTTGTCTAGGTAGGCCATTATTTTCCTCCCCTCCATTGATTTGTTTGCTGCCAATTCCCTGGAGGTGGCTGCCAATGCCCTTGAAATTGCTACCATTGGGGTGGAGAGTTTTGATGGTTGGGCCAAGCACTTGGAGGGTTACTCCAAGGATTTGGTGGATATCCTCCATAGTTAGATGGATATGGGGTCTGCCATTGGTTGCTAGATGAATAGGAATTGAAATATGGCCCAGTATAAGAGAGTGGATCTAGTGGCATACCTTATCTTGGAGCCCAAGGCCTCCTTTGTGCAGCATAGTAGAATTGATCTTCTTTAATCTAGACTGGCTTGAACTCAGGTGCAATCTTCTTTCCTTCAACATTAGCTACCATCTTGCATCTACAGTCCTTATTCTTCTATCTGTAGTGGGGGCAATACTCTACCAACATTTCCTCTGCCTCCTCTTGCTTCTTCTTGGCTGAAGTGTATCTAGCTGGGTAGCTAGATTGTTTATAATGTCTTGCTTGAAATCTATCAACAAATGAGTAATCTCCATTCTTGAAACACCACCAGTAGATGACTTACGCATGGAAGATTGGTAAACTCTCCCTTTCTTTGAAGCTTCCCTAGAGTAGTTTTGGCATATTTTCTTGATGTCTTCCCAAGGAACTTGGGTGATATCTCCTCCTACCATCAGGTCCAAGGAATCAGTGCAACTCTCATTGATTCCTCTTAATAAAATAATCTTTTGTGATTCTTCATTGAGGGTATGGTGTGGATATTTTTGTAAGAAAAACATAAACCTTGAAATATAATCTTCCAGGCTCTCATCCTCCTTTTGTTGCATCCCGAAAATGTGACCTCCTCTCATGTCATTGCCCCCACAATATTCCTTATATTTCTCAAGGAAATTTTTATTCATGTCCTCCCAAGTTTCCACAGTATCTCTACCTAGGCTCATGAACCATCTTAATGTAGCTTCTTTTAGAGTGGTAGGAAATAGCTTAAGCCTATGGGCATCGGTGGTATAATCATAACTCCTGCATAGTATGTCAAACTCAAACAAAAAGGTATCATGATCTTCTCTGACAAGTCCATAAAACTTGGGGAGTGCTAAAGTAGGGATATTTTTGATGTTGTCAACTTCATTCTAATGGGCAATGGGGAAAGGAAAAGTTGGTTGGTTAGGTTTGTTTCCATTTGCATCACCAATTTCTGCTTGATGTAGTTCCAAAGAAAAGGGGTTCTCAAGCTGATTTTGGTCTTCAGAGGAGACTTCAGAGCTAGTCAGATCGAGGATTGCATCAGAAAAGGGGTGTGGATCTTCTTCGTCTTCTTCTGGAAGGTTTTGATAATCAACTAACTAGAATGGATTAGGATTTTTAGGAAGGAATCTCCCATCATCATCCCTTCTCCTTCCTCTATGAATGTGGTATCAACTCACTATCAACTAGCTCACACAAAGAATCGGTAAAGAATAAGGGGGGTCATTACTTCCTAAATGAGGGGTATACTAAGAACAACTTTCAGAAATACTACAACAAGAAAATTACCAATGACTCCAAAGAACTTCCTAGTTTGACACCATCCCTAGTAATGGTGCCAAAAATGTTTGCCTCCTATAATGATTCAACAACTAGGCCTTTATATCCATGATTCAGAGATTGGACATCTAACCTAAATAGCTATCTCAATCATCATAGTGCATTTAACTTGTCAACCCAAGGACGTGAACTTGAAATAGGTCAACACAGTATGTGCACTAGGAAGCCAAAGTGGCTATCTTCATTTTATAGCTAACAAAGCCACAATGCTAAAATTAAATTTCTTGGAAAGGAATAACATAAATTCTAATCATAAATCAACAACTACACTAAGCTAAAATGCATGACAGGAATGAAAATCTGAGAAAACAAACATGACACTACTATGCCTACTTTGGTTGTAGGAATAGTCATAGAATGGAATTCTAGTGGCTATAGGAATAGTCGATGTTAGATGCTTAACTAATTACTGAATAGAAAGTAATACTAAACTAATACTAAAATAAAGGTCAGATTACTCACCAAGTGGTAGCCCTTGGATAAGTATCCTCTAAAACTAATGAGAACTCAAATTCTCAAACTCATAACTTCATTTTATTCACTATAAATCATGAGTACAAAAGAGTAATATATTTGTATTACTAAAAACTCAAGAATGCAAGTACAATATCAAATCGTACAACCTCCTAAAAAGGATCATCCAATCCTTATTTATACTATCAACTAAACAAAGCATTCAAATCCACAAACTAGGAGGACACCATTTAGGGAAAATAGGGAAAGTGGAGCGGCGACAGTTATGCATGCATGGAATCTGATCAGACATGTAGTTCCAAGTGCAGATTTAGCACATCAGTAACTCTCACACTGCTCAACATCATTAAAGTCCACTACAAGGTGGTTACATTTGGTTTGCATGGGGAATATCCTATCGTTGACCTCCTTTGACCTTTGAACAATTCCCTAGTTGGATGTTATGGTGCATGCCCAGCTAGTGGTGCCTTCCTCAATTTAGCATCCTAAAATTAAATATGCATGGCAATTCTAGTATGCATAATATTTGGATATCTGTAACCACCTCAAAGAACATTCATTAATCACATGCAAAATTAATATGGATAATCTATATAACATGCCATTATCATTAAAGGTTTGCAAAAATAAGATTAAGTCCAATGTCAATAGTTCTAAGGAAATATCATAAAAAGTATCAACAATTAATCATCAAGGTCCATGATATCTTCAGCAAATAAACCATAAATTCTACCCAAAACTAGACCATAAACTAGGTTGATCAGACGAGATCAATTAATATCCCATTAGTGGGCTTATCATTGATTTGACCAACTATGTAAAGAGGACCATTAGGTGCACATTTAAGTATTTCATTTTGTGAGAAAGCAATGTCAAGAGGATTTTTAGTTGATCCCTTATGAGGTCTAGATTTGATAAATTTCATCACTTCCTTTATAGGATGTTGTTTAATAGTATCTATATTTTCATCATCTATGTCAAGATTCATCACATCATTCTTATTTTCACTAGCTTTGACAAATGAAATAGTGTGTTTAGGCATGGGATTTGTAAAGATTTGAAAATTTTGATTAGGAGGGTATATATACTTATTACCTTGATCATTCACACCTCAAATTTGTAGTCTATTATTATCAATAAGGTCTTGCACAAAATGTTTAAGACACTTACAGTATTCTATACCATGCCCATTTTGTTAATGGTAATGACAATAAGCATTTTTTTTAAAGCATTTAGGCAATGGTATATTAGGGTCATGTTCTCTAACATGTGGCAATGTAAGAATGTTCTTGTTAGTGAGTTGCAACATGATATTATGAAGGGTAAAGGGTAAAGGAGTGAACTCCCTATCCCTCTCCTCAAAAGGAGTTGTTTTTATAGCAGCCACTTGATTATTAGTTTTTTGAATTGTTTGAGGGGAATTCAATTGTAAAAATCCCTTATTCTACTTCTTGAAAGGTTAATAGCCATTTTGAGTTGTAGATTCAGATTTTTCAATACAACAAGGGGGAATTTTCACATCACGATCGTAAGTTAAATTTTGATAATCACAAAGGGCAATACATAACTATGTGAAGGATGAAAATATCAACATTTCAAGTTTTTTTTGGAGTTTATCTTGTAAGTTTGTGATAAAATTCTTTGAAGGTCAGCATAAGGAATCTTAATGTTTTCTTGTGAATAAAGTGTTTGGTATCTTGCTATGAAATCAATTACTTTCTCCTCCTCTTTTTCTTTGCATGTCATTAAATCAACAAGGGTCATCTTGGGACCCATGAGAATATGGAACTGGTTGTAAAAGGAATCAATGAGTTCATTGAATGAACCAATTGAATTGTTTAGTAAAGAAGAAAACCACTCTAAAGTAGTATCCTTCAATGACCTAGGAAAGATCTTAGACACAAGTTTATCTTCAAAGATGAAATCAATACACAAGGATGTGAAGGCAGAAACATGGCTAACAAGATCTCCTTTCCCACCATATTCACAAATTGAGGGACTTCTATACCTTATGGAATTTCTCTCTTAATATGTTGAAGGATAGCGGGTTGGATTTGATGTATTGTAAAGGTTATTTTTGTTTTGTTGTAACATTGCTACTTGTTGTTGGAGGGATGCCATAGTTTTAAAAAGTGAGTTAAGGATAGGATCATTTTGGTTGTAATGTTGAGGGGAATAAGATTGAGTGGTGTATGTATGCAAAGGGCTAGTAAATTACAGGTTGGTGAAGGTAGATTATTGAGGAGTTATTGTGTTCAAATGGACAAGGCTAGAAGTATTTCCTACAAGAATACCTATGGAAGTGTACACAGTGCTAGTAGGTATGATTATTGTGGTTGGTTGAATAGTTGTGGTAGGTTGAAAGGTTGTTATGGGTTGAAAGGTTTTTGTGGGTTGAAAGGTTGTTGTAGGTTGAAAGGTTGTTGTAAGTTGAAAGGTTGCTATAGGTTGAAAGGTTGTTGTGGGTTGTGTACGAGTGTATGTAGGAATGGGAATTGGTATTGTGGAGGATGGAACTAGAATTCCACCTTGGCTTTGAGTAGAACCCAAAGCTTGAGTGGAATTAGGGATGGTAGGGATGGTGTTGGTAACATTAAGCACATTGGTTGTAGGAGGTGAATTCAATGGAAATGAAGTATGCAAACTATGAGCCATGGAGGGTTGATTATCAACACTATCAGAAAGAGAGTTAGAAAACCCAAGATCCACGATGAGTGATATATCGTGGGATGACATGAGCCTCAAACGACATCTTATAATAGTATTGTAAATAGTACACCAAGTTGTAAAGCTCATGCAAGTTTTACAACCCTAGTGTGCAAACCGTAAATGGAAGGAGGAAAAATGAAATGCAATTTTTCAGATTCTAAGCAATACAATACACTGGAAATGAAATGTTTTAGATGCAATTTTGAATTTTAAAAATGCTCTAAAATGAAGCAATTTAAGCTAAATTCAATGAATTTGATGAAACATCAAATCAAGAAACTGAAACAAGAAAGTAATAGCTTTAAATAGAAGCCTAAAACTGAGATTTTAATTTCTAGAAAAAGTAGATCAGTAGCTAATAGGGACTTATTCACCAGTAAGGGAAAATGGGTCCTGGTTAAGTTTTTATGAGATGTTTTTGTGGATTTCAGAGTGATTTTTAATGCCTTTTCAGATTCCAGTAGGTGTAGGCTTGACCTAATCAGGGACTCATTCGCTAGTAAGGGTGAATGGGTCTTGGTTAGGTATTTTTCAACTATTTTTGAATGATTTGCAAGATTTTAGTAATATCTTTCAGTTCCAAGTCTGAGAGAGTGAGTTTTAGTTTTACATTTTCCAAAAATGCAATGTGAAAATGCAATAAAAAGATGAATGCAAGGACCTATGTTGAAATGTAATTTTTTTACTTTCAAATGAAAATAATTGAGATCTTTATGATATGCACAATGAATGATTTTTTTAATTTTCAAATCTAAACCCTAAATGAGATGCAATTGTGAATGCAATGCAAGAAACCGTAAATGAGATCTTAATTCAATGCAAGTGAGATGCAAATGAATGTAAGATATAATATAAGATGCAATGAAAATACTTCAAAATCAAGAAATTGAAATGTCAATATGTTGGGTTCACCATTAATGATTAGGCAGAAAAATAGTGGAGTGCCAAGATGAGATGAATCAAGATGATTCACACTAAATCACTATAAGTCATGCAATTATGCGGGACAAAAGATAGAAATAACAATAAAAAATTGACCCTACTATTATAGCAACTATGATGGGAGTTTTTAGAGTTCAAGGAGGTGTGTACCTTGTTGCAAGAAGCGTATTTTTAGGGCACAAAGGAGTCATTTGCCTTTAGTGGCGAATGGGTCCCTGCTAGGGTTTCTGAAACTCAGATCTAGTTTATTTTCCTTGATGTCTATACTCTCATATTCTCGATTTTCAGCTCCTAAAAACCTATACATAATTTTGTAGCCTCAATTATTTATTCTTGCACTTTGAAGGTCAATCTTGCAACTTGACAACTTTGACAATTTTGCTTCAAACTTATTCTCCACTTGATCTTCAACCTATAAATCTACAAACACACATTCAAGGAGAGAAAAAATTGTTGATTTTTAGTGAATAGGGGTTTTCCTACGTCAAAGCCCTTGTAGGTAATTAAACTAAATGATAAAATAATGTAATTAAATTATGAAAATGAAATGATGCAATGTAGATACCTTGGAAGATGTCTTGGAAGATAAATCTACAATATAACATGTTGTGGCCATGAAGAATGTAGATATTGATCCTTGAATAGATGTGAACAATCCTTGCAAGTAGATATTCAATCCTACATCAACTTTCTTAGCTCAACAACATGCATGAATGAACTAAACCCTTGACATGATGAAATGATCTTGAATTGCTGCAATAGACTCTTGATAATCTGCCTTGAAATGTTTTTGAAAATGCTCTTGAAGTGCTCTATAATGATCTTGTAAACTCTTAGGATTCTTCATAAAATTGCTAGATGAAAATTTAATGTGAATTAACCCCTTATTTATACTAAATTAAGAGATTAACCTTGAAATTCAAATAATTCAAGTTGACACCAAATTTGGAAACAAACATTATTAAATTCCTACTAGAGTGAAATTCAAAAAGGGGGTCCTCATTAAGGGAGGACCCATTCACCACCTAGGGCGAATGGGTCCTAAAACTATTTTCTAGGACCTTTCCTTCGAGGGATGAAAGGTCATCAAAAACCCATTTCAAAAATATAGAGAAAGGGGCGTCCTAAAGAGGGAGGACTCATTCACCACCTAGGGTGAATGGGTCCTAGCACCAATTTCTAGGAAATTTATTTTTCCCAATTAAATGTTATATAATTTGAATTATGGGTGTCGGGATAGATCTTCAAGAGGTGTCACAAATAAGGCTTAGATTTGAATTAAAGGGGCTAATTAACTCCAATTAACCACAATTAATTAAGAGGACCCTAGATAAGTGTGAAAGTGTGTTACAACACTTTACAACACTTAAATAAAGTAAAAATTAAGTACATTTTATTAAAAGAGGGCCCAAGATCAATGTGAATGCATTACAACACGTTACAACATTAAATCTAGGAAAAATTAGGTTATATCAAGACAATTATTCCCAAATAAAGTATGGAAAAAGGATACTTTTTTTCATTACTACAGAATCCACGGGAGGCAGTTAGGCCATGTAAAAATCTTAAGCACTGCACTACATAACACAAGGAGACCAAGGGAACACACCTTGCAACAATCCCTCTAGCTTAAGTGAGGGGTTTGAACCCATGACCTATGCTTTGATACCAATTATTCCATAGACGGTTGTCACTGCACCAAAAGATTGATCTGTTAATGCTCAATACAACCACCAGAGTTAATGAATCCATAGGAGGCGATTAATCCATGTCATGAACCTGAGCACTATATTGCACAACACAAGGAGACCAAGGGTGCACACCTTGCAACACCATGTAAGTTTTCTAGTACTATAGATCTCATTGTTATATTTTTTTGGTATAATTTATTCTTAGTAAAATTTAAATAATATTTTTTTGTTTCTAAGATTATAAATTTTCATAATTCTTTGGATGTTGGAAATTTATTTTAGAGCTCTTTAGATTGATTTATGCAATTTTTCCCAAATCTACCCCAAATACCTTTTATTTATTTTTTGGTGATTTCACATTCTTCTTAATTACTTAGACATCTTGGCACCTAGAAAGGATGTTTTGTGTGAAATGAGCTCATTTGATCTTCTTTACACACATTGAGGTTATCATTATCTATTTTTTTTATTTGAAAAAGGATCAAGGGGTTTTTTGTTCATCCTTTTGTGGTCATCCTAGAAAAGGATAATTAGGAGTCTTGGTGAAATGACATCCTAGCACATCTTAGGTGGTGTGATATTTTTCCTTATCTATATGGAATCATACCTACAATAGACACACCAAGGAGTAGATCAACTTGGGTTATTATCAATGACCATGTTGTAGAAGTAATTTCTTCTAGTGTTGATCATGACACTATGTTTGTTGTATCATAAATTGATTATCCACACATACTTTGGAATTAACTTTGGGAGATCCATGGAAACCCTCATGTGACTCTTGAATCACCTCCAACATAAGGTCACCCAACCTAGAATCCTAGTTAACCTTCCCATCTTTATATATAATTATATTCAAACTATGGCTCGTATACCTATATTAAGAAGAAGCCACTTATGCCACCATGGATTAATACAGTTGATCATCAAGCATAATTCCCTAGTATAATCAAATGACCAATTCAAATGGGAATGGTTTTTACAAGGAAATCCATTGAATAAGGGCAAGTTTCATTCTATAGCTACCTTAGAGCTTGCTACTCCACACAATTACTCTATTTAAACCTCCAAATAGGATATAAAAATTTAAATGCAACTCTATAGTTACTTAATTCTATAGGAACTAACTCCAAGCTAGATGCATAAATAGCTCTAAAATAATTTGTGGCCTAAAAGCATTAGGTTAGGGTAAAAATATAGGAAATTAAGTATTCTTAGTCAAACCCTCTATTACAACCAAGGTTAAATGAGGGGAAAACTAGAAAATGAGCCTAATCCTTATATAGATATATTGTCTCCAAATCTTGTCACTGCTAATTTATAAATTGATTTTTTTATTGTCACAAATGAACCTTCTCCATAAGAAGAATTTCCAGCTCACTCAAGTCAAACCAATAGATATCACCATAGAAAATTAATTCTCACACCTAATGATGAAGATGAGGATATTGAAATTTCTAATATTTTGAGGAGGTTATCTAAAGTTTATATAGACCACCTACAATAGAAGACACCATCAAATCTCCTACATGTTATAGAATTTGAAGTAATCCCCGAACAAAAGGGTAAGGAGCTAATGAAGGAAGATATAGATAAAGAAGAACTAGAAGATATTATCAAGGGAAATTATCCATTTATAGTATAAGAAATGTAACAACCATTGAATAGTAATAAATCAAATAGTTCCTCTAAAGAAGAGGTAGAGTAGCTCTAACATTCCCTTTCCATTTATAAATTAGAGCATTTGTGGTTGTAGTATTAGAAAAAACTAAGAAAATTCTAGATTCACCTTTAAAGTCATAAAAAAAAAAATCTAGAGGAAATCATTCAATAGGAAATTAAAGAAAAAGAAGATCATAACCAAACCATTCTTCATCTTTAGTGAGCTCTAGAATAAGGAAGGGAATAATAAAATCAAAAGGATCCCAAGATATTATTTATCAAATAATAGGTGCATGTTCCCCCTTTGTGCAAGTACCCAAGTATCTAGTTCACTCCCCCAAATATCTCTTACTAAAGGTAAGGGCTAGTTAGTTAACGGTCTACCATGATCATGGAAATTTTGAAGGATAAAAATAATAATTTAATACTATAATAACATAGTTTAATAGGGGGTGATCCCACAATACTGGTTTACAATTTTTGGCCAAACTGGACACTAAACTGATTTTTTCTAACTAAATCTTCACTTTCAGGCACCTATAGTGGCTAAACCATGAGAAATTTGAAGATGATGCAAGCTAGTGAGTTGTGAAATTTTATCTGTACATTCTAAATATATTTTTTTCAAAATTTTTGGAATCAAATTGCACTTCTTTTTCCATCTCCATCAAAAACTAGTTTTTTTTCAGTAAACACCATTTTTAAGGAGTGATGCTCACTATATAACACAAATTTTTTTTCCATGAAGGATAAAATTCTATTTTTTTCAAATTTAGATTTGTAACTACAATATCTAGTGCTTCCAATTGGTTTCATAGTGTTTTATTGAATATTTTTTCCTTAATCAAGTTTTGAAGTTAAACCAATTACAATTCAGACATAGGCAGACTGTATCACACATAAATTTTCTTGTATGTATCAAAATTCAATTTTTTTTGGTTGGATCAAGGACTTAAATATTTAGTCCACTCATATTTTTCAAATTTTTTTTTATAATCTTCTATTTTTCCACATGTGTAGAACAAAGAGCTTGATTTTGAGCGAAAAACCTACATTCACAAGAAATAAAAAATAAATATAATAATAAAACTAAATTTATTTAAAATTATACTTTTTGGGAAGCTTATAATAAGAAATACATACTTACAAAAAATATTTTTTAAATGAATTCAATTTATCCCCCAAAAGGTAAATCAAAAGTGGTTTTTTATCAACATTTTGATAGGTGTAAAGGAGACTCCATTATAGGTATGGTTTAAAACTAGCAGGGTTCTATCCAACAGGGTTTGATCTAAGGTAGTTTGATAAAACCCTCTTCAATTGGAATGATTTAAATGGAAATTTTAAAGGATTAAATTATTATATTTTCTAAAAATATGCGATTTCAACAAAAATTAGAATCTCCTAGAAATTGTAAACCAGCTTTGTGGGATCACCCTAGGGAGGAGAATGAATTAGAGAATAAAAAAGATAAATAGAGATAAAAATGAATTTTTTATATGAGGTGAGTGAACCCCTTGTCTCTTTTTGTCCCCCATAAAAAAATTATGCTCTTTTTTTGTGAGATAAATTGTTAAAACGGAAAATTATGAGGATATTTTATAATCTACCTTATGATTTTTAGAATGATCAATGTTTCTTAGAAGAATAATTAAAAAATTATATATGAACAATACCTAACATGTTATTTGAGTTCTACAAAAACACTTCTTATTAATAAACTATAATACTTTGGTTTCAATCTATATGTTTGGGTCGTCTTTCTTAAAAGTATTGTTTCATTGATGAGACATAAAATCATATGGGAAAAATAGTTAGATAACTCTTATCACATAGAAATTGTTGAATAGTTCAGATAACTGAAAGGTGGGGTGAATCAGATATTATAAAAAAAATTCTTCACTTTAATTAATCCAGATCAAACTTAAATCAATTAGATATTAATGAACATGAAAGCACAAAACAACACCATGTACAATGAACACCAAAATTTACGTGGAAACCCAAGAAGGGAAAAACCACAGAGAATAATAATTCTCAATTATAAAGCACTAGTTAAGGTGACACCATTTAAGGTGAATTTTAGAAAGGCTCACTTCCAAGTTGCTCACTGTAGGGTGACTCACTTCCCAAAGATACAAAAGGGGCTCACTACCAAAAGAGAAAGGTTCACTACCTACAAAAAATGGCTCATTGCCAACAAAAGAATGATGAAAGGAAATCCACCACTTAAAGCAATATCACCAACAACATTAGATAGAATCTCACTGTCTATTGCTTATGGTCATACACTTTCGCACACTTCACAATGTCTCGATATTTAGATTCGCATTCATCACACTTGCTTGCATTGAACAAAAAACATCATATAATTATACCATTCCAAGCCTTCATAATCTCTCAAACCAACCAAACACAATTTCATAATTCCTAAGTCAACCAAGCACAATTTGAAATAGGTCACCATAAAACATTCCCGTGGTGGAGAGGAATGAACTATGGACCAAACATAGCCTCCTTGTTTAAATCAACATGCTACATGATATCCAGAACCAAAGAGTAAAATATACATGTTACAATGCAAACCATGTGTCAGAGCATGTTAACCAACTTCCAGATCAGTCTAGACCCAAAAGAGTGTATCTTATTGTGTTACAAGAGGAATGGGACCAGGATAGATACAACCAAAAATATATATTTACAACACGATATCTGGAACTAGGCCAAATTTGGATCACCAAGGCACCAAAACATAACTTTGGTCAAACAACCAAGATATGTTGACATCAATGACAACTATTAATGACAACAAGCAATCAACATCATCTCAGCACATTCCAACAATCTCCCCCTTTGTCATTGATGGAAAAATTCATCAATAAAAAACCAACCATCTCAATGTTAGCATCAAGGACCATCTTATCTTCTTCTCTTCTCCCCCTTTGACATCAAAGACAAAGGAAAAAGCTCCCCCTAAAAAACTTACTCTGCTCCCCCTATGAGGAAGCCACCAAGCATTGATCCAGATAAAAATGAGTATATAATTTACCCTGAGCCAATGCACACCCTAGTGCATGTTATTGTAGATTAGGAGGAGGAAAAACCCCTAACTTCTGTCGAAGATACTCAAAGGTATCTTTTCTCAACAACTTTGTAAAAATATCTACAATCTTCTCTTTCGTAGGTACATATTCAAGTTTTACTTCATTTTCTAGCACCTTCTCTCTCAAAAAATGATATATGATGGATATATGATTCCTTCTAGAATGTTGTACTAGATTCTTGGAAATGTTTATTGCGTTGGTATTATCACACATAAGTGAGATAGGCTCATCAAATGATATACAAATTTCCTTCAATTTTTGTTTCATCTACAATATTTGAGTGCAACATGAGGATGTTGCAATGTATTCAACTTCAATAGTAGATAAAGATACAAAATATTGTTTCTTACTTGACCAAGCAACCAACCGGGAGCTAAGGAAATAAGATCCACCACTTGTGCTCCACCTATTATTAACACATCTGGCCCAATCAACATTAGTGTAAGTTGTAAAAGTAAAATATAAATCCTTTGGATATTGTTCCCCATATCTTATGTACCCTTCAAATATCTAAAGATCCTTTTTACAGCAACAACATGTGATTCCTTTGGTTCTTGCTGAAACCTGGATGCTAAACAAATTGCATACATAATGTCTAATCTACTAATAGCCAGTATAAAATCCTCCAATCATTGATATGTACATGCTTGCATAAGCTTTGGGTGATTCTTCTTCTTTTTTCAACTTGCACCCAGTAAAAATAGGTGTACAAACTGGTTTAGAATTCTCCAATCCAAACTTCTTCAATATTTCTTTTGTATACTTGGACTAAGAAATGAAAATTCCTTTGTTTTTCTAATTTACTTATAATCCAAGGGAGAAATTTATCTCACCTATCATGGACATCTCAAATTCCTTCTGCATTTCACCTGCAAATTCTCTACACATCATCATTTCCTCCAAAAATTATGTCATCAACATAATCCACAAAAATTAACATATGATCTAAGTGAGTTTTTTAGTTTAAATTACTATTAGCAAACCCCTTTTTAAATCCTTGTCCAATCAGGTATTTGTCTAATTTTCCATACTAGGCTCTAGGTGACTGCTTCAATCTATATAAAGCTTTCTTTAACCTACAAACAACATCTAGGTTACTTTTGGACTTGAATCCTTCCAGTTGCTCAATGCAAAATTCTTCCTTTAGTTCTCCATTCAAGAATGCAAATTTTACATCCATTTGATAGACTTTGGAATCCTTAAAAGATGCAAAATCCAAAAATATCCAAATTGCTTCCATCCGGGCAACAGGGGCATAGGTGTCTTCAAATTCAATACATTCAATTTGAGTGTAACCTTTGCAAACCAATCTTTCTTTGTTTCTCACTACCTTTCCATTTTCATACAATTTATTTTGGAATACCCACTTTGTTTTGATCACATTTTTGTCTATCGGTATGGGCACAATTTCCCAAGTCTAATTTTTTTATTTGATCAAGCTCTTCCTTCATTGCCTTCACCCAACTCTGATCATTACATGCTTGTTCCACAATTTTTGGCTCAACTTTCGAAAGTAAACACAATAATACTTGCTCTTGAGTTGCTTTACTTCTTGTGGTGATTCTCTTATTTTTGTCTCCAATGATCTAGTTTTCTGAGTGGTTTTTATGTACATACCTTGGAGTTTTGGTTGTAGTTGTCGCAGCCTCCTTTGTTTCTTCTTCTTCTTCTTCTTCTTCTTCTTCTTCTTCTTCTTCTTCTTTCTTATCCTTTTCTCCTTTTTCCTCCAAGTCATCTAATTCATATTCAATATGTCTTTCAGGATTTCTTTGAACATATTCATCTACTCTTACATGCTTTCAACAATCTTATTCAGTCTCTTGTTGTAACACCGGTATGCTTTTCTTCTTGTAGAGTAACCCAAAAATATGCCTTCATTAGCTCTGGTATCAAATTTTCCAATATTGTCCTCATCGCTCTGAATGTAGCATTTACTTCCAAATATTTTGAAGTACTTTACCGTGAGAGCTCTTCCATGCCATAGCTCATATGATGTCTTTCCATACTTCCTCCAGAACAATACTCTGTTGAGTGTATATTTTGTGTGTATTGCTTCTCTCCAGTAGATCTGTGGTAATTCTGCTTCCATGATCATTGTTTTCATTGAACTTATCCTTACCAAATTGTCAAAGTTGATGTGACACATCCTCTGGTGCTAGAGCCAACTGTCATTGGACTGGGAGAATAAGCATCTCTTTGTAGCTCCTTCCAGTTGATACATATTTCCACTTGTTCTTTTTCTAGTTACAATAACAATTATGGATCTCTTCCAAATCTCACAACCATCTTCCTGAAATACCACATTATAGCCATTTTCGCACATCTTTCCAACACTCAAAAGATTATGATATAAACCCTTCACATAGTAAACATTGTCAGTGTTATGCTTTCCATCAAATGTAATAGAACCAATTCCAACAATTTGTGTTGTTTTATCATCTCCAAATCTAACAAAACCTCCATCATATTTCTCAAGCTTTACAAACTTTCTTTTATCACCGGTCAAGTGATTCAAAAATCCACTATCAATCAACCTTTCATCTCTATTTATTTTAACAAACAATGTAGCTTCAGTGCTATCATTATATTTTAGACAAATATTAGACATATCAAATCTAGGTTCATCCTTTTCCACCAAAAACAAACAATCTTCATGATCTAATTCATCATCTAAAATTTTGGCATTCTCATTGACATAGTAGGCCTTTCCTTGATCCTTTTTCTGAACACTTAGTTGCTATATGACCAATCTTTCCACATCTAAAGCATTTAAGAGGTAACATACCCTTGTACTTGATGGTACATTTCTTTAGCTTTCTTGTGAAATTTGCTTCCAACTCTTCTGAACTTTCATCATCTAGATCTTCTATTTTTGCGGCTTTGAAGGTTGTTTCAAATTTCTCCTTTTCTTTTCCAAATTTTCTCATCTCAAATGCAGTTAAGGTGCCAAATATTTGCTCTCTAGTGAATTTATTCATATCATAAACTTCCTCAATAGCTGAGATCTTATCAATGTAACTCTTCGGTAAGGTCATAAAATTTTTCTCCATTACATCTTCATCTATCAGAGTCCCTCCTTGATTTTTGACTTCATTCATTGCACTATCAACTCTTTGAAAGTTTCTTGCTATATCCTCACCTTCTTCCATTCTCACTTGTTTTCATATCAGCGCTTAGCTGTCAGCTTCTTTGATAATTTGACTCTATAATTTCCTTTATAGATTTCTTTCAACTTTTCCCAAACTTCATAAGCAGTTCCCAATGAAATGACTTTTGTTAACTTAGTTTTAGACAATCCACTAAAGATTGCATACCTTACTTTTTCATTCTTTTCATAGGCTGAAATTTCATCTGTAGTAGAAACACCATTTGTTGGTTCAACATATTTTGTCTCAACAACTTTCCAAGTCTTCTAGCCTAGAGAGATCAGGTAACGTCTCATCTGCACTTTCCAAAAACTATAGTCAGATCCATCAAATATAGGAATTTTCAACTTTTGCACCATCGGATCTACCCCAAGTGGTTAAGCTCTTCTTTGAGGAACCAAAGCTCTAATACCAATTGTTGAATAGTTTAGATAACTAAGAGGGGGGGTGAAATAGTTATTATAAAACAATTCTCTTCACTTTTATTAATCTGGATCAAACTTAAATCAATTAGATATTAATGAACATGAAAGCACAAAACAACACCATGCACAATGAACACCAGAATTTACGTGGAAACCCAAGAAGGGAAGAACCATGGAGAATAATAATTCTCAATTATAAAGCACCAATTAAGGTGACACCGGTTAAGGTGATTTAAAAAAAGGCTCACTACTAATTTGGTCACTATAGGGTGGCTCATTGCCGGTTGGGCTCACTACCCGACTATTATAGCCAAAGATACAAAAAGGGCTCATTGCCAAAAGAGAAAGGCTCACTGCCAACAAAAGAGTGATGAAAAGAAATACAACACTGAAAGAACTGTCACCAACAACACCAGATAGAATCTCACTATCGATTGCTTCCGGTCATACACTTTCGCACACTTCACAATGTTTGGATATTCAAATTTACATTCATCACACTTGCTTGGATCGAACAAAAAAATCTCATACTTATACCATTACAAGCCTTCATAATCTCTCAAGTTGGCCAAACACAATTTCATAATTCCTAAGTCAACCAAGAAAAATTTGAAATAGGTCACCACAAAAACATTCCCACGATGGAGAGGAATGAACCGTGGACCAAACATATATCCTCCGTGCTCAAATCAACATGCTACATGATATCCAAAACCAAAGAGTAAAATATACACATTACAATGCAAACCATGTGTCGAAGCACGTTAGCCAACTACCAAATTGATTTGAACCCAAAAGAGTGTATCTTACTATGTTACAAGAGGAATGGGACTAGGATAGATACAACCAAAAATAGATCTTTACAACATGATATTCAAAACCAGGCTAAATCTAGATCACCAAGGCACCAAAAAAATTTTTCGGTCAAACAACCAAGATATGTTGGCATCAATGACAACCACTAATGACAACAATCAATCAACATCATCTCAACACATTCCAACAAGAAACTATAGTATGCCTCATCATGAGGTATGAAAATCCAAGGAGAAAAATTTATGCAAAATATTTATCCTCCATAAATTATTAAATTCAGATTACCTCCCAACATGCTAAATTTTTCTCTAGAGTATAAAGTGTTTTTAAGTTTATGAAGGTTATCTTCAAAAAAAATTCTATAGTCCTTTTGTGAATAGATGGGAAATATTCATAGATTATTTCAAGAGGAGAGAAATTATCTCCCCTACTTACCAAAAATGGATTCTTAGAAGGGTTCATTCTCTCATTGTATATATTTAGAGGAAAATACATGCTTAGATAGGGATAAGGTTTCAACCTCCTCTCATTATTATGTTGGACCTAATTATACCACATAAGAACATATAATAGAACAAAAGTTTTAGAAATGGTTCAAATAATGATTAATTCCAGCCAAGGATATGCAACCTTAAGAGCTTATACTTCCTACAAAGAAGAGGACCATGATTGTAGCCAACAACATGAGGAGAAAACTTTAGTAAGGAGGATGAGATGTAATTCATGCTATAAGGACATGACACAACTCTAGTAGGATATAAATCATGAGACAATGATAATGTTTCATATACTATTTTGAGAGATTACATTTTTTTTAAATACATACATACATACATTATACAACCTTAAGAGCTTATACTTCCTACAAAGTAGAAGACCATGATTGTAGCCAACAACATAAGGAGAAACCTTTAGTAAGGAGGATGAGATGTAATTCATGCCATAAGGACACAACTATAGTAGGATAGAAATCCATGAGACAATGATAATATTTGATATATCATTTGAGAGATTACATTTTTTGTTACATACATACATACATGAAATATAGAAAAATAGGTTCACCAAAATGAAACAAAGAAAAAAAGGTTTTATAAAATATGAAACAATAACAAGGGGGTATGATGGACCTATTTCTCACTATTTAATTAGGAAATGAGATCCCCACAAACAATTGACTAACAACCCTTAGGTGAATCAAATCAATTTGAGAATCTACTGATTTCCTTATGCTTGAGGACAAGGGTACAAGGATGAACAACAATTTTGGGAGAAAAAAGAAAAAAAGAAAATCAACCTAATTATTCCAATTCAAACTTGCAACAACAATATAAAGCATATGACAAAAAAAAAAATGAACTTCCTACAGATTTGAGAAGGTTTGAGTGATGTGTACCTACCACCAAAAGGCAGTTTCGGGAGGAAATTTGGGACTCATTCGCCCATGGGGGAATGGGTCTTTTGTCAAGGTTTTTAGAAATCTTTCAGGAGCCTTTGATACCTATCTATAGCTTCTATTTGATCAAGGATTTAGTGTCAAAAAGTCAAAAATCAAATATGTAGGCGAGATTCCATTATTTGACAATAACTTTGACAACTTTTGCACCATTGACAACTTTTCCAATCTTTTTCTTCAAAAGGTCTTCAATCCTTCTTCAACCTAAATCTACAACAAAAACACATGAGGGGAAAATTGTTTGTTCTTGGTGAATAGGGGTTTTCCTTGGTCAAACCCCATTTTGGTAATTAAACCTTGAATTAAAATAAAGCATGAAAAAATGAATGATGAATGAACAAGCTATTTTGCAACTCACCAAACCCTTGAATAAACCTTTGGAAATCTACAATGTTGATGTTGATCTTACATGAAATGGATTTATTAGATGTGGATCTTGATTATTGAATTGATGCTTGAATACTTGGATTGAATCTTGAAACCTAATCATAATGTTAGCTTCAAAAATATGCATGATTCAAGAAGAATTTGACATGATGATTGGATCTTGATTGCTACAACAAAATTATTGATAAATATACTCTTGAATGAATTGAAAATAATATTACTCTTTTGAAATTTCCCTCAAAAAGTTCTCGTTGATTTGATAAAATAACCTCAAGTATTTATAGGTATGTATCCTTAATTTCCCAAAATTCAAGCATTACAAGCCAACATTGAAATATGGATTCGGGGACCATAAAATACCACCAAAAACATATTTTACATTTAGGTTGAAAGACCTAGGGAGGACCCATTCACCCATGGGTGAATGGGTCCTAGGTCCCTATTCCTAGAACACACATTGCTCAAGGTAAAGTGTTATGTATTAGCATTAATAATTGTCAGGTTTCCCCTTTGTAAAATGTATTTTATTAGGATTTTAGATGAATAATAGAGCTTATTAAGGCATAATTAAGTCCAATTTAATTAGGAGGGCTCAAACAAAGTGTGAATATGTAAAGGGATACATTTTCCTACACTATATTTAGCCTCCAATTTAGTGAGAGGATGGCATTGCATCAAACTCACACTAAAGTAGACAATCAAGAGAGGTCTAATTGTACAATTTTTGGAAAGATAAGATGAAAAAGTTCAAGGAGGATGATCAAGCCCCCAAGATCTAATATCTCATGGAAAATCCAACAAAGGCACAAGGAGACACATACCTATGCTAAACATATATATGCAACAATGACAAGATACTCAATCACACAATGTCAAAGACTCACAGAAAGAGAAAAGGGGTGGATCAAGCCTTGACTATTTGTCCAACTCAGTGTGGATCAAGACTTAGCTATTTATTGAAAAAAAAATGTTCACATGTGAAACCCACTGTCCACTATGCAAACAAAAATGCACTCACATGGGCTAGTGTAGTTTGATATACACTAGGTGAGCCCCAAAAAGTGACTAAGTGATAAATTCATGTTAGGTCTATAGGCTCTCACCGTACAATGAGAAATACATGCTAGGTCTACAAGCTCTCATTATACTAACCATACCAAATCTATACCTCTGATAACTTTGATAAGACACCACAAAATAATGAACTTCAAGCTTCATAAGGCTAGCAAGCCATGTTATGCTAAACAATTATGAACAAAAATGGCTTCATTAAGCAAGGTGTGTTATGCTTGGTGGTCATGAAAAGGGGTTGTAACTTAGAGCTTCACAAGGTTAGAAAGATATGTTATGAACTAAACACTTATCAACAAAATGAAAATAGGATAAGACATGTTCAAAGGGGTTTTTCTTAGTTCATGAAAGGTATAATTAGGGAGCATTTTTCCTAATGTCTCCAAGAGAGGAAAATTCTAGGATAAAAGATTCACAACTTAGGTCTAATGCAATGCATAGCATCACCACTAAGAGGAATGTCTTATGCTAATAAAGGTGACACTCTTGAAGGATATCAAACCCAATGACACCACCAATAAGAGGACACATCATGTGAAGTAAGAATATCACACTTTGAAACATAATATATAGTCAAAAAAATTAAAATGATAATGCCAATGTATGCCCCCACTTTAAAGAAATTGCTAAACACTATGTTGTGAGAAATGACTTTATAGTAACAAATGATTAATTCCAAAATATAAAGAAGACATGAATGCTTATTTGGAAAGCCCTACGCCAAGCATATGTTTCCAAATGAAGCTACATCATGAAAAAGGGGTTTCCCCCAAATGAAATCCAAAAATCACACATAAGGGATCCACAGATTTGAGGTCAGCGTATGCCACTCTTTTATAAAGGAAACAACCAACATTGATCTAACTTTTAAACTTGAATCACTAGAAAGTGGCTTATATGTTTTGAATTTTGAAATGATGTAAACTAATCAAATGTGTATTTTTTAGTATTTTTTAGTTTTTATTTTCTTGAAAAAATTAAAAAATTATTTGAATATAGTTTTTTATAAATTAACACTATAATTTAGTTGCTTATAAAATGCTGAAAAAATGAAGTTACATGAGACGTCAAGATTTATAAAGAAAATTTCTTTTTTTTGCTTCTAATTTTTTGTTTATATTTATAACTTGAAACTTTAGGGAATGCATATATTTTTTGCAATTCTAATAAGTGTATATTTTTAAATAAATATTTAAATGTGTGTATATTAAAACATAGTTTTTTTCCACTCGACGTCAACTTTTATATTAAATATTTATCTAAAATAGAAAAAAAATTATACTATCTTAATCTAAATTCTTTTATCTAGGGCATAATATTTTTTAATCTTTTAAAATAAAATTTAGTATTTTTCTTGACATGGTAATCAAAATAATATTTTTGTGCTAATAACCTACTTTTAGTAAAAAATAAAAATAAAATTTAAATAATAATTGAACTATCAAAATAAATATATATTTAAAAACTACACTTATGGATCTACAAAAGGGTACTTTTACATTTTTTTTTAAATGTTATTTATATGAGTAGGAGTTGTTGAAACATTATTTTTTTTGAATAATTTTATTTTTTTAGTAAATTGGCCTCAAAGTGGTGCTACATATGCATTTAGCAAACAAATTTAGTTGGAAAAGTTGTGGACATATTTAACTTATCTAGAATGAGTCTTACTAGATCATATGTTTGACTAAAATTGTTTTTTAGTTATAAATACTAAAATTCACTTGTGTTGATAAGTTGACCAAAAGTGTGATACAATTTTGTACTTTTACCCAGTTACATCATGAAAAAGGGGTTTCCCCCAAATGAAATCCAAAAATAACACATAAGGGATCCACAGATTTGAGGTCAACGTATTTCTTTGCTACAATGATATTATAGAGCTCGAAAAATGTCATCATTCCCCAAATACTCATAGAATTGGAGGAATAATACGTAGAGAGTAAAAAAAAAGAAAATATTTTGGGTCAACATGGAAGAGACTTAAAATTTCTCAACACCTTGCATCATCCCAAAAAGGAAAAACATAAGACAAAAGAAAAGGGTAAAGGGTTTATGACATATAGAAGAATGTAGGTACAAATAAAGGAATGAACATAAAGATATAATAAATAGAATGATGCAGGGGATCACATTACACACATGCAATCAAACAAAGAACATGAAAATAAAACAAAGGAAAAACTAGTAAGGCACATGCGAGTCAACCTATAGTAGGTCATCTGCATCCCAATATTGTTCAATATATGCGAAAGTCAAACAACTAGCCAAAGGGATAATGTCAAGTGCTAAACTAGGACAATCACACAGTTTAGCATATGGTGAATCACTCTTTGTAGGAGGATTATCACATTTGTTATAATTTAAGCTCATAGAAGAGGAAAACAATAAATTTAGCTCATTATGCACTTCCTCATCAATTTTAACAATATCATTATCATCATCCAAGTTAATCACAAGAGAAGGTATAATGATAATATCCATGGAAGGTACTTGTTCTTGCCGTGTTCAAGATATAGGACTTTCTTGTTGTGAAGAAGGTGAAGAATCATCATGCATTTCTTGAGGTATTGTTTGATCTTGATTTTTTGTTTCATGTTTTTCTTGTACCAAACAAGCAATAACACAACATCTACACCTATACTCTCTAGCATTTCAATTTCTTTTTGTTCAGTTTTCAAGTTGTGGTTGTGCAGGAGTGGGTTTATCAACCATAGGTTTCTTTTCTTACAACATGGGAGGAATCGAAGGAACCATGAGAGGTTGTTCAACCACTTTCTCTTTAACTTTATATTTTATTTTTATTTTGCGAGGCACAACAAGACTTATTTGGTTATCTCATGGTATCTTATAGGAAATAGGTGAAGGATTTTTCATGGATTGATCTTGGTTACTTGGAAGGGCTTTTGGTTCAATCATGGTCCCGTGGGAGGCTCAATCGTGGGTTGAGGCATATTGCTAAGGGATAATTTTGTTATGATTTGCCTTAAAATTTTGATAGGATTTGAAAAACAAGTCTTCAAAAGGTATAATAGTTTCCATATGTTTAGGCCAAAATAAATCCAATGAGAAATTCCCATGGTAAGAAACAGGATTAAAGCCACTATGGTGCATAGTAAAGATCTCATTGCCAAATGGAAAATTTAAGAATTTATGAACTACCAATGGGAAGAATTTCATAGAGAGAAGCCATGGGTAGCCTAAATTCACACAAAATTGGTCCAATGACAAGATGATGGAGAAAAAGACACTTAATTTTTTTGGTCCAACTTTTAAAGGAAGAGTTATCGAACCTATCGCAGGGCAAGAAAAACCATTATGTGTTTTGATCCATGCTTTCGGTTGTTCATAAGTATCTTGATAAAGCTCATGCACAAACAAGAATTCTTCAATGATCAAATTCTCTACATAGATGGGATCAATTAATATCCCATTAATGCTCTTCATTGATTCTTCCAACTATGTAAGGAGGACCATCGGGTGTATGTTTGATTATGTCATTTTGTGAGAAAGAAATGTCAAGGGGAATTTTCGTTTGGCCCTTACGAGGTTGAACTTAAATGAAGTTGACCATAGTATGTATAGGATAATTATCTTTATTTTTCATTTGATGTTTCATGATGTGATAAAGACTACACAAAATTTCTATTCCTTGTTCATTTTTAATTTAAACTTTCTTATGTTCTTTATGAGAGGAACTACAACACTAGTAATGTATTCAAAACTCACAAAGTTTTGTAATTTCTCTATCTCTTCATCCATTTTTCTTTGGTTCTCTTGAGGGAAATTACAAACCATTGATTCAACATTAGTAACTTTGGTCATTGGTAAGGAGATCATAGGAAATGAAGTATCAAGGTTATGATACATAGTGGGTTGAATAGTGTCAACACTATGAGTGAAAGAGTTAGAAAACACAAGATCCATGATGAATGATGTATCATGGGATGACACGAGTCTCAAAATATGTCTCATGATAGTATTAGAAATAGGACACCAGGTTGTGAAGCTTATACAAGTTTCACCAAACCTAGGTGGACCCAAAATCGAGGATAAGTAGTTAGATAAATGCAACTAATAATCAATATAATGTAAATGGTCATGATCAACATCCTAGATTAGAGAATTTTCGCTTCTCTCTCCTCCACTAGTGTTTGAAATTATTGCACGCATGGTAGAATTTTCTTTGGGGGTACCCCACGGTCCCCCCTTGTCCTCCCCTCACTAGATTCTCACCTAGACACATGCTATCTTGATATCCTCAGGGGCCACTCTCGGCTTGTTTGTTTCTGGTGCACTCGTGATTTCGGGTTCTGGTGAACTTGTGAATCTGGGTTTGTCTAGTGGGATTGTGCCTGTGGTCTCTGCCACCCTAGAGATTAAAGGTTGGAAGAATGTACTAACCAACTCAAGTCTGAGTGATAAGATTCCTTTCCATCGACCTGAAAAGGTGATCTCTTCTTCGGGTACTGACTTCACTATCCCTGAAGCTATTAGTGATAGGATTGTATCCTCAATGGAAAATGTTGTGGTGGATTGATTCCTATCCTTTCACGGGCCACAATGGATATGGTTAGAATATGGGATTCTACTAAATGGTTCCTCAAAGGGAGCATGGAGGTTTGTGCTATGGCAGGAGGTCTCTTTCTCTTCAAGTTCATAGCCTTAGAAGATTTGATCTCAACCCTCTCCTCTAGTCCCTGTGTCTATGGAAAGAATAGTATGCCTTTGTGCCATTGGAAACTAAGATTCAGTCCTATTGTTGATCTCAACAAGTTGGTACCAGTGTGGGTCTGTCTATCGGGTCTACCCCTAGAATACTAAGATGAATCTATATACAAATGTATTGGAGAATCCTTGTGCTAGTTCATCACCTCAGACTCCATTACCAAGACCAAATCTAGGTTAGCATTTGCTTGCTTTTGTGTCAATATTGATGTGCAAAAGTCCCTACATACTTCTATGAAGATGTGTTCTAATTTTGGTTCCTATAATCAACAAGTTTTTTTATGAGAATGTTGTGATCTATTGCCAAAAATGTGCTAAACTTGGTTACCTAATTTCAAATTTTAAGGAAATGATGAAATATGCACCCAACCCTAGTGATTTTGTTGTTGAAGATCACTACCCCTTCGAAGATGAAATTCTTAAGATTGTTGAATCACTGGTCAGGTTTGGTTTCCCTAAGATTGTTGACTCTCCAGTTAGTTTTGATACCCTTAAATCTGAAGAGGATTTATCCTTTGCTGCCTCTATTTTGGTTCTTTTCATTCCTACTCTGACCAGTACCATGGATCTGCCTAGTGCTATGATTCATGGTGTACCTTTGGTGGGTCTACAAGGTGATCATTCCCCTATCCAAGAGCTGGATAAAGATGGTGAAGAGGGTGACATACTGAAGGAAGTTGATTTTAAAGTTACAACTGAGTAAGTAATGAATGGTGGTGAAGAGGGTGAAATCTTGGACGAAGAGGCCTTAAAGGTAAAAGTTGAGTCAATTAAGACTGATTCTCTATGTTTGGAATAGGAACAAGCAATGGAGGAGGATTTTCAGTCATCCGGGCAAAGAAAAAGGGAAAACAAAGGAAAGCTAATGTGGGTGGTGACTCTAAACCTGGTAGCCCCAACCAACAATAGACTAGGAACAGGGAGACTACAAAAGAGATAGCCATAGTCAAACAAAGGACATTGGAAGTATCGTCAAATAGGATCAAAAATTAAAGTCCTATCTTGGAGTGTGAGGGGGCTAAATAGCTCTCACAAGTAGCTGGCACTAAAAAATTATGTGATGGAACATAAGATTGATATTTTACTACTACAAGTTATCAAAATGAATAAAAAAAACTTTGAAAATATAGCTAAGTATATTTGGATGGGTTCCCTCTTCTCATGCAGTGATGTCAATGGGGTGTCTGGTGGGATTTCTATGATGTGGAACCCTAAGAAGATTGTTGGTTCTAAAAATTTTCTTTGTCAAAATAGTGTTGGTGTCAATTTTTCTCACCCTGGAGCCTTCTAGTTTCTCATCAATGTCTACACTCCAAACCAAAGGAATGCTATAAATTCCCTTTGGCAGGATCTTATTGATTGGATAAACCATAAAAATGGGACACTTTGGTTGGTGGCTAGTGACTTCAACTCTCCTTTCTATCCTTTGGAGAAGTGTGGAGGGCTTAAGAACTACTCTGACAACATGTCTGATCTGGAAATTTTTTTGGCTAATACTGGTCTAGTTGACATTGACCTTCTGGGTTAGTCCTTCACTTTGACCAATAAGCGCTTGGGGGATGGTTTGATCTAGGTTAGGTTGGATAGATTTCTTTGTTCTCACAATTGGATGGCTTTACTCAGTTCAAATTTTCTTGCCTTGCCAGGTACTATTTCTGATCATAACCCTCTACTATTAGTCATGAATGAACTCTCTACTATGGGACCCTTTCCCTTGTTGAAATTATGTTGAATTCCCATCTAGATTTTAGGAATAAAGTTGTTGAATGGTGGAATATCCTAGTACATAGCTCCTCCATGTTTAGGATTTTTAACAAGCTCAAGCATATCAAAAATATGGTGAAGGGATGGAATAAGAGAGTGTTTGGGGATGTCTTCCAAAAAAAAAGTCTTAGGGGATAAGCTGAAAGTTATACAAAAAAATATGGAAGAGGGGGATGTTAGTTTATTGACGTATAACTAGGAAAGGGAGGTTATTTGGAATGGGAACAAATCTTAAAAAATGAGGAGATATTCTGGAAACAAAAGTCTAGAATCCAATGGCTACAAGAGGGAGACATGAATACCTCATTTTTTCATGTTTTGGCCCTAAAGCATAAGAGAAGGAGTTACATAACAAAACCAAAAAATGAGCAGGGGGTTATGGTCAACATGCCCACCTAGATTGGACTTTTGGCGTCTAGATGCTTTCAACAGGCTTTGCTAGCTCCTATTGAAGCTCCCAATTCTTCTTTGGATGATCTATTGTTGGACCCTCTCCCTACCACTTTAACCCAAGTAGATAATATTAGAATTCTTAGTGCTATCACTCTCGAGGAAGTCTAGATGACTATTTTCAGTATGGTTACCTATAAGGTGCCAAGCCCAGATGGGTTCCCCCTAACTTTCTTTCAGATATTTTGGGATATTATTAGGGAGGACCTTGTTATGGTAGCCAAGGATTTTTCAAATTTGGTAAGATCCTCAAATAGTTGAACCACGTTTTTATTTCCCTAGTTCCCAAAGTTGTTGAACCATAGTCTATGATGGAATCCCACCCCATTAGCCTCTACAATACCATTTATAAGATCTCTAAAATTTTGGTGAGCTGTCTAAAACCCCTATTAGAAAAAATGATAAGCCCAACTCAAAAAGGCTTTGTCCTAGGTTGTCATATCTTGGATGCTTCCATAGCCACCCATAAAATCTTACATTCCATGGATAGATGCAACAATGTTAGTATGGACTTCAAGATTGATATCTCAAAAGTGTATGACAAGGTGCTATGGGACTTTATTCCCAAAGTCCTTTCTAAGTTTTGTTTTTACTGGAAGGGGATTACCCTCTTGATGGAGTGCATTACCACTATGAAATATTATATCTTGGTTAATGGGTTCCCCTTTGGCTTCTTCAATGCTAGGAGGGGCATTAGACAGGGTGACCCTCTCTCCCCCTATTTGTTTATCATGGTTACAGATTTTCTGAGTAGGAACATAGCCAAACTACTATTGGAGGGCTCCATAAAGGGGGTTAAACCTAAAACTTTATTGGAACCTATTGTTATTCAATAGTTCGTTGATGACACCATCCTTTTTGGGAAGGATTTTGTGATTGAAGCCATGAAATGGAAGAGTTGTGTTAAAAATTATGCTACTTTCTTTGGCCAGTGTGTAAACTACAATAAAAGCATGATTTATTTAGTCAACGAAACTCCTTCCCTCCAAGCTCGAGTGACTAATATCTTGGGATGTGTGAGTGGCTCTCTCCCCTCGGTGTATCTAGGGCTACCCTTTACTGTCAAGGAAGTCACTCCTACCTTTTTGAACATGGTTTAGAAAGGATTCAAAGGAAATTGGTGGGGTGGAAAGGCTCCATCTTCAGCCATGCTGGCAAGATGCAACTCTTGGCTGCTTCCCTACAAGGGATCCATGTCTACTTCCTTTATATCTTTAAAATTCCTAGATATATAGTTGATAGGTTCAAAAAAATATAAAGGAACTTCTTACAGTCTAGGATCGAGGAGAAGAAGAATATTTCTTTGGTCATCTAGGAGAAAGTTTGTTTACCCAAGTCCTATGGTGGGCTTGGGATTAGGAATGTCCAAAGTACCAAAAAAGCCTTACTTTCTAAGGTTGGATGGGACCAATTAAGGAATAAAAAGTACTGGTGTTAGATCATGAATTGGTATGTGTAGGATCATCATGGAAAAAACAAGCCCTTAAGTGGCGAAAAATTTAGAAAAATCAGAGTTAGGCAACTTGACATAAAAATTTGAATAAGTTATCTATATTATTTCAAAAATATGTAAGAATAGAATCTGTTGCAAATTGAATGTAGTTTTTAAACTACTAGGTTTATTTAAAAAATAAAAACTATTTGGTAAATATTTGAAATTTCAATGCAGTAGTACTTAAATTTTAGGGAAAAAAGAAGAAGTAGTTGTCTATCTGACCACCTTAACTTGGTCAAAACTTCATGAAATTCAATTTATTTTTTTAATCTTATAGTATGTGAAGCATAGAATGTGACACATGTTTTAGATTAAAAAATGTGCTCTTGTTTGAAAGGTATAGATGTTTTTCAATCAGCCTATCAATCAGGACTTTAGTTGTAATTCAAATAGAAAATGAATAATAATTATTTATTAAATTCAAAGTAAAGCATAATTTATATTGGTGGAAAGCTGTGAATCTCCTTTAAAAATCCTTTTCATTTCATCAATTTTTGGTAAAAAAAAAGTTGTCAGCCACATACCCTACACATACCCATAATATCACCACTTTTTGGCCCATCATGATCCTACACATACCCGAATGCTAAGTATCTTTTCAACATACTTATCATTAAATTTCTATCTGATGATCACCCTACTAATTCGCTACCTTGGAATAACATTTACAGAGTGAAGGGGTTTCTCATGTCTAGGATGAAATAGAAACTTGGGAATGGTAGTTACATCAGATTTTGGGGGGACCCTTGGTTGCTTGATTCCCCTTTATCACACTCTAGATTCAAGAACCTTATGAGACCTGCACAACTCTTCTTTGGTATGTATGTGAGCGTCTACTTTCATGGTCAACTGAGTGCTAGGCGTTGGAAAGAATTTGTTCTTTGCTTCCCCTTGTCCCCTAAGTTGTTGTTGGCCAAGTCATTGCATGATTTTCTCTCCCTAATCATAATTCCTCTATCCAACTTTGAAGATGAATTCTACTGGGTCAAAGATTGACTGGGCAATCTTTCTGTCATAATAGCTTACAATCTATTATTTGTCAAAGGTGATCATACCAAACCTTGGAGACAGGTTTGGAATTGGCACATGATTCTTAAAATCAATTTCTTCTAGTGGATGTCCTATCATAATAGGATCCTAACTTAGAATAATCTAAGGAAAAGGGGATTTTAGATCCCAAATTGGTGTTTGTTATGTAAAAAGAATGAAGAGTCTATTGATCATTTATTATTGCATTGTCTGTTTGTTGCTCGAGTCTGGGATCTAGCTTTTGATAAGCTGGAGACCCACTGGACTATGTGTAGGGACATCACAAACTTCATTTCTGGGCTGGTCTAGTCCCTTCCAACATCCTATCCCTAGAGAGATTTGGAATCAGGCCCCCCCATCATTTGTTGGTGGTTGTGGAAAGAGAGAAATAACCAGATTTTCAAGAATATTGAGATGAGTCCTAAGGAGGTTATTTTCATTGGACTAAGGCTTATTTATAAAAATTCTTTGATTTACACTAGGAAAACCTTAGATAAATCTCTTACAAAGTGGGAGATCAATATGGATAAACCCTAGAACAATAAATTAGAGATCATCAACTCCTTTGATAACTCTAAGGAATAGGCTAGATGGGACACGGTTTGGAAACCCCTAGATTGGGGAAGACACAAACTCAATTTTGACGGAGCGGCTAAGGGAAGCCCTAGTAGGGCTAGCATCAGGGGTTTCATTAGGGATTATAGGGGTAACTTTGTGGCTAGTTACTGAGGGGGTATTGGAACTTAGACCTCCATGACTATGGAAGCTAGGGCTCAGCTAAAGGGTGTCTAATTAGCTGTTACTCTAGTGATAAAGAAACTGTATATAGAAGGGTATTTTGTGTCAATGATTGATTCAATAAATCTTTGCAGGTTATGAGGATGGAATAATAGAGATATCCTATTAGGCATAAATCACTTGGTCTCAAAGCTTGATATGAAGATATTATCTCACATCTTTCATCAGGGAAATCAAGTTGTTGACACTCTGGCTAATCTTGGCTCCTCTTGGAGCATTTCTAGGTGTTGGAGGAGTATAGGGATCTTACCGCCGAAGATACAAGGTATCATCCTTAAGGAACATGACACCATTGTTACCCATGATGATAACTAATTATTCTTATTTTATGGCTTTATGGGTGGTCCACATAATTGTACTTTAGGTGATGTGGACGAAGAAGGATGATGAGGTGTTTAATATGTGGCAACTTTTGAAAAATTGGGCGAAGGAGGTGGCTACAGAACTAATTATGAGAGGTGATGGGATGTACCTCAGGTTAATGGTTAAGATTGGTTGGGCCATGTGCAACTTTAATAAGCAGTCTTGTCATAACCTCAACATATCTATACAAAATTTTAATTTCAAATTACCATCCCATTGGGTATATCACTTTGATGTGACTTCTTCTTGTCATGTGGAGATTATTTTGTGTCCTCTCAACATTGCTAAAAAATTTCATAGAATAAAGGATAGATACTTAAGGATTTCTATATTTGGCCTTGCGGCCATTTGGAATTGGTAATTGTGAAAATGTAATTTGAAGGGTAAACTCTTCAATGCCATCATTTTCCACAACCTAAGCCTTTGGTGTCTAAGATTTTCAATAATGGTCCCACAGAGATATCCTCTTTGGAAATAACTTTTGGCGTGTGTAACCTGCAGATTTCCTTAATTACTCGACATCATCTTGGATGGCTTAAAAATAATGTTTTATGGGTGACCTCTCACATTAATAGAAATTTTAATTTTTTCACTCTCGTAGGATTACTGGCATCTTAGAGTGAAGTGTGAAAAAATGGGTGGTGATAGGGTGAGGACAGAGCCAAATAACTATAAGTAATTTCAAAAGGATCCCTTGGTTTGGTATATTTTTGTTGAAGCTGGGTTGGCACCATTGATGGAGTGTTTAGTGGGACATGATGTGAGGATATTACCTCAATTTGTGAGCTCTTGGAAAGATAGGAGGGTTACAATAGGGGTATCTCTTTCAAGGTCAATGAGGATGTCATAGCTCAAGCGACTGGGCTTTCATGTAGTGGAAATAAGTACACTAAACACACCAAGACCCAAGATAATGAAAGCCTCAACACTTTCTTCAAAGAAAATGAAAAATTGGTCAGGGCTTAGTTGAATTTTGAAAGGGATGCACTCTATGATCCTTGGGACTAGGTTTCCATGGCTATTATGAAGTATATGACCTTAGAAGGTAGGCATAAAGTGTTTTACTATTACCATCTACCTCTTCTCAATCATCTTCATCACAAAATTCTATTGAGTTTTCCTTTTTTCTTGCCTACTGATTTGGAGAATTCTATTGAGAAGTGTTTGGACACTGCTGCCTAAAACCCTGATGAAACACCCCCCTGCTACTCCACTAGGGCCTCATCCTGAGGCTTTATCATTTCCATCTAGATCTCTATCCTCCCAAACCTATTTCTATTGTTTGTATTGAGGAGATTGAACCCCTTGACCAACCCATTGTGAATCCCTCCCTAGACGAGTCTAAGGGCCCTAAAAGGAAAACCCCTCTAATGAACACTAAAACCCATAAGCCTAAACCTCATGCTAAGAAAAAGGATGTGGTGTGGGGACTTCTTAGTCAAAAGTGGCAGCCAGGCTTTGCAAGCTCAAAATTTCTCCCCACAAGTCAGGTAGCTAACCTATAGCAAGGAAAAAAGTTAAGGAAGAGGGTAATTGTCAGGAGGAGTTGCTGACCACAGATAGTGAAGCGAAGAAAAATGCGGGTCTGAGGGGGATATCATTGTTACTGATACTATAGATATGGGGTTGGAGAATACCAACATTAGGAGATCCCACAGATTGGAAAAAAATAGTAAGAAAGTGTGAGTGAATGATATTTCTAGTGATGAGGAGCAGTCTAACAACAAAGGAAAGAGGAAGGAGGAAGATACAGAGGTGGAGGAGTAATTTGTGGAAGGACTTAGTCATTTTTTTGACCTCAACAAGATGCTCCAGGAATATTTTACGACCCATTCCTTAGACCCTAGGGCTACAAAGGAAGATAATGCAAAGACTATGGACAAGGAGGATGATTATAACAAGCTTCTGGAGTGGATGGTTAAACTTGAAATGAAATTTTCTAGGTTGACCCGGTTCACCATCAAAATGATCCATCGTTCTACTCATACTCTTTCTACTATGCTCAAGGAAGAAGTGGATAAGAAGACTATGGAGGAGGGCCCCAACTAGGTTGGGGAGGATGTAATAAACCTCCTCGTAAAGAAATGGGAGGGTATAGATAGTTAGTTTGTTGCTTCTGTGTTCTATTTTTTTTGGGTCGTTGTTTGTTGACTATTGACCTACTATTTCTATATCTATTTTTTTGGTGGTTGTTGTTTTTATGTTTTGGAATTGATATTTTTTGGCCCTTTGGGCTCGATGTGTAAAGGGTAATGTGCCCTATAAATGCAACTTAATATATCAATAATAATCAATGGAATGAAAATATGTAAAAGGAGTTAGTAATTTTTTAGATTCTACACAAGATACTTTACTAATTATATTCTGCAAAAGCCTAAAAATGATGTCTTTTTTAAATGCAATTTTAAATTCAAACTGTGCATTGAATTTGACAAATTAACCCTAATGTAAATGATTTCATAAAATAGAAATTATAGAAATTCAAACAAGAAACTAAATGTAGGAACACAAAATGTAGAAAGAAGGTTTTTGATGCTCAAAAATGTAGAAAAAGCCCTGATCAAGGACTTATTTTCCCATGGGTGAATGGGCCTTGCTTCAAAGTTTAAAAAAAATAATTTAGAGATTATGAGTTTGTTCTTATGTTTTCATATTCTAGGTGCAAACATGTAATTATAGTTTTAGATTTCAAGAAAATTATATCTAAATGCAAGTGTAAAATAATGCTCAATGAAAATAAAAAAGACCTAATTTAATCTATACAGTTTTGATTCAATTTTCTGATGTAAATGATTGATCATGCAATGTTATGTAAACACGATGCAAAATTACCGATATTTAAAACTTTCTATATTTTAAAGAATACAAAAATGCAAATGTAAAAACCTAAATGAGATGCAAAATCAATGCAATGCAATTCAATGCAAAGTTTTGCAAATCCTAGATCTAGGGCTGAAATGGACACCAGTATTATAAATTTATGATGCTCAAAAGTTGGGTTCACCAAAATGAAACAACTTAGAAAAATAGGTTTTATCAAATATGAAATAATAACAAGGGGGTATGATGGACCTATTTCTCACTATTTAATTGGAAAATGAGATCCCCATAAAGAATTGACTAACATCCCTTAGGTGAATCAACTCAATGTGAGAATCTACTAATTTCCTTATGCTTAAGGATAGGGGTGTACAAGGTTGAACACAAATTTTGGGAGAAAAACTAAAAATAGAAAATCAACCTAATTATTCCAATTCAAACTTGCAATAGCAATATAAAGCATATGACAAACATAAACAATAAACTTCCTATAAAATCACCAAAAGGAAGTTTGGGGAGGCAAACTAAGACTCATTTTCTCATGGATGAATGGGTCTTTTTTCATGGTTTTCATAAATATTTTGGGAGTCTCTAATACAAGTCTATAGCTTGTGTTTGATCCAGTTTTCAATGTAAAAAAGTTAGAAATTAGATTTGTAGGTGAGATTCTATGATTTGAAAATAACTTTTACAACTTTGACAACTTTTCTAATCTTTCTCTTCATGAGGTCTTTAATCCTTCTTCAACCTAAATCTACAACACAAACATAAGAGGGAAAAAATGTTTTTTTTTGGTGAATGCATGTTTACTTTCATCAAACCTTGTTTTGGTAATTAAACCTTGAATTGAAATAAATCATGAAAGAAGGAATGATGAATGAACGGGATATGTTGCAACTCACCAAACCCTTGAATAAACCTTTGGAAATCTACATTGTTGATGTTTATCTTGCATGAAATGGCTTCAATGGATGTGGATCTTGATGCTTGAATACTTGGCTTGAATCTGGAAACCTACATCACAATGTTAGCTCCAAAAACATGCATGATGCAAGAAGACTTTGACATGATGATTGGATCTTGATTGTTGCAATAAAATGCTTGAAAAAACTTCTCTTGAATTTCTTGACAATAATATTAGCTCTTGTGAAATTTCTCTCAACAAATTCTAGATGATTTGATAAAATAACCTTGTATTTATAGGTATGTATCCTTAATTTCTTGAAATTCAAGCATTACAAGCCAACATTGAAATATAGACTTGAGGACCTTAAAATACTACCAAAAAAATATTTTAAATTTAGGTTCAAAGACCTAGGGAGGAACCATTCACCCATGGGTGAATGGGTCCTAGGTCCCTATTCCTAGAACACACATTGCTCAAGGTAAGTATTATGTATTGGCATTAATTATTGTTGGGTTTCCCCTTTATAAAATGTAATTTATTCGGCTTGTAGATGAATAATAGAGCCTATTAAGGCATAATTAAGTCAAATTTAATTAGGAGGGCCCCAAAAAAGTGTGAAAATATAAAGGGATACAATTTTCTACACTACAATACATACATACATACATACATATATGCATACATATATACATACATACATACATACATACATATATACATGTATATACATACATACATATACATATACATAGATATACACATAAATATATATACATACATAGATACATATATATACATACATATGCATACATACATACATGCATATATATATACATACAAAAATTCATACATGTATGTATGTATGTGGACTAGTTACAGAGATAACTGACTTTAAATAACTTTAGTAATTTAAAATATAAGAAGTGATTTCCCATTTATTTCTTCATAGTTTCTGTTGGTGTTTTTTTAGTGCAGTTAAGGAATCTCTGAAGAGTATCCAACTCCATTACTCAAGACCCTTAAAATGAATGACCAACTAACAAGATTTAGTCGAAGAATGAAATCTTCTACACTTTAGGTTTTGTGGGACCTAGGAGGGTGTTCCCAACAATATTCAATTTGAATATCTCAATGAATGACATATCAAATCATAGATTGGTTCATATGAGAGGTAAATAACATAATTCACTCAAAGGTTGGCTAATCTTTAAGCAAACAACCATTAATTCACTAGGAAAAAAAATTACTCCACACACATGCCTCATGTGGTAAGTAAATTTTAAGAGATTTATGTGCCAATCTTGAGTCCAAGGTCTGGTATACCATTATTGTCCTTCAGATGAAAAATACCTTGGAAAAAAAATTAGTGTTTTCATCGATTGGGAAATGGAATCACACATCTTACAATCAGTTATATAGAAATTATTTAACACTGATAATTCTGGACAATTCTCATAAGGCCTTGTATTATGAAAACTCACTGTGCATAAAACATCACTTCTTACTAGATCCTTAAGGAATCCTCACAAATTCATGACCTCACTTAAGCATCTAATTGATTCTTTGAACCAAAGTAGATATAAGAGCATGCATTCAAACAAAATATTTGAAGATGAATAGAATATACTTGATATTTCATTCAAAATTTGTGAGATGATTTATAGAGGAGAGTAAATGACTTATGCTTTAGATTTTTTTGGATATGAGTAATTTCTATAAGAATATTTAAGATTTACATATGCATAACTCGAAAGCCAAGACAAATTGACTATTCTATTCACAGGTATCCTTCCAAATTTCTACCCTTGCGTATACTAGACTTAAAGACTCAAAAAATTAGAACCCCTGCAAATGAGCCCTGAATTCCCTTTTATAAGTAAGGGAGCAGATAAGCTTCATGCTTGAAATGTAGATTACATTACAAAATTTCATTTCAACTCAAATTTTGGTTGCATTTAAAAATTCCCCCACATAATGGTCCTACAGTAACATGTTGAAAATGGGGAAAACCAAAATTGCAACCACTATTGAAAGGGAAATGCAAAGTGCCACCAAAATTTCCCTTAGCCGTTAGGTAAGAAATGAATTCAATGTCCACATCATCATGAAGGCATGTAGTCAACATCAAACACCTCAAAAATACCACCCATGTGTGAAGAAAAGAGTGACCACCATAGAAATTTATCAAACATCAAAAAAATTTCCATTCCACACACCACCTTTTCACCGACCAGAAGACTTACCACCACCAGCACCTGGTCCATGGTACACGCGCCCACTTCACATTGTCATGAGAGATGGAGAAGTGACCTAAAATCCCTCTTCATCTTTGTCCCTTTTGAGCACAAAACAATCTTTCCGCTTGGAGTCTTGGCAGCCAATGGCGGGACAGACAATACCTCCATTCTCGAGGCCAAAGCTCAGCCCAGAGTCATGAGATATTGGTGATAGCTATAGTTTGTCTCAGTTTCACTTTCAGATGGGTTGTCTATGACATCAATGGGTGAATTATACTGATGAAAGGATCCACATCCATATCTCATCTTCCTGTAAGCTCTGATAGTAAATTGTGTTGGTCCCTTGCCTTTATCCTCAGTCTTCCCAGTAGTAGGTCCCTGGAATTGTAGCCTCTTGCTACACCTTAAAGGCACAATCATGGGATTGTTTACAGGAACCTTGTCCTTCATAGCTGAAGCATGTTCTGGAATTTCATCATGGGGCCTCGGCAAATTTAGTTTGGATGACCTTCTAACTGGTCTTGTAGAAGCAACTGGTTTGCTCATTTTCACCGTATGATAATTTCTCAACCTCACAATTAAGTATTCCTCGCTGTTCAAAAATTTAGCAAGATGCCAAATACTTTTCTTGTAGTGGTGAAAATGACCACTAATTCATCCATATTTATCAAGGAATTTTGATGGTGTCACACACTCAAAAGGTTAATTAATGGCTGGCATCATTCTCCTCATCATTAATAGCCCAAGTACTTGGAGATTTTCAAATCACTCCATAATGGATAGGAATTAATTGATCACATGCACAAAGGCTCCATTTGATCACTTGTGAAGAGAGTACACCATTAATGCTTGCTAGTTGCAGGATAAAATAACTAACCCATGTGTGCGTAATCGATTTTGAATATACACCATTGATATTTGAATGATATGGATGATTGAGCAGTCCAAATACAGTCAAATTGGGTTTGAAAACCTAGACCCTCGACTTGTCCCCATTCGGCCAATAAGAAGACTCTGATTGGGTGCTAGGTCACTTGCTTCACGAGTTCCATTGTGCTTGGCTTTGTGGTCGAAGATACCATGTGTCGCCATTTCATGCACCTCACAAGTTGTTGGACAAGCATTAATGATGTGTCACAAGGTGTGTGATGAATGAATGAGATTAGATCACACCTCATCACTACAACTGTTGATTTCATCGCCATCGGTTATCGAGCGCCGATACAAAAGTTTGGCTTCATATGGCGAGGACACATGTCAGCATCTCGTAGACCTCGCACATTTCTGGACAACTCTTCATTAATGCCCGTGTGGTGTGTGATGGGCGGTCGGGATTAAATATCTAGATGCAACGGCTCCTACTCCTACACCAACTTAAATGTTAATCATGAAGGGGCCATGACTAGGCTGACGGTGGTGAGACCCTTGGTAAGAACAACCTAGGCCTATTGAAATAGTTTTCCCGTCTTACGAAAAAATTGAACACATGATAGAATGTGAGGTAACCACTCATCTTAACTGAAGGGAGCCAGTTACCTAACGGGTTTGAAAGCTTAGGTCATGAATTACTTTACCAAAAACAACAAGAACAAGTCACCGTAGAATTATAACATCTAAGGGTTTTAGAATGGGAAACCTATGAAGGTAGGGTTTAAAAAATAGACCCCTAACCCATTTTGACTATAGAGCTCAAAAACCATGACTCAAATTATAGCTTTCTCAAAAATGTTTTGCCGAATTTTGTGGGCTCCATCAGTGGGTCATGCTCGGGGACGTATACCCCTAGTGGGTATAGTGAGAAACTAGATCTCTGATTGAAGCAGACTAGGGAAGAAATACAAAAAACCAGGAGTTTGCTCATACAAAGCAAGTAGACACAATAGAAATAAAACACACCAAACCAACCTATATACACTATTTATAAAATATACAACACAATTTGTTTCCCTGAGAATCCTTTTCACAATTGGCTCCCCTCAAATTGGAGTACCTTGGCCCCCAAAACTTAGGCCTACTTCTTTCCTCTGTCAAATATTTTTTCATGTTTTATTGGTAGTGGATCAACATGTACATTGTATAGTTCTAGGCCACTAGCATCATCACAATTAATACTATCTATTACATATGATGCAATGTTTCCCCATTCATCAACCTTCTTCACCATAGTCTCATCAATTTGAATTTGGAAAATAAAATCTTCATACTCCACATAGTCATGAATTATAGGATCACATCCCATTTTTTCATCAAATTTGAAAACCTCATAGGAACTCTAGGCCATACTTGGCCAATCCTTGACAAGATCAGGGAAGAAAAACATAGAATCAGGTATAACTTCAATCTTCTTGTCACAAGTGTTGTCCTCATGATATGAAATAATTTCCATAATCAGATCCAAAAGAAAAGGAGCATTTGCAAAGAACTAAAGTGCAAATTTATACTGATTAACATCATACTTTTGGTTGTCCACATCTTTGAATTATTCTTCACATGGAGCAAATAATCCTGCAATATTAATATATTCTACAAAATCATCAAATGGTTCCATCTCCTCAATATATAATGATGTTGCTTAAGTATCAATGCATTCATCCTGATTCACTTTTTGATCACCCACGAGTGGAATTCCTTTTATGTTAGGGAATGTATCATCATGTGGAACATGGGTGGTTGACACTACAACCACCTTTCCAAGGACATAACCAGATACCATAGGAAAATCAACATAATCATCTATATATCTCTCAATAGGTCTACTACATTCAAGGCTTCCATCGTAGTCTTTAGCTCCTTCATCATGTGAGTAGTTATCACATTTCATAAACAACAAATATAAATTACACTCTTGATGTCTTCCAGGTACAATTTTCTCATCCACATGTTGGCTCATCAAATTATCAACGTTTGTGCTACCGTGTTCAAAGGTAGAGCCACATACCTCCATATCAACTTGGTTCTTCTTTATATCTTCTTCAAGATATTCACCAATGTTATAAACCAAGATCAGATTTGCAAACCAAAAAAGACCTTCCACAGAAGAGAAAAATAGAAAAGAAAAGATTTGCAAGAAGATGTGCAAATAATTATTATTCGAGAATTCTTTAATTACAAGATATGATTTTATTTATAAAAGCAAAGATGCATAACCCTAATATTATCTTGAGCAATAAGATAGCTCAACAAGATAAGGATGACAAATAATTAACCTAGGAATTAAATAATTACCTAAGTAAACTTATGTAAAGTGTAATTAAATATTAATTACACTAACACCCCCCCATAAGTGCAAATTAGGGAGACTAACAAAGCATGCACCTAAAACTAAGATGAATGCAAGAAATCATGAATGGGTCTTGACAACAAGGCTTGATCAGGTACCCAAGTACAATGCAATAATGAGGTAGAGAAGGAAAAACTAGTGGGACAAAACCCCCCTACAATGGGATGAATGCTGTAAAAAAGCACTAGAAGAACACTGTGGAGTAACATTGGAACCACAATTTGACAAGCAAGGAAAGATAACTCTATCTACAAGAAACCAAAACTAGAATCATAATAATGTGACAACAGACCCGATGCCATGGAACACTAGAAAAATCACAAACTGGAACAACCCTGGAATCTGTGAAGCAATAGTAGATGAGATGATGACATAATCTGGAAACTGTGTATCTCGATGTCGATGCAAAACTAAGACTAAAACTCTTACATGGGAAGGAGTACCATGAAGACTCTGAAACATTAACCATAAAAACATGGCCCTCAAACTGAGAAGGATCTAAACCAATCAGGATCAAGAAACATAATCTCTCAACTGAAGTGTGAACCGATGAATCCAATATGTTTCAAACAATAGCAAAAATGTGGCCAAAAGAAACTAAAAAACTAGATAACCCATGGAAGCTATCATCAAATCAAAATGGATATGGAGATCAAAGTGCATGCACACTCTAATCATATTATTATGCAAGAACCCCCTGATGGAACTTTATCTCAGTTCATTTATTACAATAACCCAATGATTGTAAAAGGAGAGAATCCTAAACATGCATAAACAACAAATAACATGATGTGATACTGAAATGAAGTACAAATATTCAGGTTTCACCTTTCCAACTAAGAAAACATCCAAGTAATCTCCAAAACACCCATCGGTACAAATCTGGAATAATGATAAACTTGGGATAGATACAGAAAAAAGTGCATGTATAACAAGATAGAGCTCCTCAATACCTTTCCAATGCCGCAAAGAAGATAAAAATTGAAGATCGTGGCAAAAAGTTATGAGCTCAGAAGCCCAAAATGAACATCTAACTTCAAACAGAAAAAATAGAAGCTAAAAAAAAAAATACTGAAAAATAAACTATACCACAAGAAAGTGCTCGGAACCAGCTTTCTGGTGATATCCCGTTTGCTCGATTTCGATACCGTATGCTCAAGTTATGCCAAAAAGAAAAAAAGTGCTCCTTTAGGGAAAATCAGGACTAGGAAGGGGCAAAGAGGGGCCGTAAGGTCGATGACGTCATGCTGACATCAACACTTCATAGCAAAAAAATTGAATATCATCTGGCTGTCGGGGCAAAAAAATGCCCCCCCTTGCTGGAACAATTTGGCGGTCGCTGGTATATTCTGTCGCTTGCCGGAATATACTCCTGGAATTTGAGTTGCCAGAATATGCAGTGTGGGTGCCTGAATATTCCCTGGTGGGTAGAATGTTTTGTTGTTGGGTGGCCGATCTGGGCTCTGGCCCTCGGTCCTCCATATGACCAGGGGTTTTGGCGGAGGAGCCCGCAGGAATGAGCTCGACCGGTAGCCGTTTGGTGGCGCCGCTGGTCTAAGCGGCCGGTGGTTGGCTGCCCAAAGGTGGGAGGCTTTTCTATTGGGAGCATTGACATGGGAAGTGAAAAATGCCATTTTAAAGTTTTTTTTTAATTTTTGTGCCTCGGGGAGAGTGCTGGGGATGCCGTACGACCCCTAGGCAAATTTTTTTTGCCTTCCAAACCAACTGCTCAGAAATTGATGAAATGAAGGGTGATCTTGGTGTTTTTGGCCATTGCGAACGTGATGGTGACCTTCGTTTCTGCTCAAACTACTCCAAAAAATTGGCTACCCCTAGAACTTGCAAAAAATATCCTAGCCTAAAATGATGGCCAAAATCTGCAAAATAAAAGCCAATCTTGACTTTTTCCAGTGCTTTGAATCCAATGGTGAAGCCTGATCTGATCCAAAATGCCTCATGAATGAACTCAAGGCATGATACCCTCGAGGAATCCTGAACGAACCCTGCAATGATTTTTTCTTAAAAATATTAGAAGGGGTTGCAAATCAAGGCTCTGATACCATGTTAGAAACCAAGATCAAATTTGCAAACCAAAAAATACCTTCCACAGAAGAGAAAAATAGAAAAGCAGAGATTTGCAAGAAGATGTGCAAATAATTATTATTCGAGAATTCTTTAATTACAAGATATGATTTTCTTTATAAAATCAAAGATGCATAACCCTAATCTTATCTTGAGCAACAAGATTGCTCAACAAGATAAGGATGACAACTAATTAACCTAGGAATTAAATAATTACCTAAGTAAACTTATGTAAAGTGTAATTAAATATTAATTACACTAACAACCAATATTGTTTAAAATAAGTTTATTAGAATTTTCCTTAAAAATTTGATTTCTCCTACACCAGTAGGAATCATCATTTATGACCTCATCTTCTAGTGAAGATTCATTAAATAAGGGATTTTTCCACACCTTCATGATTGTCACATGTACCCCTTCCTCATCAATGTTAGGATCCCAATATCTTTGATCATAAGTGCATTCAAAATTAGAGTAGTCACTTGAAGAGCAGAGAGAAACACTTTCAATATCCTCTTCATCATTTGCATTCATAACAATTGATCCACATTCAGAAAATTCTTCACATGAAGAGAATTGATCACTGCTTAGGAAACACACCCCTTCAAGGCTATTAACATACCCTTTACTTGAAGCAAAAGACTCCATCTCCATTTCATAGGAAGAATAATATTAAATAGAAGATTGACCAAGCTCAATCTCATCCCTTTGATTCCTCATTCATGCCATATAACTGAGATTAGGTGCATCTCCATCAATGATTTGGGCATCATTATTCTTGATTGGATTAACATGTGAGGTTTCACCCTGTACCTCTTGTGTTTGCTCACAAACTATGACATCCCAAGGAAGAAAATTAGGTAGTATTTCCTTATCCTTGTACTCTATCTATTCATCTTCATCACTATTGTCTAAGCCTACATCTAGAGTGCTTGTGAAATAATAGCAATCATAACTATCCACCTTCTAATACATCTTCTTGATCTGTCAACCTTAGCCTTTGATTCTCCTCACTATGGAAATTATTGACCACATTTCATGAAACCACATGCAGCATATAACTATGCTCAATGTCTTCCATAGTGCTTATCCAATCCACTACCTGATCAAGACTACGAGGCTTCAAATCCCTAGGCCATTGGCTTAATCCTATTTTGTAAGCCTCAAAAAATAAATCAATGCACATTAAGTCATTAGGTCTAAAAATATTGGGTATCTTCATCAGAACATCTATGAATCTTGAAAATAAGTCATATGGTGATTCATTTACATGTCACATTTTCATCTCATACAACTTTCTCATTAGAAATACTAAGTCATCCCTTCCCAATCCTGTTGATATGAGGTTGATGCTTGCTCCTATTTTGCATCTCGGGGAAGTAATGAAAATATAACATCTAAGGGATCCTTTTCCTGACAAACACTCTTACTTCCTAACTGGTTTGGCTCAATTGTTTGAATTCTATTAGGACCATTCATACTAGTAGTCACACGTCCCCTCATGATTGAGTATTTCAAATTGTTCTTAATATCCATGGAATTTTTGTAAGCTTGTTGTAAGGTAGCGGGCTCTTTATCCCTCAATAAGAAGCCCATCTTACTATCAAATGCTCCTAAATACACAACCAAACATTCTACATCATTTGGCCTTATGTGTTTAGGGATGCCTCTTATGACCTTTGCAAACCTAAGGTTAAAGGAAAGGATCAACTCTTCCTTGCAACACTTGGATTTATTCTTTCACCAAACTATCCCATGAAAACTACCTTGAGTTTAGTCCAACAATGTACAATAGAAATTAGCAAGAAAGAGAACCAGTCTCTTGCATCTCCTTTCAAGGATTGAACATAGAGTTTCATAACAACATCCTCAAAATCTAGTTCATAATCTAAGATCATGTCAATGAACTCTTGCATATGCTTTCCTGCTTATTCATCTTTTGCACCATTGAACCTTGGTAGCTTATCTCTTATCTTTGGTGGGGTAGCATTTGGATATCCAAAAATATTGTCAAATAAAATAACTTTGTATCTTTCAATACTGAAGTTCCTTTGACCCGATAAAGGTTGTTGATCATACTCAATTACATTCATGTTTTCTCCAGAGTATGTAGCTTAACTATGCAATTTCACTCTTTAAAAGACGATTGTAAATTTGATCCACACTTACACAATGCTACACCAATTCTCTTTAACAATTATAACCCTAAGCTGTTTACAATGCATATTTCTATGAATTTTTCTTAGGATCTTTCACACTCACATGCTTATCCATGATAATGAACTAATTGCAACTTTCATTAGAAAAGGCATGCTAAGTTTTCCTTATTATTCCCTGATCTAGTGCTACTTCACCTAATAGGGATTAATTTACACTTTGAGCATGAAAGATTTATCATAATTTTCTCATAACAAGATCAAGTCATCACCAATTCTAGGAGAATACCTAGAATTCTGCAACAACTGCCTATCCTTTGTCTCAAATCTATAGATCTCAAGATTTGATGTAAACTTTTTCAGGTTCACTTGTCAAAGTCACCACCTCCTGTCATAGAGGATTGAACTTCAAATGAAACGAAGTTTCTACAAAATAATATAGGCTCTGGGTTGGCTTCCACAGTAGATTCACCTTCCAGTTCCTTGAACTTTGTTGCAATCAAGTCCTTTACCAGGTCTTTGAATTGATCAATTTTTGAACAATATGTTCAAAATTATTTCACTATTTGACTTTGTGATGCAAAAATCTACATCCAGAGAGTGATAATTATCCCCAGTAGAGTCACCATTATGTTGGTCTTTTTCCAGTGCACCTAAGGAATCTCTAAAGAGTAGCCAGCTTCTATACTCAAGACCCTTAAAATGAATGGCCAACTAACAAGATTCAGTTGAAGACTGAAATATTCTACACTTTAGGTTTTGTGTGACCTAGGAGGGTCTTCCCAACAATATTCAATTTTACTATCTCAATGAATGACATATCAAATCATAGATTGGTTCCTATGAGAGTTAAATAACATAATTCACTCAAAGGTTGGCTAATCTTTAAGCAAATAACCATTAATTCACCAGGAACAAAGAAGTACTCCACACACATGCCTCATGGAAAGTAAATTTTAAGAGATTCATTTTCTAATCGTGAGTCCAAGGTCTAGTATACTATTATTTTCCTTTAGATGGAAAATACCTTAGAAAAAAAATTAGTGTCTTCATCAATTGGGCAATGGAGTCACACATCTTACAATCAGTTATACATAAATTGCTTAACCTTGATAATTCTAGATGATTCTCATAAGGCCTTGCATTATGAAAAATCACTGTGCATAAAACATCACTTCTTACTAGATCCTTTAGGAATCCTCACAAATTCATGACCTCACTTAAGCATCTAATTGATTCTTTGAACCAAAGCAGAAATAAGAGCATGCATTCAAACAAAATATTTGAAGATGAACATAATATACTTGATATTTCATTAAAAAAATTTGAGATGATTTACAGAGGAGAGTAAATTGTTTATGCTTTAGATTTGTTTCGATATTAGTAATTTCTATAAGAATATTTAAGACTTACATATGCATAACTTGAAAGCCAAGAAAATTCAAGTATTTTGTTCACAGGTATCCTTCCTAATTTCTACCCTTGCATATATTGGACTTAAAGACTCAAAAAATTAGAACCCCTACAAGTGAGCCCTGAATTCCCTTTTATAATGTAAGGGAGTAGACAAGCTTCTTGCTTGAAATACAGATTACATTACAAAAATGTCATTTCAACTTGAATTTTAGTTGCATTTCAAAATTCCCTCACATACTGGTCCTACAGTAACACATTGAAAATAGGGAAAACTAAAATTGTAACCACCATTGAAAGGGAAATGCAAAGTGTTGCCAAAATTTCCCTTAGCCACTAGGTAAGCAATGAATTTGATGTCCACATCATCATGAAGGAATGCAGCTAGCATTAAACACCTCGAAAATACCACCCACTTGCACGAAAAAGAGCAACCACCACATAAATTTATCAAACATCACAAAATTTTCCATTCCACACACCACCAGAACTTGGTCCACGGTACACATGCCCACTTTGCATCATCGCGAGAGATGGAGAAGTGACCTCAACTTCCTCTTTGTCTTTGTCCCTTTTGAGCACAAAACGATCTTTCCTGCTTGGAGTCTTGGTAGCCAATGGCGAGGTAGATAATACCTCCATTCCCGGGGCTGAAGCTTGGCCCAGAGTCATGAGATACTAGCAATAGCTATAGTCTGTCTCTGTTTCACTTTTAGATGGGTTTCCTGTGATGTCAATGGGTGAATTCTATTGACCAAATGAGCCACATCCATATCTCACCTGCTTGCAAGCTCCAATAGTAAATTGTATTGGTCCCTTGCCTTTATCCTCAGTCTTCTCGGTAACAGGTCCCTAGAATTGCAGCCTCCTGCTACACCTTGAAGGCACACTCATAGGCTTGTTGATAGGAACCTTGTCCTCCATAGCCAAAGCACATTTTGTAATATCATCATGGGGCATTTGCAAATTTAGTCTAGATGGCCTTCTAACTGGTCCTACGGAAGCAAGTGGTTTGCTCATTTTCACCATATGATAATTTCATGAGCTCACAATTAAGTATTCCTCGCTCTTCACAAATTTAGCAAGATGCCAAATACTTTGCTTGAAGTGGTGAAAATGACCACTACTTCATTTGTATTTATTGAGGAATTCTGATGGTATCACATGCTTAAAAAGTTAATTAATGGTTGGCATCATTCTCCTCACCGTTAATAGCCTAAGTACTTGGATATTTCTGAATCACTCCATAATGGAAAGGAATTAATTGATCACATGGACAAAGGCTCCATTTGATTACTTGTGAAGAGAATACACCATTAATGCTTGCTAGTTGCAAGATAAAATGACTAGCCCATGTGTGCGTAATCAATTTTTAATATACACCATTGATCTTTGAATGAGATGGATGATTGAGCGGTCTAAATACGGTCAAATCAAGTTTGAAAACCCAGACCCTCAACTTGTCACCATTCAACCAATAAGAAGACTCTAACTGGGTGCCAAGTCACTTGCTTCACGAGTTTCATTGTGCTTGGCTCTATAGTCGAAGACACCACGTGTCACCATTTAACACACCTCGCAAGTTGTTGGACAAGCATTAATCATGTGCTGTGAGGTGTGGGATGAATGGATGAGATTAGATCACACCTCATCACTACAGCCGTTGATTTCGCTGCCATCGGTTATCAGGTGCCAGTACAAAAGTTTTGCTCCATATGACAAGCAAACGCATCAGTGTCTCACAGACCTCGCATGTTTCCAAACAACTCTTCATTAATGCCTACATAGTGTGCGATGGGCAATAGGGATTAAATCTTTAGATCCAACAACTCCTCCTACACCAACTTAAACGTTAATCATGAAGGGGCCATGACTAGGCCAATGGTGGTGAGACCCTTGGTGAGAACAACCTAATCCTATTGAAATAGTTTTCCTGACTTAGGAAAATTTTGAACGCATGATGGAATGCGAGGTAACCATTGCTCTTAACCGAAGGGGGTCAGTTACTTGACGGGTTTGAAAGCTTAGGTCATGACTTACTTGACTCACAACTAGCAAGAACAAGTCACCATAGAATTATAACATCTGAGGGTTTTAGAACAGGAAACCTATGAAGGTAAGGTTTAAAAAACATACCTCTAACCCATTTTGACCATTAAGCTCAAAAAACATGACTCAAATTATAGCTTTCTCATAGTTTTTTTATCGAATTTTGGGAGCTCCATCAGTTTCATGTCTAAATAGTGGTATATTCTCCATTTTATAGATATATTCTTTTTTTTTGGTGAATGCAAGACTTGAATATAGAAATATAGTGTAGAGATAGAAAGGGACAACATCTAAGTATACTAGGAATTTTATAATTAGCTCTAAAATAAACAAAACTAGCTCTAGAGTTAAACATAGACAATTTTGAATTGAACTTGCCAATTCTAGAAGATGTGGTACCATAAATCTATTAATTTAAAATAGAAAATAAAGGAAATACCACTTCTTAAAGATTTATGGAAACTAAACTTGAGGAATCTTAAATCAATCACCTACCCTTCTAAATTTCACATGTAACTGCTAATTTTTTTTACCATGCTAAACACATCTTGTTGCATGTATTTTTCTTCACTAATTTTAGAGAAATTTTCTCCATAGTATAGAATGATTAAAAGTTTAAACTTCAAAAAATTCTTAAAACGTCTAGAGCACTCTAGCCAAAGCATGTTGACCTCACCTTGACTTAAGTTTGTTAGGAATTTTCCAATTTGGAACTAGGTCTTGTCATCATTGTAGTAATTGATTGGTTTGATAATTGACATTAAAGCTAAACTAATAGTGTTTTGGAGTAGTGTTGTAATGTGTTGTACACATTCACACTATTCTAGAACCTTTATTTTAACTAAAAAATACCTTATCTAATCCTTTGCAAAGGTGTTGTAAAGTGTTGTAACAAACTTTCACACTTTTCTAGGATGTATTTGCTCAATTAAGCCTAATGGGCCCCTTTCTAAATAAAATGTACATAATGTGTACCTTGTTTAAGTGTTGTAAAGTGTTTTAAAGAACTTTCACTCTTATCTAGGTGGCCTTAATTAATTGTGGTTAATTGGAGCAATTAACCCCCTTTTGATTCAAATTTAGGCCTTAATTTTGACACCTCTCGAAGATCTATCCTGACAATCATAATTTAATTAACAAATGTTTTCATTGGGAAAAATTTGGTCTTGGTAAATTGAGCCAGGACCCATTTTCCCTTGATGGTGAATGGATCCTCCCTTAACAAGTGTACCATAGAAAAATGGGTCATTAACATTTTCATGGTCTTTTAGGTCTTTCTCTTATGATGTTTGACTTATTTTGCTTTGATTTAATGTTGCAATGTAGCTTATGCATTCACATTAGGTCCTAAATATTCAAATTATGATGTCTTGTGAAAGTGTTGTGAAGTGTTGTAACACATTTCCACACTTTTGTAGACTCTTCTCATTATAATTCATCTAAAAATCACCTTTTTATCCCTTTTCAATTCCTATTCTAAAGTGTTGTAAAGTCTTGTAACAAGATTTCATGCTTTTCTAGGCTTGTTATCACTATTAATACCTTTCTTATACTTTATTTGACCCCTTTATACACTCATAAGACTTATTTAAGTGTATTTTTGAATGTAAACCTGACAAACAACATTAAATGAAAATTAATTCCCAATACCCACTTACAAGCTTAAGGTGGGATCCATTCGCCATGGGTGGCGAATGAGTCCCTCTTAGCTCCAAATTCAAAATAATTCAAAATTTCTTTTGGGTTTTAATTTTAATTTACCTAATGTCGGCTTGTGATGAGGTAGCATTGGGTTATTAGGGCATAAGTGTGTATAAATAAGCATTTTTCGATCCATTTTACACCAAATTAATTTTGCATTCACTCATTCAACATCAATTAGCACTCTTGCATTCAATTCATCAAAGCATCATTCAATCAAGCAAATATTAAGTATCTTGGAGCAGCCATTGACATATCTTCAGAATTTTGCAACAAGATTTTGGTGAGTTTAGGACACTTGCATGTTGTTTATTCATCATTCCTTTCTCATTTCATTTCATTTCTTTATTAAGGGTTTGATTACCAAAGTGGGATTTGACCAAGGAAAATCTCTATACCCTAACCCTTAAACCATGTTTTTTCCCTTTTGCATGTGTTTTTGTAGAATTTTGAGTGCAAATTTATCAAGCAAATAGGTGTTGAAAGGTGGTCAACAAGTAAACAAACTATTTTAAGTCAAACAAACCCTAATTCAAGCTTGGAGACAACCTACAACCCATTTTCTACAGATTTGACTCTATCAACCCGACAATAATACAAGTGCAAATCTAGAGCTACATAATTGAACTTTGATTTTGTAGAATTTTGGAGGAGGACTGGCCCGCCATCAGTGGTGAATGAGTCCCACCTAAGGGCTTAAAAAGTTGATTTTTTGAGAATCCAGTTCCCAATAGTCAAAAAGCAGTTTAAATTATTTTTACCAGTAGCAGGACTGATTCACCATTAGTGGTGAATGAGTCCCATTGGTGATTTACAGTGATTTCTCCCAGTCTCCAAAACCTTCCATAATCAACAGTCAACTTCCAGGTGCTTTATTTTCAACTTCATTCAATTCTATGACTTGCATTAGTTCATGTTTTTAGTTCATTCCTACATACCTCACTGTGTTTTCAAACATTGCATATTCCATTAGTTTTACATTATTAATCAATCATTTTCATTACTTAGCTACATTTAGATCATTTCATTTAGTCATAATTCCATCTTACATTCCTTTATTTGAGTAAACCACCTCAATTTTGGTGTTCTATCTCTCTCCTTTTAGGTGAAAGATCCTAAGAGTGTAAGAGAAGTCTATAGAAACATTCATCAAAATTGATGGTTCAACATGACTCCCCTTTCTCAGTTGATTTGGAATGGGTTTTTAGCCTTCTTTCAGTCCCTCGAACCTTGGTCCTAGAAACTTAGCCAAGACCCATTCGCCCAAGGTGACGAATGGGTTCTCCCTTAATGAGACCCTCCTTTTTTGAATTTCATTTTGATGGGAATTTAATTATTTTTCTTTCTAGATTTAGTGTCGGCCTTAATTCTTTGAATTTTAGGGTTAATCTCCTAATTTAGTATAAATAAGGGGTTAATTCACATTATTCCTCCTAAAAATTCCTCCTAACACATCCTATACTTTCAAGCATTCAATCATTCAAGTGATCAAGCATTATAGAGCATTCATAAGGCATTTTAAGGAAGATTTCAAGAGTTTATTACAACAATTCAAGACCATAATGTCATTTCAAGGGTCTGATGCATGCATTCATGTTGTTAAGCTAAAGAAGTGGATGTAGCATTGAATATCTACTTGCAACTATTGTTCAAATCATTCTCAAGGATCCAATATCTACATTCTTCATGGCCACTCAATGATAGTTTTGCAAAATTTCTTTATAAGACATCATCCAAGGTGATATCAATTGCATATTTCACATTTAATGCTTCAATTTCCTTATTTCATCATTTGGTTTGATTGCCTACAAGGGGTTTGACTGAGGCAAACCCCCATTCACTAAAAAATCAACAATTTTTTCTACCCATGAGTGTTTGTTTGTAGATTTACAGGTTGAAGATCAAGTTGAGCAAGATTGTCAAAGTTGCAAAGTTGCAAAATTTGTCATTCAAAGTGAAAGATCATAGAAAGAGATTTATAGAATTGAATACAAAATTCCAAAACTTGATAATAGGGAATTTAAGAGTGTAGACATCAAGGAACATGATCCTCAAATCAGTTTTCTGAAACCCTAAAAGGACCCATTCACCACTGAAGGCGAATGAGTCCATATCTCAAAAACAACAAATTTTTGGCTAGGTACAAAATTTTTATGCTCTAAAAAAATCCCCCATAGTTTCTATAATAGTTAGTTGCATTTCTGGTTGTTATTGGCATCCTATTTTGCATAATTTTAAGTTATTAGGGCCCTAGAAAAATAATTGGTAGATCCCCTTGTTCATGCATTTGGGTCTACCCTATTTTTCACCTAATCATTTTTGGTGAACCCAACATATTCAACATTTCAATTTTCTATTTTTAGAGTCTTTCATTGCATCTTAAGTTAAATATTGCATTCATTGCATTTAGATCTTGCATTCACTAGGATCTCATTTAGCGTTTCTTCTTTTTCATTGAAATCTTGCATATCATATAGGGTTTAGATTTTCATTGTTTTGCACTTCTTAAATCTGAAAATTACAAAATAAAAATTAGTCATTTTTCATCTCATTAGATATCATTCAATTTCATTTGAAAATAAAAACAAAATTGCATTTCAACCTAGTCTTTGCATTTCACCTTTTCATTGAATGTTTACATTGAAATTCTAGAAAATTTGAAGCTGAAGTTCATTGTTTCAAACTTGGAATTGAAAGATATAAATGAGAACCCGCAAATCATTAAAAAATAGTTTTAAAATACCTAACCAAGACCCATTCTCCTTTACTGGTGAAGAATCTTCTGACAACAGAAAAAGCATCAAAGTTCACTCTAAAATCCACAAAAAAACTGAGAAACATCTAACCAGGACCCACTTTCCCTTACTAGTGAATGAGTCCCTATTAGCTACTGCTCTACATTTTTAGGAAATCAAAATCTTAGTTTTTAGCTTCTATTTGGTATTGTTACCTTTCTATTTTAGTTTCTTGATTTTTTATTTCACCAGTTTCATTGCATTTAGCTTAAATTGCTTCATTTTAGTGCATTATCAAAATTCAAAGTTACATTTACAACATTTCATTTTCAGTTTATTGCATTGTGTGGAATTTGAAAATTGCACTTCATTCTAGGTCATTTCATTGCATTAATTTAAAAAAATTCTAGTATCCATCTTTTCCATGTTTGCAAAGAAAAATTTCAATAAGCATGCTAGTCATTCATTCAATAAATTTCCTAGTTATGAGTCTCTTAGTACAAGAAAGATAAAATGTTGACGCTTACCTTAAATCTACCCCCTCCTATCTTTCCTATTTGTTGGAATTATGTGATAGAAGAGACTACAAGCATATAAAACCATGAAAATATTAATTTCTTTTCTCCCAATACCTTTCCTTCTAGTGATGAAGGTATTTCGGTGAAAGAAGGTGCAATCATCATGAAAATATTATTTTTCCTTCTCCTCATCCGCTATGGGAAGATATTATGACACAAGATGATGAGATCATTGAAACTACTTTACCTAGTCTCCATTCATCTCCCAACAACTCCCCTCCTTGTGAGAATGCTTTAGTGAAAGAGGAAAGAATCTTGGAAAATCATGAAAATCATATTTATGAGGAGGATATGTTGGTATTAAGAGATCCAATGATGGAGAGCTATGTCAATCCTACCTCTCTTACTTGGAAAGACATTATAGGACATGGGGATACATAATTGTAGCTAATCATGACAATCAAATTTATCCTTCTCCTAATATCTCTTCTACATATGAAGAAGATAGTTTGGTGTTAGAAGATACACTTATTGATAGTCATGATAATCTTGTTTCTCCCTTTCCTAATGCCCCTACCATTTGGGAAGATCTATTTGAATAAAAAACTCCAATCATTGGTGAACATGAAACTCATAGTTGTTATTCTCTTGAGGCCTCCCCTATTTGTGATGAAGCTACTTTACAAAATCTAATCATGGAATGTGATGAACCTCTTGAAATCTCTCCCACTAGAGTAGATATCATGGCACAAGAGAATGAGACCTTAGAAAACAAGGATGAAATCATGGATAATCATAACAATCAAATTTGGCCTTTGGTGTAGGAGCACCTTGGCATAATTAGGCCTCCATGAAGCATTTTTTGGAATTTGATTCAATATTGGTGTTCCCACTTTGTAATAAAGTTATTTGAGTCATTTTTCATATTTTTGAGGGGTCAACATTCAATGTTTTGTCAAACTTGAACAAATGTAAAAAGTTGTCAACTTAATAAAAAAGGAAATATTAAGAGATGAAGAGTCATTAGGGTGGTTAGGTGGTAGTTAGACAGTTAAGGTCAATCGTAATTCCTTTAAAAAGGATTTTATATGCATTTTTATGTCTAGGTGATTGTATACCTGGTTTGGAATGAATAAAAGCTCTATTTTTTTGTATATTTCTTTAGAAAAACATTGTTTTTTGTAGGTGTACAGCTTGGTATGACCTCTTACATGTGCCTAAGTGTTTGAAAATTTTAAGAGGTTCAATCACCTTCCTATTGGACTTGGTTCCATGCATTTTGGTGATCATTTGAGTTAGATATCATCATTTCTCTCTTAACAGTCTGAAACCCTTGCTAGGGTTAATAGTGAATCAAGTTAATTATGTTTTTCTTTATTCTATTGGCCAAATCATCTAGTTTTAGGTGTCAATTTTCTTCTATGTATAAACTCTCATATTCAAATGGTTTTTATTCAAGGTTATAATATTTGAGGCATTGTAGATTGAAGTCTTGACTATAATTTCTAAGTATACAGTCTAAATTAGGGCAGTGGAGGCAGTTACAACCTAGGGTTTGATAAAAACCCTTGGAAAATGAAATTTGTTGATTCATTAAGCTTCAACAAGTCTGAATACAAATGTTTGAAGCACTGAACAAGTGAGTTTTTTTTTGGAAGTATGAAAAACAATAAGCCTAGATCAAAAAATGAGAAAGGACTGGTAAAGGACAAAATATAGTGTAATTTGATGAGATTTTGAACGTGCCCATTAATCCTTGATGAGTTTTCTTGTTTTGTAAGGGTGTTTTGGGTTAGATGAATCTATATTCATATAACAATTGATATCTTACAAGTTTGTGTTGATTATTTAATAACTGTTCTACTAGGGCAGAGTTAACATAGTCTTGCCTTGAAACCAGAATTGAATGGATTTGGGAATGGTGTTTGTTAAAATCACTTGATTAAGGCATGGTTAATGGTTTGATAAGTTTGAACAGATGTTTGAATATGTTTAAGGAATCATCAAGGGTAAAGTAGGCTTGGAAAGTGGCATTGTTATGTTTGTTGCCTAAATAGGCCTAAATGATCAATTAGGATAGTCATGATTGAATGATAAGTATTGAAAAGGAATACTTTGTGTTTGTTGTTTTGATTGAATTAAATAAGTTCAAGGTGTTTTGAGGATTCTATTGAAGTTTGGAACTCTTAATGCAAAGTTGAGTGTTTGTGTTGAGTTTTGTGAAAGGAGATATAGTTGAATAAGTGTGTCAAAGGAAGGTGAGTTAAGTTGTTTTGAGTTAGAAGTTCAAGGTGTTGATTTCTTCCTCTGTGCTCTACATTAGCCTTCTCCTAATATCTCTCCTATTTATGATGAAGATACTTTTGTGTTAGAAGATCCAATTGATGGGAGTTGTGAGAGTCCTATTTTCTTCTCTTCCCCTAGGAAAAACATTATCGAACAAGAGGATGTCATCATTGATAAGAAAGAGAATCCAACCATTGATCACTCCCTTACTTCTGATGATGACATTTTAGAGGAACCAAACAATGAATGTCATGAACATCTAGTCCGTTGCTCTCCTAAAAACTCTCCTACTAGGGAAGATATCATGATGCAAGAAAATGAGAAAATTGACACATGCATTTCAAGCAATAGTGATGCAACTTCCTTAGACGAAGATGATGAAGTGACATTAGAATCCCCTTCACTAAGATATCATGAAAATAAGGGCAAGTGTGTTGAGGTTATGAACATTAGAACTCCTTTGAGTCCTCTAATTATTGAACCACCAAAGCCTCAACTTATCATTTATTCACCCTCACAAAAACCACATGTTCAAAATCAACCCAAGCTTATCTTAGAACAACCCAAAAGGAAAATCGATAATGATAATGTTTCATAGCAACCGAGTTACAATGACATTGTTCACATATATAAAAAGGTGTACACAATCAAGACCAATCCTGAAGGCCAAAGTTGTTTGCATGTTGGGAAAGAAAAATAAAATCTTATTGAAGAGGTCAAAAAATTATTGGAAGATGCTTCAAGTTCCTTTGATTTTATAACTACATCCATGGGAAAGTACAAGATCATAACAAAAGAGTCTACAAAGGGAAACAAAAAAGGGGTAATGTTAATACAAAATTCGAAAGCATCCACCCCAACCACTTTAGAAGAAAAAAAATACACAACAAACTTTGATGAAGCTGATTATGAGCAACCACCAAATTTGAAAGAAATGTAAAAGCTTTATGGAATAGGTTATGAGCTTATGAAACAACTTGAGTATAGTGGAAAAGGATGTGGTACTAAAGAACAAGGTATCTATGTACCTATAGAACCTAACACGCAAGAAACAACTTGTGGTCTTGTTTATTGTCCTTTGATAGAGATCAAACCAACAAACAAGCCTTCACTTAATATCAACAACCTTATAGAAGATTCTTCCAAGAAAATTTTAACTTTGGTGCATCCTGAATTGATAGATACTACATGTGGGAATATCTCATTACATAGGCATCAAGTCCATACTTTTTCTACTCATTATAATAAATAACAATATTTTTTGCTCCTTACCATGCAATAGTTGTAGGATTGTAGGATACTCACTATTGCATGTTTTACATTAATTACAAATCATTTCCTTTTTTACAAGGAAGAGCATACCATCACCCATTCTAGGCTCATCCTTGTCTCACACTAAGTGGGGGAAATGGGTTAGGTAGCCTTGTATTTGTATATCGTTTGTCGATTGTCTCTTTTGGCTAGTTGACCACCTTCCATGTATATGTAAGAGCAAGCTTGGGATGTGGATGACATGCCTTAAGTTGACTCGCATGTGACATAATTTTCTTTCTATTTTTAGCATTGTATTTGTGGGGGAAACCCTTCCTTCCTATTTCATGAAGTAGCTTATTTCAAAAAAATATGACCAAGTGGCATAGGGTTTTTTGAGGAAAAATCTCATGTCTTAGATAAAAAAAAATTGGCTACTTTAAAGCAATTGCTTACATTGATGGTGTAGCAACTTCTTTAAAGTGGGGGCATACATCGATGACATCTTTTGGAAACTTCCATGGCATTATTTTCCTTTCTCTTGTGATGTGTCCTCTTCTTGGTGGTGTCATTGGGTTTGATATTGTCCAAGAGTGTACAATCTAGTATCGTGGCATGATGCAAAAAAGGCATCCCATGGGCGATGATCTGGCACTTTTGACTTGTCCTCTCTTTGAGACATTAGGCACTATGCTCCCTAAGAGGAAGACCGTTACACAAACAAAGTAAAATCCCCTTTAAGAAATTTTTTTACATGAAAAAAGCATTTACAAAAGCATTTTCATTGTGGTGACTTATCAAAGTTGTTAGTAGGATAATTTTGGTATGGTATGAGAGGCTAATATGATTCTCTCATTCACCACCTCATTGGGATAACTCACCTAGTAGAAAGACTGAGGTTCCACTACACCAGAGTGAGGATACACATATTTTTGGACAACTTATCTAGTGGATAGACCAAGGTTCCACTACCTCAGAGTGAGTGGCATATGTTATGGACAAACAATCACCACCTCACATTGTGTTGAAATGGTTGTGCTTGATCCTTTGCTTTTGTTTATTTTTCTTAGCCTTTGACAGGGTATGATCATGTATCTTTGTTATTGCTTCATACTTAAGTGACTTGGATTTCTACTTTAGTGTGAGATTGACATGGGGTTATCCTCTCACTAAAGTGGGGGAAAAATGTAGTAATGAAAAAAGTAGCCTTTTTCTTGCTTGGTTTGATAACTGAAATTAAAACTGAACTAATGGTGTCTTGGAGTAGTGTTATAATGTGTTATACACATTCACACTATTCTAGGACCTTTGTTTAACTAAAAAATTCCTTAACCGATCCTTTGCAAAGGTGTTGTAAAGTGTTGTAATACACTTTCACACTTTTCTAGGATGTATTTTCTCAATTAAGCCTAATAGGACCCTTTCTAAATAAAATGTACACAATGTGTACCTTGTTTAAGTGTTTTAAAACACTTTCACACTTATCTAGGTGGTATTAATTAAATGTGGTTAATTGAAGTTATTAACCCCCTTTCAATTCAAATTTAGGCCTTAATTTTGACACCTCTCGAAGATCTATCCCGACAACATAATTTAATTAACAAATTATTTCATTGGGAAAAATTTGGTCCTGGTAAGTTGAGCTAGGACCCATTCACCCTTGATGGTGAATTGTTCCTCCTTTAATAGGACCCCCCTTTCTCAGTTGATCTGTAATGGGTTTTTAGCCATCTTTTAGTCCCCCAAAGCTTGGTCATGGATACTTAGTCAAGACCCATTCTCCAAAGGTGGTGAATGGTTCCTCCCTTAATGAGACCCCCTTTTTTAAATTTCATTCTAGTGGAAATTTAATTATCCTTCTTTCTAGATCTGGGGTTGGCCTTAATTATTTGAATTTCGGGGTTAATCTCCTAATTTAGTATACATAAGGGGTTAGTTCACATTGTTTCTCCTTGCAATTCATCCTAACACATCCTAGACTTTCAAGAATTCAAGCATTCAAGTGATCAAGCATTATAGAGCATTTCAAGAGCATTCATAAGGCATTTCAAGGTAGATTTCAAGAGTTTATTACAACAATTCAAGATCATATCATCATTTCGAGGGTTTGATGCATGCATTCATGTTGTTGAGCTAAAGAAGTGGATCTAGCATTGAAAATCTACTTGTAACTATTGTTCAAATCATTCTCAAGGATACAAGATCTACATTATTCATGGCCACTCCATGATAGTTTGCAGATTTGCTTTACAAGACATCATCCAAGGTGATATCAATTGCATATTTCACATTTCATGCTTCAATTTCCTTATTTCATCATTTGGTTTGATTACCTACAAGGGTTTTGATTGAGGCAAACCTCTATTCACTAAAATATCAACAAGTTTTTCTTCCCTTGAGTGTGTGTTTGTATATTTATAGGTTGAAGATCAAGTTGAGCAAGATTGTCAAAGTTACAAAGTTGCAAAAGTTATCATTCAAAGTGCAAGATCACGGAAATAGCTCTACATAATTGAATTCAGACTTCCAGAACTTGATAATAGGGAATTTTTGAGTGCAAACACCAAGGAACAAGATCCTGAAATCAACTTTTTGAAACCCTAAAAGGAACCATTCACCACTAAAGGCGAATGAGTCCTCCATAGCTCAAAAACAACAACTTTCTGGCTAGGTACACAACTTTTTTTTCTCTAAAAACATCCCCCATAGTTGCTATAATAGTTAGGTTGCATTTCTGGTTGTTATTGGCATCCTATTTTACACATAATTGAGTGAAACACCTCTTTGAAAAATAGTGATTCATCATTTTGTTTATTAAAAAATTTGGTGCATCCATTTTTCGGTGCTTCAATCATAAAAGTGAATGAAGAAATAAATGAACTATTGTTTATATTTAAAGACATGATAGATGTAGATCAATAGTATTATTTTATTTTAAGTTTTTAGAGGGGAAATAATAGAGGATATATCATAGCACAAATTTTTTCACCCTAAGAATAGGAGCATCACTTAGTTTCCTTTTTTTTTAACCCAAAAAAAATATGTAATAGCCTTTTTTTTACTATTATTTATGATAAAAGATCTAATTTGATATCACTTTTGGAGTACTAGGTTGATGTAGAAGGTGCTTGGGCCCACTCACCTAAAAGAGAAATCCTTGATAATTTTTATTTTTATTATTACTTATGATCACAAGGTAAGAAAGTTTATGTTGTTGTTAGCTAGTTTATTCACTTGAAAGAGCTACAAATGTTAAACTTAATAAAAAAGGAAATAATATATCATTCTCAACATTTATTCTTCTTTCATCAAATAAAGGACAACAAGAATAAATAGAGATGGTTGTGAGTAGGAGAGGTAATGGGAAAGAAAATTTGAATTCCTCTGGGGTTGCAGAGGACAACGGTTCATAATCAGAGGATGAAGATGATGACTTTTATTCGTTGGGGATCCGCTGGCTCTGGTTTGCTTTGCTGGTCTCTTGGAAGGCCTTTTCTGAGTAGCGGCCATGTCTTGTGGAGGTTTCACTGCCTCTGATGTTCGTTTTGTGGAATCCCTGTTTCTCGCTTTGTTGTCATTTCTGCCTAGCGGGCTGTGGGATTTTTGTCACCTTCCTTTATTGCCTTTTGAGGGAAATGTTGTGGTAAGTTCTACATTTCCTGTTTTTCTAGTGTTCTCACCTCTGGCTGTACGTGTAGGCCTTTGTGCTTGGTTTTTTGTTGTTGTTGTGTATCTTGGTTTTCTTGGCCCTTGTCGTAGCTGTGAATGTGTTCTTTGGGGGTACTTTTTGCATTGGTTCAGGGTTTCGTTTGGGCTCCCTGTGTGAGTCTCTTTCTGCGTGTTGGCACTTTGACACTTTGGCAACTATGATGGTGGTTCCTTTTGGCTTCTCCTTCACTGTTGGCGTCATCTTTGATGTTGGCTTGCTGGATTTGGGTTAGTTGTTAGTCCTTTGTTCGAACTTCCATTTTGTTTTGGGTTTCTCCTCTTCTGAGTTGGTCTATGCTTTGCCCTGTTCCGTGACTGAGAGGCCATACCCCTATTTTCTAAAACCTTTCTTTGTTCTCCAGATCTTTGTTGGTGAACATGGTTATGTTGGGGTCTATGAATTCTTGGGGTTTTGCTTCTTTCTGCCTATGTTAGGGTTGGTTTATACACCTTTTGCTTTGGGGCAGCCTTATGCTTTTGTGGTGGTTGTTGTGTTTGGACTTTTGGCTTCTGGATTGGTTCTCTCGATGAACTTCTCTAAGTCTCCTGGTCTTTCCTTCATCCGTTTGGAGCTTTGTCTCTGCTGCTATTTTAGAATGTTCATCTAGGGATGTAAATGCCCATGTATTGTTTCAAATTTGTTTCTTTCTTTCTTTGGTTCCTTCAAGCTTAGTTTGCTTGAGTGTTTTATGTTTTGTTGTGCTACTTCTTGTTGCTCTCCTTCTCAGACTCTGTTGGTTTGGGGGGTTGAGTTTCTATTGAAGGTGGTGGATGTTTTAGATATTGGAGGAGCTAGGTCTAAAGTCTCTTTGGTTAAGATAAACTTTGTTGGTTCATTGACTCATGTTGTGGATGGCTCGATGAATATTTCTAAAGGTGTGGTGGTCTCCTAGATTTCAAACCTATTGTATTGGATGGGGATGAGTTCTAAGTTTATCGGGAAGGCCAAGGTGCCTCTATTGCTCATGGTTGCTAGGAGTATTATTTCCTCTGGAGTATGTTCAATTTTTTTGGCTTTTTAGATGGTTTCCCTTATAGAGGTGGTGACCACTCCTTTTGAGGTGGAGACCCATCCTATTGAGGTGGAGAAGGGTTCTAAGGGAATGGCAGGTCGTTCGTGCTTCTTTAGCTAGTTCTCTCCCTTGCAATTCCTATTGAGGTCTAGACCACTCCTATTGAGGTGGAGTTTTAGTTGGTGGGAGTTTCTTTTATGTTGTGGTAAGAGTTGTCTTGGTGACTTCTCCTATAGAGGTGGAAGAAAAAATTGGATGGAGGGGCTTTTCTGCTTCATCAGAATTGGATCTTTGTGTGATAGAATTGTTGCAGGTTCAAAATTTTCTTGTATTAGCTTTGAATCACATGTTGTCCTATCCACCTATAAGGTGATTATTGTTGGACTATTATTTCTATCTATAGATCATGTTACTACTTTTTGGATGGCTTGTTGGCCTGTTCTGCTAGTTGTGAGGCCTATCTTGATAGTGGTTTGGGTTTTGGGTTCTTCTAAACCTACATGTAATAGTTTGATGGTTGGTTAATCTTGGCCACCCTTGGGGTGATTTCTATTCTTGGCTACTATATTGTAGCTTGTTGTGCTTGGGCTCTTGATATTTATAGCTCTTTGGGTGGCCTGTAGGCCTATTCTTCCTTTGTTCTACTAGCTGTGTGGCCTATTTCTTGTTGATTGTAGAGGGTGAGGGCCCTTTAACCCTACTTTCTTAATAAAAAACATTTATTCTTCTTTCCATTTCAATAAAAAATAAATAGTTGTAGAAAATTTCAATTGGAAAAATCACATTTTAGTACCATTTCTTTCAACATTTGGATACAAGAAAATTTTATTTTTAGTAGTCTGTGTTTACATTCAATAATTTCATAGATTAGTATTTAGTTTTAGTTAGTAAATCTTAAGAATATATTAAAATGCAATTAGGGGAAATATATTTCTATCAGTACTAAATACATATTGCAAGTTACCTTGGACACCACTTGGAATGGTCAAGGATTAAATGATGAGCATATGAGAGTACTATAATGATCTCATGAATTGTAGTAGTTATATTATGAGAGATTGCATTAAAAATGCTAGAAATTACAAGGAGAAAAGAATCCTAAAATAGTAAAATCCATCTATTAATAATCTATGATCTTTAATTAGTTAAGGAGAAGTGAATTTTAATGAGATGTTATAGCATAAGACTAATTGATTGAGAATTCAAACCTTAAAATAGTGCCAATATTGACACATTCCAAATTTTTCATGCACAAAATTAAAAGATATAAATATTTATTTTGCTAGTACAATTTGTTTTAGAACTTCTATGATCAATAGAGTTGATTCAACTTAAAATAAGAAATTTAATCACTAAAAATTTAGAAATATTTTTTTAAAATGTGACTGAAGACAAAGATAAGATAAGTGACTAGAAATCATTAAATAAAATAAAATGGTTGGTCTTAAAACTTGAATACACATGTCCATAAATTAGGTTTATTATAGAGAAATTCATATTCATGGCATGTGGGTTGTGTGCTTTACCATCAAGTTTTGATTAGCCTTGCCATGTATGCTTGAATATTTTTAGGCACTTATACACGTGTAGGCATACAAAGATAAGAACTTAATAGTTTATTTCAAATCTTCTATTGCTCATGCATGACTTATTCTTAAATAAATATTTTATGATGTACTTTCATTTGAAAACATCACAAATACATTAAAAATAAGCACATTCTCTTATATCTTATATCTTATAAATTATTAAAAAAATATAAGTATTCTCTTTTATGAAAGCACACTAAAGTCCACCATGTTGCCACACACTAATCACATGACATATTCTTAATGTATTATTCACACATGGACATTGGAATAACAATATAAATTATTGGTCCTCCAATAAAAATGAAAAATAATTTGAATTTTCTTATGGTATAATTTATCATAATATATTCTACACCATAAAATATTAAGCATAGATCCTCATGGGCCTAACTGGCCATCAAAGTGAACTTACATACACACACAAACACACTTGTGTCAACTAATAAAAATTATCATATAACATATCCCTTCAATGTTTGGGAATATTGATATATGATAGATCCAATCATCTATAAGGCCCTAGCCAAATTCAAAGTGAATGAGACCATAGGAGGTATGAGGTACATTAATCTCAAATGCTATGATATTTACTCATAATTTTATTTCAACACATTAATAACTTGCTCCTTAAGATTGAAATGGTCCTTTGAACATCCAACTCACATTATAGATGGTATCATACTATGCATATAAATTAAATCTCATAGGGTCCTACCACCTAGTGATCATATCCAATGAGCACATTATTGATGTAACCATGCACATGCTCAAGTAAAAGGAAAATGGGCACACCAATGATGATTAGAAAAATAAATCAATGGAAGAGCACTAACCTACCAAAATGATCTCTAACACCTTAGAAAATTTCAAGGGTCATCTTAGGTCTCATCCATAGCTCATAAGAACTTGCAAGAATAATAGCTTCCCTATGTGTAGTATGAACTATCCAACTTTAGCCTCTTAACGTAAAATACATATGATTATAATTTAGCTATTGAGCATATATTATCATTGATTTTACAACTTGAAAGCTTATGATATCAAATGATCACTCACAAGATAACGTGAGTATAAATTATAACTTAAAAAATATAGGGGTTAAACAATTAACATAGAAGTGGAAAAGAAGACACAAGAGCATGATTTAAGATTAATAATGACATTCAATGGGGCCCATTCAATACGGTTTTTATGATTGGTTATCAATATCTACACACTACAGAGTACAATTAAAGCTAAAATATGGGGATTCAATACTTAATGTCAGTTGGATCTATTTTTTGAAAAGTATAACACAATCTTTCATGTTCTCTCCTCTTTTTTTAGTTTTTTAAATATTTTATAAATAAATTTAGTGGAAACATATTATATATTACTCAATATATATATATGTGTGTGCAAATAATCAACAATAAAAACTAAAATTTATTTTAGTGCAACTATTTTTTTGTTCTTTATCATGTTTTTAAATGATTACATACATCTAAAATATATTAATTTGAACTAATTGATAAACTAACATGAAAAATAAATAAATAGAACTATTTAACTTTTCATTTTTCTAAAATATAGTTTGAAACAATAATTTCAATAATGATTTAATCAATTTAGTAATTATTGCTTGGTGATAAATGGTTTCTTCTTGTTGGTGTGTGCTTGGTTTTATTGACTCCTAAGAAAAATATGTTGCTATTATAAAATGCAAATCCATAAAAATAACGTAATCTAATAAAATTAAAAAAACTATTTCCTAAAGTGTAAGGAATTACAATGGAGTTTTGTAGACCTAGAAAAATATGCAAAACTAATTAAATATAATTGTAAGTACTATACTCTAAAAATCATAAACTATTCTAATTGAAATAATTAGAGTAAAGGGATACAAAGACCATAAAAGTGATAATCTAAGATGCTATAGATTCACAGTGTTGTGATAATTTTGTCTTTAGAGACCCAACATTTCCTCCTATTTATTTATTCCATACTAAGAGTAATTATTTTATGATAGGGAGAAAAACAAAGAAAAATAATGTAAAGGATGCAAAAGATAAAAATGATATTACTAAGTTATAAATTTGTAAATAATTTTTAAAATAATTATATTTCTCTTCTTAAGAATGGTTAAACAAGGATGTTGTAGGTAGTGTTAATATGAAACTTTGCACTAAAAATGCTAGAAATTACAAGGAAAAAAAGATCCAAAATAATAAAATTCATTGATTAATTATTTTAAATTCATAATTAGTGAAAGGGAAGTGAAGTCTAATGAGATGGTTATAATTTGAAATTAAGTGATCAAGAATTTAAACACTAAAAATAGTACCAAGATGGATGAATACAAGAGTTTTCATGCACAAAATTAAATGATAAAAATCTTATTTTTGGGATCAATAGAGTGGTTTAACTTAAAATAGAAAATTTTATCATTAAAAATTTAGAAACCAATTTTTTTAAAGTGACAAAGGACAAAGGAAAGGAAAGTAATTATAAAGCATTATAAAAAAATACAATGGTGGGTCCTATAAGTTGAGTAGACATGTCCATAAATTAGGATTAGTAGAGAGAAAATCATATTCAACCCATGTGGGTTTTCTACTAGACCATTGAGTTATCATTGGAATTTTCATGTGCGTTTGAACTTTTATAGTTTCTCATATCCACTTTTAGGCATACACTCAACCTAAATATCCCTAATCTAATAAATTATTAGTGTATTCTAAATCTCCTACTATTTATGCACAACTTACTCTTGCATTTTTTTTTTTTGGTCATGACGTGCTCTCATTTCTTTTTTAAAACACCACAAGCCTATTAAAATGAGAAAATTATCTTATATATTGTAAAGTATTAAAAAAATGACAATTCTCTTTGACACAAGTACATTAAAGTCCACTATGTTTATATATCATATTTACATGACATCTTCTTAATGAATTATGTATATATGGATATTGGCAAATTAATATAAATGATTCATTATTCAATAAAAATGAGAATCATTTGAGCTTGCTACTTACACAAAATATCATCATATATTCTACACCATAAAAATACCCTCATGGGTCTAGATGATCACCAACACACACATACACAAGCTTATGTAAATTGATAGAAATGATCATATCCATTCAATGTCTAAGAATTATTGATATATTATAGATCCAGTCATCCAAAAGTCCCTATCCAAACTCAAAGTGAATGAGACCATAGGAGGTGTGAGGACCATCAATCTCTACTTTCATGAACTATCCTCACAACTATATATTGAATTATTAAGAAATTGCTCCTTAGAGTTGTGACAATCCTTTGAACATCCAAATCACCACAAGAGCACAAAAAATATTATATATAATATCACACTATACATATAAAAGAAATATTATAGGGTCGTACCACCTAGTGACCCTACCTAATGAGCACATTATTGATGCAACAATGTGCATGCACAAATAAAAGGAAAAGGGGCACACCAATAATGAGCCAAAATAAATAAATCAATAGAAGATCACTAACCTATCAAAATGGACCTTAACACCTTAGGAAATTTCAAGGGTCATCTTAGATCTCATTCATCACAATAACTTGTAAGCATAACATCATCCCTATGTATAGTGAGAGCTATGCGACATCAAACCCTTAGCACAAAATATATCACTACTACATTGAGGGGCTTTTTAAGACGATAATTTAAGACAAAATACTAATTTTGTCTTAAATATATTTAAGTTATATTTATTTATTTATTTTGTCTTAACTTAAGACAATAGAAATTAAATATATTTAAGTTTTATTTTTTATTTTACATTGTCTCAAATTAAGACAGTAGAAATGAAATATATTTAAGTTTTATTTTTTATTTTACATTGTCTCTCACTATTTTTTTTCTTTTGTCGTTCTTAGTCAAAAAAACGTAAGAAACACTCATTGCAAAGCCTACAGCTATTCGATTTTTCCTTCCAAGAAATAAATAAATTTATTTATTTGGTATTTAGTGATAAAGAGAATTAATAAATTTATTTATTTGACATTTCGTGATAAAGAGAATATGCCATGTGCCTATTTCGATTATCAATGTGTTATTTCTTTTAGTTTAATTTATTCTTAATAATTTTTAAAGTTAAAAAAATATTTGAGTAGTTATTAGAGTTTTTTTATTGTAGGTTTTAGTAAATTTATATTTATATTAAATATTTATATTTAATTTTTTTTAATATACATTTTAAATTAAATCACATAAAATTTATTAAAATTAAATCAAATCAAATCAAAATTATCTATATTTAAATTAGAAATTGATTTTTTACCTTTCATTTTATTTTTTTAGTTTTAAGTTAAATCTTACTTGTAATTTTTAATAAAAAAAAAAATAGTTTTTTTAATAGTTTTAATACACAGTTTTAGTTTAGTTTTACTATTTTATTTGATTTTACAATTTTACTTTCAAATTAATGTTACTATTGTTTGCAATATATTAATTATATTTTTTAAGTACATTTTTTAAATTTTAATTCTATTATTTAATTATTTATTCTCAATAAGTTTATTATTTAATATTTTTTTAAAATTATTTGTTTAAATGGATATTTTAATTTTGCATTTCCTTTATAGTATGATTTAACTTTGAAATTTATTTTACATATTTATTTATGCTTATGAAATTACAAATTATAATTAAAAGTTATTAGAAATAATTTAATTTATAATTATTCATTTTATTTTTATCCTAATTTATATAATAAAATAAATTTCAAACTTAAAATCTAAATTAAACGTTATTGAGAGAGAGGGAGACTAACTTTTGATTAGTCGATTCATGCCAACAATCCAAGGATTACATGTGTCCCTAGGCAGTTATGCTCAAGGTACCACATGTGTCATTTGATTAAGGATATGATAATTCACCTTTCAAACCACTTTAGAGTACCCATTGCACACTTAAGGAAGATAGAGAAGATATAAAGAGGAAAAGGGAGAAAAAGAGAAAGAAAGGAAGAGAGAGAGAGAGGGGGGGGGCAAAGATAAAAATGGATGGATATAGATAGGGAGAGGGAGATACAAAAAGAGAAAAGAGAGAAAAAAAGATAGAGAGAAAGATAAATAGAGATCTATGGAGAGATAAAGAGGGAGACAAAGAGATATAGAGAGATAGAAGAGAGATAGAGATATAGAGATAGAGATAGAGGTAGAGATATACTAGAGGAATAAATAGGGAGAGAGAGAGGAGGAGAGAAAGATAGAGATAGTGAGAGAGAGAGAGAGAATATAAGAGACATAGATAGATATAAAGTACCATAGGGAGAGATCAGATAAAGAGATAGATAAAGAGAAATAGGAGACAAAGATATATAGAAGTAGAGAGAGGGGGAGATAAATAGGGACAATAAAGGAGTAAGGTAGAGAGATAGGGAGAGAGAGGAAGAGAGAACGTAAGAAAAATATAAAGAGAAATATGAGAGAGATACAAAGAGAGAAATTGAGAGATAATAAGAAACATAGAGATTGAGAGGGAGACATAGATAGAAGGAGTGTCTCTCTCTTTCTCTACCTCCCTTTTCTTCCCTCTCTATCTCTCTCCGTATATCTTTCTCACGCACACACACACACACACACACACACACTCCCTATTCCTCCCTCACTATATCTAACAATCCAAGGATTACATGTGTCCTTAGAGAGTTATGCTCAGGGTACCACACATGTCATTTGATTAAGGATATGATAATTCACCTTTCAAACCTCTCTCTCTCTCTCTCTCCTCTACCTATCTCCCTCTTTCTCTCCCTCCCTCTCTTTATATCTCCCCTCTATCTATCCCCATCTCTCCCTCCTTCACTCCCTCTATATCCCCCTATCCATCTCTCTATCTGTATGTCTCTATCTATTTTTTTCACTCTATCTCTTGACACTTCTCCTTCTCTCTATCTATTTAGCTCTCCCTCTCTATTTCCCTCTACCTCTTCCTATACCTCCATATCTATATCTCTTTACCTCACTATCTTTATCTCTCCCTCTCTATCTCTCTCTATATATAACTTCCTATGCCTATCTTTATATTTCTATTTATTCCTCTCTCTCCTCTCCATACCCCTCTCCATCTCCATCCCCATATCTATCTTCCTCTTTACCTCTCTCTCACTCTTCCCCCCTTTATATCTCCCTCTTTCTATCCATATCTCTCCCTCTATCTCCCTCTCTTCCTATGACAAACATAACATGAGCCTACTACTAATGAATGATTATCTTCTTGATTCAAAGGTTTTGTTTCTTTCATGTTTGGATACTTGTAAGTGGATGCATATTTCATTTGAAGCTATCACCTCTCTGTTGAGACCTTTGTTGCACAAACAAAATCATTTACTAAATGGCCTACCAATTAGTCTCTTGCATTGCATAGATGTATGCAAAATAAAGATAGAAAATTTTCGTAATGGATATTCTAGACGTCTTCGGCGTACTTATTGCACACCAAGGTGCAATTGCTAGTTAAGTTTTATTTTTTACTTTACATTGTCTCTATCTCTCTCTATATATAACTTCCTATGCCTATCTTTATATTTCTATTTATCCATCTCTCTCCTCTCCATACCCCTCTCCATCTCCATCCCCATATCTATCTTCCTCTTTATACCTCTCTCACTCTTCCCCCCTTTATATATCCCTACATATCCCTTTCTCTACCTCTATATATATAACTTCTTATATATTTATCTTTCTATCTCTCCATCCCCCTCTCATTGTCTCCCTCTTAATATCTCTATTTCCCCATCTCCATCTCTCTCTCAACCCCTCTATCTTTCCTAAGTTATATCTATCTCTATCTCACCTTCTTTCTATCCCTATCTCTCCCTCTTTCTATCCATATCTCCCCCCCTCTCTCTCTATTACTCCCTCTTCTATATCTCTTTACTTTTTTCTCCTCTACCTATCTCCCTCTCTTTCTCTCCCTCCCTCTCTTTATATTTCTATTTATCCCTCTCTCTCCTCTCCATACCCCTCTCCATCTCCATCCCCATATCTATCTTCCTCTTTACCTCTCTCTCACTCTTCCCCCCTTTATATCTCCCTCTTTCTATCCATATCTCTCCATCTATATCCCTCTCTCTCCCTATGAAAAACATAACATGAGCCTACTACTAATGAAGCCTGATTATCTTCTTGATTCAAAGGTTTTGTTTCTTTCATGTTTGGATACTTGTAAGTGGATGCATATTTCATTTGAAGCTATCACCTCTCCATTGAGACCTTTGTTGCACAAACAAAATCATTTCCAAAATGGCCTACCAATCGATCTCTTGCATTGCATAGATGTATGCAAAATATAGACATAAAATTTTTGTAATGGATATTCTAGACCTCTTCGGCGTACTTATTGCACACCAAGGTGCAATTGCTAGTTAAGTTTTATTTTTTACTTTACATTGTCTCTATCTCTCTCTATATATAACTTCCTATGCCTATCTTTATATTTCTATTTATCCATCTCTCTCCTCTCCATACCCCTCTCCATCTCCATCCCCATATCTATCTTCATCTTTACCTCTCTCTCACTCTTCCCCCCTTTATATATCCCTACATATCCCTTTCTCTACCTCTATATATATAACTTCGTATATATTTATCTTTCTATCTCTCCATCCCCCTCTCATTGTCTCCCTCTTAATATCTCTATTTCTCCATCTCCATCTCTCTCTCAACCCCTCTATCTTTCCTAAGTTATATCTATCTCTATCTCTCCTTCTTTCTATCCCTATCTCTCCCTCTTTCTATCCCTATCTCCCCCCCTCTCTCTCTATTACTCCCTCTTCTATATCTCTTTACTTTTTTCTCCTCTACCTATCTCCCTCTCTTTCTCTCCCTCCCTCTCTTTATATTTCTATTTATCCCTCTCTCTCCTCTCCATACCCCTCTCCATCTCCATCTCCATATCTATCTTCCTCTTTACCTCTCTCTCACTCTTCCCCCCTTTATATCTCCCTCTTTCTATCCATATCTCTCCCTCTATCTCCCTCTCTCCCTATGAAAAACATAACATGAGCCTACTACTAATGAAGCCTGATTATCTTCTTGATTCAAAGGTTTTGTTTCTTTCATGTTTGGATACTTGTAAGTGGATGCATATTTCATTTGAAGCTATCACCTCTCCATTGAGACCTTTGTTGCACAAACAAAATCATTTCCAAAATGGCCTACCAATCGATCTCTTGCATTGCATAGATGTATGCAAAATATAGACATAAAATTTTGTAATGGATATTCTAGACCTCTTCGGCGTACCTATTGCACACCAAGGTGCAATTGCTAGTTAAGTTTTATTTTTTACTTTACATTGTCTCAAATTAAAATAGAAAAAATACCTACCTTTTCCAAAAAATATATTAATTATTTCCACATATGGCTTTTCCCTCAAACAAAACTGCTGTTTTCGCAACTTTTTGAAGGCTCTGTGAGTTGGCTCTCCCGTTTGCTGCTACGGCGTCGGACTCGGATGGAGTTTCTTCAGGCGGGAAGGCTTACAATGGGTGTGGCGGGAAGGAAGCTTATAAGAATGCAGGGTGTGGCGGGAAGTGATGATTGCAGTATTGGGTTTTTGCCGGATTTGCAGAAAATATTATGCCCTAGCTGCCATTTTCTTCATCCCCTGGGCTGCCGTTTTCTTCAACCTGTGGGTCGTCTCCAAGCAAACAGGTAAAATTTTAAAAACCCCAGATCTAGTCAAAATTCCTTACTCCCCTGCCTATGTTGCATGTTGTATTGTATTATGTACCCTGCGATAATAGCAAGCCAGGAAACGTTAAATATCATAGACTCGTCTCTTACATTTAGTAATCATTCAATATTCTTAAAAGTTAAAATAGCGTGATCTGCTCTCTCATAAACTATCTTTCACCTCCTTGATTCCATTGGCAACCTGTCACAGCTGCAACGTTCAACACTCCCTCTCATAATATTGTTCCCCATATTGCATTTCGCCTTGCTCGCCAGACGAACTTTGTGTGCGGAGCAAAGAGGAGTCACTCCATGCCTAGAGATGGCGATGGGAATAATTTATGTTGATGTAAAGTTTGCTTTGAAGTGTGCCATTCTTCTTGTTCCATATGCATATTATTTTTCAATTTAGATGTTCTCTGAGCGTTTCATTCTCTTTGGTTTACAGTTGGCTTCTATATTTTCTTTTGGTCAGTTGACACTAATATAAATTTGATTTCAGGTTTGACATCTAATTCGTCAAAGAAATCTGCCTCAATCATGATTACAGTATGTGTAGTTTAGGAGAACTTATTGATTTCTTACTTGCCAGAATCATTTGTCATGATGGGCCATATAGACTCCAATGTCATGTGCAATTCCCTAGCAGTAGATATAAGTAACTGTGATGTAGAATCGATCAATTTCATGGTGATCTGTTTTGACAAGAACTATAGCAGCCATACTATTAGCTGCAGGCCTTTTTCTTATTCCCAAGTCTCCAAGATGGCTGGTGAGTATTCTTGTTTATATTGGGTGTTCCATCATAACCATGACTCAAGGCAGCTTTTGTCAAATGGATAGATGAATTTTTATCTGGTTCTTTGTACATGAGCTACACCATTAACAATCTCCATGTCATTTGCAACGAATTTGTTCCTTCCTCTGTCAGACTTTGTTCAAAGCTACACGTGTCTTCACATTCAATTTGCTTACTATTATGCTTTGATAGATTTTTTCCAAGCATCCAAAGCTTGTTCAAAAGCATTTATTTTAGGCTTTTAGCCATGGCAGCAAGGCAGTGAACTGTTTGATAAAATGCTTTGGTACGCATGTATGAAAAGTCTGGTTGCATAGACAAGGCAGTGAACTGTTTGGGAAAATGCCTCAAAGAAATGTGGTCTCATGGTGATGGGATGCAATGACAAGCCATAGACAAGGCAGTGAACTGTTTGAAAAATTGCCTCAAACAAATGTGGTCTCATGGTGATGGAATGCCAAACAAGTAATTAGTGAATGCCTCAAATAAATGTGGTCTCATAATGATGAAAGCCTTTTTGCAAACAGTTCGTTGCCCTGTCTATGCTACCACAATTTTCATACATGTTTACCAAAGATTTTGCTATGGCTAAAACTAAAAGCCTAAAACAGGTGCCAAACAGTTAGGTTGAAAGCATATAGTTTATGGGTAACAACATATTAGCAGTAATTAATATTCACCCTACATGTATATTACATTTGGACCTCTATTCTTTGTCTCATCTTGATCTAATTGAATGGAAGACAAATATCAATTAAGTTTGATCTCTAAATTAACAAACAACTCACAAACTATTCACTTTTAGGATCAAACAAACACAAATCAATATTTACTGAACTATTTTTTTTGAAAAACACTATCTATTGAAATTCTCAAGCATTTATTGTTTAAAGGTTTCACATTATATTGCAGCAGCCTCCTCTGTATTTAACGTTAAAACTGCTATTAATTTAAAATGTATCGTAACTTCTGATATCTGATTACTAGCCTTTGATTTATCACTCATTAACAATGTCATTTCTATGCATTTGCAGTTACCATCACAGCTCTATACGGCCATGGTAAGACTTGTTTTACTTTACCCATTGTTTCTATAGGTCAAAGCATTCTCTAAAAATCAAGATCTAATGTATTCTGTATGTTATATTTTTCTTTTTCATTATATTTTTATTCATGATATGCTGCAGCTCTACACAACTACGACCTTAATTTTAGCTTGCCAAATCATGTATTATGATCATTTCAGCAAGTGGTGGAAAATGAAGAGAGGGAGAAATCAATACCAGGTTTTTATTTCGACAAATTTAATCTGAATCCCATGGTTTGTAGATCAATCTGAATGCTATTAGATTTTCGTCCAGAGCATGATGCGTCTTTTATAATTTTTTTATATTTATCAGGTTCTACCAAAGGAAGTGTTGAAATATGAGCAAACTTATGATAAAAAGGCAGAGTATGTGGATGTGCCACAAAGCACAAACAATTTATTTGAAACTTCCAAGAAGACGAGCACACCTCAATCAAGTTTACCAATATCTACAGCCTCTTCTTAGCAGATGGCCAACTCAGGGAGGGACCTGTATACACGTAATACATTTGTGTTTCCTTCTTTATATGTTTTTTTCAGTCAATAATTTCTTGCTTTAGATCTTATAAATCAATAATTGCTTAATGGTTAGCGTTTGGTTTTTCAGGTCTGCAGGATCTCTTGCGAGCAGTTGCACTCCTACTCCAGGTTCATATCCGCTAGACTCCCGTGGGTCTGTTAGAAGTGGTCCAGTCAACATGTCATATAACTCATCAGTAGAGGAAGGATTGCTCAATAATCTCATATCTCCATGTCCTAGAAAGTCCAACACCATACTTCGGTATGTTTGTCACACTAACATTTTTGTTGTCAAATCCATAAACTACTCATTATTTCTGTCATATGTAGCCTTTCAGTATGCAATGCAATGACACCTTACAAGATACAAAGAAATACAGTTGTTTTTCTCTCCATTGATAGCAAGAGAGTCATGGCATGTCTGTGAACATACGATTAAGACTATGTATTTCAGTTCCTATATTTATATAGGTATTTCATTAAGATTGTTTTCTATGCACATAAAACAACTCCTTGGAATTGAAATTTTGACTTTGATGGGTAATTTTCATTCACTGACAATGTAAACAAGCCTTTCTCAACTTCCCTCTTTAAGAACTTTAATCCATTTATAGAGCTATTTTGGTACATTTTCTACCCATTCTTCTTGTTCACTAATATCCTTTTAGCTGCATCTGTTTGGCTTTTGAAAATTGAAATTTGCCAACTCATCTTAAAGTAGAATTTATAACTTTTATTTATGCTGTTTGCATTTACAAGCTTTAGAAATACTGTATTAGAAAAGGTAAGAGTCGAACAATCAGCGTTTATCATTCTTATTTAGATATTTTGCTTGTATAAGCTGTAAAAACTCTGTTGTAGAAAAGTTAAAAGTGGAACTTACATTACTGAATCTTGAATGTAAACACAAAGTGACTGCTCTATAAACCTTGTCCAGTGGTAGGTTTGCTGTTACTGCTCTAAAAACCTTGTCCGGTGGTAGGTTTGTTGATACTTGTTGCTTTTGCTAGGAAATTTGTTTCATATTAGACAAGTGGCACAACCAGAAAATGAGAGACATCTTTTATTTTTCTCCTATCTTTTGTTTGTGCTCTATCATATGTCATAGGGGATTCTCCAATGTTTGTTGTGGCTGTTTAACAAACTTGTCCTTGTGCATATTTTGCAGTCTGTTAAAGATGTACAATGCAAGGAAATATCCAACAGTTAGTTTGATACCCCATAGGTCCTAAGGTCCTGATAAGCACGAAAAAGGTGTAGTACCAGTGGGTTAAAACAATGCAATGAATAGTTATGTTGCTTCCGGAATGGCATCATTGAAACAATGCTTGCAGTGGACCCTGATTTACATGAGCGCTATGTGGATGCTGTTGCAGAACTTGGTGGACCAGACAGTGGGTATTTGTGACCTTCTCATTATTGTTGTAATATGTGTTGTATGAAAAAATATTCCTTTATTTTTTATTTTTTGGAAAATTACTTCTAAGAGCATATATTCATAACAATTCAGATGTATTTATTATATCTTTGTGATAGAATACAACATAGCTACTGTGATTCAAACAATTTCTGTAGAATTCTTTAACTTATTTTGGCATCAGTTGAATGTCCACTAAACTTCATTGCTTACGTTAACATAGTTATGTCTTGCTCATATTCCTCAGTCTCTCTTTTACTAGCTGTGAGTGTCAAACATGGCTTCCATTTCATATGATGGAGTCTGGACCACTATTTTCAATATTCAAGGTCTATAGTCTTAATTCTTTATATTGGTCAATGTTAACTTTTAAGGAGTAGAGGTCATCTTAACTGAAATTTAAGGGATTTATTTTGAAGACTATCCATTGCTAGTTATGAGAAATACAAGTTACTCATAGATTCAAAAACCACTAAAGAGTATACCATCTATTTTAGATTTGAGTAATAGGCAAGTACATGAACAAAATAACAAATTATAAAATAGGTACAAATATGATTCAAATTAGCAAGAATTTTTTATGTTACCTTTGGGATATCCATATATATATATATATGGATCTTTGGATCTTACAAGAAAACTTAGTGGGAACTTGTGTTTCTCGGGGATGCATCCTTGGAGCCTAGGCACACATCTTGGTTGTCCAGGAAATTCTGCAATGGTATGAGCCCCCCTCAACTCCCTCAGACTTCCTCCTTTTTAAACAAAACCCGCGGACATCCCTAGAAAGGGGGACGTCTAAGGGGCATTAATCTGTAAACTACAATGGAGATTGCATTTGATAGCTCATCAATTATTGATTTAATTTAGAAGGAAACAAATACTGAAATGAACTGAACAAGAATTAGCAACAACTGAGAGAAACAAGCCTGTGACCATGAAAGTAAAACACAGATATACCCTGGAGAAACCTATTTATGGGTGAAAACTACAGCAATTGTGAGCAACTTCTCACTTAAATCTACTCCAATGGCAATAAATGTTCTATGCCTATTGAGCTTGATGGACTGAGACATTTCTAGTATTAGCTCCAATGACCCTTAAGAACTCTCACAACTGACTGCCCTGCTACTTGCCCTTGCAATAGTCACAGTTTTGAAACTAAGAAACATGCTTAGAATGCTATCTAAGCTTCTTTACATCCCCTCTGAATGATATTATTCTGTGCACTAAACATGCAATGTATGTTTTCAGGTTATTAACAAAATCAACTATATGTTTATATAGTTGATTGTATTGGAGAATATGCAAGCACATGACTATGAGCAATGTGTCAAAGTATGGAGGTTCTTCCTGAGCGTTTGGCCACAAAAGGATGTGATGAACCTATAGAACATATGTCAACTTCAAAAATGAGGGATATGCAAAGATAATGGATGAGGCCGGCATTTGACTAATAATTAGAACATAATAAGTGTGGAATATGGATTGCTCTAAATCAGAACATTCAGACCACTTCATTAATTGGTTGCAATGCTTTTGGTAGGTTACCTAGAGTGTTAGAAGATAATAGGTATGCAACAGGGACTGCTTTAAATTAGAACATACAAGTATAATTTCCAATGTAGATATCAACTTACAACAGACTTAAAATGAAATAGAAATTCCCGGAACATAGAAGATCTGCAGTTGGAGGCTACAACAGAACATAAAGCATTGCTGATTTTAATTCTGAGTTTTTCTTTGAATGGGTTATTAGGAATGGTCGATGGGACAATTATTGGAGTTTTGACCCCAAAAATAACTGGTTGGAATAGCAGATAATACACTTCAATAATAATATTTAAAGCTCCAAAAAATGACACCACTAAAACTAGTTAGTAAGACTATTAAAAATAATGAAGACTCAGCTATACGATAAACCTAAACAAAGACTTGCCTACATCTGAAATCAGTGACAAACTTTTAAACGCAGACTTACAAAAATATTAATCCTGAAATAGTCCTAGACTTCTGGAAAGTTGCTCCCCACATTTAAGAATATAATCTCCTTATTATAAACTTGTAAAATTAGTCTTTCAAGAAACAACCAAAAAATAAGTCTCCCAAAAATAGCCGAATGGTGGTGCTCCAACTTTGAGCATAAAACTCTTCTTGTTTTGGTCTTCAAAAATAGTTCCTGGACTACATCAACTTCTCTTATTTTGACATCAAATTTTCTACATAGAGGCATTCCTCTGAACACAAGTCTGGATGTCTCCTTTCATAAGCTTATTCAAATAACAAGGTCCGTAATTTAGAGAAGTCCTCTAAATTGCTTCCAAACAAATGATTATTCCAACTTTGTTCATTCTTTTTACTGCTTGATTATGAGGCATTATTTTTGATAGATTGCAACACATTTGCTATTACGGGGCAGCCAAAGATGCATCTTCTAACAACAGATTGGAGTGTAACCCTACAAATCTATCTGGAACCATTAGCACATAAATTTCATAAATTGTGTTGTTTCGAGTTTTATGATGATTGTACTTTGAGCGAAGGTTGATTTGCAGGGCTGTTGCAAAGATTTCATTAAAAGGTCACAGTCATGCAAAATGAATGATTGATGCACTAAGATTTGCACCGTGCACAGCACAAAAAAGTGCAGTAATCAAATTGAAGATTAATAGATTAAATTTAATTTCCTCCAAACTAATATATAATGGCAAAATACATGATGTTGATCCATTGGTATTGTGTACCCTTTTAAATTCCATGTGACATACTTGAATCAGGGTCTGTTGGAACTACTTGCTATAAATTTTAGTTGAAATATGATAGGTAAACAAGCTGCAAACAAAAACAAAACTGTTCTTGCACACTTTGGCAGGAACTTCGCTGCTCTGCAGCTCTTGTTAGATATGTAATTAGTCTTCCTCCCAAAACATAAAAAAAAGAGACATCTGAGCTAGCTGTTCTTTTCCTGAAGAGAATTAAATAAATAAATAAAATAATAGCATCGTATTTCTGAACATCAAGCATGAACTTCCATATGGCCAAATTGTAACCCTTTTTTTTTCTTTAATTTTCTTTACTCTCATCTTGTTCTTCTTGCTGCAAGTTTTGAGAGGCATCGTGAATCCACACAGCCAACGCCTAGTGAGAACCTACCCAAAGTGTTTTGGGTCACCATTTTACTTTCCTATTTTACTAAGCCATCCTCACTGTTATCAGTGTTTTGGGTGAATAAAAATGTTATAAATAAATATTGTATTGGATAAAGTATCAAGAGGCATACATCCATGATATTCTCTTGCTCTGCTAGTTTAATCTTGCTGTTAACTCTTCGAAATGCATTTTCAGGTTTCTGCAGGGCGTTTTAATTGCTTGTTTTTATTTTTAATGCTTTCTGTGTATATTCCTTTTTAACTAGCTCATATTTTTGTTTATTATTCCCTGCAACAATGATGGTCTTCCTACATTTGTAAGGCACCAAGGAAATTGAGGAAGGCATCTGAAACCCTCAATTCTTTTTTCTTCCTAACCCAAAACTATCTCATCTAATTGCAGCGTGGAACAATGAGGGCACCAAACTGGGTATTGGGCGCCATAAATGTGCAAGCTGAGATTAATGGTGTTTGGGCAGAGGGACGATGCAACATGCTTAGCATTCTATTTTTAATTGAAATAAGAAAGAGCAGCAGTGAGGGTTACTGTAGTGAAGAGGCTGGCATTGAATAATCAAACCAAAGAGTTGGGATTTTTTTGAGAGTGTGGGAGTGTTGTAGGTGAAGATTTTGAGTGAGATCATTGAAGTAGAGTTGCATGGAAACAAATGCAGTATTAGATATATATATGATGAATTTTCAAGATCCCATGATACATATATGGTTGGATAAGGCAATTATAAATTGTACATATATTCAATTATCTATATATCTAAGGGTATAGAACATATATATATGTGTGTGTGTGTGTGAGTGATTTTTATATTTTAGTTTGTAATGTTTGTTTTGTTATATTATGTTTGTATCTTTATTGTTTTTAAACATACATCTGTGTGTGTTTTTGTACAATTTTTATTTTGCAAGTTTTGAATGTTTTTCACAAGCCTTAAATTGAGTAAGGCACCAAATGGTGTGGTGCCATACAAGTATAGTCTTGTTTATGGTTAAGTCTAGATATAGTATGCTTGTTGTATCGAGGAGTATCATATCCATATCCATATCAAATATCCAATATACAAATATGTGCATCTAGACAAGAGAGAAGTGTCCAACAACTCTACATAGATGAGGTTGGGGCAAAAAATGTTGTACAAGTGTGATCAATCTAGCATGTGTTTGTAAATTAGTTGGCACGATGGTGGAGGGCGCTTACAAACACATTTTTGTAGTTTAATACTTAATTTAATTTGTCTAACTATTATTCTTATATTTTTGTTGTAGTATTCTCTTTAATGTAAATATTAAATTATATTTAAATTTTATCTTTAGTTTCCTATCGGCTATCCCTTGAACCTCCTATAGGTGCAAGTGCTAGTAAATAACATTGCTCTGATGTTTTCTGATTGCAGGAGCCAGAGTTTTTCTTTAGTAGACAAGCAAATATTATGTTTAAAGGGAAGAGCATTGGGGCATTTGGAATTGTGTATCCTGAGGTAGTACAATATGCTGGCATTTTTTAATGTTAGAATGTTAATCTGTTGATTGTTAATAATTATAGTATAAATTATCTAAAGGTTGTCTTACATTTGCTTTCAAGTTGAAGAGCAAGAAGAATGTGTTATTAGCATGCAAATTTTATCTGGAATCAATTCCAGCATTTGAACTCTAATCTAGGTAAGGGTGCTTAAGTTTGAACTTGTTTGAACCATTAGAGATTAATGTAGTCTAATCTACTCATTTTCTGAAGAATCTATCTTTACGATTACTCCAAGTGGACCAATGGTGATTTTAACTATTTATACAAATCTAGTGAATGAGTCAAAAACACCCAAAGAATTATGGGCTAAGATCTAGAAGCATCAAATTTAACTCAAGACAAGTGTGAGTTGTTACTCCAACGTATGTCAAAAGAGTATTCAACCATGTTAAAGTTTCCCTTGAGAACCCAATCTATAATGGTGAGTTATACCTCATCCATTTCCAAACTTAGGTCATATTAAGAGGTGATTGGGGTCATAGATAGAGCAAAGACCAAACAGTCCTCCTTGAATTTGAATGGTGACCCAAAGATAGTAGTTTCTAAGGTCAACACTAGTTTTGGCACTACTATGGCTGTCCTCTCTTTCCAGTCCATTATTTTGTGTCTTTTTCTTAAAGTGGGAGATGGCTGTAACTTCCAGTTCTTGGTACTTCTTCTCACAGCTGTTTCTTGTATTGTACTCCTTGTTATGCTAAAACTATCACAGCTTCTAAACTATTCTTCATTACACTAAATTTCATAGAGATTTTCCTTGTCCATTTAGTTTTTTTTCTGTGATTGATTTACCTTAGCATCATAATTGAAATTGGCTTACCTGAGAGTTTTGGTTGTTCTGTGTGTTGGTTGTGTCTAAGCAGAATTTTATTGTTTATAATTTATAAAGTTAGAATTTCATGTATCTATCAGATCTATTGGTTTCTAGAGTTTTATACTTCAATTGGGATATTGGAGGTCATCAACCAGATTTTGATTTGGAAATTTAGAAGTCAATTTCCATAATTTAGATTTCCAATGTACTTCAAAATATTGTTTTCTACAGGAATTCAGTGAAATATATGAAGCTGAAGAAACTTTGGAACTGGCTTTGGAATAGTTTGAGCGAGTTGCAGGGCTCTATCAAGGTGAAGAAGTTACTAGTACGGCTAACCAGTGCCAACTTAAAATTGCACAGTTTGCAGCCCAGCTTGAGCAGTAAGTTATATGAAAGAAAATATTTGTGAAAGTTTTTTGGGATCACATATTTTCACTTTTGGGCTATCAAATGACTAGTGTAGTGGTTGCTTATAATTGGATATTTTTTTGGGGTTTGATTTGCAGATTTATTATTTTCAGTTAATGTGTAGAGACTTGTGGATTTGTGGTTCTTTAAATGAATAATGCAAATGGATTTACTTGTTAAATCTAATATTGTTTGCTTGCAGGAAAATTTTGCTTTCACCGTATTGATTATCTTAAAGGAAGAATTCAACTCTCTCCAAAATCATATCAAAATCTTGAAAGGTTGTGTTATGCTCAAAGACGATTTGGAAATCTTGTCGTTCATCAATAACAAAGTACATGATTTAGTGGATTGTTACAATGAAAAGTTATCAGCCTTTGAGAGGACCATACATAAGCATGCAAGAAGAAAGTTCCCGTTCTGAAGCAAAATTGTCCAGTCCAGACAATTGAGTCAACTCTTTGTCAAGCTACCTTGCCATGCTCGAAAGAGTTATGCTGGTAGTTGGGTATATTCCAATGGCTTTTAGGAAAATATTAACATTTTCTCTTTCCTAGAAATGAATCGTTTGTGTATGTCATGTTATGACGTACGTGTTGCTCATGATTGTATGAACAAGTTTATAAACTATAAATAAAAAAATACTTATTGGCATTTACTTTATGAATTTGGATTAGGATGCATTATTTTCTTTGTTTTTTATGAACATTATGCTTTGTGTATTCGACAACTGTTCATTGTTCCAACTTCAAAATCATTGATAATTTCTATTATAATTTTCCATCGCATTTGAAAAATAAAAAATAAAAACTCCAACAAATAGGAGGACGACGAGAATTTGAAAACATTGAATTGTTTATTTTTTTAATACATTTTTACATATTGTCTCTAAAGAAACAATTTTTACATATTGTCTCTGTAGAGACATATGTCTTTAATCCCAACTATTGTCTTTAAAGAGACAAAAGTGAAATTGTCTCTAAAGAGACAAAAGTGAAATTGTCTCTAAAGAGACAAAAATACTTCTATGTCATATTGTCTTTATAGAGACAATTTCATATTGTCTTTAAAGAGACAAAAATACTTCTATGTCATATTGTCTTTATAGAGACAATTTTATATTGTCTTTATAGAGACACCCCCTTAAAGACAATACTTGAGACAATAAACAACTTTTTTTTTGTCTCAAGTTAAGACAATTTACTCAAAAATTGTCTAAAAAATTGTCTTAAACCCCCCTTCTATGTAGTAGTGGACACACATGCATTATAATCAAAATGAACAAATATTGTTAGTGAAAGAATGGTGAACATAATTAAGTTATTAATTTAGGTAAAGATATTGTTGTTTTAAATAGGTTTGAAGTATTAAAAGAAAATTCTAAAAGTTCTTTGGAAAAGATTTGCACAACCATTTTGAAATCAATTTAAAAGAAATGAATGTTGGGATTAGGTATGTTGTACACCTTGTGAATCCTAATGTTTTTTATTAGATAAGTAGAGAAGAGCCTTGACCCATATTACAAAAAGTAAAACATAGAAAAGTAGAGGAACAACAATAAAAGCATCAAAATTGTTATCCAGGTCAACCCCAAACCAACTAAGAATTTAGAAATAGCACTACAAAAACACAAAAAACAGAAAACATACAAAAAAATAAACTTCTAATTTTTAGTGAGATAGTCTATCGACTCCTCCCAACAAGCCATCTCCATCTTGGACTTTTTTTTTTTGCCCGAGTCATAATGTTTGGACTGTTTAATTATTTATTATATTGTGTGTCATAATGAAATATTATGTCCCACTTTATGCCTTGGCCATTATGCCATGTGTAATCATTTTTATTTTGACATTTATATGTGTAAATATATTTGTAAGAGAATATATTGTCATGAAAGGTGTGTAAGAGCATCTAGGATAAAGAGAAGGTGTAAGAGATATTATGACGTTTAAGAGCATGATTAAGATGGAGGTTATAAAGTGGATTAGGAATCTTGACCCATTTATGATGCACATCATAGAGCATCTTTCTAAAAGCAATAAATGTCAAATTATGGAGTGTAGGTTGTATGATTTTTCACCATTATATTTTGGGACCTTGTTTAGACCCATGGCAATGCCTTATAAAATTTTATGAGCCTCCATGAGAGCATATATTGAAGGCCTGAGATCAAGACATTAAAGTGAGGAGTTTTTAAAAGGTTATGTTGTCAAATTTCTTCTAGAAAAGAGGATGTTGGTCTTCACAAATGTAAAAACTTGATATTATATTGTAAAAAATTTATTGTTGCTAAATAACACATTGGTTTGATGCTTTAGAGGTTGAGTTTTTTCCCAATGTATATCTATATGTTATTCTCTTTCTTGTGGTTAACATTATTTCTCTCTCTTATTCTTTCTTTTATGTGTATTGTTTAAATGCCAAAATGCTACTAAAATTTATGTAGATCTAATTAATGTGTTAATATCATTGAAGAGTTAATATGGAAATGTCTACAATTCTTAATAAAAAAAAAGATTTGATTTAATTGATAAGGGTTTTGTTGGTACTTTTTTTTTAAATGCATAGGGCGAAGGACAAGAAAACCCTTTGGAGGTCACTTGAAGTTGTGTTGAGAGAAAATCACAATGAGGCAAATCAATAGATAATAAGTAATTTTTGTTACTTCAAGCAATGGTGAGAATTTCCTCAAATCCTCACCATGTCTCTCAATTTGGGGTTTGGATGACTTTTTTTACTAATTAATAGACTAAGGATGTAGAAAGATTCCTTGAAGATTCATCTTATAAAAATTGGCTTCTTAAGGGGAAGACTAAGTTTGATGACAAGAGAATCACTAATTCTTTGAAAAATATTTGATTCTCTAATTTTTTGTTTGCTCATATTGTATCCTTTTTGGCATGTATCTTGTTATCTTGTCTCCTTCGTTTATCCCAACACATTAGTGTTAGGAGTGCACTCATACCGCCTACCTTTTTTCGTGATTAGTCTATAATATTTCTTTGAAATAATATATCTTCTAATAAAAAAATTAGAAAGTTTGTCACATCCCACATAGTCAAGCCTAAAGAAAGATAGTCAAGGAGAGTAAAGGCATGCCTGTATGGGTGACACAACAAGATAAAGGATGGGAGATGACACATTTAGTGAGGCATGGAACCCCTACCATTTTCCTTCAATGTTTCTTGAAGGTATGAATGTCTCTTCTTTTGCATGAGAAGACTATAGGATGTGGTATAGATATGGCACACAAAGGAAAATGGACTCACAACCCACCATAAAAGCATGATTTCAAATAGTCACAAAGATATATTTTCCCTCAAGATGTGAGCAGAAAAGGTCGATAGAAGGTATGATGTGAAGAGGGCAATAAAAATCATGCGAGGAGAGAATGGCATGAGAGAGAGAGAGAGAACAAAGAAAATTTGTAGCTAGAAATGAAGGACAACACACAAAGGGAAATAGACTCATAACCCTCTATAAATCTGCAATTTTTGGCTCCATTTTAGGAAGAAAAGGTTGAAGGAAGATGTGAATGGAGGTGTTTGGGGCTAAGGGGAGTTGCAGAGGTATTTAAGTTGGGAAAGTGACTATAGAAATATTTATTCAAGCTTTGTTCACCTTAAACACCTCTTCAATACAACTAGAAATCAAAGTGCAATTTTATACAAAGGGTGTAGTAAATAGCAAATATTCTATTTCATGGAAAAAAGTAGTACTCATCAGTTTGAGATTGAACATTGTACAAAATGAGGTGGTTAGACATAGGGTCCCATTGTGAAAATGGTAGTGAAAAACCCACAAACTTAAAATATTGCAACACAAATTAGTTACAAAGAAATACAAAAGAAAATTAAATGGAATTTAATAGAATAATAGACAAGAAACAGATTTATGTGATAAAACCTTGACAATATGCAAAGGAAATATCCATGGGGCAAAGTAACAGTATTCTTATTGCTTAGAGAAATTGATTACAACCTGCCTTCATACAACTACTATTCTTCAATTACAACTTATTAAAAAAATATTTTTTCCTTCAAGGCAACAAGATATATAATATCTTCAACCTGTGTTAAACTTAGAAAAAACCAAGTTTTCTTTTATTGCTTTGTTTTTTATGTTTTTAAATCTTTATCTTTTTCAAAGATAATATTTTTATTTTTTTATTTCCTTTATCTTTTCCAAAGATAAAACTCTGCTTTATTTCTAATATTGCTATCATTATCCAACAATCTCCACCTTGACAAAAATTTACCTAATACTTGCCCATGCCCATTCATCACCTTTTTTGCAAGCCAAGAGAAGTCAAACACCACTTCAACTTCTCTAGCTGTACTAGTTTTGTAAACATGTCTGGACAATTTTCTAGTGTATGAACTTTCTTAAGAGCTACACCATCTCCATCAATAACCTGTCTTACAAAATGGTATTTAATCACAATATGCTTAGTCCTACTGTGATAAGTTGGATTTTTAGTTAGATGTATAGCACTTTTACTATCACAAAATGCAATCACCTTATCTTGCACTTTTTCAAACTCATCCAAAAACCAAATTGCCTCTTTGCATGCATGTGATACAACCATATACTTTGCCTCAGTAGTGGATAGAGAAATTTTTTCTTGAAGCTTTTACATCCAACAAATAGGTTCCCCTACAAGAGTAAAGACATATAACCTGATGTAGATCTCATTTTTTCCAAATCACCCACAAAATCTAAATCAACATAACCTCAAATTGAATCACTACAACCACCAAAGGTGATACAATAATCACTTGTGCCTCTAAGATATCAAAGCACCCATTTCATTGTTGCCCAATGCTCTTTAATTGGATTTTCCATTTATCTACTAAAAACACCAATTGCATGTGAAATATCTAGTCTTGTACATACCATCACATACATTAAACTTCCTACTACATTAGCATACGATACACAAGACATATAATCCTTTTCTTCTTTATTACTAGGACATAAACTTGAAGAAAGCTTAAAATGAGAAGCTAAAGGGATATTTATTGGTTTCAAATTTTCATACCAAATCTTATGAGGATCTTCTCCACATACTTCTACTGCGATAACCAAAACTTACTATGTTCCCTGCCTCTATGTATTTCCACACCGATTTTTTTTTGCTACTCCTAGATCCTTCATATTAAAATTCCTAGCCATTTGAGCCTTTAACCCATTGATCTCAACTATGATTTCTCTTGCTACAAGCATATCATCAACATATAATACCAAGATAATGAATAAACCATTTTTCAAACTTTTAAAGTAAACACAATGGTCATACTCACTCCTTGTAAAATTTTGGCTCACCATGAAGGAATCAAACTTCTTGTCCATTGCCTAGGAGACTACTTCAAGTCATACAATGACTTTTTGAGTAACTTGTAAACAAATTTCTTGTTACAATCTTGAACAAACCTTTCTGCTTGTTCCATATACATCTTCTCATCCAAATCTCCATATAAAAATATTGTTTTAACATCTAATTGTTCCAACTCAAGATCAAGTAAAGCAACAAGTGCTAAAACAACCCAAATAGAAACTAGCTTAACAATTGGTGAAAAAAATTCATGAATATCAATACCTTCCTTTTGAGAATACCTTTTTGCTACTAGTCTTGCTTTGTACCTTTCAACTTTATCTTCAAATCCCTTCTTTAATTTGAAGACCCATTTGCAACCAACAACTTTCCTACCCTTTGGAAGTTCTACCAGGTCTTGGATATTTTATTCTTCTCCAAGAAATCCACTTCTTCTTTCATTGCTAGTTTCCATTTAGTATTTTCAGCACCATCCACTACTTCTTAATAACAACTTGGTTCCCCATTATTAGAAATCAAAGCAACAAATGAAACATAATCATCATACCTTTTAGATGGATTTCTAACCCATGTATATCTCCTTAGATCTACTTGTGGAATCTTCACACTTTCCTATAGATTTTTTGCATCCTCATCTTCTTCTTCGGAAGCTTCTTCTTGCTCCCTATTTTTTGTAGATGGATGAGTTTCTAGTTAAATTTGTTGATGTTGAGGTACTTGTTCCTTTTTGAAATAAACTTCTACAATATCTAATTTTATGAGAGGAGATTCATCAAATACTACATCTTTGCTAATAATAAATAATAACTTTGTGGGTAATAGGATCCCATAATCTGCACCCCTTAATTCTATCACCATAACCAACAAAGATATATTTTTTAGATTTGGGATCTAATTTAGAATGCCCAAAAACACCTGAATGAATGTAATCTAGAATACCCTTGCTTGTATGACTCACTGCTTCAAACTTTTATCTACATTGCTTCCCATAAACACAATGCTTGCAAATATTCAAATTCAGAGATTTTAAATTTGGAAGTAACTTACCGTTTAATAGTACCTTCAATCCTTTCGCACTCACATGACCCAGTCATTAATGCCATAAATGAGTAGATTCATTTTCTTCCTTAGATACCATTTCTGCTTCATTTATTATAGTACTCTTTTCTAGCTTGTAAATGTTTCTATAATTTGTAGCCTTCACGACCACCAAAATGCCCCTGGACAGTTTCATTGATCCACCTCGACTTGTAAATTTATAACCTCAAGAATACAAAACTCCCAAGGAAATTAAATTCTTTTTGAGTTCTAGTACATGTCTTACCTTTGTTAATGTCCTCACAATACCATTAAAAATTTTAATCTTAATACTTTGAATCCCAATAGTCTTAAAAGAAAAATTATTTCCCATAAGAACAACACTTCCATTAATAGCTTGGTAAGAAGAAAAAAAATTATTATATGAAAACATGTGTTTAGCAACACCAGAATCTAATAACCATTCCTTATGATACTGTAAGGAGTTACAAACAGATAAAACTTTATGAACTATAATTGAACTTGTCTCAACCAAATTTGCTTCCTTTTTGGAGTTATCATTGTCTTCTTTCCTCTTCCAAAAATATTTCTTGAGATTCCCTAATTTATCGCAGTACTAACATTTTCCGTTACCCTTTTTTACTTTTGACTTAGATCTAGATGTACCTCTCGAATATTCCCCTTTATTTGTGGATTGGCCCCTAACCACCATTGCTTCTGATGTGGAGGTTTCTATGTTAGATTTCCTTTGCACCTCTTTAGACAACAAAGCTCTCACAAATAATCAAAATCAAGGGTGTTAGTTGTACTAAAGCTAATGGAAATGACTAAGTGATTCCAAGATTCAAGCAATGAACACAATAATGTAACTGCCTTGTCTTCATCTTCAACTTTTACACCCATACTAGCTAATTGGCGTATAAAAGAATTGAAAACATTTGAATGATCAACAATTTTTATACCTTCTTTCATTCACAAACTATACAACTGCCTCTTCAAGTAGATCTGATTTGTCAAGGACTTTGTCATAAAAAAACTCTTTATTTTAATCCATAAGCTTGCTACTATTTCCTCTTCAATAATATTGAAAAGAACATCATCTGTTTAACACAACTAAATTGTGCTAAGAGCTCCTTTATCAAGATCCTCCCAATCTTCATCAGTCATGTTTGCAGATTTCTTTGACTTTCCTACCAACACTTTGTGCAGTCCTTGTTGCACTAACAAATCATGCATCTTGAGTTTCCATAGCTCAAAATTATTCTTCCCATTGAATGTATCCACCTTGAACCTTACATTTGAAACCTTTTCCATCTGATACTACAAAAAAAGCACCAAATCCTAACATAGGTGCTGCAAAATAATTGCTCTAATACCACTTGTGAAAATGAAAGTGAAAAACCCACAAACTTAAAATATTACAACACAAATTAGTTGCAAATAAATAAAGAAGAAAATTAAATGGAATAAGACAAGACACAAATTTATGTGGAAAAGTCTTGACAATATGCCAAGGAAACATCCATAAGGCAAAGTATCAGTATTCTGATTGCTCAGATAAATTGATTGCAGCCTTCACATAGCTACTGCTCTTCAATTACAATCCATTACAATAATATTTTTTCCTTCAAGGTAACAAGATATATAATATCTTCAACCTGTGTTAAACTAAGAAAAAACTTCGGCTTTATTTTTATTTCTTTGTTTTTATGTTTTTAAATCTTTATCTTTTTCAAAGATAAGATTCTCCTTTCTTTATCTCCTTTATCTTTTCCAAAGATAAAACTCTGCCTTATTTCTAATATTGTTTTCATTATCCAAAAGGGCCTTGGTCTTTGTAGTTCTTTGTACAAGTAAGTTCATATTCCTTTGAAAAATCATGATTATGTATGGGAAATTATAGCTAAGTTTTCTTTTATGAGAACCATTCCATGGAGGTTCAAATTCTCTTGATAATCTTTGCGTTTTCCATCTATATTTACCCCACGAGCTACCTACAATGTTTGTTAATGATCATATCTTTTGATTTCTCAACAATTTTTCTT
>VDFB02000015.1:497948582-497962965 GCA_007258455.2 Sequoia sempervirens
GATTAATAATGTAAAACTAATGGAATATGCAATGTTTGAAAACACAGTGAGGTATGTAGGAATGAACTAAAAACATGAACTAATGCAAGTCATAGAATTGAATGAAGTTGAAAATAAAGCACCTGGAAGTTGAATGTTGATTCTGGAAGGTTCTGGAGATTGGGAGAAATCACTGTAAATCACCAATGGGACTCATTCACCACTAATGGTGAATCAATCCTGCTACTGGTAAAAATAATTGAAACTGCTTTTTGACTATTGGGAACTGGATTCTCAAAAAATCAGCTTTTTAAGCCCTTAGGTGGAACTCATTCACCACTGATGGCAGACCAGTCCTCCTCCAAAATTCTACAAAATCAAAGGTCAATTATGTAGCTCTAGATTTGCACTTGTATTATTGTCGGGTTGATAGAGTCAAATCTGTAGAAAATGGGTTGTAGGTTGTCTCCAAGCTTGAATTAGGGTTTGTTTGACTTAAAACACTTTGTTTACTTGTTGACCACCTTTCAACACCTATTTGCTTGATAAATTTGCACTCAAAATTCTTCAAAAACACATGCAAAAGGGAAAAAACATGGTTAAGGGTTAGGGTATAGAGATTTTCCTTGGGTCAAATCCCACTTTGGTAATCAAACCCTTACGTAAGAAATGAAATGGAAATGAGCAGGAATGATGAATAAAAAACATGCAATTGTCCTAAACTCACCAAAACCTTGTTGCAAAGTCAAAAGACATATATGTCAATGGTTGCTCAAGATACTTGTATTTGCGATTGAATGATAGCTTTGATGAATTGAAATACAAAGGGTACTAATTGATCTTTGAATGGTGAATGCAAAATGAATTCGGTGTAAAATGGATGGAAAAACACTTATTTATACACACTTATGCCTAATAACAATGAGACCTCATCACAGGCCGACATTATTTTTGAATAAAAATCGAAGAAATTTTTGAATTATTTTGAATTTGGAGCTAAAAGAGGGACTCATTCGCCACCCATGGTGAATGAGTCCCACCTTAGGCTTGTAAGTGGGTGTTGGAAATTAAGTTGCATTTAATGTTGTTTGCCAGGTTTACATTAAAAATACACTTAATTAAGTCTTATGAGTGTATAAGGGGGTCAAATAAAGAATAAGCATAAAGAAGGTAAATTATGGAAGTGATAACAGAAGCCTAAGCGTGAAAAGAATCTTGTTACAGGGCTTTACAACACTTTAAGAATAGGAATTGAAAATGGATAAAAGGGTGATTTTTTTAAATGAATTATAATGAGAAGAGTCTAGAAAGTGTGGAAGTGTGTTACAGCAAGACATCATAATTTGAATATTTAGGACCTAATGTGAATGCATAAGCTACATTGCAACATTAAATCAAAGCAAAATAAGTCAAACATCATAAGAGAAAGACCTAAAAGACCATGAAAATGTTAATGACCCATTTTTCTATGGTACACCTGTTAAGGGAGGATCCATTCACCATCAAGGGAAAATGGGTCTTGGCTCAATTTACCAGGACCAAATTTTTCCCAATGAAAACATTTGTTAATTAAATTATGATTGTCAGGATAGATCTTCAAGAGGTGTCAAAATTAAGGCCTAAATTTGGTCAAGGGGTTAATAACTCAAGTGCTCCCCAATTAATTAAGGCCACCCTAGATAGAGAATGTGAAAATTCTTTAAAACACAACTTACTTAAACAAGGTACACATTATGTACGTTTTATTTAGAAAGGGGCCCATTAAGGCTTAATTGAAGGCAAAATACATCCTAGAAGAAAAGTACGAGAAAAGTATTGTTCACAACTTACTTTACAACACCTTTGCAAAGGATTAGATAAGGTATTTTTTAGTTAAAATAAAGGTTCTAGAATAGTGTGAATGTGTACAACACATTACAACACTACTCCAAAACACTATTAGTTTAGCTTTAATGTCAATTATCAAACCAATCAATTACTACAATGATGACAAGACCTAGTTCCAAATTGGAAAATTCCTAACAAACTTAAGTCAAGGTGAGGTCAACATGCTTTGGCTAGAGTGCTCTAGACGTTTTAAGAATTTTTTGAAGTTTAAACTTTTAATCATTCTATACTATGGAGAAAATTTCTCTAAAATTAGTGAAGAAAAATACATGCAACAAGATGTGTTTAGCATGGTAAAAAAAATTAGCAGTTACATGTGAAATTTAGAAGGGTAGGTGGTTGATTTAAGATTCCTCAAATTTAGTTTCCATAAATCTTTAAGAAGTGGCATTTCCTTTATTTTCTATTTTAAATTAATAGATTTATGGTACCACATGTTCTAAATTGTAGGATTAGGTTAAAAATTGTCTATGTTTAACTCTAGAGCTAGCTTTGTTTATTCTAGAGCTAATTATAAAATTCCTAGTATACTTAGATGTTGTCCCTTTCTATCTCTACACTATATTTATATATTCAAGTCTTGCATTCACCAAAAAGAAAGAATATATCTAGAAAATGGAAGTGTGGTAGAGAGAATTACGGGCCTGTTGGCGTGTGTCGCTTGTTGTATGGAGCCCAACTTTTTGTACAGCCGATAGCGGATGGCGATTGAAATCAGGTTGTTGTGATGAGGTGTGATGATCTAATCTCATCCATTCATCCCACACCTCACAGCACATGATTAAACCTTTTCCAACAACTTGTGAGGTGTGTTAAATGGTGACACATGGTGTCTTCGACTGTAGAGCCAAGCACAATGAAACTCGTGAAGCAAGTGACTTGGCACCCAGTTAGAGTCTTCTTATTGGTTGAATGGTGACAAGTCGAGGGTCTGGGTTTTCAAACTCGATTTGACCGTATTTAGACTGCTCAATCATCCATCTCATTCAAAGATCAATGGTGTATATTAAAAATTGATTACGCACACATGGGCTAGTCATTTTATCTTGCAACTAGCAAGCATTAATGGTGTATTCTCTTCACAAGTAATCAAATGGAGCCTTTGTCCATGTGATCAATTAATTCCTTTCCATTATGGAGTGATTCAGAAATATCCAAGTACTTAGGCTATTAACGGTGAGGAGAATGATGCCAACCATTAATTAACTTTTTAAGCATGTGATACCATCAGAATTCCTCAATAAATACAAATGAAGTAGTGGTCATTTTCACCACTTCAAGCAAAGTATTTGGCATCTTGCTAAATTTGTGAAGAGCGAGGAATACTTAATTGTGAGCTCATGAAATTATCATATGGTGAAAATGAGCAAACCACTTGCTTCCGTAGGACCAGTTAGAAGGCCATCTAGACTAAATTTGCAAATGCCCCATGATGATATTACAAAATGTGCTTTGGCTATGGAGGACAAGGTTCCTATCAACAAGCCTATGAGTGTGCCTTCAAGGTGTAGCAGGAGGCTGCAATTCTAGGGACCTGTTACCGAGAAGACTGAGGATAAAGGCAAGGGACCAATACAATTTACTATTGGAGCTTGCAAGCAGGTGAGATATGGATGTGGCTCATTTGGTCAATAGAATTCACCCATTGACATCACAGGAAACCCATCTAAAAGTGAAACAGAGACAGACTATAGCTATTGCTAGTATCTCATGACTCTGGGCCAAGCTTCAGCCCCGGGAATGGAGGTATTATCTACCTCGCCATTGGCTACCAAGACTCCAAGCAGGAAAGATCGTTTTGTGCTCAAAAGGGACAAAGACAAAGAGGAAGTTGAGGTCACTTCTCCATCTCTCGCGATGATGCAAAGTGGGCATGTGTACCGTGGACCAAGTTCTGGTGGTGTGTGGAATGGAAAATTTTGTGATGTTTGATAAATTTATGTGGTGGTTGCTCTTTTTCGTGCAAGTGGGTGGTATTTTCGAGGTGTTTAATGCTAGCTGCATTCCTTCATGATGATGTGGACATCAAATTCATTGCTTACCTAGTGGCTAAGGGAAATTTTGGCAACACTTTGCATTTCCCTTTCAATGGTGGTTACAATTTTAGTTTTCCCTATTTTCAATGTGTTACTGTAGGACCAGTATGTGAGGGAATTTTGAAATGCAACTAAAATTCAAGTTGAAATGACATTTTTGTAATGTAATCTGTATTTCAAGCAAGAAGCTTGTCTACTCCCTTACATTATAAAAGGGAATTCAGGGCTCACTTGTAGGGGTTCTAATTTTTTGAGTCTTTAAGTCCAATATATGCAAGGGTAGAAATTAGGAAGGATACCTGTGAACAAAATACTTGAATTTTCTTGGCTTTCAAGTTATGCATATGTAAGTCTTAAATATTCTTATAGAAATTACTAATATCGAAACAAATCTAAAGCATAAACAATTTACTCTCCTCTGTAAATCATCTCAAATTTTTTTAATGAAATATCAAGTATATTATGTTCATCTTCAAATATTTTGTTTGAATGCATGCTCTTATTTCTGCTTTGGTTCAAAGAATCAATTAGATGCTTAAGTGAGGTCATGAATTTGTGAGGATTCCTAAAGGATCTAGTAAGAAGTGATGTTTTATGCACAGTGATTTTTCATAATGCAAGGCCTTATGAGAATCATCTAGAATTATCAAGGTTAAGCAATTTATGTATAACTGATTGTAAGATGTGTGACTCCATTGCCCAATTGATGAAGACACTAATTTTTTTTCTAAGGTATTTTCCATCTAAAGGAAAATAATAGTATACTAGACCTTGGACTCACGATTAGAAAATGAATCTCTTAAAATTTACTTTCCATGAGGCATGTGTGTGGAGTACTTCTTTGTTCCTGGTGAATTAATGGTTATTTGCTTAAAGATTAGCCAACCTTTGAGTGAATTATGTTATTTAACTCTCATAGGAACCAATCTATGATTTGATATGTCATTCATTGAGATAGTAAAATTGAATATTGTTGGGAAGACCCTCCTAGGTCACACAAAACCTAAAGTGTAGAATATTTCAGTCTTCAACTGAATCTTGTTAGTTGGCCATTCATTTTAAGGGTCTTGAGTATAGAAGCTGGCTACTCTTTAGAGATTCCTTAGGTGCACTGGAAAAAGACCAACATAATGGTGACTCTACTGGGGATAATTATCACTCTCTGGATGTAGATTTTTGCATCACAAAGTCAAATAGTGAAATAATTTTGAACATATTGTTCAAAAATTGATCAATTCAAAGACCTGGTAAAGGACTTGATTGCAACAAAGTTCAAGGAACTGGAAGGTGAATCTACTGTGGAAGCCAACCCAGAGCCTATATTATTTTGTAGAAACTTCGTTTCATTTGAAGTTCAATCCTCTATGACAGGAGGTGGTGACTTTGACAAGTGAACCTGAAAAAGTTTACATCAAATCTTGAGATCTATAGATTTGAGACAAAGGATAGGCAGTTGTTGCAGAATTCTAGGTATTCTCCTAGAATTGGTGATGACTTGATCTTGTTATGAGAAAATTATGATAAATCTTTCATGCTCAAAGTGTAAATTAATCCCTATTAGGTGAAGTAGCACTAGATCAGGGAATAATAAGGAAAACTTAGCATGCCTTTTCTAATGAAAGTTGCAATTAGTTCATTATCATGGATAAGCATGTGAGTGTGAAAGATCCTAAGAAAAATTCATAGAAATATGCATTGTAAACAGCTTAGGGTTATAATTGTTAAAGAGAATTGGTGTAGCATTGTGTAAGTGTGGATCAAATTTACAATCGTCTTTTAAAGAGTGAAATTGCATAGTTAAGCTACATACTCTGGAGAAAACATGAATGTAATTGAGTATGATCAACAACCTTTATCGGGTCAAAGGAACTTCAGTATTGAAAGATACAAAGTTATTTTATTTGACAATATTTTTGGATATCCAAATGCTACCCCACCAAAGATAAGAGATAAGCTACCAAGGTTCAATGGTGCAAAAGATGAATAAGCAGGAAAGCATATGCAAGAGTTCATTGACATGATCTTAGATTATGAACTAGATTTTGAGGATGTTGTTATGAAACTCTATGTTCAATCCTTGAAAGGAGATGCAAGAGACTGGTTCTCTTTCTTGCTAATTTCTATTGTACATTGTTGGACTAAACTCAAGGTAGTTTTCATGGGATAGTTTGGTGAAAGAATAAATCCAAGTGTTGCAAGGAAGAGTTGATCCTTTCCTTTAACCTTAGGTTTGCAAAGGTCATAAGAGGCATCCCTAAACACATAAGGCCAAATGATGTAGAATGTTTGGTTGTGTATTTAGGAGCATTTGATAGTAAGATGGGCTTCTTATTGAGGGATAAAGAGCCCGCTACCTTACAACAAGCTTACAAAAATTCCATGGATATTAAGAACAATTTGAAATACTCAATCATGAGGGGACGTGTGACTACTAGTATGAATGGTCCTAATAGAATTCAAACAATTGAGCCAAACCAGTTAGGAAGTAAGAGTGTTTGTCAGGAAAAGGATCCCTTAGATGTTATATTTTCATTACTTCCCCGAGATGCAAAATAGGAGCAAGCATCAACCTCATATCAACAGGATTGGGAAGGGATGACTTAGTATTTCTAATGAGAAAGTTGTATGAGATGAAAATGTGACATGTAAATGAATCACCATATGACTTATTTTCAAGATTCATAGATGTTCTGATGAAGATACCCAATATTTTTAGACCTAATGACTTAATGTGCATTGATTTATTTTTTGAGGCTTACAAAATAGGATTAAGCCAATGGCCTAGGGATTTGAAGCCTCGTAGTCTTGATCAGGTAGTGGATTGGATAAGCACTATGGAAGACATTGAGCATAGTTATATGCTGCATGTGGTTTCATGAAATGTGGTCAATAATTTCCATAGTGAGGAGAATCAAAGGCTAAGGTTGACAGATCAAGAAGATGTATTAGAAGGTGGATAGTTATGATTGCTATTATTTCACAAGCACTCTAGATGTAGGCTTAGACAATAGTGATGAAGATGAATAGATAGAGTACAAGGATAAGGAAATACTACCTAATTTTCTTCCTTGGGATGTCATAGTTTGTGAGCAAACACAAGAGGTACAGGGTGAAACCTCACATGTTAATCCAATCAAGAATAATGATGCCCAAATCATTGATGGAGATGCACCTAATCTCAGTTATATGGCATGAATGAGGAATCAAAGGGATGAGATTGAGCTTGGTCAATCTTCTATTTAATATTATTCTTCCTATGAAATGGAGATGGAGTCTTTTGCTTCAAGTAAAGGGTATGTTAATAGCCTTGAAGGGGTGTGTTTCCTAGGTAGTGATCAATTCTCTTCATGTGAAGAATTTTCTGAATGTGGATCAATTGTTATGAATGCAAATGATGAAGAGGATATTGAAAGTGTTTCTCTCTGCTCTTCAAGTGACTACTCTAATTTTGAATGCACTTATGATCAAAGATATTGGGATCCTAACATTGATGAGGAAGGGGTACATGTGACAATCATGAAGGTGTGGAAAAATCCCTTATTTAATGAATCTTCACTAGAAGATGAGGTCATAAATGATGATTCCTACTGGTGTAGGAGAAATCAAATTTTTAAGGAAAATTCTAATAAACTTATTTTAAACAATATTGGTTGTTAGTGTAATTAATATTTAATTACACTTTACATAAGTTTACTTAGGTAATTATTTAATTCCTAGGTTAATTAGTTGTCATCCTTATCTTGTTGAGCAATCTTGTTGCTCAAGATAAGATTAGGGTTATGCATCTTTGATTTTATAAAGAAAATCATATCTTGTAATTAAAGAATTCTCGAATAATAATTATTTGCACATCTTCTTGCAAATCTCTGCTTTTCTATTTTTCTCTTCTGTGGAAGGTATTTTTTGGTTTGCAAATTTGATCTTGGTTTCTAACATGGTATCAGAGCCTTGATTTGCAACCCCTTCTAATATTTTTAAGAAAAAATCATTGCAGGGTTCGTTCAGGATTCCTCGAGGGTATCATGCCTTGAGTTCATTCATGAGGCATTTTGGATCAGATCAGGCTTCACCATTGGATTCAAAGCACTGGAAAAAGTCAAGATTGGCTTTTATTTTGCAGATTTTGGCCATCATTTTAGGCTAGGATATTTTTTGCAAGTTCTAGGGGTAGCCAATTTTTTGGAGTAGTTTGAGCAGAAACGAAGGTCACCATCACGTTCGCAATGGCCAAAAACACCAAGATCACCCTTCATTTCATCAATTTCTGAGCAGTTGGTTTGGAAGGCAAAAAAAATTTGCCTAGGGGTCGTACGGCATCCCCAGCACTCTCCCCGAGGCACAAAAATTAAAAAAAAACTTTAAAATGGCATTTTTCACTTCCCATGTCAATGCTCCCAATAGAAAAGCCTCCCACCTTTGGGCAGCCAACCACCGGCCGCTTAGACCAGCGGCGCCACCAAACGGCTACCGGTCGAGCTCATTCCTGCGGGCTCCTCCGCCAAAACCCCTGGTCATATGGAGGACCGAGGGCCAGAGCCCAGATCGGCCACCCAACAACAAAACATTCTACCCACCAGGGAATATTCAGGCACCCACAAAGCAACTGTACAACTCGCATTGGGAGTATATTCTCGGGTAAGCGGCGGAATATACCAACCAATCACCAAATTGTTCCGCGGGGCATTTTTCCCACGCACTGCAGGCGCCAATTTTTGTTATGAAGTGCTGATGCTTCCCAAGATGAGGTCATCGGCCTTGTAATGACCCCTCTTTTCCTCTTCCTAGTCCCGGAGCTCTAAAGGAGCATCTTTTTTCTTTTTGCATAACTTGATTTTTCCATGATCTTCGCCATTTTCATCTTCTTTGTGGCATTGAAAGGTATTGTGAAAGCCTATCTTGTCAGACATGCAGAATTTTTTCCAGATATTCTGTCCTAAGTTTATCATTGCCCTGCATTTAAGTCCATTAAAATTTTGAGATTACTTGATGTTTTGTAGTTGAAAGTAAGGAAACCCGGGAATATTTGTACTTCATTTCCCAAGATCACATCAAGCGTTTATTTATGTTTATGCATGTTTAGGATTCTCTCTTTTTACAATCGTTGGGTTATTGTAATAAATGAACTATGATAAAGTTCCATCGGGGGGGTTTCTTGCATAATAATTTGATTAGAGTGTGCATGCACTTTGATCTCCATATCCATTTTGATTCGTTGGCAACTCGCATGGGTTATCTGGTCTCCTTGTTTCTTTTGGCCACATTTTTTGCTATTAAGCCTTGTTCATACCCATTCACCGGCCGCCAATTCTGCAGTTGAGAGATCGCGCTTTGATCCCTTCATTGGTTTAGATCCTTTCCTTGAGGGCCATGTTTTATGGTTAATGTTCCAGTGGAAGTTCATGGTACCCTTCCCATATGGAAGAGTTTTAGTCTTAGTTTTGCATCGGCATCGAGATACATAGTTTCCAGATTATGTCATCATCTCATCTACTGCTGCTTCACAGATTCTAGGGTTGTTCCAGTTTGTGATTTTTCTAGTGTTCCATGGCATCGAGTCTATTGTCACATTATTATGATTCTGGTTTTGGTTTCTTGTAGATAGAGGTATCTTTCCTTGCTTGTCAGATTGCGGTTCCAGTGTTACTCCACAGTGTTCTTCGAGTGCTTTTTTATAGCATTCATCTCATTGTAGGGGGGTTTTGTCCCACTGGTTTTTCCTTCTCTACCTCATTATTGCATTGTACTTGGGTACCTAATCAAGCCTTGTTGTTAGGACCCATTCATGCTTTCTTGCATTCATCTTAGTTTTAGGTGCATGCTTTGTTAGTCTCCCTAAGTTGCAATTATGGGGGGGTGTTAGTGTAATTAATATTTAATTACACTTTACATAAGTTTACTTAGGTAATTATTTGATTCCTAGGTTAATTAGTTGTCATCCTTATCTTGTTGAGCTATCTTATTGCTCAAGATAATATTAGGGTTATGCATCTTTTCTTTTATAAAGAAAATCATATCTTGTAATTAAAGAATTCTCGAATAATAATTATTTGCACATCTTCTTGCAAATCTCTGCTTTTTTGTTTTTCTCTTCTGTGGAAGGTCTTTTTTGGTTTGCAAATCTGATCTTGGTTTCTAACATTGGTGAATATCTTGAAGAAGATATAAAGAAGAACCAAGTTGATATGGAGGTCTGTGGCTCTGCCTTTGAACATGGTAGCACAAACATTGATAATTTGATGAGCCAACATGTGGATGAGAAAATTGTACTTGGAAGACATCAAGAGTGTAATTTATATTTGTTGTTTATGAAATGTGATAACTACTCACATGATGAAGGAGCTAAAGACTGTGATGGAAGCCTTGAATGTAGTAGAGCTATTGAGAGATATATAGATGATTATGCTGATTTTCCTATGGTATCTGGTTATGTCCTTGGAAAGGTGGTTGTAGTGTCAACCACCCATGTTCCAGATGATGATACATTCCCTAACATAAAAGGAATTCCACTCATGGGTGATCAAAAAGTGAATCAGGATGAATGCATTGATACTCAAGCAACATCATTATATATTGAGGAGATGGAACCATTTGATGATTTTGTAGAATATATTAATATTGCAGAATTATTTGCTCCATGTGAAGAACAATTCAAAGATGTGGACAACCAAAAGTATGATGTTAATCAATATAAATTTGCACTTGAGTTCTTTGCAAATGCTCCTTTCTTTTGGATCTGATTATGGAAATTCTTTCACATCATGAGGACAACACTTGTGACAAGAAGATTGAAGGTATACCTGATTCTATGTTTTTCTTCCCTGATCTTGTCAAGGATTGGCCAAGTATGGCCTAGAGTTCCTATGAGGTTTTCAAATTTGATGAAAAAATTGGATGTGATCCTATAATTCATGACTGTGTGGAGTATGAAGATTTTATTTTCCAAATTCAAATTGATGAGACTATGGTGAAGAAGGTTGATGAATGGGGCAACATTACATCAAATGCAATGGATAGTATCAATCGTGATGATGCTAGTGGCCTAGAACTGTACAATGTACATGTTGATCCACTACCAATAAAACATGACAAAATATTTGATAGAGGAAAGAAGTAGGCCTGAGTTTTGGGGGCCAAGGTCCTCCAATTTGAGGGGACCCAATTGTGAAAAGGCTTCTCAAGGAAACAAACTGTGTTGTATATTTTATAAATAGTGTATATAGGTTGGTTTGGTGTGTTTTATTTCTATTGTGTCTACTTGCTTTGTATGAGCAAGCTCCTGGTTTTTTGTATTTCTTCCCTAGTCTGCTTCAATCAAAGATCTAGTTTCTTGCTATACCCACTAGGGGTATACGTCCCCGAGCATGACCCACTGATGGAGCCCACAAAATTCGGCAAAACATTTTTGAGAAAGCTATAATTTGAGTCATGGTTTTTGAGCTCTATAGTCAAAATGGGTTAGGGGTCTATTTTTTAAACCCTACCTTCATAGGTTTCCCATTCTAAAACCCTTAGATGTTATAATTCTACGGTGACTTGTTCTTGTTGTTTTTGGTAAAGTAATTCATGACCTAAGCTTTCAAACCCGTTAGGTAACTGGCTCCCTTCAGTTAAGATGAGTGGTTACCTCACATTCTATCATGTGTTCAATTTTTTCGTAAGACGGGAAAACTATTTCAATAGGCCTAGGTTGTTCTTACCAAGGGTCTCACCACCGTCAGCCTAGTCATGGCCCCTTCATGATTAACATTTAAGTTGGTGTAGGAGTAGGAGCCGTTGCATCTAGATATTTAATCCCGACCGCCCATCACACACCACACGGGCATTAATGAAGAGTTGTCCAGAAATGTGCGAGGTCTACGAGATGCTGACATGTGTCCTCGCCATATGAAGCCAAACTTTTGTATCGGCGCTCGATAACCGATGGCGATGAAATCAACAGTTGTAGTGATGAGGTGTGATCTAATCTCATTCATTCATCACACACCTTGTGACACATCATTAATGCTTGTCCAACAACTTGTGAGGTGCATGAAATGGCGACACATGGTATCTTCGACCACAAAGCCAAGCACAATGGAACTCGTGAAGCAAGTGACCTAGCACCCAATCAGAGTCTTCTTATTGGCCGAATGGGGACAAGTCGAGGGTCTAGGTTTTCAAACCCAATTTGACTGTATTTGGACTGCTCAATCATCCATATCATTCAAATATCAATGGTGTATATTCAAAATCGATTACGCACACATGGGTTAGTTATTTTATCCTGCAACTAGCAAGCATTAATGGTGTACTCTCTTCACAAGTGATCAAATGGAGCCTTTGTGCATGTGATCAATTAATTCCTATCCATTATGGAGTGATTTGAAAATCTCCAAGTACTTGGGCTATTAATGATGAGGAGAATGATGCCAGCCATTAATTAACCTTTTGAGTGTGTGACACCATCAAAATTCCTTGATAAATATGGATGAATTAGTGGTCATTTTCACCACTACAAGAAAAGTATTTGGCATCTTGCTAAATTTTTGAACAGCGAGGAATACTTAATTGTGAGGTTGAGAAATTATCATACGGTGAAAATGAGCAAACCAGTTGCTTCTACAAGACCAGTTAGAAGGTCATCCAAACTAAATTTGCCGAGGCCCCATGATGAAATTCCAGAACATGCTTCAGCTATGAAGGACAAGGTTCCTGTAAACAATCCCATGATTGTGCCTTTAAGGTGTAGCAAGAGGCTACAATTCCAGGGACCTACTACTGGGAAGACTGAGGATAAAGGCAAGGGACCAACACAATTTACTATCAGAGCTTACAGGAAGATGAGATATGGATGTGGATCCTTTCATCAGTATAATTCACCCATTGATGTCATAGACAACCCATCTGAAAGTGAAACTGAGACAAACTATAGCTATCACCAATATCTCATGACTCTGGGCTGAGCTTTGGCCTCGAGAATGGAGGTATTGTCTGTCCCGCCATTGGCTGCCAAGACTCCAAGCGGAAAAGATTGTTTTGTGCTCAAAAGGGACAAAGATGAAGAGGGATTTTAGGTCACTTCTCCATCTCTCATGACAATGTGAAGTGGGCGCGTGTACCATGGACCAGGTGCTGGTGGTGGTAAGTCTTCTGGTCGGTGAAAAGGTGGTGTGTGGAATGGAAATTTTTTTGATGTTTGATAAATTTCTATGGTGGTCACTCTTTTCTTCACACATGGGTGGTATTTTTGAGGTGTTTGATGTTGACTACATGCCTTCATGATGATGTGGACATTGAATTCATTTCTTACCTAACGGCTAAGGGAAATTTTGGTGGCACTTTGCATTTCCCTTTCAATAGTGGTTGCAATTTTGGTTTTCCCCATTTTCAACATGTTACTGTAGGACCATTATGTGGGGGAATTTTTAAATGCAACCAAAATTTGAGTTGAAATGAAATTTTGTAATGTAATCTACATTTCAAGCATGAAGCTTATCTGCTCCCTTACTTATAAAAGGGAATTCAGGGCTCATTTGCAGGGGTTCTAATTTTTTGAGTCTTTAAGTCTAGTATACGCAAGGGTAGAAATTTGGAAGGATACCTGTGAATAGAATAGTCAATTTGTCTTGGCTTTCGAGTTATGCATATGTAAATCTTAAATATTCTTATAGAAATTACTCATATCCAAAAAAATCTAAAGCATAAGTCATTTACTCTCCTCTATAAATCATCTCACAAATTTTGAATGAAATATCAAGTATATTCTATTCATCTTCAAATATTTTGTTTGAATGCATGCTCTTATATCTACTTTGGTTCAAAGAATCAATTAGATGCTTAAGTGAGGTCATGAATTTGTGAGGATTCCTTAAGGATCTAGTAAGAAGTGATGTTTTATGCACAGTGAGTTTTCATAATACAAGGCCTTATGAGAATTGTCCAGAATTATCAGTGTTAAATAATTTCTATATAACTGATTGTAAGATGTGTGATTCCATTTCCCAATCGATGAAAACACTAATTTTTTTTCCAAGGTATTTTTCATCTGAAGGACAATAATGGTATACCAGACCTTGGACTCAAGATTGGCACATAAATCTCTTAAAATTTACTTACCACATGAGGCATGTGTGTGGAGTAATTTTTTTTCCTAGTGAATTAATGGTTGTTTGCTTAAAGATTAGCCAACCTTTGAGTGAATTATGTTATTTACCTCTCATATGAACCAATCTATGATTTGATATGTCATTCATTGAGATATTCAAATTGAATATTGTTGGGAACACCCTCCTAGGTCCCACAAAACCTAAAGTGTAGAAGATTTCATTCTTCGACTAAATCTTGTTAGTTGGTCATTCATTTTAAGGGTCTTGAGTAATGGAGTTGGATACTCTTCAGAGATTCCTTAACTGCACTAAAAAAACACCAACAGAAACTATGAAGAAATAAATGGGAAATCACTTCTTATATTTTAAATTACTAAAGTTATTTAAAGTCAGTTA
>VDFB02000015.1:497963065-497994834 GCA_007258455.2 Sequoia sempervirens
TGGCTAAGGGAAATTTTGGTAGCACTTTGCATTTCCCTTTCAATGGTGGTTACAATTTTAGTTTTCCCTATTTTCAACGTGTTATTGCAGGACCAATATGTGAGGGAATTTTCAAATGCAACTAAAATTTGAGTTGAAATGACATTTTTGTAATGTAATCTATATTTCAAGCTGGAAGCTTGTCTACTCCCTTACATTATAAAAGGGAATTCAGGGCTCACTTGTAGGGGTTCTAATTTTTTGAGTCTTTAAGTCCAGTATATGCAAGGGTAGAAATTAGGAAGGATACCTGTGAACAAAATAGTTGAATTTTCTTGGCTTTCAAGTTATGCATATGTAAGTCTTAAATATTCTTATAGAAATTACTAATATTGAAACAAATCTAAAGCATAAGGAATTTACTCTCCTCTGTAAATCATCTCAAATTTTTTTAATGAAATATCAAGTATATTATGTTCATCTTCAAATATTTTGTTTGAATGCATGCTCTTATTTTTGCTTTGGTTCAAAGAATCAATTAGATGCTTAAGTGAGGTCATGAATTTGTGAGGATTCCTAAAGGATCTAGTAAGAAGTGATGCTTTATGCACAGTGATTTTTCATAATGCAAGGCCTTATGAGAATCATCTAGAATTATCAAGGTTAAGCAATTTATGTATAACTGATTGTAAGATGTGTGACTCCATTGCCCAATTGATGAAGAAACTAATTTTTTTTCCAAGGTATTTTCCATCTGAAGGACAATAATAGTATACCAGACCTTGGACTTGGGATTAGAAAATAAATCTCTTAAAATTTACTTTCCATGAGGCATGTGTGTGGAGTACTTCTTTGTTCCCGGTGAATTAATGGTTATTTGCTTAAAGATTAGCCAACCTTTGAGTGAATTATGTTATTTAACTCTCATAGGAACCAATCTATGATTTGATATGTCATTCATTGAGATAGTCAAATTGAATATTGTTGGGAAGACCCTCCTAGGTCCCACAGAACCTAAAGTGTAGAATATTTCAGTCTTCAACTGAATCTTGTTAGTTGGCCATTCATTTTAAGGGCCTTGAGTATAGAAGTTGGCTACTCTTTAGAGATTCCTTAGGTGCACTGGAAAAATACCAGCATAATGGTGACTCTACTAGGGATAATTCTCACTCTCTGGATGTAGATATTTGCATCACAAAGTCAAATAGTGAAAGAATTTTGAACATATTGTTCAAAAATTGATCAATTTGAAGACCTGGTAAAGGACTTGATTGCAACAAAGCAAGGTGACTTTACTATGGAAGCCAACCCAGAGCCTATATTATTTTGTAGAAACTTCATTTCATTTGAAGTTCAATCCTCTATGATAGGAGGTGGTGACTCTGACAAGTGAACCTGAAAAAGTTTACATCAAATCTTGAGATCTATAGATTTGAGACAAAGGATAGGTAGTTGTTGCAGAATTCTAGGTATTCTCCTAGAATTGGTGATGACTTGATCTTGTTATGAGAAAATTATGAAAATCTTTCATGCTCAAAGTGTAAATGAATCCCTATTAGGTGAAGTAGCACTAGATTAAGGAATAATAAGGAAAACTTAGCATGCCTTTTCTAATGAAAGTTGCAATTAGTTCTTTATCATGGATAAGCATGTGAGTGTGAAAGATCCTAAGAAAAATTCATAGAAATATGCATTGTAAATGGCTTAGGGTTATAATTGTTAAAGATAATTGGTGTAGCATTGTGTAAGTGTAGATCAAATTTACAATCGTATTTTAAAGAGTGAAATTGCATAGTTAAGCTACATACTCTGGAGAAAACATGAATGTAATTGAGTATGATCAACAACCTTTATCGGGTCAAAGGAACTTCAGTATTGAAAGATACAAAGCCATTTTATTTGACAATATTTTTGGATATCCAAATGCTATCCCACCAAAGATAAGAGATAAGCTACCAAGGTTCAATGGTGCAAAAGATGAATAAGCAGGAAAGCATATGCAAGAGTTCATTGACATGATCTTAGATTATGAACTGGATTTTGAGGATGTTGTTATGAAACTCTATGTTCAATCCTTGAAAGGAGATGCAAGAGATTGGTTCTCTTTCTTGCTAATTTCTATTGTACATTGTTGGACTGAACTCAAGGTAGTTTTCATGGGACAGTTTGGTGAAAGAATAAATCCAAGTGTTGCAAGGAAGAGTTGATCCTTTCCTTTAACCTTAGGTTTGCAAAGGTCATAAGAGACATCCCTGAACACATAAGGCCAAATGATGTAGAATTTTTGGTTGTGTATTTAGGAGCATTTGATAGTAAGATGGGCTTCTTATTGAGGGATAAAGAGCCTGCTACCTTACAACAAGCTTACCAAAATTCCATGGATATTAAGAAAAATTTGAAGTACTCAATCATGAGGGGACGTGTGACTGCTAGTATGAATGGTCCTAATAGAATTCAAACAATTGAGCCAAACTAGTTATGAAGTAAGAGTGTTTTTCAGGAAAAGGATCCCTTAGATGTTATATTTGCATTACTTCCCCGAGATGCAAAATAGGAGCAAGCATCAACCTCATATCAACCAGGATTGGGAAGGGATGACTTAGTATTTCTAATGAGAAAGTTGTATGAGATGAAAATGTGACATGTAAATGAATCACCATATGACTTATTTTCAAGATTCATAGATGTTCTGATGAAGATACCCAAGATTTTCAGAGCTAATGACTTAATGTGCATTGATTTATTTTGTGAGGCTTACAAAATAGGATTAAGCCAATGGCCTAGGGATTTGAAGCCTCATAGTCTTGATTAGGTAGTGGAATGGATAAGCACTATGGAAGACATTGAGCATAGTTATATGCTACATGTGGTTTCCCAAAATGTGGTCAATAATTTCCATAGTGAGGAGAATCAAAGGCTAATGTTGACAGATCAAGAAGATGCATAAGAAGGTGGATAGTTAGTCAATGATTGCTATTATTTCACAAGCACTCTAGATGTAGGCTTAGACAATAGTGACGAAGATGAATAGATAGAGTACAAGGATAAGGAAATACTACCTAATTTTCTTCCTTGGGATGTCATAGTTTGTGAGAAAACACAAGAGGTACAGGGTGAAACCTCACATGTTAATCCAATCAAGAATAATGATGCCCAAATCATTGATGGAGATGCACCTAATCTTAGTTATATGGCATGAATGAGGAATCAAAGTGATGAGATTGAGCTTGGTCAATCTTCTATTTAATATTAATCTTCCTATGAAATGGAGATGGAGTCTTTTGCTTCAAGTAAAGGGTATGTTAATAGCCTTGAAGGGGTGTGTTTCCTAAGCAGTGATCAATTCTCTTCATGTGAAGAATTTTCTGAATGTGGATCAATTGTTATGAATGCAAATGATGAAGAGGATATTGCAAGTGTTTCTCTCTTCTCTTCAAGTGACTACTCTAATTTTGAATGCACTTATGATCAAAGATATTGGGATCCTAACATTGAGGAGGAAGGGGTACATGTGACAATCATGAAGGTGTGGAAAAATCCCTTATTTGATGAATCTTCACTAGAAGATGAGGTCATAAATGATGATTCCTACTGGTGTAGGAGAAATCAAATTTTTGAGGAAAATTCTAATAAACTTGTTTTAAACAATATTGGTTGTTAGTGTAATTAATATTTAATTACACTTTACATAAGTTTACTTAGGTAATTATTTAATTCCTAGGTTAATTAGTTGTCATCCTTATCTTGTTGAGCTATCTTGTTGCTCAAGATAAGATTAGGGTTATTCATCTTTGATTTTATAAAGAAAATCATATCTTGTAATTAAAGAATTCTCAAATAATAATTATTTGCACATCTTCTTGCAAATCTCTGCTTTTCTATTTTTCTCTTATGTGGAAGGTATTTTTTGGTTTGCAAATTTGATCTTGGTTTCTAACATGGTATCAGAGCCTTGATTTGCAACCCCTTCTAAGATTTTTGAGAAAATCATTGCAGGGTTCATTCAGGATTCCTCGAGGGTATCATGCCTTGAGTTCATTCATGAGGCGTTTTGGATCAGATCAGGCTTCACCATTGGATTTAGAGCACTGGAAAAAGTCAAGATTGGCTTTTATTTTGTAGATTTTGGCCATCATTTTAGGCTAGGAGATTTTTTGCAAGTTCTAGGGGTAGCCAATTTTTCAGAGCAGTTTGAGCAGAAACGGAGGTCACTATCACATTTGCAGTGGCCAAAAACCCCAAGATCACCCTTCATTTCATCAATTTCTAAGTAGTTGGTCTGGAAGGCAAAAAAAAATTTCCTAGGGGTCGTACGACATCCCTAGCACTCTCCCTGAGGCACGAAAATAAAAATAAAAACTTTAAAATGGCATTTTTTGGTTCCCATGCCGATGCTCCCAATAGAAAATCCTCCCACCTTTGGGTAGCCAACCACCGGCTGCTTAGACTAGTGGAGCCACCAAACAGCTGCCGGCCGAGCTCATTCCCGCGGGCTCCTCCACCAAAACCCCTGGTCATATGGAGGACCGAGGGCCAGAGCCCAGATCGGCCACCTAGCAACAGAATATTCCACCACCAGGGAATATTCAGGCACCCACAGTGCATATTCTAGCAACTCAATTCCAGGAGTATATTCCGGCAAGCGGCAGAATATACCAGCGACCGCCAAATTGTTCCTGGCAAGGGGGGCATTTTTTTGCCCCACAGCCAGATGGCGTCAATTTTTTTGCTATGAAGTGTTGATGTCAGCATGACGTCATCAGCCTTACGGCCCCTCTTTGCCCCTTCCTAGTCCTGATTTTCCTAAAGGAGCACTTTTTTTCTTTTTGGCATAACTTGAGCATACTGTATCGAAATCGGAAAACAAGACATCACCAGAAAGCTGGTTCCGAGCACTTTCTTGTGTAGTTTATTTTTCATTATTTTTTTTTAGCTCTTTTTTTGTTTGAATCAGATTTTATTTTGGCTTCCGAGCCATAACTTTTTGCCACGATCTTCGATTTTCGTCTTCTTTGCGGCATTGGAAAGGTATTGAGGAGCTCTATCTTGCTATACATGCACTTTTTTCTGTATCTGTCCCAAGTTTATCATTATTCCATATTTGTCCCGATGGGTGTTTTGGAGATTACTTGGATGTTTTGGCAGTTGGAAAGGTGAAACCTGAATATTTGTACTTCATTTCAGTATCACATCATGTTATTTGTTGTTTATGCATGTTTAGGATTCTCTCCTTTTACAATCATTGGGTTATTGTAATAAATGAACTGAGATAAAGTTCCATCAGGGGGGTTCTTGCATAATAATATGATTAGAGTGTGCATGCACTTTGATCTCCATATCCATTTTGATTTGATGATAGCTTTCATGGGTTATCTAGTTTCTTAGTTTCTTTTGGCCACATTTTTGCTATTGTTTGAAACATATCGGATTCATCGGTTCACACTTAGTTGAGAGATTATGTTTCTTGATCCTCATTGGTTTAGATCCTTCTTAGTTTGAGGGCCATGTTTTTATGGTTAATGTTCCAGAGTCTTCATGGTACTCCTTCCCATGGAAGAGTTTTAGTCTTAGTTTTGCATCGGCATCGAGATACATAGTTTCCAGATTATGTCATCATCTCATCTACTGCTGCTTCACAGATTCTAGGGTTGTTCCAGTTTGTGATTTTTCTAGTGTTCCATGGCATCGAGTCTATTGTCACATTATTATGATTCTGGTTTTGGTTTCTTGTAGATAGAGGTATCTTTCCTTGCTTGTCAGATTGCGGTTCCAGTGTTACTCCACAGTGTTCTTCGAGTGCTTTTTTATAGCATTCATCTCATTGTAGGGGGGTTTTGTCCCACTGGTTTTTCCTTCTCTACCTCATTATTGCATTGTACTTGGGTACCTAATCAAGCCTTGTTGTTAGGACCCATTCATGCTTTCTTGCATTCATCTTAGTTTTAGGTGCATGCTTTGTTAGTCTCCCTAAGTTGCAATTATGGGGGGGTGTTAGTGTAATTAATATTTAATTACACTTTACATAAGTTTACTTAGGTAATTATTTGATTCCTAGGTTAATTAGTTGTCATCCTTATCTTGTTGAGCTATCTTATTGCTCAAGATAATATTAGGGTTATGCATCTTTTCTTTTATAAAGAAAATCATATCTTGTAATTAAAGAATTCTCGAATAATAATTATTTGCACATCTTCTTGCAAATCTCTGCTTTTTTGTTTTTCTCTTCTGTGGAAGGTCTTTTTTGGTTTGCAAATCTGATCTTGGTTTCTAACATTGGTGAATATCTTGAAGAAGATATAAAGAAGAACCAAGTTGATATGGAGGTCTGTGGCTCTGCCTTTGAACATGGTAGCACAAACATTGATAATTTGATGAGCCAACATGTGGATGAGAAAATTGTACTTGGAAGACATCAAGAGTGTAATTTATATTTGTTGTTTATGAAATGTGATAACTACTCACATGATGAAGGAGCTAAAGACTGTGATGGAAGCCTTGAATGTAGTAGAGCTATTGAGAGATATATAGATGATTATGCTGATTTTCCTATGGTATCTGGTTATGTCCTTGGAAAGGTGGTTGTAGTGTCAACCACCCATGTTCCAGATGATGATACATTCCCTAACATAAAAGGAATTCCACTCATGGGTGATCAAAAAGTGAATCAGGATGAATGCATTGATACTCAAGCAACATCATTATATATTGAGGAGATGGAACCATTTGATGATTTTGTAGAATATATTAATATTGCAGAATTATTTGCTCCATGTGAAGAACAATTCAAAGATGTGGACAACCAAAAGTATGATGTTAATCAATATAAATTTGCACTTGAGTTCTTTGCAAATGCTCCTTTCTTTTGGATCTGATTATGGAAATTCTTTCACATCATGAGGACAACACTTGTGACAAGAAGATTGAAGGTATACCTGATTCTATGTTTTTCTTCCCTGATCTTGTCAAGGATTGGCCAAGTATGGCCTAGAGTTCCTATGAGGTTTTCAAATTTGATGAAAAAATTGGATGTGATCCTATAATTCATGACTGTGTGGAGTATGAAGATTTTATTTTCCAAATTCAAATTGATGAGACTATGGTGAAGAAGGTTGATGAATGGGGCAACATTACATCAAATGCAATGGATAGTATCAATCGTGATGATGCTAGTGGCCTAGAACTGTACAATGTACATGTTGATCCACTACCAATAAAACATGACAAAATATTTGATAGAGGAAAGAAGTAGGCCTGAGTTTTGGGGGCCAAGGTCCTCCAATTTGAGGGGACCCAATTGTGAAAAGGCTTCTCAAGGAAACAAACTGTGTTGTATATTTTATAAATAGTGTATATAGGTTGGTTTGGTGTGTTTTATTTCTATTGTGTCTACTTGCTTTGTATGAGCAAGCTCCTGGTTTTTTGTATTTCTTCCCTAGTCTGCTTCAATCAAAGATCTAGTTTCTTGCTATACCCACTAGGGGTATACGTCCCCGAGCATGACCCACTGATGGAGCCCACAAAATTCGGCAAAACATTTTTGAGAAAGCTATAATTTGAGTCATGGTTTTTGAGCTCTATAGTCAAAATGGGTTAGGGGTCTATTTTTTAAACCCTACCTTCATAGGTTTCCCATTCTAAAACCCTTAGATGTTATAATTCTACGGTGACTTGTTCTTGTTGTTTTTGGTAAAGTAATTCATGACCTAAGCTTTCAAACCCGTTAGGTAACTGGCTCCCTTCAGTTAAGATGAGTGGTTACCTCACATTCTATCATGTGTTCAATTTTTTCGTAAGACGGGAAAACTATTTCAATAGGCCTAGGTTGTTCTTACCAAGGGTCTCACCACCGTCAGCCTAGTCATGGCCCCTTCATGATTAACATTTAAGTTGGTGTAGGAGTAGGAGCCGTTGCATCTAGATATTTAATCCCGACCGCCCATCACACACCACACGGGCATTAATGAAGAGTTGTCCAGAAATGTGCGAGGTCTACGAGATGCTGACATGTGTCCTCGCCATATGAAGCCAAACTTTTGTATCGGCGCTCGATAACCGATGGCGATGAAATCAACAGTTGTAGTGATGAGGTGTGATCTAATCTCATTCATTCATCACACACCTTGTGACACATCATTAATGCTTGTCCAACAACTTGTGAGGTGCATGAAATGGCGACACATGGTATCTTCGACCACAAAGCCAAGCACAATGGAACTCGTGAAGCAAGTGACCTAGCACCCAATCAGAGTCTTCTTATTGGCCGAATGGGGACAAGTCGAGGGTCTAGGTTTTCAAACCCAATTTGACTGTATTTGGACTGCTCAATCATCCATATCATTCAAATATCAATGGTGTATATTCAAAATCGATTACGCACACATGGGTTAGTTATTTTATCCTGCAACTAGCAAGCATTAATGGTGTACTCTCTTCACAAGTGATCAAATGGAGCCTTTGTGCATGTGATCAATTAATTCCTATCCATTATGGAGTGATTTGAAAATCTCCAAGTACTTGGGCTATTAATGATGAGGAGAATGATGCCAGCCATTAATTAACCTTTTGAGTGTGTGACACCATCAAAATTCCTTGATAAATATGGATGAATTAGTGGTCATTTTCACCACTACAAGAAAAGTATTTGGCATCTTGCTAAATTTTTGAACAGCGAGGAATACTTAATTGTGAGGTTGAGAAATTATCATACGGTGAAAATGAGCAAACCAGTTGCTTCTACAAGACCAGTTAGAAGGTCATCCAAACTAAATTTGCCGAGGCCCCATGATGAAATTCCAGAACATGCTTCAGCTATGAAGGACAAGGTTCCTGTAAACAATCCCATGATTGTGCCTTTAAGGTGTAGCAAGAGGCTACAATTCCAGGGACCTACTACTGGGAAGACTGAGGATAAAGGCAAGGGACCAACACAATTTACTATCAGAGCTTACAGGAAGATGAGATATGGATGTGGATCCTTTCATCAGTATAATTCACCCATTGATGTCATAGACAACCCATCTGAAAGTGAAACTGAGACAAACTATAGCTATCACCAATATCTCATGACTCTGGGCTGAGCTTTGGCCTCGAGAATGGAGGTATTGTCTGTCCCGCCATTGGCTGCCAAGACTCCAAGCGGAAAAGATTGTTTTGTGCTCAAAAGGGACAAAGATGAAGAGGGATTTTAGGTCACTTCTCCATCTCTCATGACAATGTGAAGTGGGCGCGTGTACCATGGACCAGGTGCTGGTGGTGGTAAGTCTTCTGGTCGGTGAAAAGGTGGTGTGTGGAATGGAAATTTTTTTGATGTTTGATAAATTTCTATGGTGGTCACTCTTTTCTTCACACATGGGTGGTATTTTTGAGGTGTTTGATGTTGACTACATGCCTTCATGATGATGTGGACATTGAATTCATTTCTTACCTAACGGCTAAGGGAAATTTTGGTGGCACTTTGCATTTCCCTTTCAATAGTGGTTGCAATTTTGGTTTTCCCCATTTTCAACATGTTACTGTAGGACCATTATGTGGGGGAATTTTTAAATGCAACCAAAATTTGAGTTGAAATGAAATTTTGTAATGTAATCTACATTTCAAGCATGAAGCTTATCTGCTCCCTTACTTATAAAAGGGAATTCAGGGCTCATTTGCAGGGGTTCTAATTTTTTGAGTCTTTAAGTCTAGTATACGCAAGGGTAGAAATTTGGAAGGATACCTGTGAATAGAATAGTCAATTTGTCTTGGCTTTCGAGTTATGCATATGTAAATCTTAAATATTCTTATAGAAATTACTCATATCCAAAAAAATCTAAAGCATAAGTCATTTACTCTCCTCTATAAATCATCTCACAAATTTTGAATGAAATATCAAGTATATTCTATTCATCTTCAAATATTTTGTTTGAATGCATGCTCTTATATCTACTTTGGTTCAAAGAATCAATTAGATGCTTAAGTGAGGTCATGAATTTGTGAGGATTCCTTAAGGATCTAGTAAGAAGTGATGTTTTATGCACAGTGAGTTTTCATAATACAAGGCCTTATGAGAATTGTCCAGAATTATCAGTGTTAAATAATTTCTATATAACTGATTGTAAGATGTGTGATTCCATTTCCCAATCGATGAAAACACTAATTTTTTTTCCAAGGTATTTTTCATCTGAAGGACAATAATGGTATACCAGACCTTGGACTCAAGATTGGCACATAAATCTCTTAAAATTTACTTACCACATGAGGCATGTGTGTGGAGTAATTTTTTTTCCTAGTGAATTAATGGTTGTTTGCTTAAAGATTAGCCAACCTTTGAGTGAATTATGTTATTTACCTCTCATATGAACCAATCTATGATTTGATATGTCATTCATTGAGATATTCAAATTGAATATTGTTGGGAACACCCTCCTAGGTCCCACAAAACCTAAAGTGTAGAAGATTTCATTCTTCGACTAAATCTTGTTAGTTGGTCATTCATTTTAAGGGTCTTGAGTAATGGAGTTGGATACTCTTCAGAGATTCCTTAACTGCACTAAAAAAACACCAACAGAAACTATGAAGAAATAAATGGGAAATCACTTCTTATATTTTAAATTACTAAAGTTATTTAAAGTCAGTTATCTCTGTAACTAGTCCACATACATACATACATGTATGAATTTTTGTATGTATATATATATGCATGTATGTATGTATGCATATGTATGTATATATATGTATCTATGTATGTATATATATTTATGTGTATATCTATGTATATGTATATGTATGTATGTATATACATGTATATATGTATGTATGTATGTATGTATGTATATATGTATGCATATATGTATGTATGTATGTATGTATTGTAGTGTAGAAAATTGTATCCCTTTATATTTTCACACTTTTTTGGGGCCCTCCTAATTAAATTTGACTTAATTATGCCTTAATAGGCTCTATTATTCATCTACAAGCCGAATAAATTACATTTTATAAAGGGGAAACCCAACAATAATTAATGCCAATACATAATACTTACCTTGAGCAATGTGTGTTCTAGGAATAGGGACCTAGGACCCATTCACCCATGGGTGAATGGTTCCTCCCTAGGTCTTTGAACCTAAATTTAAAATATTTTTTTGGTAGTATTTTAAGGTCCTCAAGTCTATATTTCAATGTTGGCTTGTAATGCTTGAATTTCAAGAAATTAAGGATACATACCTATAAATACAAGGTTATTTTATCAAATCATCTAGAATTTGTTGAGAGAAATTTCACAAGAGCTAATATTATTGTCAAGAAATTCAAGAGAAGTTTTTTCAAGCATTTTATTGCAACAATCAAGATCCAATCATCATGTCAAAGTCTTCTTGCATCATGCATGTTTTTGGAGCTAACATTGTGATGTAGGTTTCCAGATTCAAGCCAAGTATTCAAGCATCAAGATCCACATCCATTGAAGCCATTTCATGCAAGATAAACATCAACAATGTAGATTTCCAAAGGTTTATTCAAGGGTTTGGTGAGTTGCAACATATCCCGTTCATTCATCATTCCTTCTTTCATGATTTATTTCAATTCAAGGTTTAATTACCAAAACAAGGTTTGATGAAAGTAAACATGCATTCACCAAAAAAAAACATTTTTTCCCTCTTATGTTTGTGTTGTAGATTTAGGTTGAAGAAGGATTAAAGACCTCATGAAGAGAAAGATTAGAAAAGTTGTCAAAGTTGTAAAAGTTATTTTCAAATCATAGAATCTCACCTACAAATCTGATTTCTAACTTTTTTACATTGAAAACCAGATCAAACACAAGCTATAGACTTGTATCAGAGACTCCCAAAATATTTATGAAAACCATGAAAAAAGACCCATTCATCCATGAGAAAATGAGTCTCAGTTTTCCTCCCCAAACTTCCTTTTGGTGATTTTACAGGAAGTTTATTGTTTATGTTTGTCATATGCTTTATATTGATATTGCAAGTTTGAATTGGAATAATTAGGTTGATTTTCTATTTTCAGTTTTTCTCCCAAAATTTGTGTTCAACCTTGTACACCCCTATCCTCAAGCATAAGGAAATTAGTAGATTCTCACATTGAGTTGATTCATCTAAGGGATGTTAGTCAATTCTTTATGGGGATCTCATTTTCCAATTAAATAGTGAGAAATAGGTCCATCATACCCCCTTTTTATTATTTCATATTTGATAAAACCTATTTTTCTAAGTTGTTTCATTTTGGTGAACCTATTTTTATATATTTTATGTTGGTGAACCCGACTTTTGAGCATCATAAATTTATAATTCTGGTGTCCATTTCAGCCCTAGATCTAGGATTTGCATAACTTTGCATTGAATTGCATTGCATTGATTTTGCATCTCATATAGGGTTTCTTTTTTGCATTATTTTGCATCTCATTTAGGTTTTTACGTTTGCATTTTTGTATTCTTTAAAATATAGAAAGTTTTAAATCTCGGTAATTTTGCATAGTGTTTACATAACATTGCATGATCAATCATTTACATCAGAAAATTGAATCAAAACTGTATAGATTAAATTAGGTCTTTTTTATTTTCATTGAGCATTATTTTACACTTGCATTTAGATATAATTTTCTTGAAATCTAAAACTATAATTACATGTTTGCACCTAGAATATAAAAACATAAGAACAAACTCATAATCTCTAAATTATTTTTTTTAAACTTTGAAGCAAGGCCCATTCACCCATGGGAAAATAAGTCCTTGATCAGGGCTTTTTCTGCATTTTTGAGCATCAAAAACCTTCTTTCTACATTTTGTGTTCCTACATTTAGTTTCTTGTTTGAATTTCTATAATTTCTATTTTATGAAATCATTTACATTAGGGTTAATTTGTCAAATTCAATGCACAGTTTGAATTTAAAATTGCATTTAAAAAAGACATCATTTTTAGGCTTTTGCATAATATAATTAGTAAAGTATCTTGTGTAGAATCTAAAAAATTACTAACTCCTTTTACATATTTTCATTCCATTGATTATTATTGATATATTAAGTTGCATTTATAGGGCACATTACCCTTTACACATCGAGCCCAAAAGGCCAAAAAATATCAATTCCAAACTATAAAAACAACAACCACCAAAAAACTAGATATAGAAATAGTAGGTCAATAGTCAACAAACAACGACCCAAAAATAAATAGAACACAGAAGCAACAAACTAACTATCTATACCCTCCCATTTCTTTACAAGGAGGTTTATTACATCCTCCCCAACCTAGTTGGGGCCCTCCTCCATAGTCTTCTTATCCACTTCTTCCTTGAGCATAGTAGAAAGAGTATGAGTAGAACGATGGATCATTTTGATGGTGAACCAGGTCAACCTAGAAAATTTCCTTTCAATTTTAACCATCCACTCCAGAAGCTTGTTATAATCGTCCTCCTTGTCCATAGTCTTTGCATTATCTTCCTTTGTAGCCCTAGGGTCTAAGGAATGGGTCATAAAATATTCCTGGAGCATCTTGTTGAGGTCAAAAAAATGACTAAGTCCTTCCACAAATTACTCCTCCACCTCTGTATCTTCCTCCTTCCTCTTCCCTTTGTTGTTAGACTGCTCCTCATCACTAGAAATATCATTCACTCACACTTTCTTACTATTTTTTTCCAATCTGTGGGATCTCCTAATGTTGGTATTCTCCAACCCCATATCTATAGTATCAGTAACAATGATATCCCCCTCAAACCCACATTTTTCTTCGCTTCGCTATCTGTGGTCGGCAACTCCTCCTGACAATTACCCTCTTCCTTAACTTTTTTCCTTGCTATAGGTTAGCTACCTGACTTGTGGGGAGAAATTTCAAGCTTGCGAAGCCTGGCTGCCACTTTTGACTAAGAATTCCCCACACCACGTCCTTTTTCTTAGCATGAGTTTTAGGCTTATGGGTTTTAGTGTTCATTAGAGGGGTTTTCCTTTTAGGGCCCTTAGACTCGTCCAAGGAAGGATTCACAATGGGTTGGTCAAGGGGTTCAATCTCCTCAATAAAAACAATAGAAATAGGTTTGGGAGGATAGAGAGCCAGATGGAAATGATAAATCCTCAGGATGAGGCCCTAGTGGAGTAGCAAGGGGGGTGTTTCATCAGGGTTTTAGGCAGCAGTGTCCAAACACTTCTCAATAGAATTCTCCAAATCAGTAGGCAAGAAAAAAGGAAAACTCAATAGAATTTTGTGATGAAGATGATTGAGAAGAGGTAGATGGTACTAGTAAAACACTTTATGCCTACCTTCTAAGGTCATATACTTCATAATAGCCAGGGAAACCTAGTCCCAAGGATGATAGAGTGCATCCCTTTCAAAATTCAACTAAGCCCTGACTGATTTTTCATTTTCTTTAAAGAAAGTGTTGAGGCTTTCATTATCCTGGGTCTTGGTGTGTTTAGTGTACTTATTTCCACTACATGAAAGCCCAGTCGCTTGAGCTATGACATCCTCATTGACCTTGAAAGAGATACCCTAATTGTAACCCTCCTATCTTTCCAAGAGCTCACAAATTGAGCTAATATCCTCACATCATGTCCCACTAAACACTCCATCAATGGTGCCAACCCAGCTTCAACACAAATATACCAAACCAAGGGATCCTTTTGAAATTACTTATAGTTATCTAGCTCTGTCCTCACCCTATCACCACCCATTTTTTCACACTTCACTCTAAGATACCAGTAATCCTACGAGAGCGAAAAATTAAAATTTCTATTAATGTGAGAGGTCACCCATAAAACGTTGTTTTTAAGCCATCCAATATGATGTCAAGTAATTAAGGAAATATGTAGGTTACACGTGCCAAAAGTTATTTCCAAAGAGGATATCTCTGTGGGACCATTATTGAAAATCTTAGACACCAAAGGCTTAGGTTGTGGAAAATGATGGCATTGAAGAGTTTACCCTTCAAATTACATTTGCATAATTACCAATTCCAAATGGCCGCAAGGCTAAATATAGAAATCCCTAAGTATCTATCCTTTATTCTATGAAATTGTTTAGCAATGTCGAGAGGACACAAAATAATCTCCACATGACAAGAAGAAGTCACCTCAAAGTGATATACCCAATGGGATGGTAATTTGAAATTAAAATTTTGTATAGATATGTTGAGGTTATGACAAGACTGCTTATTAAAGTTGCACATGGCCCAACCAATCTTAACCATTAACCTGAGGTACGTCCCATCACCTCTCATAATTAGCTCTATAGCCACCTCCTTCGCCCAATTTTTCAAAAGTTGCCACATATTAAACACCTCATCATCCTTCTTCATCCACATCACCTAAAGTACAATTATGTGGGCCACCCATAAAGCCATAAAATAAGAATAATTAGTTATCATCATGGGTAACAATGGTGTCATGTTCCTTAAGGATGATACCTTGTATCTTCGGTGGTAAGATCCCTATACTCCTCCAACACCTAGAAATGCTCCAAGAGGAGCCAAGATTAGCCAGAGTGTCAACAACTTGATTTCCCTCATGAAAGATGTGAGATAATATCTTCATATCAAGCTTTGAGACCAAGTGATTTATGTCTAATAGGATATCTCTATTATTCCATCCTCATAACCTACAAAGCTTTATTGAATCAATCATTGACACAAAATACCCTTCTATATACAGTTTCTTTATCGCTAGAGTAACAGCTAATTAGACACCCTTTAGTTGAGCCCTAGCTTCCATAGTCATGGAGGTATAAGTTCCAATACCCCCGCAGTAACTAGCCATAAAGTTACCCCTATAATTCCTAATGAAACCCCTGATGCTAGCCCTACTAGGGATCCCCTTAGCTGCTCCATCAAAATTGAGTTTATGTCTTCCCCAATCTAGGGGTTTCCAAACCGTGTCCCATCTAGCCTATTCCTTAGAGTTATCAAAGGAGTTGATGATCTCTAATTTATTGTTCTAGGGTTTATCCATATTGATCTCCCACTTTGTAAGAGCTTTATCCAAGGTTTTCCTAGTGTAAATCAAAGAATTTTTATAAATAAGCCTTAGTCCAATGAAAATAACCTCCTTAGGACTCATCTCAATATTCTTGAAAATCTGGTTATTTCTCTCTTTCCACAACCACCAACAAATGATGGGGGGCCCTAATTCCAAATCTCTCTAGGGATAGGATGTTGGAAGGGACCAGACCAGACCAGAAATGAAGTTTGTGATGTCCCTACACATAGTCCAGTGGGTCTCCAGCTTATCAAAAGCTAGATCCCAGACTCGAGCAACAAACAGACAATGCAATAATAAATGATCAATAGACTCTTCATTCTTTTTACATAACAAACACCAATTTGGGATCTAAAATCCCCTTTTCCTTAGATTATTCTAAGTTAGGATCCTATTATGATAGGACATCCAGTAGAAGAAATTGATTTTAAGAATCATGTGCCGATTCCAAACCTGTCTCCAAGGTTTGGTATGATCACCTTTGACAGATAATAGATCGTAAGCTATTATGACAGAAAGATTTCCCAGTCAATCTTTGACCTAGTAGAATTCATCCTCAAAGTTGGATAGAGGAATTATGATTAGGGAGAGAAAATCATGCAATGACTTGGCCAACAACAACTTAGGGGACAGGGGGAAGCAAAGAACAAATTCTTTCCAACGCCTAGCACTCAGCTAACCACGAAAGTAGTCACTCACATACATACCAAAGAAGAGTTGTGCAGGTCTCATAAGGTTCTTGAATCTAGAGTGTGATAAGGGGGAATCAAGCAACCAAGGGTCCCCCCAAAATCTGATGTAACTACCATTCCCAAGTTTCTATTTCATCCTAGACATGAGCAACCCCTTCACTCTGCAAATGTTATTCCAAGGTAGCGAATCAGTAGGGTGATCATCAGATAGAAATTTAATCATAAGTATGTTGAAAAGATACTTAGCATTCGGGTATGTGTAGGATCATGATGGGCCAAAAAGTGGCGATATTATGGGTATGTGTAGGGTATGTGGCTGACAACTTTTTTTTTACCAAAAATTGATGAAATGAAAAGGATTTTTAAAGGAGATTCTCAGCTTTCCACCAATATAAATTATGCTTTACTTTGAATTTAATAAATAATTATTATTCATTTTCATTTGAATTAATAACTAAAGTCCTCGGGATTGATATTGTTTCACTGAGTACCATTCACACCTTCAACCAGAGAGCACATTTTTTTAACTGGAAACATGTGCTGTCACATTCCCATGCTTCATTATAAGATTAAAAAAAAATAAATTGAATTTCATGAAGCTCATCAGCTAAGGCCTAGATAGGACAAATACCTCTTATTTTTCCCTAAAATTTAAGTACTATTGCATTGAAATTCCCCCAAATATTTCACCAAATAGTTTTTTTAAATAAACCTAGTAGTTTAAAACCACATCTAACGGTAACAAATTCTATTCTTACATATTTTGAAATAATATAGATAACTTATTCAAACTTTTATGTCAAGTTGCCTAACTAAGGATTTTTCTAACTCTTTCGGCCACTTAAGGGCTTGTTTTTCATGGATAGATCCTCAGCCATTATACCAATTCATCTAGAACACCTCACATTTTATTCCTTAATTGGTCCCAAAGGAAATTAGATGTAAAATGAATTAAAAAAATAAACTCGTTCACACCAATAGGGACATTTCTTTATAATAAAAGAAAGCAAGAGAAGAAGGCAAACCCAGATCCTCTGCCTCCATTGTCAACCTGCATTGTCCTCTATCTTTGTGCTTTTCCCATCTACTTGTGCTCGAACAGGAGAGGCTAGGTCTTTAACAAACCTGCCTTCCCTAAAAGAACAAGATTCTGAAGTGACACAGATGCAAGATTGCCATGACACTGAATCAATAAACCTGAACAAAGAGGACAAGCAAAGGATTAAACACAATGAATCAAACGTACTTGAACTCTAACACCGCCCACAAATAACAATGCTTACTCCACATTGTGTATTTATAGAGTTTTTCAATACCTTGATCAATATTGGGTTCTGATTGACGGTTGTGATAATTCCTGGCAGATCGAATGGTTGAAGAAAGATGAAAATGAAGAAGAAAATAGAAGAACCCTAAAAACAAGATTTTTCTATTTTTATGAAAGAGGAAAAGAAGAGAAGATTAGAAAATCATCTTTCTTTAAAAGAATAAAAGAAAGATTAAAAGTTGATAAATAATTAATTTAAAAAATCAATTATTTATTTGTGGATAATATCTAGCTTTTCTGTTCAAATAAAATATTTATCAAGCTTTTAAAAGCAAGAGGTTTGTGATAAATATTTTGAATCATAAGCATTGAAAAAGGACACTCACAATTAAATAAAAAATATTTAATTATGACATGAGGAAAGACTGCACAATTAAATACCCACTGTGGACAGGAAAGAAAAGTATGTAAGGATATTTTGACCTAAACAAGATTTATTTAATTAAATCACTTTTTATGAAATTAATTAAAATGGAAACATTTCAATAATCTAGCTAGTAATAGAAAATTAAATAGAAGAAAAGGGAGATATTTAAATTCTGTTCTAAATCAAGATTTAATTTAAATTAAACAAATGATAATTAATTTAAATAAATAAGATGTATTTATTTAATTAATTCATGGATTTTGAAATGAATTTAAATAAAACAAATTTATTTAATTATGAAAGAAGAATACATTGTTTAAACAATATAATTAAATTGATTAAATTTAATCATATGTAGAGACTTAAAAATTAATTTAAATAACAAACATTTAATTAATTCAGTTTGATTATAGACATGCACCATTTTATGTGATACAAAATCCCATCCAACCTAGTAAGTAAGGCTTTTTGGTACTCTCTTTGGACATTCCCCTGAATCCCAGTCTTCATAGGACTTGAAAACAAATCCTTTGTCCTAGATGACCAAAGAAATATTCTTCTTCCCTCGATCCTAAACCATATATAGAAGTCTTTGTGATTTTTGAACCTATCAACTATATATCTAGGAATTTTAAAGATATAAAGGAAGTAGACATGGATCCCTTGAAGGGAAGCAGTCAAGAGTTGTAGCTTGCTAGCATGGCTGAAGATGGAGCCTTTCCACCCCACCAATTTCCTTTGAATCCTTTCTAAACCATGTTCAAAAAGGTAGGAGTGACTTCCTTGACAGTAAAGGGTAGCCCTAGATACACCGAGGGGAGAGAGCCACTCACACATCCCAAGATATTAGTCACTCGAGCTTGGAGGGAAGGAGTTTCGTTGACTAAATAAATCATGCTTTTATTGTAGTTTACACACTGGCCAAAGAAAGTAGCATAATTTTTAACACAACTCTTCCATTTCATGGCTTCAATCACAAAATCCTTCCCAAAAAGGATGGTGTCATCAACGAACTATTGAATAACAATAGGTTCCAATAAAGTTTTAGGTTTAACCCCCTTTATGGAGCCCTCCAATAGTAGTTTGGCTATGTTCCTACTCAGAAAATCTGTAACCATGATAAACAAATAGGGGGAGAGAGGGTCACCCTGTCTAATGCCCCTCCTAGCATTGAAGAAGCCAAAGGGGAACCCATTAACCAAGATATAATATTTCATAGTGGTAATGCACTCCATCAAGAGGGTAATCCCCTTCCAGTAAAAACAAAACTTAGAAAGGACTTTGGGAATAAAGTCCCATAGCACCTTGTCATACACTTTTGAGATATCAATCTTGAAGTCCATACTAACATTGTTGCATCTATCCATGGAATGTAAGATTTTATGGGTGGCTATGGAAGCATCCAAGATATGACAACCTAGGACAAAGCCTTTTTGAGTTGGGCTTATCATTTTTTCTAATAGGGGTTTTAGACAGCTCACCAAAATTTTAGAGATCTTATAAATGGTATTGTAGAGGCTAATGGGGTGGGATTCCATCATAGACTATGGTTCAACAACTTTGGGAACTAGGGAAATAAAAACGTGGTTCAACTATTTGAGGATCTTACCAAATTTGAAAAATCCTTGGCTACCATAACAAGGTCCTCCCTAATAATATCCCAAAATATCTGAAAGAAAGTTAGGGGGAACCCATCTGGGCTTGGCACCTTATAGGTAACCATACTGAAAATAGTCATCTAGACTTCCTCGAGAGTGATAGCACTAAGAATTCTAATATTATCTACTTGGGTTAAAGTGGTAGGGAGAGGGTCCAACAATAGATCATCCAAAGAAGAATTGGGAGCTTCAATAGGAGCTAGCAAAGCCTGTTGAAAGCATCTAGACGCCAAAAGTCCAATCTAGGTGGGCATGTTGACCATAACCCCCTGCTCATTTTTTGGTTTTGTTATGTAACTCCTTCTCTTATGCTTTAGGGCCAAAACATGAAAAAATGAGGTATTCATGTCTCCCTCTTGTAGCCATTGGATTCTAGACTTTTGTTTCCAGAATATCTCCTCATTTTTTAAGATTTGTTCCCATTCCAAATAACCTCCCTTTCCTAGTTATACGTCAATAAACTAACATCCCCCTCTTCCATATTTTTTTGTATAACTTTCAGCTTATCCCCTAAGACTTTTTTTTTGGAAGACATCCCCAAACACTCTCTTATTCCATCCCTTCACCATATTTTTGATATGCTTGAGCTTGTTAAAAATCCTAAACATGGAGGAGCTATGTACTAGGATATTCCACCATTCAACAACTTTATTCCTAAAATCTAGATGGGAATTCAACATAATTTCAACAAGGGAAAGGGTCCCATAGTAGAGAGTTCATTCATGACTAATAGTAGAGGGTTATGATCAGAAATAGTACCTGGCAAGGCAAGAAAATTTGAACTGAGTAAAGCCATCCAATTGTGAGAACAAAGAAATCTATCCAACCTAACCTAGATCAAACCATCCCCCAAGCGCTTATTGGTCAAAGTGAAGGACTAACCCAGAAGGTCAATGTCAACCAAACCAGTATTATCCAAAAAAATTTCCAGATCAGACATGTTGTCAGAGTAGTTCTTAAGCCCTCCACACTTCTCCAAAGGATAGAAAGGAGAGTTGAAGTCACTAGCGACCAACCAAAGTGTCCCATTTTTATGGTTTATCCAATCAATAAGATCCTGCCAAAGGGAATTTATAGCATTCCTTTGGTTTGGAGTGTAGACATTGATGAGAAACTAGAAGGCTCCAGGGTGAGAAAAATTGACACCAACACTATTTTGACAAAGAAAATTTTTAGAACCAACAATCTTCTTAGGGTTCCACATCATAGAAATCCCACCAGACACCCCATTGACATCACTGCATGAGAAGAGGGAACCCATCCAAATATACTTAGCTATATTTTCAAAGTTTTTTTTATTCATTTTGATAACTTGTAGTAGTAAAATATCAATCTTATGTTCCATCACATAATTTTTTAGTGCCAGCTACTTGTGAGAGCTATTTAGCCCCCTCACACTCCAAGATAGGACTTTAATTTTTGATCCTATTTGACGATACTTCCAATGTCCTTTGTTTGACTATGGCTATCTCTTTTGTAGTCTCCCTGTTCCTAGTCTATTGTTGGTTGGGGCTACCAGGTTTAGAGTCACCACCCACATTAGCTTTCCTTTGTTTTCCCTTTTTCTTTGCCCGGATGACTGAAAATCCTCCTCCATTGCTTGTTCCTATTCCAAACATAGAGAATCAGTCTTAATTGACTCAACTTTTACCTTTAAGGCCTCTTCGTCCAAGATTTCACCCTCTTCACCACCATTCATTACTTACTCAGTTGTAACTTTAAAATCAACTTCCTTCAGTATGTCACCCTCTTCACCATCTTTATCCAGCTCTTGGATAGGGGAATGATCACCTTGTAGACCCACCAAAGGTACACCATGAATCATAGCACTAGGCAGATCCATGGTACTGGTCAGAGTAGGAATGAAAAGAACCAAAATAGAGGCAGCAAAGGATAAATCCTCTTCAGATTTAAGGGTATCAAAACTAACTGGAGAGTCAACAATCTTAGGGAAACCAAACCTGACCAGTGATTCAACAATCTTAAGAATTTCATCTTCGAAGGGGTAGTGATCTTCAACAACAAAATCACTAGGGTTGGGTGCATATTTCATCATTTCCTTAAAATTTGAAATTAGGTAACCAAGTTTAGCACATTTTTGGCAATAGATCACAACATTCTCATAAAAAAACTTGTTGATTATAGGAACCAAAATTAGAACACATCTTCATAGAAGTATGTAGGGACTTTTGCACATCAATATTGACACAAAAGCAAGCAAATGCTAACCTAGATTTGGTCTTGGTAATGGAGTCTGAGGTGATGAACTAGCACAAGGATTCTCCAATACATTTGTATATAGATTCATCTTAGTATTCTAGGGGTAGACCCGATAGACAGACCCACACTGGTACCAACTTGTTGAGATCAACAATAGGACTGAATCTTAGTTTCCAATGGCACAAAGGCATACTATTCTTTCCATAGACACAGGGACTAGAGGAGAGGGTTGAGATCAAATCTTCTAAGGCTATGAACTTGAAGAGAAAGAGACCTCCTGCCATAGCACAAACCTCCATGCTCCCTTTGAGGAACCATTTAGTAGAATCCCATATTCTAACCATATCCATTGTGGCCCGTGAAAGGATAGGAATCAATCCACCACAACATTTTCCATTGAGGATACAATCCTATCACTAATAGCTTCAGGGATAGTGAAGTCAGTACCCGAAGAAGAGATCACCTTTTCAGGTCGATGGAAAGGAATCTTATCACTCAGACTTGAGTTGGTTAGTACATTCTTCCAACCTTTAATCTCTAGGGTGGCAGAGACCACAGGCACAATCCCACTAGACAAACCCAGATTCACAAGTTCACCAGAACCCGAAATCACGAGTGCACCAGAAACAAACAAGCCGAGAGTGGCCCCTGAGGATATCAAGATAGCATGTGTCTAGGTGAGAATCTAGTGAGGGGAGGACAAGGGGGGACCGTGGGGTACCCCCAAAGAAAATTCTACCATGCGTGCAATAATTTCAAACACTAGTGGAGGAGAGAGAAGCGAAAATTCTCTAATCTAGGATGTTGATCATGACCATTTACATTATATTGATTATTAGTTGCATTTATCTAACTACTTATCCTCGATTTTGGGTCCACCTAGGTTTGGTGAAACTTGTATAAGCTTCACAACCTGGTGTCCTATTTCTAATACTATCATGAGACATATTTTGAGACTCGTGTCATCCCATGATACATCATTCATCATGGATCTTGTGTTTTCTAACTCTTTCACTCATAGTGTTGACACTATTCAACCCACTATGTATCATAACCTTGATACTTCATTTCCTATGATCTCCTTACCAATGACCAAAGTTACTAATGTTGAATCAATGGTTTGTAATTTCCCTCAAGAGAACCAAAGAAAAATGGATGAAGAGATAGAGAAATTACAAAACTTTGTGAGTTTTGAATACATTACTAGTGTTGTAGTTCCTCTCATAAAGAACATAAGAAAGTTTAAATTAAAAATGAACAAGGAATAGAAATTTTGTGTAGTCTTTATCACATCATGAAACATCAAATGAAAAATAAAGATAATTATCCTATACATACTATGGTCAACTTCATTTAAGTTCAACCTCGTAAGGGCCAAACGAAAATTCCCCTTGACATTTCTTTCTCACAAAATGACATAATCAAACATACACCCGATGGTCCTCCTTACATAGTTGGAAGAATCAATGAAGAGCATTAATGGGATATTAATTGATCCCATCTATGTAGAGAATTTGATCATTGAAGAATTCTTGTTTGTGCATGAGCTTTATCAAGATACTTATGAACAACCGAAAGCATGGATCAAAACACATAATGGTTTTTCTTGCCCTGCGATAGGTTCGATAACTCTTCCTTTAAAAGTTGGACCAAAAAAATTAAGTGTCTTTTTCTCCATCATCTTGTCATTGGACCAATTTTGTGTGAATTTAGGCTACCCATGGCTTCTCTCTATGAAATTCTTCCCATTGGTAGTTCATAAATGCTTAAAGTTTCCATTTGGCAATGAGATCTTTACTATGCACCATAGTGGCTTTAATCCTGTTTCTTACCATGGGAATTTCTCATTGGATTTATTTTTGCCTAAACATATGGAACCTATTATACCTTTTGAAGACTTGTTTTTCAAATCCTATCAAAATTTTAAGGCAAATCATAACAAAATTATCCCTTAGCAATATGCCTCAACCCACGATTGAGCCTCCCACGGGACCATGATTGAACCAAAAGCCCTTCCAAGTAACCAAGATCAATCCATGAAAAATCCTTCACCTATTTCCTATAAGATACCATGAGATAACCAAATAAGTCTCATTGTGCCTCCCAAAATCAAAAAAAATATAAAGTTAAAGAGAAAGTGGTTGAACAACCTCTCATGGTTCCTTCGATTCCTCCCATGTTGGAAGAAAAGAAACCTATGGTTGATAAACCCACTCCTGCACAACCACAAATTGAAAACTGAACAAAAAGAAATTGAAATGCTAGAGAGTATAGGTGTAGATGTTGTGTTATTGCTTGTTTGGTACAAGAAAAACATGAAACAAAAAATCAAGATCAAACAATACCTCAAGAAATGCATGAGGATTCTTCACCTTCTTCACAACAAGAAATTCCTATATCTTGAACACGGCAAGAACAAGTACCTTCCATGGATATTATCATTATACCTTCTCTTGTGATTAACTTGGATGATGATAATGATATTGTTAAAATTGATGAGGAAGTGCATAATCAACTAAATTTATTGTTTTCCTCTTCTATGAGCTTAAATTATAAATAAATGTGATAGAATCCCCTACAAAGAGCATTCCACCACATGCTAAACTGTGGTGGATTGTCCTAGCTTCTATAACTTGGAGCATTATTATCCCTTTAACAGTTGTTTGACTTTCTCTCAGATATATTTTGGTCAATATTGGGATGTGATAGACTCTCACTTTTAAGGTAGGTTTGACCTGCATGCCCTACCAGCTCTTCTTTGTTTTATTTTCATGTTCCTTGCCTACTGCATGTGTGTAATGTGATCCCTCTGGCCATTCTATTTATATTATTATATCTTGTTCATTCCTTTTATTTGTACCTACATTCTTCTATAAGGTCAAACTCTCAATTCTTTTGTCTGAGGTTTTTCCTTTTGGGATGATGTGTGTGCTGAGAGCCCAAGTCTCTTCCATGCTGACCCAAAAATATTTTCTTTTTATTTTATCTCTCTATATTATCCCTCCAATTCTAAGGAGTATTTGGGGAATGATGACATTTTTGAGCCTCTATAATATCATTGTATAAGAAATACTTGACCCCAAACTGTGGATCCCTTATGTGTTATTTTTTGGATTTCATTTGGGGGAAACCCCTTTTTCATGATGTAACTGGGTAAAAGTACAAAATTGTATCACACTTTTGGTCAACTTATCAACACAAGTGAATTTTAGTATTTATAACTAAAAAACAATTTTGGTCAAACATATGATCTAGTAAGACTCATTCTAGATAAGTTAAATATGTCCACAACTTTTCCAACTAAAGTTGTTTTCTAAATGCATATGTAGCACCACTTTGAGGCCAATTTACTAAAAAAATAAAATTATTCAAAAAAATTAATGTTTCAACAACTCCTACTCATATAAATAACATTTAAAAAAAATGTAAAAGTACCCTTTTGTAGATCCATAAGTGTAGTTTTTAAATATATATTTATTTTAATAGTTCAATTATTATTTAAATTTTATTTTTATTTTTTACTAAAAGCAGGTTATTAGCACAAAAATATTATTTTGATTACCATGTCAAGAAAAATACTAAATTTTATTTAAAAAAATTAAAAAATATTATGCCCTAGATAAAAGAATTTAGATTAAGATAGTATAATTTTTTTTCTATTTTAGATAAATATTTAATATAAAAGTTGACGTCGAGTGGAAAAAACTATGTTTTAATATACACACATTTAAATATTTATTTAAAAATATACACTTATTAGAATTGCAAAAAATATATGCATTCCCTAAAGTTTCAAATTATAAATATAAACAAAAAATTAGAAGCAAAAAAAAGAAATTTTCTTTATAAATCTTGACGTCTCATGTAACTTCATTTTTTCAGCATTTTATAAGCAACTAAATTATAGTGTTAATTTATAAAAAACTATATTCAAATAATTTTTTAATTTTTTCAAGAAAATAAAAACTAAAAAATACACATTTGATTAGTTTACATCATTTCAAAATTCAAAACATATAAGCCACTTTCTAGTGATTCAAGTTTAAAAGTTAGATCAGTGTTGGTTGTTTCCTTTATAAAACAGTGGCATATGCTGACCTCAAATCTGTGGATCCCTTATGTGTGATTTTTGGATTTCATTTGGGGGAAACCCCTTTTTCATGATGTAGCTTCATTTGGAAACATATGCTTGGCGTAGGGCTTTCCAAATAAGCTTTCATGTCTTCTTTATATTTTGGAATTAATCATTTGTTACTATAAAGTCATTTCTCACAACATAGTGTTTAGCAATTTCTTTAAAGTGGGGGCATACATTGGCATTATCATTTTAATTTTTTTGACTATATATTATGTTTCAAAGTGTGATATTCTTACTTCACATGATGTGTCCTCTTATTGGTGGTGTCATTGGGTTTGATATCCTTCAAGAGTGTCACCTTTATTAGCATAAGACATTCCTCTTAGTGGTGATGCTATGCATTGCATTAGACCTAAGTTGTGAATCTTTTATCCTAGAATTTTCCTCTCTTGGAGACATTAGGAAAAATGCTCCCTAATTATACCTTTCATGAACTAAGAAAAACCCCTTTGAACATGTCTTATCCTATTTTCATTTTGTTGATAAGTGTTTAGTTCATAACATATCTTTCTAACCTTGTGAAGCTCTAAGTTACAACCCCTTTTCATGACCACCAAGCATAACACACCTTGCTTAATGAAGCCATTTTTGTTCATAATTGTTTAGCATAACATGGCTTGCTAGCCTTATGAAGCTTGAAGTTCATTATTTTGTGGTGTCTTATCAAAGTTATCAGAGGTATAGATTTGGTATGGTTAGTATAATGAGAGCTTGTAGACCTAGCATGTATTTCTCATTGTACGGTGAGAGCCTATAGACCTAACATGAATTTATCACTTAGTCACTTTTTGGGGCTCACCTAGTGTATATCAAACTACACTAGCCCATGTGAGTGCATTTTTGTTTGCATAGTGGATAGCAGGTTTTACATGTGAACATTTTTTTTTCAATAAATAGCTAAGTCTTGATCCACACTGAGTTGGACAAATAGTCGAGGCTTGATCCACCCCTTTTCTCTTTCTTTGAGTCTTTGACATTGTGTGATTGAGTATCTTGTCATTGTTGCATATATATTTTTAACATAGGTATGTGTCTCCTTGTGCCTTTGTTGGATTTTCCATGAGATATTAGATCTTGGGGGCTTGATCATCCTCCTTGAACTTTTTCATCTTATCTTTCCAAAAATCATACAATTAGACCTCTCTTGATTGTCTACTTTAGTGTGAGTTTGATGCAATGCCATCCTCTCACTAAATTGGAGGCTAAATATAGTGTAGTAAAATTTATCCCTTTACATATTCACACTTTGTTTGAGCCCTCCTAATTAAATTGGACTTAATTATGCCTTAATAAGCTCTATTATTCATCTAAAATCCTAATAAAATACATTTTACAAAGGGGAAATCTGACAATTATTAATGTTAATACATAACACTTTACCTTGAGCAATGTGTGTTCTAGGAATAGGGACCTAGGACCCATTCACCCATGGGTGAATGGGTCCTCCCTAGGTCTTTCAACCTAAACGTAAAATATGTTTTTGGTGGTATTTTATGGTCCCCAAATCCATATTTCAATGTTGGCTTGTAATGCTTGAATTTTGGGAAATTAAGGATACATACCTATAAATACTTGAGGTTATTTTATCAAATCAACTAGAACTTTTTGAGAGAAATTTCAAAAGAGTAATATTATTTTCAAGTCATTCAAGAGTATATTTATCAATAATTTTGTTGTAGCAATCAAGATCCAATCATCATTTCAAATTCTTCTTGAATCATGCATATTTTTGAAGCTAACATTATGATTAGGTTTCAAGATTCAATCCAAGTATTCAAGCATCAATTCAATAATCAAGATCCACATCTAATAAATCCATTTCATGTAAGATCAACATCAACATTTTAGATTTCCAAAGGTTTATTCAAGGGTTTGGTGAGTTGCAAAATAGCTTGTTCATTCATCATTCATTTTTTCATGCTTTATTTTAATTCAAGGTTTAATTACCAAAATGGGGTTTGACCAAGGAAAACCCCTATTCACCAAGAACAAACAATTTTCCCCTCATGTGTTTTTGTTGTAGATTTAGGTTGAAGAAGGATTGAAGACCTTTTGAAGAAAAAGATTGGAAAAGTTGTCAATGGTGCAAAAGTTGTCAAAGTTATTGTCAAATAATGGAATCTCGCCTACATATTTGATTTTTGACTTTTTGACACTAAATCCTTGATCAAATAGAAGCTATAGATAGGTATCAAAGGCTCCTGAAAGATTTCTAAAAACCTTGACAAAAGACCCATTCCCCCATGGGCGAATGAGTCCCAAATTTCCTCCCGAAACTGCCTTTTGGTGGTAGGTACACATCACTCAAACCTTCTCAAATCTGTAGGAAGTTCATTTTTTTTTTTGTCATATGCTTTATATTGTTGTTGCAAGTTTGAATTGGAATAATTAGGTTGATTTTCTTTTTTTCTTTTTTCTCCCAAAATTGTTGTTCATCCTTGTACCCTTGTCCTCAAGCATAAGGAAATCAGTAGATTCTCAAATTGATTTGATTCACCTAAGGGTTGTTAGTCAATTGTTTGTGGGGATCTCATTTCCTAATTAAATAGTGAGAAATAGGTCCATCATACCCCCTTGTTATTGTTTCATATTTTATAAAACCTTTTTTTCTTTGTTTCATTTTGGTGAACCTATTTTTCTATATTTCATGTATGTATGTATGTAACAAAAAATGTAATCTCTCAAATGATATATCAAATATTATCATTGTCTCATGGATTTCTATCCTACTATAGTTGTGTCCTTATGGCATGAATTACATCTCATCCTCCTTACTAAAGGTTTCTCCTTATGTTGTTGGCTACAATCATGGTCTTCTACTTTGTAGGAAGTATAAGCTCTTAAGGTTGTATAATGTATGTATGTATGTATTTAAAAAAAATGTAATCTCTCAAAATAGTATATGAAACATTATCATTGTCTCATGATTTATATCCTACTAGAGTTGTGTCATGTCCTTATAGCATGAATTACATCTCATCCTCCTTACTAAAGTTTTCTCCTCATGTTGTTGGCTACAATCATGGTCCTCTTCTTTGTAGGAAGTATAAGCTCTTAAGGTTGCATATCCTTGGCTGGAATTAATCATTATTTGAACCATTTCTAAAACTTTTGTTCTATTATATGTTCTTATGTGGTATAATTAGGTCCAACATAATAATGAGAGGAGGTTGAAACCTTATCCCTATCTAAGCATGTATTTTCCTCTAAATATATACAATGAGAGAATGAACCCTTCTAAGAATCCATTTTTGGTAAGTAGGGGAGATAATTTCTCTCCTCTTGAAATAATCTATGAATATTTCCCATCTATTCACAAAAGGACTATAGAATTTTTTTTGAAGATAACCTTCATAAACTTAAAAACACTTTATACTCTAGAGAAAAATTTAGCATGTTGGGAGGTAATCTGAATTTAATAATTTATGGAGGATAAATATTTTGCATAAATTTTTCTCCTTGGATTTTCATACCTCATGATGAGGCATACTATAGTTTCTTGTTGGAATGTGTTGAGATGATGTTGATTGATTGTTGTCATTAGTGGTTGTCATTGATGCCAACATATCTTGGTTGTTTGACCGAAAAATTTTTTTGGTGCCTTGGTGATCTAGATTTAGCCTGGTTTTGAATATCATGTTGTAAAGATCTATTTTTGGTTGTATCTATCCTAGTCCCATTCCTCTTGTAACATAGTAAGATACACTCTTTTGGGTTCAAATCAATTTGGTAGTTGGCTAACGTGCTTCGACACATGGTTTGCATTGTAATGTGTATATTTTACTCTTTGGTTTTGGATATCATGTAGCATGTTGATTTGAGCACGGAGGATATATGTTTGGTCCACGGTTCATTCCTCTCCATCGTGGGAATGTTTTTGTGGTGACCTATTTCAAATTTTTCTTGGTTGACTTAGGAATTATGAAATTGTGTTTGGCCAACTTGAGAGATTATGAAGGCTTGTAATGGTATAAGTATGAGATTTTTTTGTTCGATCCAAGCAAGTGTGATGAATGTAAATTTGAATATCCAAACATTGTGAAGTGTGCGAAAGTGTATGACCGGAAGCAATCGATAGTGAGATTCTATCTGGTGTTGTTGGTGACAGTTCTTTCAGTGTTGTATTTCTTTTCATCACTCTTTTGTTGGCAGTGAGCCTTTCTCTTTTGGCAATGAGCCCTTTTTGTATCTTTGGCTATAATAGTCGGGTAGTGAGCCCAACCGGCAATGAGCCACCCTATAGTGACCAAATTAGTAGTGAGCCTTTTTTTAAATCACCTTAACCGGTGTCACCTTAATTGGTGCTTTATAATTGAGAATTATTATTCTCCATGGTTCTTCCCTTCTTGGGTTTCCACGTAAATTCTGGTGTTCATTGTGCATGGTGTTGTTTTGTGCTTTCATGTTCATTAATATCTAATTGATTTAAGTTTGATCCAGATTAATAAAAGTGAAGAGAATTGTTTTATAATAACTATTTCACCCCCCCTCTTAGTTATCTAAACTATTCAACAATTGGTATTAGAGCTTTGGTTCCTCAAAGAAGAGCTTAACCACTTGGGGTAGATCCGATGGTGCAAAAGTTGAAAATTCCTATATTTGATGGATCTGACTATAGTTTTTGGAAAGTGCAGATGAGACGTTACCTGATCTCTCTAGGCTAGAAGACTTGGAAAGTTGTTGAGACAAAATATGTTGAACCAACAAATGGTGTTTCTACTACAGATGAAATTTCAGCCTATGAAAAGAATGAAAAAGTAAGGTATGCAATCTTTAGTGGATTGTCTAAAACTAAGTTAACAAAAGTCATTTCATTGGGAACTGCTTATGAAGTTTGGGAAAAGTTGAAAGAAATCTATAAAGGAAATTATAGAGTCAAATTATCAAAGAAGCTGACAGCTAAGCGCTGATATGAAAACAAGTGAGAATGGAAGAAGGTGAGGATATAGCAAGAAACTTTCAAAGAGTTGATAGTGCAATGAATGAAGTCAAAAATCAAGGAGGGACTCTGATAGATGAAGATGTAATGGAGAAAAATTTTATGACCTTACCGAAGAGTTACATTGATAAGATCTCAGCTATTGAGGAAGTTTATGATATGAATAAATTCACTAGAGAGCAAATATTTGGCACCTTAACTGCATTTGAGATGAGAAAATTTGGAAAAGAAAAGGAGAAATTTGAAACAACCTTCAAAGCCGCAAAAATAGAAGATCTAGATGATGAAAGTTCAGAAGAGTTGGAAGCAAATTTCACAAGAAAGCTAAAGAAATGTACCATCAAGTACAAGGGTATGTTACCTCTTAAATGCTTTAGATGTGGAAAGATTGGTCATATAGCAACTAAGTGTTCAGAAAAAGGATCAAGGAAAGGCCTACTATGTCAATGAGAATGCCAAAATTTTAGATGATGAATTAGATCATGAAGATTGT
>VDFB02000015.1:497994934-498090441 GCA_007258455.2 Sequoia sempervirens
CACGTATTTTTAGAAAATATATTAATTTAATCCTTAAAAATTTCCATTTAAAGCATTCTAATTGAAGAGGGTTTGATCAAACTACCTTAGATCAAAACCCCTTGGATAGAACCCAACTAGTTTTAAACCATACCTATAACAGAGTCTCCTTTACACTATCAAATGTTGACTAAAAAATACTTTTATTTACCTTTTGTTGGGATCAAATAAGGAATTCATTTAATTTTTATTTTTTCAAGTATGTATATTATAAGCTTCCAAAATTATAATTTTAAATAAATTTAATTTTATTATTATATTTATTTTTTATTTCTCGTGAATGTAGGTTTTTCACCGAAAATCAAGCTCTTTGTTCTGCACATGTGGAAAAATAGCATATTATTAAAAAAAATAAAATAAAATATTAGTGCACCAGATTTTGAAGTCCTTAATCCAACAAAGAAAAAAAATTGAATTTTGATACACACAAAAAAATTTACGCGTTATATGGCCGCGCTATGTCTGAATTATAATTGGTTTGAATTCAAAACTTGATTAAAGAAAAAATATTCAATAAAAAAATATCTAACCAAGTGGAAGCACTAGATATCAAAGTTACGAATCTAAATTCGAAAGAATTATAATTTCATCCTTCATGGAAAAAATGTTATGCATTATACGATGAGCGTCACTTTATAAAAATGTTGTTTTATGAAAAAAACTAGGTTTTGAGGGAGATGGACAAAGAAGTGCAATTTGATTCCAAAAATTTTGAAAAAAATATATTTAGAATCTATAGACAAAATGTCATGAAACTCTAGTTTGCATCATCTTCAAATTCCTCATGGTTTAGCCGCTATAGGTGCCCAAACGTGAAGATGTAGTTAAAAAAAATTATTTCAATGTCCAGTTTGGCCAAAAATTGTAAACCACTATTGTGGGATCACGATGTGAAGGAAAAACCCCTCTCAAGACATGGCCATGAGACCACAAATAGGGTTTATTATATAGACAATGTTTGCAATGTACAAGCCGTGAGCTTTAACTCTCCTCTTTGTTGAATTGAAGAAATTGAGGACCCCCCTTTTTACATTTTTTGTATTTCCATGGAATCTCAATGCATCCTTTGTAGATACCTATTGTGGCCTTGTGCTTGCAACCATAGAGGGTTTGTGTTCCTCTCATTACTGCAGTCTCCACATTTTTCTTTGGTGTTTCTGCATTTTATGTGATGAAAACTTGTGCAAGATTATAATATGAATGAGATTTTATGAGGGGTTGTACATCTGAAGAAAGAGCTTCCCAGCCAACTGTTCCACAATAAAATGCTACCTTTTGTTGTTGATTTTGAGATGACTTGTTGCATAGAAACCTCCAATTCCTGAAGATGATATTTGATGCTTGTGAAAAAAAAACACTTATGTTGTTCATGAAGGGAATAAAATTCTGTCGTGAATGACTAAGAATATCTCTGTCAATACCCTTACAAAAGCCTTGATAATCCCTTAACAACCACAATACTACCCTTCAATAGGTCTGTAAAGCATTCTTTGAGTGAAACTATACAAAAGACTATCCAAATCTTTAGTATCACTATAAAATCTTTGGAAAATTGTCACTGACAGGTATTATAGAAAGTAGGACTATTACCTTTATCCACTACCCCTGAAAATTTCTTCATTACCATCATAACACCATTCATCAAACTATAGCTCTACCCCCTTGGAACTCTTCACTCTATTGACAAAGAAGTCCTATGCAAAATTCTCTTTATCACTATTCCACATTATGGAATCCATTTTTCTAGAGATGGTTCTCACACAACACTCTTGTGCTTGAACACATTGTATTTTATCGATGGATAAGATACATTCCTATTCATTGTGTTGATTTTGAATACCTTGAGATCATTAGGACTGTCTTGAAATTTTGTACATCTTCTTTGTCATCTATTGATTTAAATCATAGCGTCATTGTGCATGACTGATATAGGCTTTCATGAACCTTTTGAATTACATACACTTGCTGCATACTTTAATCTTTTGTAGCCTTTAAAAGTGGAAATGGCATTGCATTACCTTATCAATAGATGATAGCTTGTCTTTGAACAACAAAATTCTTGCCATGTCCATAATCTCAAGCCAGCTTCATTAGTATCAACTGCCCCTATGATATCTTCCACTACATTCATCTTAAATTGTCTTGCAAACAAAGATGTTGCCTCTATATTGATAGATGTAAATGCTATCCTTGCATGAAGAAATGTATATCATCTCATTGGTACTTAAACATCACTATATATAAGGTCATTGTCATATTGCCTTTTTTGTATTCCTTCTGAACTTGCACCAAACTACATCTTTGTGCTCTCAACTATTGGTTATATGACCATTATATTCAAATATAATGATTGGAAAGATGAAACACTGTTATTTTCTCTTTGCTGATGTAACTATCACTTAGTGATAGCTACTCATGACTGTCTTAGAGCTTTCTCATTGTTGGCCAACTTCTTTATTGAACAATTATTACAACATTATCAAATATCTTTTCCACCCCAAACCCTCTAAATATGATTTTCCTCTTTGTGCTTCTATGAACATCCTTACCATTTATCCACGATGATGATAGTGATATATGCCATGTGAACGGTTACATAATCCTCTTTTGCATTATCATTATAGTGTTTATCTTTTTTGCATTAATTCCATGCTCATTTTCACTATGCATTGCTACTCCATGTAGCTTATAATAGCTCCATAGCTCAGGGATTGTCAAAATATTGTACCAAGTGCAAGACATTCTATGTGCAATAAGTGAACATGGGACTGGGCTCAAAACTTGAGTTGCTTCTTTATTAGCCAAAACTATGCACATCAAAGTTGGTGTTGCTATATTCTCTATTCTTTTCACTATTGTGACTCCATGCCTTCAGGAATATAAGCTTCAATGATTGTGTAATAATTTTGCTATTTATTTAGCTCATTGCATATGTTGTACAAAATTTATTGTTATGCATTACTCAATATGGTACCTCTGTCACTAATTCATGACTACTGCATAAACAGTTGTAACCACAATTCATGAAATCATATTTTCCATTGTTTTCCTTGTGCTCTAAATTCCTTCTCTTTCATGTATGTATACTACTGGACTGTATTTATGCTCCATTTGTCATTGTAAAGGCACTTCCATGACTATTCCTATGTTGTAGGCTTCATGCAACCTTGGGCTTCATGACTATCAAAGGATGTTATTTTGAGAAGTAGAAATTTTGAGAGTACTTAGAATTCACATCCTCAAGTTGTGACAAAAGTAGCTTCTCCCTATTGCTCTTTCATGAATTATATCACTGTCATACTAGGATGCTCATGGCTCACTGCTTAGTCAGCAATAACAACACTATTCCATTTTATGGACTTTTATCTTTATTTATTGTTGCACTGTCATGCTCATTTTCACTTTGCTGACTATCATGGTCATGCTCTTCATGCATTAAGATCACTATGACCGGTACATCATCTTGAGGCATTGTGCATTGATTGTTTGATACAAAGTGTGCACTATAGAGGTATCATATTCTGACCTTAGACCTCTTGTTGTCCCATATTTTTGAATTTCACTGTCGGGTATGTGCAGGATCATCATGGAAAAAACAGGCCCTTAAGTGGCAAAAAAATTAGAAAAATCAGAGTTAGGCAACTTGACGTAAAAATTTGAATAAGTTATCTATATTATTTAAAAATTATGTAAGAATAGAATTTGTAGCAAATTGAATGTAGTTTCTAAACTACTAGGTTTATTTTATTTATTTTTAAATCTATTTGGTGAAAATTTGAAATTTCAATGCAGTAGTATTTAAATTTCAGCGAAAAAATAAGTAGGTGTCTATCTGACCACCCTAAACACAATAAAATGATAACATTTTTTTATAATATTTTAGATATAAGTAGAGGACTCATGTCCTGATGTGATGCATATTTTTTTGTAATTTTTTTCCAAGTAAATAATTAATTATGAATTTTTTATTGCAACTTTTAAAAATATAAAAAATCATATGTCTGGCCACCTTAACTTGGTCAAAAATTCATGAAATTCAATTCTTTTTTTTAATCTTATAGTATGTGAAGCATAGAATGTGATGCATGTTTTGGATTCAAAAAATGTGATACCGTTTGAAAGCTATAGATGTTTTTCAATCAACCTATCAATCAGGACTTTAGTCATAATTCAAATAGAAAATGAATATTAATTATTTATTAAATTCAAAATAAATCATAAATTTATATTGGTGGAAATCTAAGAATCTCCTTTAAAAACCCTTTTCGTTTCATCAATTTTGGGTAAAACGAAAGTTGTCAGCCACATACCCTACAAATACCCATCATATTGCCACTTTTTGGTCCATCATGATCCTACACATACCCTGTCCTTGTATCCTTTTTTAAATAGAATCATGACCTTTGTAGATTTCATACATGGTAATTGTCATGTGATAATCTCCTTTCTTGCAAGACTGCTCTTGCATGACCACACTATCATAGCAAAAGATAATATGAATCCTCTGTGTAATATCACTGCTATATCATTTTATGACCTATCACTACTCCATGTAGCTCATATTAGCTCTTGATAGGACTTGATGGCTCCTCTACCATTATGCCTCTCCATAATTGAACTTGATGCATCTATGTTTTAGTTTTCTTATCTCTTCCTGCTTGACTGATTCTTGAAAATGATGACCATGAAAATACAACTCATATCATTGTTTAGCTTGACTTTGGATCCACTTAAGAAGATTGAAAGACATATCCAACAAAGTAAGATTTCCAAGAAGAGATGACTACCCCTTTGATCAACATGATGGCAACCTACTGTTTAGTTCATTGTGAAAAGATGAAGAGTAATCTTTCTTGATAATTCACATAGTTTTGTTGCATCTTTTGAATCTAATAATGAAAGTTGATCAACTGTTATGATTCCATATTGATTTAATGCATCAAGAATAGGTTTATCATCAATTTGATCAAGTTGCTCAATTTCCTATCCCTCCTAAAACACAAGAGGGCAGGATGCTAGGCTCAAGCCTTGTGGGAGCCACCTTTTGTAACTAGATGAATCAAAATAGTAACAAGAATTGACCTATACCTAAACAATGAGCAAACATGTTAGATAAAATAGAGCATATGATAGGTGTGTTTAATAACTCTCTTGTTTTCCTGGGAATCTATGATATGCTAGCTATTTTAATGTTTATAAGGATCAAATTATATGTTAATGGATTTTTTTCTATGTACTGATTGGTGATTCTTCATTGCTCTAACCAACTCTCTTCTCACAAATGCAGGAAACCTTGGAGCAATAGGGGGCAAGCAACAACTGGGAGCTAGACGGGCAAGAGGATTGAAGCTAATGCAAGGAAACTTAGTTGGGATTCGTCATTTAGGAAATGATGGGTCCCCCTTTATGTATGCATATCCTTTTATCTGTAAATGTATAGTTCTTTTTCTCATTTGCATTAAAATAGTTAGTCCCTTAGCTTGTGAGGGACACTATACACTTATGATCATCAATAAAGACTACATTTGTAATGAATGTTGACTCTCTTTTTTATTGTATGCAATTGCATAACTATAATAATGCAATCTTTTGAGAATCTCTTTTATGCACATGGATGGAACTTAGCAAAAAATGATATGTATCTTTTATCATTTAAATGAAAACAAAACCATAAGTCTACCTAATTTAGCTAGAAGAAAAATTAGGTAAATTTTTTGGTAACATCTGCTATATGTTTTCCTACTAAACATCTTGACTAGTTGCCTGAAGCTTATCCACTTACCAAGACTTGAAAATAGTATTGAATAATGTTGTAACTCACTAGATTAGCATATGACACCTTGAAAACTTATTCCAACACACCAAAACGCTCAAGAAAAATAACTAACGATGTAGAACAACACTTAGGGAATTGAAAACTAAAATTTAACTAAAAATTATTCTAACCTACTCTAACCAACAACAAGGCCTAGTCAAACAAAACCATTGACAAGATTTGCGAAATAACTACCCCTCCTGACCAACAACTGATGCATTACATGATTATGTAATGTTGAAAGAAAAAGAAACACATGCAAATATTCAATAGACTATTGCAATGTTTCATGAAAGATGCAAATAAACTCACTTATACTTTTATTTTGATCATGTCTATTGTTGTCTTGGACTAGACAAGTGAGCTGAATTTGATCACTTTCAACTGTAACTCTAAAATCAACTTCTTCTTTAATTACATCTTCATACTTGGGTGCAAGCATGACCTCTGGTACTTCAATGGCCTCCAAAATGGCTAAATATCTAATTGGATAGCCCTTAGAATGAACAAACCTTGAACTTCCATTGTTGGTTGCTTCTCCTTCTTCCTATTTTCATGGTTGTCCTATTTCATGGCTAAGTTTGGACTATAGAGAAAATAATTTGAATACTTAGAAGAAACAACATTAGCTTCACCTTACATAATAAGTTTCCATATTGATTTCTCCTCCATGTTCAATGAACAATCCTCTTCCATCAAGGTAGCTAATAACTTATCAAAGATATCAACTCTTGGAAGGATCTTAGGGACAACTTCATTTGATATATTAGCCTCAAACTCTTTTGTACAACAGAAAGGAAGCCCCTCCAACTAGCTAATACCTTTCAATTTAGATTCATGAGAAGTTTCTTTATCAAGACCATATTCCTCCTGCTTCTTCAACACTTGTTGAAGCTCATGAATCTATTGTTCTAGTCCAACATGATTGTCAACCTTTACGAGTTCTGCTTCCTTGTTACCTAGCTTTGAACAAAACCGTTCAATTATATCTATGCACACCTCTTCATAAACTCAACATTAGCTTTCTCATGCATAACATGCTCGAAGATATCAAAGCTCATACCTCTGAAGATGGTGTTAGGTTCATATTTATGCTTCTCTACATGGCCTAAGGCTCCATTGTCATACTAATTGTCATCAACCACCAACCTCTCAGATTGTTTGACGTCCTCTTGTTGTTCTGAAACTATAGTTGGGGTGATTAGATTCACACCTTCTTCATCGTGCTGAGTAAAAGAAGGTAACTCATCATTCCAAACCATGAACTGCCCCTTGTGATCAACCACTTTCACCTTTTCACCTTGTTGTCTTCTAGAAACATTTTGATCATTTTCAACAAAATTAGGAGGATTATTACCTAAAACATTACAAGATCCATCTTGAGAAATATTCTCCTATTCAACCTTTTGTTGTTGTAGTATATATTCCTCCATAGCTAAATGGAGCAAGTTTATATTTCTAGTCTCCTCAATGTTGAGTGAGTTGCGTTGTTCAAGATTATGCTCTTCTTTTACTTTTTAGATGTTAGAGCATGGTTCCAATTGCATGATGGATGGAGGAACCTCACAGGGTAGAGTAGATGGCCCCATTCCAACTTGGAATCTTAAGGGTAGGAGGCTCATTGGTAGGATCACTAATGGGATCAAAAGGTTTCTCTTGTTTAAAATTGGGGAACTTGTACTTGGAAACCTCTTCATTCACAGGATGATTCAACATTACATGAAAAGTTGAGCTGAACCTAGGAATGGAAGGGGTTGTCTGGGTTTCATACATGTGTTGGCATTCATAATTTGAGTAAGCTTGATTACTTTTCACTTGAGTAGACAAAAACTTCATTTTCTCTTCTTTAGCAACTATCTCTCTTCCAAGATTTTCTTCAAACTGTATTCTTTTTGTCACCCACTCTTGATCATAAACAAAGAGTTGATCAACCAACTCTCATTGTTGCAAGATAATATTTTCCTACTTCTTGATGTCAAGCAACACCCAATATATGTGTAAGAACACCTTACTAAAATCACTAATCTTCATATTTCAAGCTTTTGGCTGAAAGCCCACAACACATGGTGAACCTTTTGGATCAGATCCAATACATTTTGGTAAGGGTGCTCTTGAGGCTGATTATGTGAATAATCATGTTGGTTGGCGTCAAAAACCTCCTCTTGGGGTTGATTTTGATCATATATTGGCTGATATTGAGATTGAGCAGGGATGGGAGGGTGGAAAACATGATAGGACTACTGGCAATCTGCTGTTATAGGATCATTTGGGGGTAAAAGTACAAAGTTGTGTCACACTTTAATAAAGGAAACGACCAACACTGGTCTAACTTTTAAACTTCAATCAATAGAAAGTGGCATATATGTTTTAAATTTTGAAATAATGAAAACTAATAAAATGTGTATTTTTTAGTATATTTTATGTTATTTTTTTGAAAAAAAAATAAATTATTTGAAAATAGTTTTTTATAAATTAACACTATAATTTAGCTATTGATAAAATGCTGAAAAATGATGTTACATGAGATGTCAAGCTTTATATAGTGAATTTTCTTTTTTTTTTCCTTCATATTTTTTGTGTATATTTATAACTATAAACTTTCGGGCATGGATATATTTTTTTGTAATTTTAATAAATATATATTTTTAAATAAATATTTAAATGTGTATGAATTAAAATTCGGTTGTTTCTTAGTCAATGCCAACTTTTATATTAAATATTTATCTAAAATAGAAAACAAATTATATTAACTTAATCTTGATTATTTTCCCTAGGGCATCATTTTTAAAAAAAAATTTACTAAGTTTTAGTATTTTTCTTGGCATGATAATAACCTAATATTTTTGTGTTGATAACCTACTTTTAGTAAAAAATAAAAAATAAAAAATAGATAATAATTGAACTATTAAAATAAATATATATTTAAAAACTACACTTATGGATCTACAAAAGCATACTTTTACATTTAAAAAATAATAATTATTCATATCAGTAGGAGTTGTTGAAATGTTAAAATTTTCAAATAATTGTGGTTTTTTAGTAAATTGGCCTCAAAGTGGTGCTACATGATATGTATTTAGCCAATAATTTTAGTTGAAAAAGTTGCAAAAGTATTTAACTCATCTAGAATGAATCTTACTAGATCATATGTTTGACCAAAATTGATTTTTAGTTACAAATACTAAAATTCACTTGTGCTGATAAGTTGGCTAAAAGTGTAACACAACTTTGTACCTTTACCCTTGGAATAAAACCAACAAACTATTTTTTGTGATATGGATGGTAAGAGGGAATACATGCATGATTTTCATGGAATGGTGGATAATTAGTATTTTCATGATATGTTGGGTGATATGACATGTTTCCATGAAACATAAACATGTTTATTCATTCAAAAGTTGTAAAATAAGCAAAAATAATATTTACTTGAAACTAATCAACACTTGATCATATTGAAACCAGTAAAATTTTCTCAGAGTCACTAGGTATGTATTTGAAACACCTCAAAAGGCAGTATTCAACTATTGTACACACCAAACAACAGTAGAAAAACATATAAAAGGGATTGAGAATCAGTTCGCAGTCCCACTAGGCATTCCAAAAGTGTTAATTCTTTAAATCTGCACCCCTGTTAAGTTACAAAACTTAGCGATTTGGAGCAACATGGGAACACTCCTAGGTTGTGGATCACCTAAATTTGGAGTGGACCTCCACATAAGGCTAGCTCCTAAATGGTGTCACCTAATCTATTTCTTGTTGGGAAAAGGGGAGAAAAATACCTAAAAAGAAAACTAAACCCCTATAGTGATACACCTAATGCTATTTCCTAGAACCTATACTTTTGTTTTAACACACAATTTTATCAAAAGCTCAGCTTAACTTAACACAACTCAAATGTTTTTATATATTAATGCATAATTTTTTTGCAAGGAGGCTTGGTTCTCTTAACACTTTTAAAGGAAAATAATTCTTTCACAACTAAAATAGCTATTTAACCCACCACACAACTTACAACCTACAAAAATATATGTTTATCCTACCTAAAGGTGCTAAAATGAGACAAACATTGAAGGATTTACCAAAACTCATAAGAAAATTCATCAATCACCACACTGCACACAATGAAGTAGCTTCTAAGAAGGTAAAACACTAAATTTCATTAATAAAAATGGTGTTACATACTATTGTACATGTTTGATACTAAGTCACAATGTTGTGTCTTGCTTGAAAAAACTCCAAGATAAGCTACAATGTCTGCAGAAAAAAAAAGAAAAAGAACTAACTCTAAAAACTTAGTTTGAATTTACTTATACATTTTGAAACCACTGCCCCACACATTTCCATCTAGAAACTTCTAGTCATATGCAGCAGAAAAGCTAAAAAAGAAGCTTCCAAAACACCTCCAAAAGGTCACCAAAATCAATAAAAGTCAAGCTATGACCCAACCATATCAAAAGCATGAAAAAATTGCCTCCAAAATTGTCTCATTCCCTCCAAAACTCAGTCAAAGATAACCCACACACCATTCCCATGTTGGTCAACACATGCTTCTTTCAGTTTTGTATTTAAAATAGCATTTAATTAAATGGCTTATAATTACACCATTTAACTAAAAGCTTTACATTTCAAAATAATGAAAAATAAAATGCCTAGATTCGGCCTATGGGGAAAATCAAAATGCAAAAATTCATAAGTCTTTAAAGGCCTACATATTTGGCAGATACAAGGGCCTCATATAGTTCACCTAGAAATGAACATGGCACAAGGGGGTCACATAAAGTCACAAGACATAAGTCTTGACCACACCATTACTCTCTAAGCACATTAATTTGTGTTGCAATTTAAAAAAAAAAAGGTGAAAATCACCCTATGAGGTCAGCATGCATTAGGTTAGAAACCCTAAAACAAAAACAATGCAAATGAAAGAAAATCATTTCATTCTCACCATCGAATCTTCTCAAAACTCAAACTTGAGCTCCTTTTCATAAAAGATGAATATATTTCATATTCAACACTTTTCTTGTTGTTTTCAACATCTTCTTGTAGAAATTTTAGCATATTTTTTGTAAAAGAAAGCTCATCTTGAGCTCTGTCAAACTTGTATAAGCTTGCAACCTTCTATTTTCTTCTGCATTGTTTGTATTTCCATGGAATCTCAATGCATCCTCTGTAGATACCTTCCATGGCCTTGTGCTTGCAGCCACAGAGCGTTTGTGTTCCTCTCATGGCTGCAGCCTCCACATTTGTCTATGGTGTTTTTACATTTTATGTGATGAAAAATCATGCAAGATTATAATATGAACGAGATTTTATGAGGGGGTAGATGGTTGAAGCAGGAGCTTCCCAGCCAACTGTTCCACAATAAAATGCTACCTTCTATTGTTTACTTTGAGACAACTTGTGGCATATAAACCTCTAATTTTTGAAGATGACATTTGATGTTTGTGACAAAAAACACTTCTCTTGTTCATGAAGGGAATAAAATTTTACCATGCATGAGTGAGAATATCACTATCAATACCCTTACACAAGCCTTGTTAATCCCTTAATAGTCATAAGACTACCCCTCAATATGTTTGCAAAGCATTCTTTGAGTGAAACTATGCAAAAGACTATGCAAATCTTCAGTGTCACTATAAAATCTTTGGCAAATATTCACTAATAGGTTTTATAGAAGGTAGGACTATTACCTTTATCGAATGCCCCTAAAATTTCTTCATTACCATCATAACACCATTCATCAAACTGCAGCCCTACCCCCCTTGAAACTCTTCACTCTATTGAAAAAGAAGTCCTATGCAAAATTTTCGTTATCATCGTTCCACATTTTGGATTCCATTTTTCTCGAGATGGTTCTCACAAAACACTCTTGTGCTTGAACACATTGCCTTTTATCAGTGGATAAGATACCTTCCTATTCATAGTGGTGATTTTGAATACCTTGAGATCATTAGGAATGTCTTGACATTTTGTTCATATTCTTTGTCATCTATTGATTTAAATCATAGAATCATTATGAATGATTGATATAGGCTTTCATAAACCTTCTGAATTACATACACTTGCTGCATACTTTAATCTTCTATAGCCTTTAAAAGTGAAAATGGCACTGCATTAGCTTAGCAGTAGATGATAGCTTGTCTTTGAACAACAAAATTCTTTCCATGTCCATAATCTCTTGCTAGCATCATCACTATCAATTGCCCCTATGATATCTTCCACTATAATCATCTTAACTTGTCTTGCAAAAAAAGATGTTACCTCTATACTAATAGATGTAAATGCTATCCTTGCATGAAGAAATGTATATCATCTCATTGGTACTTAAACATCACTATATATAAGGTCATTTCCATATTTCCTTTTTTTTATTCCTTCCAAACTTGGACCAAGATGCATCTCTATGCTCTCAACTATTGGTGATATAATCATTATATTCAAATATAATGATTGGAAAGATGAAAAATTGTTATTTTCTCTTCGCTGATGTAACTATCACTTACTCAGTGATAGCTACTCATGGTTGTCTCAGAGCTTTCTCATTGTTGGTTTCCTTCTTTGTTGAACAATGATTACATCATTATCAACTCTCTTTTCCACCCCAAACCCTCTGAATATGATTTCCCTCTTTGTGCTTCTCAGAACGTCCTTACCATTTATCCACTATGATGATAGTGATTTATGTCATGTGAATGATTACATAATCCTCTTCTGCATTATCATGATAGTGTTGTGCTTTTTTGCATTAATTCAATGCTCCTTTTCACTATGCATGGCTACTCCATGTAGCTTATTATAGCTCCATAGCTCAAGGATTGTCAAAATATTGTACAAGTACAAGACATTCAATGTGCAATAAGTGTTGGGTCTTGGCTCAAATCTTGAGTTGCTTCTATATTAGCCAAAACTATGCACATCAAAGTTGTTGCTATATATTCTCTACTCTTTTCACTGTTTTGACTCCATGCCTTTAGGAATGAACACAAGCTGCTACAAGCTTCCAATGATTATGTAATGTTTTTATTTTTTTATTTAGCTCCTTGCATATGCAGTACATAATTTACTATTATGTATTACTCAATATGGAACCTCTATCACTAATTCATGACCACTGCATAAACAATTGTAATCACAATTCATGAAATTATATTTTCCATTGTTTTCCTTGTGCTATAAATGCCTTATGGGTATGTGCAGGATCATGATGGGCCAAAAAGTGGCAATATGATGGGTATGTGGCTAATGACTATTTTTTTACCCAAAATTGATGAAATGAAAAGGGTTTTTCAAGGATATTCTCAGCTTTCCACCAATATAAATTATGCTTTAGTTTGAATTTAATAAGTAATTATTATTCATTTTCTATTCTAATTATGACTAAAGTCTTAATTGACAGGCTGATTGAAAAACATCTATACCTTTCAAACGATATCACATTTTTTGAATCCAAAACATGTGTCACATTCTATGCTTCATATACGATAGGAGTTTTTATACTTTTTAAAAGTTGCAATAAAAAATTCATAATTAACTATTTACTTGGAAAAAAATAATAAAAAAAATATGCATCACATCGGGGCATGAGTCCTCTACTTATATCTAAAATATTATAGAAAAACATTATCATTTTATTGTGGTTAGGGTGGTTAGACAAACACCTACTTCTTATTTTTTCCCTAAAATTTAAGTACTACTGCATTGAAATTTCAAATTTTCACCAAATAGATTTAAAAATAAAATAAAATCCTTTTAGTTTAGAAACTGCATTCAATTTTCTATAGATTCTATTCTTACATATTTTTGAAATAATATAGATAACTTATTCAAATTTTTACATCAAGTTGCTTAACTCTAATTTTTGTAATTTTTTTGCCACTTAAGGGCCTGTTTTTTCTATGGTGATCCTGCACATACCCTTCTCTTTCGTGCACATAATACTGGACTATATTTATACTCCATTTTTCATTGTAAAGGCACTTCCATGACTTTGCTTGTGTTGTAGGCTTCATGCAACCTTGGGCTTCATCACTATCAAAGGATGTTATTTTGAGAACTAGAAATTTCAAGAGTATTTAGAATTCACATCCCCAAGCTATGACAATTAAAAGTAGCTTGCTCCTTGTTGCTCTTTCATGACTTACATCACTATCATACCAAGATGCTCATGGCTCATTTCTTAATCAACAATAACAACACTATTCTATTTTGTGGACTTTTATCTTTGTTTATTGTTGCATTGTCATGCTCATTTTCACTTTGACGATTGTCATGGTCATGCTCTTCATGCATTAAGATCACTGTGACTGCTACATCATCTTGAGGCATTGCAAATTGATTGTTTGATACAAAGTGTGTATTATAGAGGTATTGTATTATGACCTTAGACCCCTTGTTGTCCCATCTTTTTGAATTTCACTTTCCTTGTATCCTTTTTTAAATAGAATCATGACCTTTGTAGACTGCTTACTTGGAAACTGTCATGTTATAATCTCCTTTCTTGCAATATTTCCCTTGCATGACCACAATATCATAGCAAAAGATACTATGAATCCTCTATGTAATATTACTGCTATATCATTTTATGACCTATCACTACTCCATGTAGTTCATGACAACTCTTGATAGGAATTGATGGCTCCTCTACCATTATGCCTCTCCATAATTGAACTTGATTCATCTATGTTTCATTTTTCATATATCTTCCTGCTTGATTGATTCTTGAAAATGATGACCATGAAAATAAAACTCATATATAACTATTTAAGTTGAATTTGGATCAACTTAAGAAGATTGAAAGACATATCTAGCTGAGTAAGATTTCTAAGAATAGATGACTACCCATTTGATCAACATGATGGCAGCCTACTATTTGGCTCATTGTGAAAAGATGAAGAGTAATCTTTCTTGATAATTCACACAGTTTTGTTGCATCTTTTGAATCTGATAATGAAATTTGATCAACTAGTATGATTCCATATTGATTTAAATAATCAAGAATAGGTTTATCATCAATTTGATCAATTTTCTCAATTTCCTATCCCTCCTAAAACACAAGAGGGCAGCATGTTGGGCTCAACCCTCGTGGGAGCCACATTTTACTCCACATGTTGTAACCAGATGAAACAAAATAGTAACAAAGATATGACCTATACCTACACAATGAGAAAACATGTTAGATAAAATAGAGCATATGATAGGTGTGTTTGATAACTCTCTTGTTTTCTTGTACATCTATGAAATGCTAGCTATTTTAATTTTTATAAGGATCAGATTATATGTTTATGGATTTTCACCTATGTGTACTAATTGGTGATTCTTCATTGCTCTAACAAAATCTCTTCACACAAATGCAGGACACCTTAGAGCAGCAAGGGGCAAGCAACAACTGGGAGCTAGACAGGTAGGAGGATTGAAGTTGATGCAAGGCAACTCAACTAGGATTTGTTATTCAAGTAATGACGGGGTCCCCCTTCTTTACGTATGCATTTCCTTTTATTTGTAAATATAGTTATTTTTCTTATTTGCATTAAAATAGCCAGTCCCTTAGCTTGTGAGGAACACTATACACTTATGATCATCAATAAATACTACATTACAATGAATGTCGACTCTCTTTTCTATTGTATTCAATTCCATAATTGTAATAATGCAATCTTTTGATAATCTCTTTTACGCACATGGATGAAACTTAGCATAAAATGATACATATCTTTGATCTTTTAAATGAAAACAAAATCATAAGTCTACCTAATTTAGCTAGAAGCAAAATCAGGTAACAAACCCTAGCTTGGAATAGGTGTTTGACTTGGGAGAATCTTCAGAAGCAGAGATTTTGGGGTCCTGAGCTATTTGTGTTATGTGCAGTTGCAGTGAGGAGGATTATTCCCATTTTTTTTTTTTGTTATTCTATGTTGCTCTTACATTTATGGTGGGGTTTTTGGAAACATCCTTATGTTCATGCTTTTTCCCTTGTTGAGTTCTAGAGCAGCTTGGGAAGACCTCCTACCCAGGATATTTTCCTCTAGATTATATGGTACATTGGTCCTACATTCATCCTTTGGTAATTTTGGTTGGAAAGGAATCATAGGATTTTTCATGGGGATAGGATGATGGTTCAACAGGTTTGGCACACAATTGTTGGTATGATTTAGGAGACAGTGGAAGCCAAATGTGAATTGACTTATCCTTTGGAAAGGAGCGATGTTGAGATTGTGAATAGATTGGGCTTGTAGGGGTTGACTTCAGTTTCTTCTTATGTCATAAGAGGTAGGTGGGCTAAAAGGAAGGTTCAAAGGGTTAAAATATTGTTACCCCCTGCAGCGGATATACTGAAGCTTAATACAGATGGTTCCTCTAGGGGTAATCTTGGACCTACTAGGATTGGTGGAGTTGGAAGAGACTATTTTGGCTTAGTTATTTTCCATTTCTCCATCCATAAATGGTAGCATTCTAACAACTTTATGGAGGGGTTGGTGATTCTCTAGGCCATTGAGCATGCTTGTGCTTTGGGTTGGCGTAGGATTATCTATGAATCTAACTCATAGATTATTGGTAATATGTTACTCGAGAAAAAGTAGGCTGAGATTAATTGGTAGCTGGAATTGGTGATTAGATAGACTCTACAGATGTGCTCTATGTTGGAAGTGGTGTCTTTTTCACACATTTCGTGTGAATGGCATAGGGTTAAGTGGGCTTCGAAGCATGCAAAAGATTGGAAGGTTGAGGGGTTGGGATAGTTATCCCCTAATTATTGTCATGAATTAGAGAGGGTCATTGTTGATGATATGGATGGTTAAGGTGTTTGGGGCTATTTGGATGGTGGTCTTCATCTTGGATGGTTTTTCTTGTTCTTTCTTTCTTGGGAGCCTATGGGTTCCCTAATCCCTTTGTAATGTTTCTTTCTTGATTTCAATAAAGTTTTTACCCCTTTTTATTTTAAAAAAATAACACTAACAATTAATTGACCTCAAAACTTAAATGAATGTCTACAACATAAGCATAACATCCACTTTCATTACATTGTATGTTTAAATGACACATATTTATAATCTTTCAATTGTAATTTCTTGAAACTTAAAAAAATAATTAAAAAATAATAATTTAAAATATTACTTTCTTTCCATTTATGTTTCTTATCTTGAGCATCCATATAAACTAAGGGCTTTGATCTTCTCAAATTTCTTTAATTTTCTTTAATTGATTCTCAATCATGGTTTTAGCACAACTTAAAATGAAGGGCCCATATTCATCACTTTTATATTTTATTTCACTTTCATTCCATATAAAAACTTGGGTACACATTTTTCTTTTTTTTCCACTTCTTTTGGAAAGAAAAATATGCCACTTTGCTACTTGATTGATTTTGAGTGTTCATTTTATTTTTGTGGAAATTTTGGTTCACTAAGACTAAGTTTTGAATAGTAAAGTTCATAACTTTGAATTGTTTTAAATTTATTATTTTTTAAAATTGGACAACTTAACTTTAATAACAATTTTATTTCTCATTTCCTTTCATCATTTTGAATTCCATTTTCCTATGACAAAGCTTGCCACTATTTTGGTAAATTTTTTTACCTGTCATCCATTATTTTTTGTCAAAAATATAGAAAGACGCGGTAATAGAAAGATAACAAGTTCACTTTTAGTGGAAGTGTTACAAGTAGGAAAACTATCGATATGAATGAGTACTTTCTTTGTAAAAAAGTGGGTACTTATTTAGGAATGAGATACAAAACTTAAATTTATGCTCAAATATGGAATGGGTACCTATTATGGTTTGGAATCCTATTACTAAATGGATACTTATTACAAGCATTTACTTATTTGTGAATAGGTATGCATTTCATAAAGCTATTAATTTTTTCTTCCTCCCCACGAGTTCATTTTCTTCTCTATTCACTCGTCAAGGATGACTAGGAAAAATACTTCCAAATGGGTACCCACATTAAAGGAAACCTTAAAAAACTAATTTTCACCTCCTCACTCCATGAGAGCTAGTTTATTGCATTCCAAAGTAGGTGGCTTTCACATTTATATACTTTAATGTCTTTTATAATTTTTTTCAAGTTTTGAATTTGAATTTAATTTTAAAAATTAAAAGCATAAACCAAACAATTTTAATTAGAAATTGTGACCAATGACATAGTATAGGTTAACTACAGTTGATCCATAAGGATTTGAAGCATATTTAATCCACTAAGCATCAATCCAAATAAGATATTCAATGTAAATAAAAATGAAGAAGCCAATAAAACTAACATTCTAAAACCTGAAAGCTTGACAAACATCTATTATAAGCCATTGAATCTTATCCTATTAGGGGAGTGGTGTCACATTGATGTCGAATGTCGACCCTTTCCCAATATCTTAGATAATATGATCATTTCCAATTGATTTTATTGATTAAAATTGATGGAAACTAATGAAAGAGATGAATGAAAGCATGATAAAATCTAAACTAACATGATGAAAGCTAAGATGATTGACGTAAGTATATGCAAAGCTATTCTAAATGTGAAAAAGATTCAAATATGGAAGCCCTAGATTTAGAATATACTAAATGAGTGCAACTAAGTTACCATGGAAGCAATTAATGGATTCTTTAAGCTACTATGATCAAGATTCTAAGCTAAAAAAGTTAAATGCATGATAAATATGGATGCAAGATGAGTGTGATTTTCAATAGCATAAGTTTTCTCTAAAAAGATGGATCCATATTCAATAGATGCAAGGTCTATTTATAGAATAGCCAAAATGAAATTGAAGGTCAAGATTGAAATAATCAATCAATGGTCAGGATTGAAAGAAGATCCAGAGGCATGGATCATTGATTCCCATCAAGGGTTGAGAATGCAAGATGATATTTAATCAAGGGCCCACAATCATGCAAAGAAGCACACTTTCAAAACTTGCTTAAGAAGTTTGTTGAAAGTTTGTTACAAGGAAGAATATTGCTTTTTCCAAATGAGTGAAGAAGGAAAGAATATTCCATGAGAATATATTCCCTTTTTGGAGGAATGTGCAAAGGAAAAATATTCTCAAGGAATATTCCCTTGCAAGTGGGAGAGTTAGAATTAATTAGTAATTTGATAATTAAAACAATGTTTCAATTATGCAAATTAAAGGAATTTAGGATATCCATTAAATAATTAACTTATTTAATGGAAAGGGATAAAAATGACATTTAATTAAGTAATTAAGATTATTTAATTAAAACATTTGAGAGGACTTAGGGTGTTAAAATTAGATATTTTGATTTATCCAATTTAACAAAATGAAAAGTTAGCATGAAAGGGGTGGGAATTAACCTAATTAGATTCATCAAATTAATAGATGAAAATGATGTATTTAATTAAATAGCTAGGTTAATTTAATCAAACAAGTGAAGAGGATGGATTTTAGGATGAAACAATGTTAGCATATCATATTTGAGTGTGTGATATCACTCAAGATATTTTTAAGTTTCTACATTTTTCTCCTCTTTGAAGCAAGGTACCTGTTACGTTGATTCAAAGACTGACACTTTTCAGATTAAAAATTGCTACTTTGATAAAAAAAAATTAAAAATTCATGATTTTTTTAAGATGCCCCACAATTGCCCCAGTAGAAGGAATAAGTTGGTTCTCTGTCCCCTCAAGAGATTGGGAAAAAAAATTGAATTTTGGGTTGATCTCTTGACAAAGATAAAATATAGGTTCAGGAGAAAAAACATGCCCAGGCGAGATGCCAAAAAATGGCCTCAAAAATACAAAAAATAGCTCAAAATAGGTCACAAAGTGCAGAAACAGGTAAAATAGGTCAAAACCCTAGCTTTTAGCTCTAATTAGGGTAAAAAACCCTATTTTTTTGGCTTAAATAGGTGAGAAGGTTGCACTTCTAATTCATTTATGCATTCACACTATAGCAATTTTGTGCATTTGGAGCTTTGACACTCTGATGAGATGGTCCACCATGCACTTCCAATTCACCTTTCTGAGCGGGTTCAAGAGTACCAATGTTGAGCAGACGTAGGACCTTGGGTATGTGACTTGAAACTTTTATCTATTTTTACATTTTAGTGCATTTATTAGTGTGTCCAAATTAGGTTTTCTAGGGGGTTACTATATAGTGACAAAAAAAGGAGTCAGAAGTGTCACCATTGATTTTTTAGTGATGCGCCTGTTGTGTAGTGATGCACCTACTATTTTCTAGAAAATAAAGATTTTTTGTTCTAGCAATGCATTTGATTTAGGTGTTGCAATTGTAAAATAGCAACATAGGGATTTTTAGTTTAGTGAAACACATTTGTGGTGGGTGATGCACCTAGCAAATAGCGACACACCACCATTTTTAGAACTATAGCGATGCATGCAAATGTTGAGGTTATGTGTAGGATCATCATAGAAAAAACAAGCCCTTAAGTGGCAAAAAATTCAGAAAAATCAGAGTTAGGCAACTTGACATAAAAATTTGAATAAGTTATCTATATTATTTCAAAAATATGTAAGAATAGAATCTGTAGCAAATTGAATGTAGTTTCTAAACTACTAGGTTTATTTCAAAAAATAAAAAATCTATTTGGTGAAAATTTGAAATTTCAATGCAGTAGTACTTAAATTTCAAGGAAAAAATGGGAAGTAGGTGTTTGTTTGACCACCCTTTTTTTTTATTCAAGGTGTAAACGCTTTTGACCGGAGCTATGAACTGGATACAACCATTCAATAATACCACCCCAACGGGGTTTGAACCTTGGTGGCAAGAAAAACAATGCCACCTATAAACCATCACACCATGCCAATACCGACAATTTGTTTGACCACCCTAACCACAATAAAATGATAAAAAAAAAATTATAATACTTTAGATATAAGTAGAGAACTCATGTCCCGGTGTGATGCATATTTTTTTGTATTTTTTTTGCAAGTAAATGATTAATTATGAATTTTTTATTTCAACTTTTAAAAATAATAAAAACTTGTATGTATGATCACCTTAGCTTGGTGAAAACTTCATGAAATTAAATTTTTCCTTTTTTAATCCTATAGTATGAGAAGCATAAAATGTGACACATGTTTTAGATTCAAAAAATGTGATACCGTTTGAAAGCTATAGATGTTTTTCAATCAGCCTATCAATCAGGACTTTAGTTGTAATTCAAATAGAAAATGAATAATAATTATTTATTAAATTCAAAGTAAAGAATAATTTATATTGATGGAAAGATGAGAATATCCTTTAAAAACTCTTTTCATTTCATCAATTTTGGGTAAAAAAAAGTCGTTAGCCACATACCCTACACATACCCATCAAATCAACACTTTTTGGACTATCATGATCCTGCACATACCCTTGATGCATAATTGAGTATTTTGATGCACATTGCCAAATTGGAGATGAACCCCCAAGAATGATACAACAACACATCCCAAAAATAGTGATGATATTGATTTTAGCAACATAATTGATGTTTTAGGTTGCAGTTCTTCATATTTTGATCATTTTTAGATTTGTAGGCAAATTGATGTTTTGTGTGTGATGTGTGCAGGAGGATATTCAGCCTTTGATGTCACAAGAGAATCATTCTAAGATTTTGACAGTGGCATGAGACTTCAATGACCTAGAGGTGGAGTAGCTGGGGATGCTCATATTAGGGTTTATCACTTTTAGGCCAAATGTATGCACCCATTTGACCATGATGACGATGCTCATCGAGAGGTGGCATAGTGAAAACTCTTCTTTCCACTTGCCCATTGGCAAGGCCACTATGCTCAAGGACATGTGACAAATATGGTAGCTTCCTTTTCATGGGGAGCAGGTTATTTATGACACCGATGTCAGGAGAGATACGTGTTGTTCACTATTGCAGACTGACAACATCATCTCGGTTAGTTCACAAATAGACTTGGACCTATACAAAGCTTGATTGCCAATATTCAGATTGTTCATTGTGGTGCTCATTGCTGGAGTTATTGTGCCTAATCGATGGGGTAGAGGTTTCAGTCTAGGTTGGGTGGTTGCATGACATGACATGATCTAATGTACCACTATGTATGCATGGGGGCTTGTTCTACTTGCTTATTTGTATCATGATATGCATTAGGCCATATATTTCTAGGGTCAGAGCATTAGAGTTGGGGTGACATTACTTCACATTTGGGCTTATGAGCATATTGCAATTTTGAGGCCCTTAGTTTTTTTGGCAGACATGCATGAGGATGAGCCTATATAGTGTTCAGATATAGAATCCCCATGACATTATAGCACATCAGCCTGATGAGTATCCCATATTGGCATCATGTCATAGATGACATGACTATATTCAAATGGAGTCTATGATTGTAGGTTCCAACATGGTACGATGATTAGCAACAATTGCACTTTTCTCGCTAGACCCAAGCTATATTTAGGGGTGGGTGCATACCATGATTAAGTGGTATCTTCTAAACTACATTGTGAGACAGTTCGATGAGGTACAGGATGTCCCCCCATAAGATTAAATAGTTTTCTTTGTGATATCTCAAAGAGAGGTCGAGTGGGGAGATCAGATTGACCTTGCAGTGGTTGTTAATGATTTTTGACAACTGGTTGCCTAGCCTTGGGCATATAATTAGGGTTAATCAGATGTGAGGACTACCCCTAGATATGATGCATGGTTCAGGACACCTATTCACTTGATAGACCCAATGGGGGTATACCTTAGAGGAAAAGGTAGAGGTAGAGGAAGAGACAAAGGTAGAGTTAGGGACGATGGCAGACAATAGCCTGAGCAATAGCCAAACCAGCAGAGGGTTCACATGCCAAGGGACAGAGAGAAGCCTCGGTAGGATCAAGGTCACCAAGACCCCAGGAATCAGCAATATCAGTAGGATGATCCTCCACCACCTCTATAGCCAGATTCACAAGATGGCCATATTGTTGCCCTTACAATAAAGAGAGATTTGTTCCAGCAGTAGCTTCAGGCTATGACTATGGAGTGAGACAGGGAGGTCTAGTTACAATAACAGCTAGATCTACAACTAGCCCAGGAGATTGGGCGATGATAACAGCTTGAGGTCAATATAGTGGCATCTCAGGGACTGATGGTGTCTTCTCGTATGTACAGGGAGGAAATCACAAAGGCTGCATATTATAGGATGCACTACCATTGAGATGTTCCCAGAGAGTTGAGGCATCTAGACTATCCATAGAGGAGTAGGGAACCTCCTAGGGATAAGGATCAATCACCAGTCATATAGCCTGGTGAGTCGAGCAGCCACCAGGGCTAGCCTTCTCATAGACACTTTTTGATTACTTGCTCGACTATTTATACAAATACACATTCATAAGCTCATTTTTTATAGCCTTGTCTATATTGTACTTTTGATTTGATATTCATACACACTAATTTAGATATTGTACCATAGTACTCATTTTTGGATATATATATATATATATGAGATGATTCAGATTCCTGATGTGATGTGCCTTTTACTTCATGCTTTATGGATGTATGGATACATATGATATGATGTGATGTTATATTATTTTTTTAGTATCTTTTTGTGATATGCTATGAGATGGATGTTTATGATATCAGATGTTTATGCAAGATGTATGATATTTAGATGATATGAGATGTTTATGCAAGAATCAAATGTTTTTGGAGTTTTCAATTTTTTCTAAATGTTTTTGGGTTTTTTATGAGATTTAACAAATGTTTTCAGGTTTTTGATGAGATTTTATTAAAGTTTTTTGGTTTTTTGATGAGATTTTATGAAGTTTTTTGGATTTTTTGATGAGATTTTATGAATGTTTATGGGTTTTTTATTAGATTTTATGAATTTTTTTAGATTTTTTGATGAAATTTTATGAATTTTTTGGGTTTTTGATGAGATTTTATGATTTTTTTTGGGTTTTTGATGAGATTTTAGATAACCTTAAGATATACAAGAACCCAATCTGATTCATAATGAATTTCCCCCAGTTTTATGCAATAGACTACCTCGATATAGGTAGGACAAGCTGACCTTAGGAATATGCCAAGTAGTACTAAAGGGGATATGATACTACACAATATCAATCTATGATATAGATGCAGATGGGTGATGGAATAAATAGGATGGATGATGTGATAGATGGATGTGATACAAACAAGGATAGGATAAAGAGTCAAAGATAGATGGAGGTGCAGGCACCTATTTGTTAGGTTTTCACCAAGGTAATTTCCCAAAGTGCCATTGTAGTAGTTTTCATTAGAGGACAATTGTTTTTTACTATTTTCAATTTTTTTTTTTGCATTTTTGAGATTTATACCCTTCAAGCCTAAGCATAAATTTTTTTAAGATGCAAACTATTGGTTGGTTCCTACAAGGGTTCACCTTCAGGCATTGATAATTGGTATGCTCCTGATCCATAGCGTTCTATGATGACAAATGGACCTAACCAATTAGGCTCAAACTTTCCTTTACTGTCCTGAACTAGAAGATTTTTGTGATTTTTCTTAAGGACAAGATCCCCTACTTGGAAAGACTGACTCTTGATCTTCTTGTTATAGTTCCATTTTAGTCAGTTTTTCTATACTTGCAAGTGATTAAGGGCATCAAGATGATGTTCATCAAAGAATTCTAACTCATTTATGTGAAATACTTTGTACTCTTCATCACTAATTAGGTTATGTAGTGACACTCACAGTGAGGGAAGCTCAACCTTGATAGGTAGGATGGATTATGATCCATAGACCAAGGAGAATGAGGTTGCACCTATAAGTGTGCAGATACTAGTTTGATAGGCACAAAGGGTTGGATTTAACTATAGATGCTAGTCATGACTATCTTCATTGACTATTTTCTTTAGTATTTTTAGAATGGTCTTGTTTGTAGCCTCAACTTGATCATTTCCCTAGGAGTATTATAAGGTAGAGAATTGATGTTGGATGTTAAATTGTTGGCATATCTCTTTCACATCTGATTCTTGAAGGGTGTTCCATTGTGAAAAATAAGGGCTTGCAGAACACCATAACATCAGATAAAGTTATTCAAGATAAATTTGGCAATTTTATTTCCCATTATGTAGGTCATAGGAATGGCTTCCACCCACTTGGTAATGCATTTAGTTGTCTTATGATGAACTTGTGGCCATTAGATGAGGTTGGATTAATCTTTCCTATGAGGTCAAGCCTCCACTACAAGAAAGGCTAAGGTGTGATCATGGGATGTACTCATAAGCTAGAGAATGAATGAGATCTCAATGCTCTTGATACTGGACACACTTAGACTGCACACATATTGATGGGCTTCTCTTTCCATGGTTGGCCAGTAATATCCCTTAATATTTTCTTAGCTAATGTCATACCACTAGAATGGGAACCACATATGCCATCATGTATTTCTATTAAGGCGGTCAAGTCTTCCTCTTGGTTGATACATCATAGTAATGTCACTTTGATGCTTTTGTGGTAAAGGGTATCACCTAGGATCATGAATCGGGATGCCTTCTTAACAAAGGTATTTTTAAGGTTAGAGGTGATATCTGTTGGGAGGGTTCCTCAACTAAAGTAAATGAATATATCATGATACCATGGGGAACCAAGACCAACGATTATATAAAAAAAAATAGATTATGGGATTTCAAAAGCTAGTATGAGCTGTTCTACCAAGAATTCACATTGAAGGACATTGTGTGGAATATCTAACAATGATCCAATTGTTGCCATAGCATTTGCTGCCCAATTTTTTATGCAAGGATTCTGCTCAAAAGTTATGTCTATGAAAAATTCCTTGAGACTTTCTACCATCTTCTTATAAGGAGTAATCTTATCATCCTTGGTTTGGTAGTAATCATTGACACTATTGACAACTAGCTATGAGTCCCCATAGACTTTTAGCTTTTGTATCTACCATTGAACCATTATCGTTAGACCTATTATTAGGGCTTTATTCTCTACGGTATTGTTAGTATAAGGAAAGGATAACTAGTATGACTTTGGGATGCAATCAACTTAAGAGGTGATCAAAAGAATACCTGCCCCTAATCCATGTTGGGTGAATGATCCATCAAAGTACATTTTCCATTGGCCTACTATATTGACAAGGAACACTGATTTATTTCAAGAAATTTAGATATCAAAGGATTCTCTGCATAGATATGTGCTTCTACTAGTTGGTCTGTGATCACTTTTCCTTTGATTACCCTATGCTCCATGTATTCTCTATCAAATTCAATCAATATTATTACCCATTTTTCCATTCGTCTAGTGAGAGTTGCTTTGAATAAGTATTTCAATGGGTCAATCTTTGCAATAAGCTTAATTTGATGTGACAACATGTATTATCTAAACTTTTGTGAAGAAAAACCCACCACTAAGCATGCTTTCTCAATGGATGAGTAATTGATTTCATAACCTACCATGGTCCTACTGATATAATAGATGGCTCTTTCTTTTCCATTCTCATCATTTTGGGCTAAAAGAGAACCTAGTGTTGTTGATGTTGCTGAGATATATAGGATTAATGGTTTGTTTGGCATCAGCGGCATGAGCACTGGAGGTGTCAATAGATAATATTTGATCTCTTGGAAGGCTTTATCACACTTCTCATCCCACTTATAAGTTATTCCTTTATGGAGATGATGTGAGAAAGGGTGAATTTTCTCTAATAATTGTGCTATAAACCTACTAATGGATATAATACAAATTTTCTTGTAGCCCTCTCATCTAATTTGATGTTTGTGGTGGTTCCATTTCTAGGATGCCTTTCACTTTTTTTGGATCTATCTCCATCCCTCTTTGTGACATGATGTAGCCAAGAAGCTTTCCTGATGTAACCCCAAAGACACACTTTTTTGAGTTTAGTCATACCTTATACTCTTCGAGCTTGTCAAAGATGGGTCCCGATATCTCTATGTGTTCACTCATTTTCTTTGACTTGGCCAAAATATCATCCACATAGTCTTCGACTATTTTTTGGATCATGTCATGAAAATGAGGGTTATGGCTCTTTGATATATCATTCCTAAGTTCATCATCCTAAATGGCATCATATTCCAACAATATGTTCCCAATGGACAAGTGAATGCAGTTTTTTGTTTATCCTCCTTGGTGATCATGATTTGGTTATAGCCTAAAAAACTATGCATGAGTGATAGCATTTCATGTCTAGCTATTAAATCTACAATGATGTTAATTTTAGGAAGAGGGAAATCATCCTTCAGACATGCTTTGTTTAAGTCTCTAAAATCCATGCAAATTTTGATGCCCCTATTGAGTTTGGAGACTGGTACCAGGTTGGAAACCCACTCAAGATAGTCAATTGATTAGATAAATCTAACGTCAAGAAGTTTTTGTAACTCAAGTTTTACCAAGAGTGTTATTTGAGGGTGCATCTTTCTCAATTTCTACTTCATTGGTTTGGCTCTAGGATACACAGCTAAATGATGCACAACCACTTTTGGATTGAGCCTTGGCATATTTGTGTATGACCATGCAAAGTTGGATCTTTTCTCTTTCAGGAACACTACTAAGTTTTTTTGTTCTTCATCCAACAAGGATCCAACATAAAATTTATCTTGGGTGCTTCTTTTGTGCCTACATTTACTGGGGTAGCCTTCTCTACTAGCACTGCTGACTTTTCTAGATGCATTGCACTAAGAGGGAGATTGAATCCCTCATCCTTGGGTGCCTTAAAAAGGTTTTCACCCTCATATGCATCCTTTCTTTTTACTATTTTAAGATTAGAAAGTGTCATAGTGTGGTTTTCACTCAAATATCTACATGTTATTTGCATGTTGTCAATTTTGCAACTGAAGGATTCAATCATCTCCCCATAGTATGCATGTGTGTCTAGCTCTATATCAAAACTAACTTTTTGATTTTCCCATGGTAAGTTGTTATAGAGTTCCATGAATTTTGAGATTGCTTCATTGTTTTCAAATAAATCTAGAATCGGTGGTCCTTGTTGGTCCCAGTCAATGCTCATTGTGGGTATACTAGGCTTATTTTAGTGATTTGGTCATTTGGGGTGAAGGATGTTGTGGATATCATGAAGAGAGAGTTATTCTCAAACAAATCAACAAGGTTGAGGGGAAATTTGTCCAGGGTAATATCATGTGATGTTGGTAACCAAGAGGAAGCCTCAGCTTGTTTAGCAGAATTACCTTTTCCAATAAGAGTAACCTTGGTAGTAGTACATCTTAGGCCAAGATTCTCTGGACGTCTCTCAAGAATGATAGGTTCTAGCAAACTGTTGTCATTTTGACCTAGCTTCTCATTCTTGTTGCATCCCCATCCCTTCATTAGTTGCAATCCTTTGTTGTCATCTTCCATGAGAAGAATGGGCATGAGTTGTTCATCTTGATATAGTAGTTTGGAGACATCCTCCTCATTGAAATATTCTTTGTTTAAATCCCCCCACTTGGTGAAGGTGGTAAATTCCATCTGTAATGTTTCAACCACTTTGTTGATAGGTATAGGTTTTATTTCATGAGTAACACCCTTTTGTATTTTCAATTAGATTCCATCTTGGTTGTTTCTTGTCCTTATGATTATGATAAAATCAACAATATTTGATTTCATGGCAAAGCGAATCAAAAGAAAATGAATTTAAATTTACTATGAAGATTAAAAATTAAAAAATTATAATATGACATTTTGTCAAATGCAACTAATAATAATATCATTTAATTCCACTCCAAATGTCTATCTGAACCAAACAAAATAGTGATCGAAGAGTGAACACCAAAACAAAAGCTGAATTCAAAATGAAACATTTTTGGTTGATGCAGGGTCACACCTATCCTTGGATGCTCTTGCATCAAAATCCTTTCTTTGAATTCATAAGGGAGATTTTTTATTTAATCTACTTTAAAATCTAAAGCAAAAACAAGTATATTAATATGTACAATATATAAATTATTCTTTGTGATTTTGCATAAAGTTAAAATACATAAGCAAACTTCATCTATTTATTTTAATCTTATAAGCTAGAACGCAAGACTTTGAAGAAATTCTATTCTCACCAATGAATTTTTAATCTTAACAACTAAACTATAACATGCATTGAACAACAATTTTAATTGATGATTAAAGCAAATATCATCAATCAAACTTTAATAATTGATAAGAAAATTAAAGTGGAATCTCATACAAAAGAAGTGAGGAAAATTGAGCAATATTTTTTGTGATGCCACTTTCATGACAACACAAAACAAAACTATGGAAGGCGAAACACTATCTTCAAATTCATAGGGAAAACTTCTTGATTTAACTTACTATAAAGTCTAAAACAAAAACAAAAAGATTACATGAACAATATATGTTTTGTAATTTTGCATTAAAATAAAATAAATAAGAAAACTTGGCCAATTAATTTTGATCTTAGAGGCTAGAGCAAAAGACTTTGAAAAAATCATATTCTCACTAATGAATTGTTAATTTTAACAACCAAACTATAACATAGATTGAACAACTATATTAACTAATGACTAAAATAAATACCATCAATTATTTTCACTCTATTAATGTAGATGCATAAGGCTTGTGGCGGATACAGCTTAAACAACACATTCTAATTTTTGATTTGTTTAGATGGCTCATTTGAAATCACCCTAATTGGTGGGCCCTACTAAAGAAGTTAGTGTGATTTCAGATGAGCCATGGAAGGCAGTCAGTCAAAGTGTAGAATGTGTTGTTTAAGCAAAATTCTTGTGGTGGGTCTTGTCAAAGTCCAAACCATCAGTCTCTACAAACTTATATGATGAATAATATGAGTGGATATTTTCTAATTTCAAATTGATAACAAATTAGTAAGAAACATGATTTTTATTATCTATATGAATACTTTTAACAGAAAAGAATTCTTTTTTGAGGTCCTCATATTGTACTCATTATGTCTGACATTGAATATCTCTGAGGTTGACTATATCAACTAGATCCATAGTTTGAATCAGAGCGAACTTCATCTTTGCCATACTATTGTTCTCCCAATTCATAGAGTAAGACTCAAATCCATTTTATAGACTGCATGAACCAATAAACTCTCATGAAAACCATTAGCATTTATCAATATTTAAAATCATATTCCATAATCTACCATCACAATAGATTAATAAGATGAAATTAAGGTATTGTGAAGTGGAACTCAAGGAAGTTAAGCTGAAAGGAGGATTATTATGTGATAGATTCTCAATATGCCGTAGAGCTGGTGGCTGAAAACACCATTTGTGTGGGTGCAATTCTTGGGTCCACATACAATGGGGAGTTTGAAGATGTGGAGCACTTCAATCATCTTCTGGTGGAGAAAAATAATAAAACCAGGGTGGAATTGTCTTTTCTGATGCAACTTTAATGACTCACTCTTGTTTCTCTCATTCCAGGTAATTGTCAAGTTTTGTATTTTGTTTAAAACATCGTGCCGTGAACGGCAATTGAATGGGACGCAGAGCGAATATTTGCTGTAATCGCTTGGAAATTTTAATTCTTTCTGTCGCTCTCTGTCCAAAATATCAACTTTCGTCCCACGCAATTTTGACAGAAACTTGGACTAGTGTATTTTAGGACTAACATGCAACCAGAGTCGTACGACCATTTTATATAAAACGTGGTCGGGTGAGAAAAACTGTGTGTACGCAAGCGAATTTGCATGCGGAATTAACGTTGTCCAGTACCTTGGTCGGATGAGAATAATCATAAGCACATTGTGGGCCTGAGGAATTTTCTTAAATTGAGAATTATATAATTTTATTTTATTTTTTTAAAAGTTTTTAAGTGTCTATAGAGATTGTACAATCCATTTTTTTTAATGATTATCTCTTGAAATTATTACTCTTCAATAATAGATTTAAAATTTAAAAACTAAAAATTAAACCATACAATCCAAATCAAGAAACGAGATTCTACTCACAATTTAATCTAGAATATATATTAAGAATTATAAAATTAATAATTTATTTAAAATATTTTATACATCACAATATTAAGTTAATAATTAATTAAGATCAATAAGTACAATAAGAAATTAGAATATATATTTAAATCATACATAAAAAACATTCACAAAGTATATGAAACAAGAAGTTTCACCATCATTTTCCATTCTTACATTCTTTTAGTGAAAAACATTATTCTTCAAGTGGAACCCACGTACATAACCCTCTAACCTTTTATTGTAGGAACAACTTGGATGACTAATACATCCAATGTGTACTACTTTTCCCAATTTGGGTATTTATAAGTTTTAGCTATACATAACCCTCTAACCTTTCATTGTCGGAACACCTTGGATGACTAATACGTCCAATGTGTACTACTTTTGCCAACTTGGGCATTGATAAGTTTTAGCTATATGTAACCCTCTAACCTTTTATTGTCGGAACACTTTGGATGACTAATACATCCAATGTGTACTACTTTTGCCAACATGGGTATTTATAAGTTTTAGCTATATGTAACCCTCTAACCTTTCATTATCGGAACACCTTGGATGACTAATACATCCAATGTGTACTACTTTTTCCAACATGGATATTTATAAGTTTTAGCTATATGTAACCCTCTAACCTTACATTGTCGGAACACCTTGGATGACTAATACATCCAATTTGTACTACTTTTGCCAACTTGGTATTTATAAGTTTTAGCTATTGACTACCATGTGCCAATGGACAGTCATTTTAATTTGAGAAATATCTTTCCATTAAAGAATAATTAGAATGGAACGTCTATTAGATATAACTAAAAATAAAACATTTAGTAAGTTGTTTTTACATCTAATTATTAAATATATAAGTTTATTTAATAATATGATTTATAATAGTAAATAAGATATTTAATATATTTTAGATTTTGTTTTATTAATAAATATAAAAGTTTTGAGATTTTATTGACATAGGAAATGGAGTTTGAAAATAAAAAGAAAGGGGATGAGAGATATGCTTGATTTTGCTGTTGGATTGTTTGTTAGAACATAGAATAATTTTTCATTGTTATATTGAAACTAAGATTATGTGTCTTGTTAGAGTTTCATTAGAGGTTAAATTGTTTGCTTGTGTTCTTTCCTATGCATTAATGCTCCTTCTAGTACAATGGTGTCCAATACAACATGTCAAAATTATGTACCAATGTACTTGCATCCTATATACCCCTTTGTCATTTCAATGTGCTTATTAACATATTTTGATCATGTTTTGGGTATGCGTAGGATCATCATGGAAAAAACAGGCCCTTAAGTGGCAAAAAATTCAGAAAAATCAGAGTTAGACAACTTGATGTAAAAATTTGAATAAGTTATATATATTATTTTAAAAATATGTAATAATACAATCTGTACAAAATTCAATGTAGTTTCTAAACTACTAGGTTTGTTTAAAAAATAAAAAAATCTATTTGGTGAAAATTTGAAATTTCAATGCAATAGTACTTAAATTTTAGGGAAAAAATAAGAAGTAGGTGTCTGTTTGATCACCCTAACCACAATAAAATGATAATATTTTTTTATAATATTTTAGATATAAGTAGAGGACTCATGCCTCGATGTGATACATATTTTTTGTAATTTTTTTCCAAGTAAATAATTAATTATGAATTTTTTATTACAACTTCTAAAAAATATAAAAAATCGTATGTCTGACCACCTTAACTTGATCAAAACTTCATGAAATTAGATTTTTATTTTTTTAATCCTATAGTATGCGAAACATAGAATGTGACGCATGTTTTGGATTCAAAAATTGTGATACCGTTTGAAAGCTATAGATGTTTTTCAATCAGCCTATCAATCAAGACTTTAGTCATAATTCAAATAGAAAATGAATAATAATTACTTATTAAATTCAAAGTAAAGCATAATTTATATTGGTGGAAAGCTGGGAATCTCTTTTAAAAACCCTTTTTATTTCATTAATTTTGGGTAAAAAAAAGGTCGTCGGCCACATACCCATCATGTTGCCACTTTTTGGCCCATCATGATCCTGCACATACCCTTCTAATACCTATAAAAGCCTAAAAATGGAAAAATTTGGTGCCTAACGTACATTTAGGCCATGCCTTAGTCAAATATCTAGGTTGAATGAATGAGAATAATATAAATAGGTTTTAGGTTTGTAGCACTATGTGTTGGTATATGTTGCTATTGCAATGGAGGTAGGTGGTGAGTGCAATAGTGACATAAACCTAAGATAACTAAAAGAAGGTTATAGATGTTGGTGCATTATAATTTTTTTTGCATTTTTTTAATTTATTTCACCTTAAATAAACATACTTTGGTGGGTATCTACTTAGGTAGATTGCACTTACATCATACAACTTGTACTTTCCTTGTTTAGTGGAGATATACTTTACACTCTTGAGTACATCCTCTTTATCTCACATTGGTAATACATTCATATCTCGTGTTCTTGTATCCCCACTTGTAGTTCGCTCTTGAGTATCTTCGTAAGTGCATTTACATCCATATTACACTATCAATCACATTACACTCTTCAACATTTAATAGTGTGAAAGTTTTCTTATAGAAAATCTCATACTAAATGCCTAGCATTGGTACTTGTGTGTGTTAGAGATGTTAGGTGAGATGATTTTTTTTCATTTTAGTCTAACTATTTAACATATAGATCAAATTTGAAAGTGAGACGTTAATTAAGATTTAGGGTTTATGAAATATATGCATTTATATGAAAAAACATAATTTGAATTTATAATACACAAATATGTATAATCCTATCTAAAAAATACAAATACAACATACTACTATCTATATAATAAAAATATTAAAAATATAAGAAGAACAAATATTTTGACAAGTAAAAAACTATAATTATATACAAAGATGAATAATACTCTTAATAAAATCAAAATAGTTTGAATCATAATTAGTTAAAAATAAGTTCTAAAATAAACAATTTAAAAAGCAAAGGTCCCTACATGTGCTTTTTGTCCTTAAGTGAAATCCATGTTAAAGATTATGCGATTGTTAAAGACAAATTTTAATCAAAGTATAAAAACAAACCAATAATTTGATAGGAAGAAGTAAAATTTATAATTAAGAAAGAAATCACATGGATTAGCATTTAATACAATTTATTAAAAAAGAGGGACGGGGAATTGGTTCATTGAAAAAAAAATATAAAATATTTATTAATTATTGATAATTAAAGTTTGATGTATAGATTTTTTATTTTTGGTATGTGTAGGTGTAGATGGGACATAAGTGGTCTTTTTTGTTATTTTAATATTAAAATTTAGAATATGATTTTTATTTATTTTTATTAGTAAGAAGTATAAATGTGATTGGTCAAAAAAGCAAGCTTGTATATGTTAATATGGGGTGTGTATCTACTACACACTCTGGAACAATGCACTAGTTGATTTGACATTTCATAATCATCATGGTCATTTTTTGTTCTTGAGCTAGAAGGCCATCACATGCATGTCCACAAAGTTGGATAATATGTTGATTTTTCTTGAGTTTCTCTTTATGTATGTTGCTCACAAATTTCCTTAATGCATAGAAATAAATAAATATAATTGAATTACCTTTAGAGAAGATAAGAGTAAAGGTGGATTGATCAACTCCTAAATAGTTGTTGTGGAAAAATAAGTGTTTCATGGATCACACTTTTGCATTTTTTGATGATAGAGGACTTCAAACAAATTCTCATAGAGTGTGGTTGCAAATGTTGATAGAATGTTGAGTAAATTTGATAAAATTCCTCATAAGGTAGTTTAAGTTGAATATTTAGTCACTTCAAAATTTTATGTATTGATTTATATGTTGGATGTTATCATAGTAACCATGGCTTGAGTTTCCTATCAAGTATATTATGCTAGATGATATGTATATATTCCTAGCTTCATGGTATGCAATATAATTATTATGGATTAAATTTTCACTTCACATTATTTTAAAATTCTTTGTTAATTAATAATTTTTCTTACATATGACAATTAAGTATCCAAGTTGTAATGATAAATTTCACCATTGTGATAAATAGTTTCTTATAAAATTCTTGTTTTATTTTAATTTTGTCTCCTTGTTAGCTATTGTAATATGGTAAATTCCTTTTCCATGCAATGGGAAGGTTGTAATTCTAAAGAATACATGATGTGTGTATGGTTTAAAGTTGTATACCTTAAAAATAAATTGCTAATAATTGAGATCATCACCCAATAATGGATACCATTTTTTATGCTGAATTTTGTTGTTGATTTAATTCTAAAATAAGTGCATGTATAAAATTCTGGGTAAACTATTAATATGTTCACTTGATCTTCACCATTTTTATTAAGTAAAAAATGCTTTTTTTTTATATAGCTTTGACAATTAAATATTTATTTTATGAAGAAGTACAAGAAGGAAGGTGTATGAGCTCTACTAGGGTTTTGTGTTTTCTACGGTCACCCTTGGCCCCTCTTGTGTCATACTACGCATCTTGTGTAGGAAACCCCTCTTTTCTTGTGTGTATGACAACATTTACTACAGTTTTTTTTGTTTTAATATGCCTTCAACCAGCTCTAACCCAACATTTTTTGCTAGTGTTAGCGGTTCAACGACATTGCTCAATGGCTCCTCCTCTGAGCAAACATCCTTGAATTTTTTTTTGAAATTCTTTCATGAGGTAAGTGTTCTGTTTCACCAACTGATGTGGTTTTTCCTTTACCAAATTTTGATACTACTTGTCAATGGCTTGAGCAACACACCCTGGTCGGGTATTTTGTTGGGAGAAACCCCCCTGAAAGTGTGCTTAAAGAATGGGTTAACAAGGCTTAGGTCCCTAATGCGGTCTGCCTTGATATGGTCCAAAATTTAACCAAGGGTTTCTTTTTGTTTCTCTTTGCAGAGGTCAATCATGTGCAGGCTATCTTAGCCCATGGGCCCTGGTATGTCTGGTTTTTTTTGTTTGTTTTCTAGGCATGGACTCGTGACTTTGCTATCTCGGATCACACCAAGCTACGGGTCCCGGTCTGGATTGAATTTCCTAGTTTACCCTTTCCTTGTGTGCATTTTTTGAATAATATAACTTCCTCACTAGGGAGGGTTATTTGCATTGAGCTAGATAGGTTCTTTCAGGCCCAATCCCAGAAGAGGGTTTGTGTGGAAGTGGACCTTTCCAAAGATTTGAAAGACTCCATTGATATCCAAATTAGAGCTCTCTGACATACCTAGAAGGTCACATATCTTAATCTACCCAACACATGCTATAGGTGTCAATCTGCCGACCACAAGATTAAAGACTGCCCTTTGTTAGTGCCTCATACACCTTCTCCACCACGAGATGTGGAAAAGCCTCGTTTGATGGCTACCTCTGCTGCGAAACCTGATGTGAAATGGACCACAGTTACAAACCGAAAGAATAAGTCCACCGGTTCTAGGTCGGCTCCCATGACCTCTGAACTAGTGAAAGATGTTTCAAACCCTTCTCTGAAGGGGAAAGAAGCTTTGGTTGGAACTGATTATGTTCCATAATAGCCTAGGCCAAAGGCTATGCCTTAGCCAATTGTTGTCATGTTAACACAATTGAATGTTTCTTCTCTTGTGGTGGGAGCTCAAAGGCGATTGCACAACCCTTCCCCTCCTAGGGAAGAAGTGGAATATGTTCATGAAAAGCGGAGGCTTTCCTCTCCTTCCATCTAGATTGGGTTAGTCCCGCTAGAATTTTCACAAAATCATTTCTCTTCTTTGAATGAAGAGGATTCGGGTTTCAAAAATATGGAGGAGTTGCATTCATGAATTTCCTCTCATGGAATGTTTGGGGTCTAACAGACCTCTCCAGGAAGTATTCTATCAAGGATACCTTGTGTAAGTATTCTGGTATTAAAGTGCTTTGTCTCCAAGAAGTTTTTTTTTTGACTTTTTGCTTGCTACGGCTTATCGTTCTATTTGGACAACTAGTAAAATATTTTGTACTACTCATGATGTTGGGCGTGGTGGATCGGTTACCCTTTTTGCCCCATGGTGGAACTCTTGTGTGGTTGACCACTTTTCTCACCCCACTCATCAACTCATCTGGATCCTTCTCAACATTGATAATCATTCCTTTGGGATTATTAATGTCTATTCATTTAATGATGTTGTGGAACATTCTTTGCTCTAGCGTTGGATTGTTGATTCATTGCTAGTTGCTACCTAGTTACTATATGGGGACTTCAATATGGTTGAGATGGCATCTGACAAAGAGGGAACCTTTCCATTTAGATGGACAACTAGTGAAAGGGAGACATGGTTTTACATGTGCAATAAATTGGGGCTTTTTGATCCCAATATTGGTTGGCTCCCTTCACATTCTCTCTGGCACACTTGGTGTAATTACAGAGCCAGATCTAACAAAATACTTAAGTTCCTTGATCGTGCCATGATCTCGGTGCAATATTTTTTCTCTTTTGATAGCTCATCTCTTTCGGTTAAGCTGTTAGTGGATGTGACCTTGTCCGACCACTTCCCCATTTCTTTTCTCATTGAATGGGAGACTCAACAACATCACACATGTAAAACTCATTTTTTTCTAAATACTTCCTTACTTTGCCACAAGCCTACCCTGGCCCACATTCACAGAGTCTGAAATTTGGAGTGCAGGCCAACTCATCATATAGGCTGGATTAATTGGTGGAATGATGCTATCAGTCGTACGACTAGATTTTTGCACATTAATGGGTGTTAGTTGGCTATCTTTCACCAACGGTCTTATGAGGCTACTGCCGTTGACCTCCTCTCAACTATTGAGGCTTTAGCGGCCAACCCTTTTTCCCCATCATTGCAAGTCAGGGTGGCAGAATTAAGGCACAAGAAATAAGTTGCAAATAGCTATGCTGCTAGAGGTGCATAAATCAAAGCCTGGTTACATTGGCTAAAGGTTGGTGATCATTCCTCCAAAGAGTTTTGTTTGGCCCTTCATGCCAGACGCTCATCCCTAGACATTAAAAAAATTAAAGATGGTGTTCAGGTGCTTTATGAGCCTCCTAAAATTCTCCAGGCCTTTGTGCATCATTATGAGCAAGTCTTCACTACACATGAATCCACACCTATGTGATAGCAAGCCCTTCAAGATTGTCTTGTTGTTGTGCCAAATAAGCTTTCTTTAGCTCATAATTTTTTTTGTAATCAACTGCTAATAGTTGATGATCTCAAAGAGGCTATCCATTCCATGGCTGATGACAAGGCCCGAGGAATCGATGGGTTCCCTTGCAAATTCTGCAAGGCCCTATGGGACTGTATTGGGCAAGATCTGCATCATGTTTACTTAGAGGCTTTTCATTCTAATTCTTTAGGTAACTTAATTAACAAAGGTAATATAAAATTTATACCTAAGACTGGTGACTTGGAAGACATCTACAACTAGCGACCTATCACACTTCTCAATGTATCCTACAAGATTATCGCCAAGGCTTTGGCTCTAAAAACATGTCATCTTCTTCCTCAAATTGTGTGCCCCAAGAAAACTGGGTTTATCTAATCCAGATTTATTCTAGATAACATTATTGTTGTTTGGGAAGGCATGGAATGGGCCAGATGCTCAAACTAGGAAATCATGTTCATTAAAATTGACTTTGACAAGGCCTGTGACTATATTGAATGGCTGTTTATTCTTGCTATGCTGCAAGCTTTGGGTTTTGGGCCCAACTTCATTCAATCAGTTTGAATGCTCTTTTTAGATGCCTCAGCTTGCATCACCATCAATGGTCGCCAATACTTTGCCTTTGGACTCTTTAGTTCCATTCGGCAAGGGTTCCCACTTGCCCCCTCTTTGTATGTACTTGCTTTTGAGGTCTTTGGTTACCTCCTGGCCAACACAGTTTCCCAACAGTGTGTCAAGGTCATTTATCTACCCAACTCTCAGACTCAGCTAGTTAATGGCCATTTTTTTGATGACTCAATCCTCACTCTTCTAGAGGAAGAGGATTCCATTACGATGACTCTTGAGTGCCTTAATACTTTTTTTCTTGCTTCTGGCTCTGCCATTTAGTGGCACAAAACTCTATGCTACCAACAATCTATCTTACCTTCTCTACCTTGGTTGCAACAGTATGGTTGGAAGTGGATTGGGCTAGGAGAATTTTTTTGGTTTCTAGGCATTCCCTTTGCCTTTTAGGTGTCCCTGACTAAGCTCTAACAAGCTGTGTTGTCTAGGGTTGACCAAAAGCTTGCTTATTGGATTACCAAGCCCCTCTCTTTGGCAGAGAAATTTTAGGTGTGTTCCAAAGTTCTAGCGGCCACCCATGTTTATTACTCTTCTTGCTAGGCCTCTTCCAAAGCTGTGTATGGCAAGCTTGAGAAATTGCTTAGAGATTTTCTTTGGGCCTCCTCTGAGTCTCATAGAGGGTTTCACCGTGTGGCTTAGGAATTTTGCTACCTTCCTAGAGACTCGAGAGGTCTTAGGTAGCTATCCACTCAATGGCAAGAGACTGCTCTGTGTGTTAAATAGATTATTCGTGCCCTTACTGGGGATGAGGTAGGTGCAAAATTGTTCTCATACATGGTATTCAATCTAGCTTCCTTGTCCATAGACCTTCCTGGAAGGGGATTGGCTTTCAAACCCTTCTAGTCATGGAAGAACCAGTCTAGATTGTTGGGATATTTGTGGCCAAAAACATCTAGCAAGCCTGGGAGGTTGTCAAACCCTAGCCTCGGTGGGCTGGCTCTAGCTTTCATGATGGGCTCTCTCTTAACCAGCATAATATGTGGTGGTCACCTCTTTTTGCTTATAATGGTCAGTCGTTGGCTAAGTCACCCTGGCTTAAGGTGCTCATGTTTCACAAGAAGAGTATCCAGACCTTGCAACAGATATTTTATAGACCCACCATGCCTATTATGTTGTGGGAATTTTTTCATCCCAGTTCAGGCTTCATAACCAAGACCGTACTACTTATGAGGGTCTGGTGAATGCTATTCTTGTTGAGATGCTTCATAAGGTTGGGATTCGTGGGACCAAACCTTAGTGGAAAGACTAGAAGTGGTATCCAAACACCCCTTTTAGAAATTACAAGCCTCAGCTTGCTTATAGGTGGCTTTCACCACATTTCCTATGATTCAGAGTTTGAACTAGAGGTGGCTTCTTCAATCTCCCACTCATGTCTAGCATAAAAGATTTGCTGCCACTTGGTTTGCAAGTGTTGAACCAAAACTTTCCCACTTTTCCTAGTGTATTCTTTTCCAAGGCTTTCCGGTGGGTTCTTGTCTTGTTCACCTGGGGGTCTAGGACCCTCGTTGCCCTTTTTGTGGGCAAGCTGAGAATTTTAAGCATCTTTTCTAGTTTTTTCCTAGAGCTCAGCAACTTTGGACTTGGATTCATGACTTTTTTTGGCCCTTTAGGTTAGAGCCTTTCTCTTGGAATATGGTGCTACAACTAGATTCTCCTAGATTTCCTACAAAATTCACCTAGCTTTGGCACACTTTTAGGGTGGAAATTCTCTTCAATATTTGGAAAGATAGAAATGCTTGCATTTTTTGTCATACTCAAATGGATATTCATGTATCTTTGTAGGCTAAAGCTATCATTTGTTCTAATGTGCTTCTACAGGTTTAGGTGCAAGCTAACAAAGTTGCACTTGAGGTTGCTTACCTTCAGGTACTCCTGGACCACTGGGGTAATGCCCCTTGTACTATTTCCCAAGTCCCTGCTTCGCCCACCTCTTCCCACGGTTGGTCACCCTCTAGAGGTCGATAGCAGAGTGACCCTGCGTGTCCCTGCTCATAGCCTCTGCTTCGGCAGGATTCTTGCACTCCTCAAAAAAATTGCTCTCCTCCATCGTGGGCTAGCTAGGGGTGGCCTTATGGTGATGCTTCGAGGAGTGGCGGTGGTAGTTCTAGGTGGCCCTCTGATGACCCTCCTACTTCTAGCTCTGGTTGGCCAGTTCCTAGTAAAAAAAATTCATGTCTGGCGCTTACAATCTTTCCTCGGTGTGAGGATGAAGATAAAGAGAAAAAAGATGTTGATGATGGTTGGTGTCCTCCTCCTGATGTCACTCCAAAGCCCGCTAATGTATGGGAGAAAAATTTGGATGACAAAGACCCTCTTGGTCCTGATGGTGCTACTCTAGTTGCTTAATGGCCTTTTTATTTACTTTGTAATTTTGGACTTTTGGGCTTGGCCCATGTGATCTGCTAGTTTTTCTGGGTGCTACCCATTTGACTCTCGAGGTGCATCTTTTTACCACCCATCCTTTTTTTGTGAATATGTATCTTTATCTTTAAATTAATATAGATAGCTATCTATTCATCAAAAAAAAAAAAAAAAAATTTACAACGAAATTACCTTTTTGAAAAAATAAGAAAATTTAAATGCTAGATCTATTGTGAAAAATATATCTACTTAGATAATTTAAACTACCTTTCATGCATACTTATAATATAAAGTAAAAGACACATAGAAGTTCATCAAAAATCATATAATATGGCATTGCCTAAAATGTAGTGTTGATATTTTTTAATAGAATTTTACTTTGGGAAAAACAATTTTATATATTACATGTATTTTTCTTTGTTGATTATTGTTGGAAATTTTGTGTATGTGCGCACCCAATTTCATTGGTTGCCTCCTAGTTTGGAGGTGGTTGGTTTTCTATCCAAAGGTTGAGAGGTGAGCACCCTATTAACCTCTAGAGAAATTTTATGTGTCTTTTGTAGGTTGGAGAAATGTACAAAAGTTGTAGATTTGAAGAAGCTCACAGTTTTGGGAGTAACTATACTATTGGAGGCTAGAGTGGGTGTTATGTCAAAATAAATCTGGCCTTTGGTGTTGTATGTTATAGCCTTAAAAGGCTATTGTAAGGAGTCTATGAGATTCTATTATAGTTATATAGTAGTTGTATAAGTTATGTGCAAATCTCCATGGATGTGTAGTTGTAAGAGAACATTCCTTCTTACCTCTTTGTTTTGTTATGTGTATGTTTTTTAAACAAGAAAAAGTTCCAAGAGAATGAAATCATTTTTGCTTTTCAATAAAAAATTTATGCGAATATATGTTGCTTGAAAACCTATCTATTTTTGCGATTATATTGTTGTAAGAGGAAAGAATATTACTCCTCTACAATATAGTTTGGGTGGATAAATGTTGTTCTAAAATTTGACAAAAGAAAAGATACGATACTCCATTATGATGTAGGCAAGAAAATAATATTTATATAAGTATATTGCTCCCTGTATCTTTTATATGACTTATGTTTTATTTGTATTCCTATAAGCTCTATAGCTCAGATATATTTTGGATAAAACATTTAAATGCTTGTTATTATCATTCTTCAGTTGTAGAAGCTTTCAGTATTAAATTTAGGTAGCAGGAAGATTGTATAGACCACCCATTGTATGACATGTCACAAAATAATTATTCCTTGACATAGATATGCTTAAAATAAGAAATCTTTGATATAAAGTATATATTTAATCTATTTTGCACAAAAAGTAGGATACACTGGACATAAAATTACTGTTGTATAAAAAAAGAAACCTTCATAGAAAAGCCTACAAGAATTAATCTCTGGAAATCTAAATCGCCCCTTTGGTAATTCTTTGCTCTAGCAAAACAAATAAACTTGAAACTATAAACCTGAAAGAAAATCATTTTTCCATTGCCATGTCTCATTCCTTCTGCAACAATTCTCTCAGTCACCACTCCTAGTCGCGCAAAGCCTATGGAAAGAATATTAAAAAAAATGCAAAGATTCATTGATGCCACTTTGTATTGTCAGCTTGTTGGGAGCCTCATCTGGTTGTCTCACACATGCCCTGACATTTCTTTTGCGGTTGGCATGGTTTCATGCTTCATGTAGGAACCACATGAGCTTCACTAGAAATCTGCCAAACGCATCTTGCATTAAATACATGGTACACCACATTATGGGATTCACTATGCAGCAGGTATAGGACTCAACTTGGTTGGATATACAGATTCTGATTGGATTGACGATCTTGATGATCATAAGTCCACTTTTGGCTACAACTTTCACCTTGGTTTTGGCCTCATTTATTGGCAAAGTAAGAAGCAACATGCTATTGCTCTCTCTTCAACTGAGGTTGAGTATTGAGGCACTATTAATGCCGGTAATGAGGCTATTTCGCTTCAAAATATTTTTACTGAGTTTGGATTCACTATTCCATAGCCCATGGTCCTCCATTGTGATAATCAGAGTGTCATCCAGATCTCAAAGAACACGGTTCAACATTAGCAGACCAAACACATCGAGATCCACATGCAGTGCATCAGGGAGCTAATATAGGAATAGGTCATTGATTTGTAGTATTGTCCTAGGTACAACAAAGAAGGTTGTAGATATCTTCACCAAAACCTTCATTGAGAGTACATATCACCATTTGTGAGCTCTCTTGGGGGTGTGAGATTTTTCTTAGGGGGGTCACTTGACCTTCTTCATTCTCTCTTTTAGGGGGGGACTTTTTCCTCACTCGAGGTTTTGTCCTTCTCATCTTTTTGAGTGCAGTTCTTGTTTCTTTTCTCTCTCTTAGAGTTTTTTTCCATTGGGTTTTCTCCTTTTCACCGTTTGTGATGGATTTCATTGCATTTGTATATGGGTACCTAACATGGCCTCATAGCTGGGACCCATCTTTGTCTAATAATCTTCATCATCTTCCAAAAAGGAGAATTCACAAAAGAATAAAAAACCGACTTGTACATATTGCAAAGAGTTGATCATGAAGAGCATTATTGTCATGCTAAGCAAGTTGATGAATTGACTAATCTCCTCACAAAGAATAACATCAACTTACCATCTTCCTACAAAAAGGAAGCATCTCCTTGTACTTCTTCACACTTGTTGCAGCCACAGGATCGTCACAACAAAGGATCGTTAAGCACGTTAGGAGGGGGTGATCTCCCAGGGTAGCGTAAACCTTCACAACCATAGATCTCCTCATCAACGTCACTGAGCAACCTGAGTAAGCAAATAAACAAAGGTTAGTAAGTACTACCGTCAGTAGAAACCTGAGTTATGTGGTTATAAGAATTAATACGTCAGTAAGCTCGTATCTCAGTGTTAAAATTGGGTCTAGGTCGAGTTGAAACCTGAGTTATGTGGTTATAAGAATTAATACGTCAGTAAGCTCGTATCTCAGCATTAATATTGGGTCTAGGTCGAGTTGACCCTTCCATGGCAGAGGAGTACCAACTTAATCTTGCACAATCAGGGGCCAGGCGGGGTAATAGTCATTATCCTCACTCAGATCTGTCACGCCTTTTATTCAGGCCATTGATATTGCTGTTAGTTGCGCAAGTGTGTAGATGAAAGGTTAAGACAACCTTTGCTGTGATGCCTGCTTTTATTGCATATGAATAGGAATGGTTATCTGCACTTAATTGCCACCGTTCAACTCGTGACGTTTCTAATGGGTTGCTGATTCTATCCTACCAATATCTTAATTAATCAAACAACTGCTACACTTAATTAATATGCCTACGCTGAATTCCAGAGCTGGAATCATAGTGATGGCACACCACTTTAGCAGCCAGGTAACAGCGTAGCATTAGTTTTATGAACTAGCAATCACACCTTCGTGTATCACAGAAATGTTAAGGTGGAAAGATATTATTATAGGATTTGAAATCAGTTGGAATCAAAATTTGATGAATTGGGAAACCAATATGAAGGAAGCTCTAAATTTGCAAAAGCACTTAGATAACCTACACAATTGCTAATATCTACAAGCAGATTCAGTGGACACAAATGTACCCAACCAACCTTGTCATATATAATCAAAGGATGCTCAACTTTTTTCAAGCATAAATTATCATGCAATGGAGTTATAAAAACACAATTGCAGCCCAATCTATTAATGAGTTTATCTCGCATATTAGTAATGGAACAAATGTTTTATACAACACTGATTCAATTGATAGGCAAAGAGATGTGTCGATTCACATTACATGACCCAAAGATAGCACAAAATCAACAAATCTTAAAAATAATGTAGATTTCCAATTTCTTGTTTTTTATTGCTTTACTATCTAATGCGTTATAGGGTAAAGGGCAGATTGAATCCCAAACACAAGGGCCTCTGCAACAATATTCACCAAATTAAGTGGAACAACACAAAGGCATATGATTTCTTGAATGACATTTTGAACCTAGTGTCGTATTGGAAATTTTATAGGGAAAGAAAATCTACTTCCACTTCAAAAGCTGATACAATTTGGACAAGTACAAAAATTAGTCCACAATTCACAAGCTGTCCACAATTTTTGAAATTATGAAACAAATTGTTACGAATCTGATTGTAGAGATGTATTTGAAAACATATAAAAAATTAAAACTTTATCATACAACATATAGAGTCTTCCTCTTTATTCCTGTTAAAGCCCCTCACAAAAGCAGTTGGACATTGTGGCTATTGATACTGAGAAAAATAAGGTTTTTTGTGTTAGCCAATTATTGGTATGGACATAGGACCAATTGATGTCAACAAACATTATCAAATATAACTGACCATTTAAAAAAAAAAAATTATGGAATAGAGTAAAAGACATGTAATTGTCATCTTGATTCACAAATGGTGTGGATAAATTTGAATAGGTTAGTCGCAACAAAAGGATACTTCTACAATATTTCTCAATTTCCTACAATAGAAGGATACATCATGTAATAAAAAATATGGAACAAGTAAATAATGATAAAAAGTAAATATTCTAGACTTTAACTCAAAATATACTTAACTCAAAATCTAGTAACTTGGAAAAGGTAACAACTAATAAATATCCTAAAAAAAATATGTATGTAGAGAAGAAATATGAAACCTTTGTAGTTGCAGCTTCATTTGCACACACAATGTGTTTGAAATAGGAAATATTCCAAATTATGCATATTTGGAGTCATCCCTAAAAAATAAATGAGCAAAGTGAGGAAGAGATTGGAAAGTTGATATAAGAAAAAGTGTGTATGTGTTAATGAATGTAGAAGTTGTAAGACAAAGAATTAAGGAATTATTAAAAAAAAATTGATAGTATTACATTTATCTTTGATAAGAAATGGCAATTATTACCTAAATCTCTTCAACACTCCTAGGCAAAGCAGTGAGGGGTCTTCTTCCTCACATCTTTATTTCTAAAAAGGGTTTGTGCTTCAACCACAATAGTTTTTTGCTATTTTTAGTCATGTAGGTGTCAAAAAATCCACCTGGTGGTGTTTCCCTTCAAGATTATTTACTTGAATAAAGAGAAAAAGTCCTTTGATTATAATTAGAGAATACATTTTGAGGCCTTGGTTGTGTAACTAGTGGACCATAGTCATATTTAATACTTGTTACAATGTTTGGGAGTGAAGACGTTAAGTAGAAGTCTGGTAAATCAAATAACTTGGATTAAGAGAAGATATAACATGAATTCACACCTTTGAAATGTTATATATGAGGCTGCATGACACTTTATAATGGAGAATAACATTAGTTGTCTAACTCTTTTTTATTATAGAATACACTTTTCATTGAGGTTTCTTAGCAATGATTGAATGGATGAAGATAAATTATTAGCTCAAAGGTCTATGTGTTGGATCTTAGAAAATAACAAGACCTACAAGAATACTTTCCCTAAAAATATTTTATCCCAACTCTAGCATCTTTAAACAAGAAAGCAATCCCAACTTAGTTACCAATCTCCTTAATAAAATGTTGTTACTTAGAGAAAGGTCTCAAATATCTCTAAGACCTATCCTATGTTCAATCTTACAATACAAATTGTTGTCACTCATATCCAAGATTTTAAGCTTCTTTAACACCTAAATTTTCTTTGGAGTGCTACCAAACAAATGGTTTTTTGTAAGATTCATAATCACGAAACTCTTGAGATTCTCAATCTATACATAGTGCCTCTGTACAACACACTCTAGGCCACTCGCAAGGAGATACATCACTTTTGTTCTAGTCTATAAGTCCATCAACTCTATGAAAACAACTTCCTATGTTGATGGAATTTCTTCTTGGGCCTAGGAGAACTCTAGTGTACATAGAATTATAAATAAGAGGTTGTATTGGTTTGCAAAATGGACATGGGAGGAAAAATGTATTTTTGTATCTGCTTGGATTGATGGAGGAGGGAACAAAATATATCTAGTATCTTCTTTCAAAATTAAGGGGAACAATAGTGTTGTCTTTCCAAGAGGTGAGAGGCAAAAGGAAAGGAGCATGGAAGCATAGGAAAATGGTAGAGATAGGAAACTAATGGAAAAAAGGATGGATTGCATCCATAGTCGAGGTCTTGTTGAAAAGGACAAGAGGTAGATTTTATCTTATCATTTTTGCTCTCATTGGATATGACAATTTGCTACATAATATAGGTAGTAGGCAATTGCTACTACCATGACAGTCCATTTTTCTCTCTTTGGAGGGTTTGTAGGATAAATATAGTTTTCTTAATTCTTCTCTCTTCCTCTCTTGACTATTATTAAATTTCTAATCAAGTAGCATAGTATAATTTCTTATTTCATATATTCTACAAGCTTAGGTTTGAGAAATTAAGAATCAAACATTGTTGTACTTATAACAACATTGCTACATTAGTGAAATGAATATAGATGCATATGCTTTGAATCTAAAATTAGATATAAAAGTTGGATTTCATTATCTAGTTGAGCATAGATCATCTAGATTTGAACTTACATAATACATGAGTCAATGAAGATTGACTTGAAACTATACAGAAATGCCAACTCATAATTACATAAATTGATACATTATAAAAACACCACCTAATTTACATAATATTAAAATGTTAGCATTTAAAGTGATTGTCTCATATGACTTAAATTTATTGAGGGGTTTGAAATGTTTTACTTGCATTGTTTTGATTAGATTAAAACTGGAAGGGCCAGTACCCATTACAAAACAACCATAGAGGCAGACCAAGAACTCATGAGCAGTGAGAAAACCAAAAAAGTAAATATAATCTAAAGCTTAAACAGTTTGACAAGCAGAAACATAAGGATATGTGCAGGATCATGATGGGCCAAAATGTGGCAATATGATGGGTATGTGGCTGACGACTTTTTTTTACCTAAAATTGATGAAACGAAAAGGGTTTTTAAAGGAGATTCTTAGCTTTCCACCAATATACATTATGCTTTACTTTGAATTTAATAAGTAATTATTATTCATTTTCTATTCAAATTACGACTAAAGTCCTGATTGATAGGCTAATTGAAAAACATCTATAGCTTTCAAATAGTATCACATTTTTTGAATCCAAAACATGCGTCACATTCTATGCTTCACATACTATAGGATTAAAAAAAAAAATTGAATTTCATGAATTTTTGACCAAGTTAAGGTGGTCGACATATGAGTTTTATATTTTTAAAAAGTTGTAATAAAAATTCATAATTAATTATTTACTTGGAAAAAAATACAAAAAATATGCATCACATCGGCATGAGTCCTCTACTTATATCTAAAATCTTATAAAAAAATACTATCATTTTATTGTGGTTAGGGTGGTTAGACAGACAACTACTTATTTTTTTCTTGAAATTTAAGTACCACTATATTGAAATTTCAAATTTTCACCAAATAGATTTATTTTTTTAAACAAACCTAGTAGTTTAGAAACTACATTTGAACAATTTCCTACAAATTCTATTCTTACATATTTTTGAAATAATATAGATAACTTATTCAAATTTTTACGTCAAATTTCCTAACTCTGATTTTTCTAATTTTTTTGCCACTTAAGGGCCTGTGTTTTCCATGATGATCATGCACATACCCACAAAGCTAGGACCAACACTAAACCACCAGACACCTACAGATCTCCCAATAATTTGAGGCCAATGATCACATTCCATTCTTGAGAGAGGAATTGGAGTTTCTTTTCAAAAGTCACATGCCTTTTTTGAATGGCTTGGGTATTTGTTGTGATGCCATGAGCCGAGGTGTCCACCTTCTTTCCCTTCTTCTATGTGAGACCATCATCCAAACCTTCCACTAGTCACTTCCCCTAGCTCTTCCTTAACTCCTCCTGAAAAAGCTAAAGGGTTAGGGTAGTATTCTATACAGTTTCTTTGTTGTAGTCAGTGATGACCCTCGAGCACCACATAGTCTTCTCCTAGTTTCAATGGATGACATCAATCTTAGTCAGTAAATTCTTCTTTTCTTCCTCAGTACCACTGATGGCCTGAAGATCATCCAACTCTTTTTCCCACCTTTCCCACCTCTCAAATGACCTAGCCAAAGAAGTAATAATGTCCTAATGCGTCTTATTCTCCACCTCCCCAGGCCATAGGACTTGTTGTTCTAGAAAATTTCCTTCTAGAATTTAAATTCTTTCTTTAGCCATGACTAACTAACCAAGAGCCATTTCATAATATCCTTTTGAACATTAATCGTCTCTAAAATTTCATTCAATTTTTTTCTAAAGGGGTCTATAGGAAGGCAAATCAACCTAGGTTCAGTACCAGGTTCCTCTAAATTGATGCAAAGGTTGAGAGAATTTTATGGGTTAGGGTTAGAAACAAGAGGGGTGTTGGGAACCTCCGAGTCATGGCCCTTCAATCCAAAGATTGAAAAGGAGAGTTAGTCAAGGTTGGATTCCATGAATCATCATCATTAGAGTTATTAGAATCCTTCGAACCAAAAGAAATGGATGTGGGCATGGGCTCTGATAGGGAAGTTCATTTGATAGGGATGATGGGGAGGGTATTATCATTAATAGGGATTTAACCAGAGCTTGGGTTCTATAGAAAACGATAGGAGGAGTTTCATCAATAGTGACAGAGGGGCAGAGCTCCCAAGGGGTTGGTGGGGTCAAGGATAGTGAAGGTGTTCTTACACACAGTAGGAGGGGAGGGAAGCAACGTAGAATGAAACTTGTATAAGTGCAAAATAAGGCCTTGGTGAATGGGTAATTTCTTACATTTGGCTTGGACATTCCTAATAGACTACTCAAGCAAGGACATGAACCAAAAGGGGAAATTCATCTTAATATTATATCTATAATGATTGAGCATAGGGAAAAGGTGGGTGTGGAAGTAGTAGAACCACCCTTCAAGCGTGACGTACCTCTTGCGAATTTCAATAATGGTGCTCCAAACACTAGGAAGGTTTGCATGGTTAAAACCATTTTGCAACATGTTCACCTTCTCACCCTCTTTTAGGAATCATTTCATGTCATCCTCATAATGGCTTTTCGACTTGTGAGGAATGCAAATCCCTTCCATAGAAATCCCTATAACCTCTGCAATAAGCTCAAGGGTCACCATAAAAGAAACCCTTCCAACAATAGCAGTCTCATCCACCCAAGAATTGGAAGACTCTAAAGAAATTTTGAGGTTAACACCCTACATCCCCTCCACATACAAGGAAACTTTCCCCATTCAAGAATTGTGTAGACCTCCTTATCTTACTTCCAACCATCATAGTTAGTAGGTTCATCCTAGACCAAATCCCCTCCCATCATGAAACCCACAAGTTTCAGAGCAAAGAAACACCAGTAATGGAAATGGCTATACCAAAACCAGAGTTGCAAGTAATAATAAAAATGTGTAGGTTGATTAGGAGGCTTAAGTTTCCATAAATGATGAGTGTGGAAACCATCTTGAAATGAGCTAACAACAAATCTAGCTCAATCTCATTTGGACAGTACATTGACATCATTTTGAATTAATTTGAGCACCTGACTTGGGATATGGAGGATATTATCCCATTTTACTAAATTTGGAGTAAAAGCTCCAAGATTTGTTAGGGAATCAATCACTTTATTGCCACTCCTATACACGTGATTCACGCTACGATTCCCAAGGGAAATCATGAGATTGCGAGCCGAGGACACAAGGTTCTGAAGAGTCCAGTAGGGAGAGGCAAGCCCAGTTAGCATAAGAACCATATTCTACGAGTCCCCTTCAATGATTAAGTCAGAGAGCCTAGCTTGCATGGAAATTTTAATGTCGTGGAAGGCCACCTCTACCTCAAAAAAACTAGAATATTGAACCCCCAAGTTAACTACATAAGCCAAAACTAGCTTCCCCTTGTGATCACAGATGACCCCACCCCCACCCACTCGACTTAGGTTGGGTTTGGCCAAGCCATCAAAATTAAGGTTCAGCTAGCTAGGATTGGGGGGGACCATTTTGCTTGGTAGAATTGTTGGGTAATGCGTGCTAGGGTATGTGTGGGATCATCATGGAAAAAACGGGCCCTTAACTAGTAAAAAATTTAGAAAAATTAGATTTAGGAAACTTGACTTAAAAATTTGAATAAGTTATCTATAAATTATTTCAAAAATATGTAAGAATAGAATCTATAGAAAATTGAATTTAGTTTCTAAACTACTAGGTTTATTTAACAAACAAATAATCTATTTGGTGAAAATTTGAAATTTCAATGCAGTAGTACTTAAATTTCAAGGAAAAAATAAGTAGTAGGTGTCTATCTAACCACCCTAACCACAATAAAATGATAATATTTTTTTATAAAATTTTAGATATAAGTAGAGGACTCATGTCCAGATGTGATCCATATGTTTTTGTAATTTTTTTCCAAGTAAATAATTAATTATGAATTTTTTATTACAACTTTTAAAAAATATAAAAACTTGTATGTCTAACCACCTTAACTTGGTCAAAACATAATGAAATTCAATTTTTATTTTTTTAATCCTATAGTATGTGAAGCATAGAATGTGACACATGTTTCGAATTCAAAAAATGCGATACTGTTTGAAAGTTATAGATTTTTTTCATTCAGCCTATCAATCAGAACTTTAGTCATAATTCAAATAGAAAATAAATAATAATTATTTATTAAATTCAAAGTATAGAATAATTTATATGTTAGAAACCAAAATCATTTTTGCAAACCAAAAAGACCTTCCAAAGAAGAGAAAATCAGAAAAGGTAGAGGTTGCAAAAGGATGTGCAACATAATATTATACAAGAATTCAATAATTACATGAGATAATTTGCTTTATAAAAGCAAAGATGCATAAACCTAATCTTATCTTGAGAAACAAGATAGCTCAACAAGATAAGGATAAAACCTATAACTTAGGAATTAAATAAAGTCTAAGTAAACTTATGCAAAGTGTAATTAATAATTAATTACACCAACACCCCCCCATAAGTGCAACTTAGGGAGAAGCAGATTATTATGCAAATATGAGTCTCGACAACAAGGCCTGATCAGGTACTCATGTACAAATGCAATGATGAAGTAGAGAAAGAAAACCCAGTGGGACAAAACCCCCCTACAATGAGATGACTGCTACAAGAAGCACTGGAAGAACACTATGGAGTAACAGTAGATGAGATGATGACATAATCTGGAAGCCGTGTATCTCGATGCCGATGCCAAACTGTGACTGAAACTCTTCCATGGGAAGGAGTACCAAAAAATACTATGGAACATTAACCATAAAAACATGGCCCTCAAACTGAGAAGGATCTGAACTAATGCGGATCAAGAAACATAATATCCCAACTAAAGTGTGAATTGATGAATCTGACATGTGTCAAGCTATAGAAAAAAATGTGGCCAAAAGAAACAAGGAGACCAGATAACCCATGCGAGTTGCCAACGAATCAAAATGGATATGGAGATCAAAGTGCATGCACACTCTAATCAAATTATTATGCAAGAAACCCCCCTAATGGAACTTTATCATAGTTCATTTATTACAATAACCCAACGATTGTAAAAGGAGAGAATCCTAAACATGCATAAACAAAAAATAACATGATGTGGTACTGAAATGAAGTGCAAATATTTAGGTTTCACTTTTCCAACTGCCAAAACATCCAAGTAATCTCCAAAAGACCCATCGGGACAAATATGGAATAACAATAAACTTGGGACAGATAGAAAAAGAAGTGCATGGACAACAAGATAGAGCTCCTCAATACCTTTCCAACGTTGAGAATCTCCTTTAAAAACCCTTTTTGTTTCATCAATTTTGGGTAAAAAAAAATTCGTCAACCACATACCTTACACATACCCATCATATCGCCACTTTTTGGACCATCATGATCCTGCACATACCCGTTAGTTTGCATATCTTATTGGAAAATCTCAAGGTTGAATAATTTACAAACGTTATTGTATTTTTTATGTTCTCTCTCTTGCCTAGCTCTAATGTTAGACTATACTTTTTCAATAAATTAGATACTTGGATTTGTTGTGAGTCCTTACTCTATAGTATACATAATTTTTTATATCTTTACTATGTAGTATACAAATTTTTGATAAAAATACACAAAATAGTGAGAGTTAACCTTGAAATGTCAATAAGGATAACCAAAAAACCCAGATGTTGTGAACATTTGAAGTGAGTGAATCACATAAAAATTAACTTCATAGAAAGATGAGACATGCGAACTTTGAAATAATCCTCTACTATTAGCAATCACATATTAAGAAGCTTTTGAAGATTACTTCCCATGGACTACAATATCATAGAGACCTCATCAATGCAAAATCCAATCATAACAAATATTTTTCTACAATAGTAATTCAATTAATAGGAAAATATATGGGTTGTTTCATATTGTGTGACCAAAAGACAACACAAAATTAACAAATCTTCAAAATACTATAAATTGCCAAATCCTTTTTATTAGTAGTTTACAAACTAATGTATATTAAGTGGGAAAAAATTGATGGGTATGATTTCCTGAATAAACATTTTGAACCCTAGTTGGATTGGTTGTAATAGGATTTAGGGAAAGTGTGAGGTCTATGGGTAATTGAAATGTGGTCATTGCAGGAAACTCAAGTCCATCATTCATTCCGAAGGGTTCAAGCTCACACCAAGAAAAATCAAACCATAGAATTTTAGACAGTAAAATTTCAAACCTTGTAATTTCACAGCCTAACAAAACCAAACCCTAAAAAATAGGGGATATAGTACATCTCGATGTGATTTTAAGTTTTGTACATGCACTTAATTAAGCATCTAAAAATATCAAGGTCTTAGCACTACTCAATTCTTGAGTTCAAGATAAAAAATTTGTAAGCTTTTAAACAAAAATATTGGTTGTGAGTTAAAGATTGTTTTCAAGTATGGGGTGAGGAATGTTTCAACTGCCTAAAAGTTATTTTTTGTGGCATGAGAAAAATTTCCAAAGAACCAATCCCTTCATTTAATAGATAGCAACATAATTGTGTTAAAATGAAATAAAGTACAACAAAAATGATCCGACAAAGTAAATATCCCAAAAAATATGTGGCAAGCGACTCACCTAAATTTTTTGCACAAAATGTGTCATGTTGTCGAATATGCCGATGATAAAAAATAGATAGATCTTGTAATAAAAGTATGAAACCCTAGGGTGATCCCACAATATTGGTTTACAATTTTTTGCCAAACTGGACACTGAAATATATTTTTCTAACTAAATATTCACTTTCCAGCACCTATAGTGGCTAAACCATGAGAAATTTGAAGATGATGCAAACTAGTGATTTGTGACATTTTTTCTGTAGATTCTAAATATATTTTTTCAAACTTTTTGGAATCAAATTGCACTTATTTTTCCATCTCCTTTGAAAGCTAGTTTTTTTCAATAAACGCCATTTTCAAGGAGTGACACTCACTGTATACAACATAATTTTTTTTCCATAAAGGATAAAATTCTATTTGTTTTGAATTTAGATTTGTAACTATGATATCTAGTGCTTCCAATTGGTTTTTGGTGCAGGAGCACCTGCCAAGGTGCCAAGGTGCAAGCATATTTTGATGTTTTGTTTTAAAAATATTTTTCATTTTTGTTGTGTAAGGTCTTTAACACTTTTAGATTGTGTTTGAGGACCTTTTGGGTCATAGGTAAAAATTTAAATAAATTGGGAAATCTTTTTGTGGTCATTTCCTAAGCTTTTGGAAAAGATTGCAAAACACACTGTGTTTTACAACAGGAGGTTTTTGACCATTTTAGGCTTAGAGAAGGAAACCTAACCATTTCCAAAGTATTGTAAAAGTGATTTCTCGACCTTTTGTGGTTGTTGGAGGATTTTGAGCATGGCAGTTTCATGAAAGCAAGAAGAAACAGTGATTTTGTGTTGGAAAATACAGTTTTTTTCTGTTCTTGCGTCTGAAACAGCAAGTAGATGATTTAAATAAAGCATTTGTTGACTTGTTAGCATGTAGAGGATCCTTCTAAAGCTTTGTATTGGCCTTTTTAGACAACTTTTCTATCGCTGTCTTTCATTTTGTAAATTCTATGTGTTTGTTTTAGTTTTGTTTTGACTGGTAAATTCCAGAAAATGGGGTTTTAGTTTTGTTTCCTATCCGTACCAGGAAGTATGGACGTTGTGGAAACAAGGAAAAACTACCTCTTTGTATATAGTGTAAATATTGGAGTCTTTGTGAGTCATGCAAGCAGGATGATGATCTTTTCCTAGGTGAGGTTGTGTTGCTCGGTTAGGAAAGACAGTATAAAGTTTTCTTCCAACGTTGCAGGGGTGTTGACCACTCGAAACCCAGGTGTGAAAAGATGGTTGGAGACCTTACGAAGGTCTGATAGGTGGCAGGAATCATCACCAAGTCATCTAGAGGCAGAAGGAAGAAGACAGTCCTCCTTGTAACCAAGAAAAGGCTCAAAAAGCCCTAAAATTCTAAAAATTAGCAATAGCCCTGTGTACGGCCTGAGAAGAGCTGAAACCACTAAAATTTTGAAGAGTTACAAATTTGAGCTAGGGTTCTTTCTTTAAGATTATGATGTTCTTTTAGCAGGGAGAAGTATTAAACATTTTTCTTGTTAGAGGCCTAATTCTAGTAGCCCTCCCCAAACCCTAGACTAGGGTTTTGAGAAAGCGATAGGGAAGAGGGCTATGGAGGTGGAACAAGAACCCTCTCTAGACTATGTTTGAAGTTTTTAAACCTTATACACACCCCTGAAACGAGGTTAGGAAGAATTTAGAGATTAACTGGTCTTTAAGCTGATTAAGGGCTAGTTGGTGAAGAGAGGAAAAACACCAAGAAATGCTTGGTTGAGGCATTGTGAACGATTTGGAACTTGATAGCAGGGTTGGCAGCAAGGACCAGGGGTGCCTAATTATTTTGGGGACCTATAGGTTGAGTGGTGGAGGGAAACACCAAGGGTTATCAACTGAAGACCCAGAGCATTGAGCCAGTGATTGACTCAATCCAACCTTGTTTCTATCAGATTGGTATCAGAGCACAGTGAAAGATTTGGAAAAGCAGCTTATATGTCAGAGGTTGAATCAAGTGAAATGCCCAAGATGGTGACAAATGCACAGTTAGCCAAGATGGTTGAAGAGCAAGAAGAGGATAACAAGTCTCTAAAGGAAAGAATAGAGCAGCTTGAGGAAGCACTAAACAAGGTGAAGTTGGAAGGTAAAGTTCCAAAAGAAGAAGAGGTTGCAGAGGAGGACAAAGTCCCTGAACCTGACCCTGTTCTGGAGGAGGAGCCTTTCTTGAAGGCATTAAAAGCCCTGAGTGGGAAAGGACTTGAGGGCATACCGTTGTTCTATGGAAAGATGGATCTTGATTTAGTCATGGATTGGATAGATGGAATGGAGAACCACTTTGAGTGTGATGGAGTTACTGAAGCACATAAAGTGAATGTTGCAAAATCAAGGTTGAGAGGATCAGCTTTGACATGGTGGAAATTTGTTCAGACTGAAAGGGAGAAAGAAGGCAAGCAGCCCATATCAACCTGGAAAGGAATGGTTGCTAAGGTGAAGGAAGCATATATGCCATATGATTATGAGATCCAACTCCACAAGAAGAGACAGAGTTTAAGGCAAAAAGATCAAGATGTTAACACCTACACTGAAGAGTTTTAGAAGCTTTGCTTGAGATCAAATGTGGCAGAAGATGAGAGCTTGAAAGTGGCTAGATACCTCAATGGTTTGAAGTGGAATATACAGGAAGAGATGGCTTTACTCAGCCCCAAGACAGTCCACCAATGTTATTAGCTGGCTATAAAGATTGAAGAGAGGAATAAAAGGAAGCATGATCAGTCCTCTAAGGGCAGAGGCAGAGGCAGAGATCAAAGAGGACATCGTGGAGGTTACCAAGGAAGAGGTAATGATCAAAGAACCCAAGGAGAATCTAAGCTTACTGAGCATGGATGTGAAACATCATCAAGAGGAGGATTTAATAGAGGAAGAGGACCTCAAGGAGGTTCAAATAGAGGAAGAGGAGCAAGTAGAAGTAACTCTTACTTTGCCACCATGAAATGTTATCACTGTAATCAGCTAGGTCACTAGGCTTATAGATGCCTGAAGAAAGCTTCTTCATCTAGCAATGAGAAAAGAGTAGCTTATGCACAAGAGGACACCATGAGTGTCAAATCACCTGAGATTAGTCATATAGTATCAGAAGTAGGTGAAAATCAGATGTTTAATAGAGTTTTGATCAGACAACCGGTCAAGGAAGAACCCAAGTAAAGGAGAGCTTTGTTTAGAGCAAGGTGCAAGATATTGGGAAAGGTATGCAAGGTCATTGTAGATTCTGGTTCTACAGATAATATCATCTTTGAGGAGGCAGTAACTAAGTTAAAATTGTAGAAGGTACCTCATACCAACCCCTACAAAGTCACATGGTTGAACAAAGGGCAGAGTGTTCTAGTGAATGAGCAGGTTACAGTGGAATTCTCAATTGGAGGCTACAAAGACAAGCTGATTTGTGATGTACTACCTCTGGATGCATGCCATCTTTTGCTTGGCAGGCCATGGCAATATGAAAAAGGTGCTATATATCATGGAAAGGAGAACACTATAGAATTCAAGAAGGATGGAAGAACCTTCAAGCTGCAATCATTGATTGAGGATGATGAAGGACAGTCCAAGGCTCCTAACATTATGTTGAGTAGTGGCAAAGAGTTCATCAAGGATCTACACCAAGGGAATGAAGGTTATGTGGTCCTAATGCAGTCCAAAGAGGAAGAAAAGGCTGAAAGGACAGTCTTACCAGAAGCAGTCCAAAGGTTGCTTGATAAATACAAGAGCATAGTGAGTGATGGAACACCTACAACTCTACCACCAAAGAGAGCAATAAGTCATCAAATTGACTTCATACCTGGAGCCTCATTGCCTAACAAAGCAGTATACTTGAGCTTACCCCTGAGCAAAACCAAGAGGTAGCAAGACAAGTGGAAGAATTGTTGAATCAAGGTCTGATTCAAAAGAGCATCAGTCCTTGTGCAGTCCCAGTTGTTTTAGCAACAAAAAAAGGAGGTAAATGGAGACTTTGTACTGATTCTAGAGAAATTAATAGAATCACAATTAGGTATAGATTCCCAATACCTAGGATTGAAGATTTAATGGATTTGCTTGGAGGAGCAAAATTCTTCACCAAGTTAGATCTTAAGAGCAGGTATCACCAAATCAAAATTAAGGAGGGTGATTAATGGAAGACAGCTTTTAAGACAAATGATGGTTTGTATGAGTGGAAAGTGATGCCATTTGGCCTCTCAAATGCCCCTAGCACATTCATGAGACTAATGAATGGGGTGCTTAAGGATTTCACAGGGATTTTTGTGGTAGTCCACTTGGATGACATACTGATTTTCAGTAAGACAGCAGAAGAACATTTGAAGCATGTGGAGATGGTACTCAAAAGGCTGCAAGAAGAACAATTGGTAATCAACCTTGAGAAGTGTGAGTTCTTCAAACAAGAGCTTGTGTATCTAGGCTTTGTAGTATCCCAAGGAACGCTAAAGATGGATCCAAGTAAGGTGGAAGCCATCCTAAACTGTCCTACACCAACCACAGCAATAAAGGTAAGAAGTTTTCATGGTTTGGCTCAGTTTTATAGAAAGTTCATAAGGAATTTTAGTGGTATATGTGCACCGGTGTTAGATACAATCAAGGGTGGCCAGAAAACAAAGTTTAAGTGGACTTTAGAGGCTAATAGAGGGTTTAAAAAGCTGAAACAAGAGGTAGCAACCGAACCTATACTTTTGTTGCCTAGTTTTGATAAATTGTTTACAGTTGAGTGTGATGCAAGTGGAGTAGCAGTAGGAGGAGTCCTTAGTCAAGAAGGTAGGCCTGTGGCCTTCTTTAGTGAAAAACTCAATGAAGCCAAGCAAAAATACTCCACCTATGATCTGGAACTTTATGCTTTAGTGCAGTCCCTTAGGAAGTGGAGACATTATTTACTGCCCAAAGAGTTTGTAGTCTTCACAGACAACCAGGCACTCAGTTACATCAACACCCAAGAGAAGTTAAGCAATAGACATTTGAAATGGATGGAGTACATCCAAGCCTTTACATTTACCATTAAACACAAGAAGGGGCAGCAAAACAAAGTAGCAGATGCATTAAGCAGGAGAATGTTGACAATCCAAGAGATACAACTGAAAAGCATTGGATTGGAGAGTTTTAAAGACCTCTATCGTGAGGATGAAGATTTTTGAGAAGCCTACAAGGTATGTTCAGATTTTGCAAATCATTTTCATAGTCAATATGCTAAGTATACTCTACAAAATGGATTGTTATTTAAGGGTAATCTGTTATGTGTCCCGAGAGGATCAATGAGGGAAAATCTGATCCAAGAGAAACACAATGGCAGTCTTAGTGGGCACTTTGGTATTAACAAAACTTTAGAGCTGGTACAAAGGTTTTATTACTGGCCTAAGTTAGCAAGAGATGTCAGGAAATATGTAGAACAATGTGTTGTTTGCATGAAAGCCAAAGGGGGAGCTAGCAATGCTGGTTTGTATCAGCCCCTGCCTATTCCTAACAGACCATGGGAGTGTGTGAGCAAGGATTTTGTGGTAGGTCTTCCTAAGACCAAAACTGGTTTTGATAGTGTTTTGATAGTTGTGGACAGATTCAGCAAGATGAGTCACTTTATTCCTTGCAAGACTACACATGATGCAAGTTATATGGCCCATCTCTTTTTCAGGGAAGTTGTAAGAATCCATGGATTGCCATTGAGCATTGTATCAGACAGGGATGTGAAATTCATGAGCCATTTTTGGAAAACACTATGGAGCAGATTGGGAACAAATTTGTCATTTGGATCAGCTTACCATCCTCAGACCGATGGTCAAACAGAGCTGGTTAACAGAGTGCTAGGTAATCTTTTGAGGTGCTTGACAAAGGAATATGGCCAGACATGGGATATGGTAATTTCTCAAGCTGAGTATGCTTATAATGATAGTGTGAACAAAACTATAGGGAAAAGTCCATTTGAAGTTGTGTATGGGATGCACCCAAGAGGAGTTTGTGAACTCAGAGACCTTGGAACAATGGAGAAAAGGAGTGGACATGTAGAAGACTTCACTCAGACCATGAAGGAGATTCATGAGCAGGTTAAGAAGACAATCACAGTAGCAACACAAAAATTGAAGGATAAAGTTGATGAGTCAAGGAGAGATGTGCAGTTTCAAGTAGGTGATTATGTGATGGTTCATATTAACAAATCAAGGTTGCAGAAGGGCATGTCAACCAAAATGCAGATGAAAAGAGTAGGACCATGCAAAGTGTTAGCTAAGTATGGGAAGAATGCATACAAGGTAGAACTTCCATCAGATTTGGGTATATCTCCTGTATTCAATGTTGCTGATTTGATTAGGTATAAGGGCACAGTCAGTGATGAAGCTCATAATAGTCAAGAAATATTTAAGGATATCAGTAATATACCCCTTCCAAGTCAAGAGAAAGCTCAGGCAGAGAAGGTCTTGGAGTCCAGGGTGAAGAAAGTAACAAGACACAAGGCATACATGGAACACCTTGTCAAGTGGAAGGGAAAACCTGAATCTGAGGCTACCTGGGTTGAAGAAGTAGATTTCAAGAAGCAAGGAATTGATTTATCACTGATATCTCCTCAAGTTCCTTGATCTTTGTGTTGAGAGGGGGAGAATGGTGCAGGAGCACCTGCCAAGGCGCCAAGGTGCAAGCATATTTTGATGTTTTGTTTTAAAAATCTTTTTCATTTTGTTGTGTAAGGTCTTTAACACCTTTAGATTGTGTTTGAGGACCTTTTGGGTCATAGGTAAAAAGTTAAATAAATTGGGAAATCTTTTTGTGGTCATTTCCTAAGCTTTTGGAAAAGATTGCAAAACACACTATGTTTTACAACGGGAGGTTTTTGACTGATTTTAGGCTTAGAGAAGGAAACATAACCATTTCCAAAGTATTGTAAAAGTTATTTCTTGACCTTTTGTGGTTGTTGCAAGATTTTGAGCATGGCAGTTTCATGAAAGCAAGAAGAAATAGTGATTTTGTGTTAGAAAATACAGTTTTTTTCTGTTCTTGCGTCTGAAATAGCAAGTAGATGATTTAAATAAAGCATTTGTTGACTTGTTAGCATGTATAGGATCCTTCTAAAGCTTTGTATTGGCATTTTTAGACAGCTTTTCTATCGATGTCTTTCATTTTGTAAATTTTGTGTGTTTGTTTTAGTTTTGTTTTGACTGGTAAATTCTAGAAAATGGGGTTTTAGTTTTTTTTCTTGTCCATACCAGGAAGTATGGAAGTTGTGGAAACAAGGAAAAACTCCCTCTTTGTATATAGTGTAAATATTGGAGTCTTTGTGAGTCATGCAAGGAGGATGATGATCTTTTCCTAGGCGAGGTTGTGTTGCTCGGTTAGGAAAGACAGTATAAAGTTTTCTTCCAACATTGCAGGGGTGTTGACCACTCGAAACCCAGGTGTGAAAATATGGTTGGAGACCTTACAAAGGTCTAACAGGTGGCAGGAATCATCACCAAGTCATCTGGAGGCAGAAGGAAGAAGACAATCCTCCTTGTAACCAAGAAAAGGCTCAAAAAGCCCTAATATTCTAAAAATTAGCAATAGCCCTATGTATGGCCTGAGAAGGGCTGAAACCACTAAAATCTTGAAGAGTTACAAATTTGAGCCAAGGTTCTTTCTTTGAGATTATGGTGTTCTTTTAGCAGGGAGAAGTATTAAACATTTTTCTTGTTGGAGGAGGCCTAATTCTAGTAGCCCTCCCCAAACCCTAGACTAGGGTTTTGAGAAAGCGATAGGGAAGAGGGCTATGGAGGTGGAACAAGAACCCTCTCTAGACTATGTTTGAAGTTTTGAAACCTTATACACACCCTTGAAATGAGGTTAGGAAGAATTTAGAGATTAACTGGTCTTTAAGCTGATTAAGGGCTAGTTGGTGAAGAGAGGAAAAGCACCAAGAAATGCTTGGTTGAGGCATTGTGAACAATTTGGAACTTGATAGCAGGGTTGGCAACAAGGACCAGGGGTGCCTAATTATTTTGGGGACCTATAGGTTGAGTGGTGGAGGGAAACACCAAGGGTCATCAACTAAAGACCCAGAGCATTGAGCTAGTGATTGACTCAATCCAACCTTGTTTCTATCAGTTTCATAGTGTTCTATTGAATATTTTTCCTTAATCAAGTTTTGAAATTAAACCAATTACAATTCAAACATAAGCATATTGAATATAGCGTAAATTTTTTTGTATGTATCAAAATTCAATTAATTTTTTTGTTGGATCAAGGACTTCAATATTTAGTGCACTCATATTTTTCATTTTCTTTGATAATCTTCTATTTTTCCACATGTAGAACATAGAGCTATATTTTTGGAGAAAAACCTATGTTTAATAAAACTAAAAAAACAAATACATAATAAAACCAAAACATATTAAAATTATATTTGTTAGATAGCTCATTCTAACCTTGGACTACCATCATCTAGTTGGTTCTGTGAAGTCTCGTCCATTTTCATCCTCAACTCTAGCTTCGAAGGGAAAAATACTAGAGTTTTTTTGTGCCAGAGGGTGAGAAGGTGGGAAAAGGGGGGCTTGAGCGAACCAAGGGGGTTCGAGCAAACTAGGGGATTCGAGTGTACCCGCTTTCCACAAAGGTTTTCTTTTTGTTTTTCCTGGGAATGGTGGGACCTTGCATTTAATGGGTTTGCTCGAACTAGGGTTCTAGAGAACCCCCTTTGGGTTCGCTCGAACCAGGGTTCTAGCGAACCCCCTTTGGGTTCGCTCGAATTAGGGTTCTAGCGAACCCCCTTTTGGTTCGCTCAAACCAAAAGTTCATTGAAAGCCCCAAAAAACAATTTTTTTTGCATGGGGTCATATTTTGCAACTTTTCCTTCCTCACTAGAATTGTAAACCACTTTAGTGAGTTTACCACCTACCATAGTAAAAAATTATTTAAATGACATGAACCAAAGCCAATCTTCCTATAGTTGTTGCTTCAATCTATTCATAATAAATGAAATCTGAAATATCAAGGTTTTAGGCCACTTAGATTCTTGAATGAAATAAAGAAAAAAATGAAATGACATCAAATGCAATGCAATCCAGATCCATGGTTGGAGATAGGTGACCCAAAAGATACTATTATATGTTCTTATTGGTTTACATGCCTAACACTTGTAAAAAATGACAAGTAAAAAATGTTGAATAGTTTAGATAGCTGAGAAGGGGGTGAATCAGTTATCATAAAAAAAATTTCTTGAATTTAATTAATCTGGAGCAAACTTATATCAATTAGATAATAATCTGATATATATGAACATGAAATAAATAATAACACCATGCACAATGAACACCAAAATTTATGTGGAAACCCAAGAAGGGAAAAGCCATAGAGAATGCTAATTCTTAAACTTATTATAGAACACCGGTTAAGGTGATAGGTTAAGGTTCTTTTTACAAGGTGTCGCTGCCAAAATGCTCACTATAGGTAAGGATCATTGTCGGTGGGCTAACTACCCAATTAATACAAAATAAAAATAGTCTTACTAACAAAAATGAATTGATGAAGCTGCATCTATATATGCGTGAAGTCAGTTCTGGTTAAGAGCACAATATCTATCTACAGTAGATCTGGTCAGGAATCTTTTGTCCACCTTCCTTGCACAACCTCTACAATATAGATTACTTCTTCCAGACACTTTCCTTCAGCTTCCTTCTATGTTTTTTATCACACAATCCTTCCCACCCTTTTATTTGTTCACACACACCATGCTTCTTTTTTCTTGAATCAAAAAGATGTTATATATATATATATATATACCAGTAGAACAAAGTAATTCAGCCAAGAAAAACATGTTAGCTTGAAGAACAACCTTGAAATATTCAATAAGTCTTAGCATGCTAGCACCAGACTCAAAGGATCGGTCGCACATAAAGATCTCCTTACGACATTACAAAGGTACCCATACATAGGTCATATATAAGATAACATAATTACCAAAAGATAGAAAACTTTGAATTACATGAAGTATATTTTGAAGTTGATGGGAATGCAACAACCAAGACCAAATCTAGATTTCCATCAATTTTAGTACCAACTAGAGAAACACAATTAGACATACCAAAACTTGTAACATGCTACATGAATATCTGGATAGCAAGGATACCCAGAATAAGCTTTGAGCACAACAACCAATATCAAAAGATTAGTCTTCATTATTTTGCATTACTTGTCTTCCATGAATGTCCCAAAAAGAACTACTGCCATATTCAGATCAAGGATAATATCCACACTATGCAACATCATAGCACTCGATAGGGTAGATTATTTTTGTATATCATCCAAAGAGCAACCTTTTGGATCCCAGGTTTTGACATCAATGAAAACAATGTTAAATGATCTCAACATCTTCTCAACAATCTCCCCCTCTTGCATTGATGGTAAAACAATAAAAACTCAAAAACACAAAGACTGCAAAAACTCCAAGTGCTCCACCTTTGTCAAGCAAATCAATTCCTCTTTTTTGTTTTTGTTTTTCTCTTCAATTTTCTCTCTCTCTTTTCCATCAAAGGAAAAGGGTGAAATAAGAACAATCAGGAGATCAAGTAAAAATAACACTTTTCACACAAAAAAATTTCTTGTACCTTTCTCTCACAGTTGGAAGAATCCTCTTCCAAGATAGCACTGCATAAATCATTCTAGCACACATACTGTCTAGTAGAGTTAACAAAATAAATGAAGATGACTAGTTTAGAGATAGGCACTATCAGTCATAGTCCTCTGCATCAGAAAGTATCTTAGAGAGATGATCCAACTAGACCTTAACAATTTCTTTGAGCAACCAAAAAGTTCCAACCAAATCTTCCCTCTGTCTTTGAATAGACAATAACTCAGCTTGCAACTCTCCAACTCTTATTCTTTGTTTTCCATCTTTATCTTTGAAGAATTCAAAACACTTTCCAATATCATTCAATTCAGATTCAATAGCTTCAATTTTGTTCCTAAAATTATCAACAGCAGTAGGCCACCGAAGACAATACCTGAAGATGTCAGACATCTCCTTAATGAATTCTCTTGTCTCACCAATGTGTTTGGATAACTTTTTTTTGGCTTTGACACAACTTCTCTCAATTAGAGCTTGGATTTTATGACCTTTATATCCTTCCCGCAACAACCTTTCTTCAAAAAATTCTACCAGATCATCTGGTAATGAGTTAGAAACAACTGAAACATTAATACCCTTTTTTAGTAGATAATCAACAAAAGCATCTTCAATTCTAGGCTTACTAACTGGAGAGTAGGCATACCACATTTCACCAATATTTTTCATATCACCTTCATCCAACACCAAACAAATTTTATCTAGATCGAAAGGTTCAAATCTAGGTAGAGACTCTTCTTCTTTCTCCTTCTCTTCTAAGATAGTAATGGCATCCTTTGTGTTAATTTTCTTCCTTTTAGGTTCTAGAGGGGAACCAACAATGACAACCTCTAACTCCTTATCGGAGGAGGAACCCTCCCCAAACTGATTGATAGGGATAGCACAAGACACTATAACATCAGAGCATAGATCCATCTATAGGGATGAGAAATAAACTTTGTATACACTTCCTTTATCTTCCATACATTCCAAATATATGTAAAGTTGCTTTCCGATAGGGATGCCACACTTCCACTTAACATTCTCCTTTGACGGTAGAGAACTTGGAAAGTAAAATACTAAACATATGAGCAAAGACCCAAACTAGAAGGGATAATTCTCAACCAAAGACATTTTGATATTCTCAATTAGGTTTTCCATTATTAGGCTACACAAGTGAAAATGTTTATTTTCCATCACCATCTTATGTGCAAGATAGACAACAATAGCCGATGTATAACCTTCATGATTTTGGAAATATATTTTGTAAGTGATACTGTAAGCAACATACCTTACTGTAGGATCAACAATGGTATTTATTAGTAGAGCTCGGGGGTCTTTTTCGATACAATTAATTTCCTCCATGTCTCTATATTTCACTGCTTTCTTCCTAGGGAGGTCACCAACACTGCATAATCTAGTAATAGCTTCAATGGCTTCCTTAGAGATCAGATAAGGTTTGTCCAAAATGATGCTACCACCTTGAATCAACTCAATAGGAACAAGATAGACTCTTTGTTGGAAATCCAGAGAAATTATCCCTATAGATCCATACCCACGGCACTTACATTCTGTAATTCGTTAGCCTTCAGCCCTAGTTCAATTTCCTTCATCTTCTGATGATCAAATTCATCCAACTCTACTTCTTTTAGCCTTATCATAATACTGCCATTGGATTCACTATGAACCAACACAAATTCCATCGCTGCGCTTAGTTTCTTCAATCCTTTTATTACTTAGCAAAACCTCTTCTCCTTTCTTTGCAAATTGTGAGTAATGATTTGAAACTCCACCTTTTATCCATAATTTCTCATGATGATTTCACCGCAAAAAAAAACCTTACATCGATGACACCATTAATTGTACTTCACTTTTCAATCAACCATATTAAGCTTCATCAAATATCACCAACCAGATCTATCTTATTCATGTTGAAAAACACATCAATATTACTTTGGAGAGGGGGAACCAATAGGATATGTATTATAAACTCCCCCTGAGCCAAGGTAGTTGGCTTAGATTCCAGAAGAGCTTGTACCAAGATCTTGTACCACAAAAGAGTTCCCCACACTTGTTAAATCCTTTTTCTTCCAAACCATCATCATCTTGTTCTTAGACTCATTTGATTCTATAACCTTCCTTTTGTTTTTAGGATTTTCCAGAGCAACATATCTACATGAGTTAGCATAATATTCACATTGACTACACTTGTAACATCTTTTTCCTAGCTTAATTGAGTGAACCCTAGATATGCATTGATTATCTTTGTGACCATAGCCATGGCATAAATGGGTATGTGCAAGATCATCATGGAAAAAAGAGGCCCTTAAGTGGCAAAAAATTCAGAAAAATAAGAGTTAGGAAACTTGACGTAAAATTTTGAATAAGTTATCTATATTATTTCAAAAATATGTAAGAATAGAATCTATAGAAAATTGAATGTAGTTTCTAAACTACTAGGTTTATTTAAAAAAATAAAATGTATTTGGTGAAAATTTGAAACTTCAATGGAGTAATACTTAAATTTCAGGGAAAAAATAAGAAGTAGGTGTCTATCTGACCACCTTAACCACAATAAAATGATAATATTTTTTTATAATATTTTATATATAAGTAGAGGACTCATGTCCCAATGCGATGTATATTTTCTATAATTTTTTTCCAACTTGTAAATAATTAATTATGAATTATTTATTACAAATTTTGAAAAATATAAAAACTCGTATGTCTGACCACCTTAACTTGGTCAAAACTTCATGAAATTCATTTTTTTTTAATCCTATAGTATGTGAAGCACAAAATGTGATGCATGTTTTTGATTCAAAAAATGTGATACTGTTTGAAAGCTATAGATGTTTTTCAATCAGCCTATCAATCAGGACTTTAGTCATAATTCAGATAGAAAATGAATAATAATTATTTATTAAATTCAAATTAAAACATAATTTATATTGGTCGAAAGCTAAGAATCTCCTTTAAAAGCCCTTTTTATATCATCAATTTTGGGTAAGAAAAAAAATTTCAGCCACATACCCATCATATCACCACTTTTTGGCCCATCATGATCCTGCACATACCCAAATAGCAATTACCATGAAAGAGATTATTCATTACATTCCTTCTAGTTGGATTAGATAATTCACTTCTGCAATGACTTGCTTTGTGACCAAATTTGTGATAGTTGAAGCATTTAGTGCTCGGTTCCTTCTTGCTTCTACACTCTATAGCCTTATGTCCAAAATTTTTGCATAGAAAATAATATTCCTTAAAAAATAAGACCTTTGAGCATTTGGTTTCCTGACCAAAGGTATTTTTATAGGTGTTCTAGAGTTTCGAACCTTTCTTGTTACAATAGATCTCACTTCAGCTTCAACTACTTTGTCTTTTCCCTTAGTGTTCTGATTTGAGCTTTCACTTGAGAAGCCAAGTCCTCCCTTATCCTTGTGACATTTCTGTAGGGAAAAGATTTGATCTAGAATTATGCTACTTTGATATACTCTTGCTTCTGATTTCAACCTTCTTAACTCTTGATCTAACTTCTCATTTTCTTCTAATTTATGTTTGACATTTTTTGTAGTCTTCTTGCATTCATCCATTTTCTGTTTGATAGTATCTTTGAGATTTTCTTTAGTATTCTTGCATTCATCCAACTATAGCTTTAAATCCACAATACTTTTCTTTGACTCCTTTAATTCTTGGCTGACCTCTCTATGTCAGATTGCTTTGAATTTTTAGATTTTCTCCCTTGATGTTTTCTTTTAATTCTTCATTTTTTAAATTTTGTGATTTCCATATCATCTAAGATTATCTTCAGTTCTTCCTCAAAGTAATAATCTCCTGTCATATTCTTCAAGCTGCCAAGATCTCCCTCAAGCAGTTAAGCTCTATCTGCAAGGGACCAAGCTCTAATACCAATTGTTGAATAGTCTAGATAACTGAGAGGCAGGGTGAATCAGTTATCATAAAATAATTTTCTTGACTTTAGTTAATTTGGAGCAAGCTTATATCAATTAGATAATAATCAAATAGATATGAACATGAAAGCACATAACAACACCATGCACAATGAACACTAGAATTTATGTGGAAACCCAAGAAGGGAAAAGCCACGAAGAATGCTAATTCTCAATTATAGAACACTGATTAAGGCGACACCGGTTAAGGTGATTCTTAGAAGGGATCACTGCCAAAATGCTCACTACAGGTAAGGCTCACTGTCAGTGGGCTCACTTCCCAATTAATACAAAAAAATAGTCTCAATAACAAAAATGAACTAATGAAGCTGCATCTATATATGCATGAAGTCAATTCCAGCTAAGAGCACAATATTTGTCTATATAGATCTGGTCAAGAATCATTTTCCCATCTTCCTTGCACAACCTCTACAATATAGATTACTTCTTCCTGACACTTGCCTTCAGCTTCCTTCTCTATTTTTTATTACAAAATCCATCACACCCTTTGATTTGTTCACACACACCATGCTTCTTTTTGCTTGAACAAAAGAGATGTTCTATATATATATACCCATAGAAATAAGTAATTCAGCCTAGCAAAATATGTCAACTTGAAGAATAACCTTGAAATATTCAATAAGGCTTGGAACACTAGCATAAAGATCTCCTTACCATGTTACTAAGGGACCCATACATAGGTCATACATAAGTTAGCATAATTACCAAAAAATAGAAAAATTTGAATCACATGAAATGTATTCTGGAGCCGATGGGAAAGCCACAAACAAGACCAAATCTAGATTTCCATCAATTTTAGTACCAACTGGAGAAAATCAATTAGACATACCAAAACTTGTAACATGCTACATGAATATCTGGATAGTAAGGATACCTGGAATAAGCTTTGAGTAGAGAAAACAATATCAAAAGACTAGTCTTCATTATTCTACATTAACTATCTTCCACGAATGTCCCAAAAAGAAGTACTACCATATCCAGATCAAGGATAATATCCACACTATGCAACATCATAACACTTGATAGGATAGATTATTTTTGTATATCATCCAGAGGACAACCTCCCAAATCCCAGGTTTTGACATCAATGACAACAATGCTAAATCCTCTTAACATCTTCTCGACAATCTCCCCCTTTGGCATTGATGAAAAAATAACAAAAACTGAAAAACATAAAGACTACAAAAACTCCAAGTGCTCCCCCTTTGTCAAGCAAATCAATTCCTCCTTTTTGTTTTTATTTTTCTCTTCAATTTTCTCCCCCTATTTTCCATCAAAGGTAAAGGGAAAAATAAGAACATTCAGGAGTTCAAGTAAAAATAACACTTATGACATGAAAATTTTTCTTGTACCTTTCTCTCATAGTTGGAAGAATCCTCTTCCAAGCTAGCACTACAGAAACCACTCTGGCACACATACTTTCCAGTAGAGTTAACAACATAAATGAAAATGACTATTTTGGAGACAAGCACTATTGTTCATAGTCCTCTACATCAGAAAGTATCCTGAAGAGATGATCCAACTAGACCTCAACAATTTCTTTGACCAACTAGAAAGTTCTAACCAAATCTTTCCTCTGTCTCTAAATACAAAATAACTTAGTTTGCAACTCTCCAACTCTTATTCTTTATTTTCCATCTTTAAATTTGAAGAATTCAAAACACTTTCCAATATCATTCAATTTAGATTCAATAGCTTCAAATTTTCTCTTAAAATTAGCAATAGTAGCAAGCCACCAGAGACAATACCTGAAGATGTCAAACATCTCCTTAATGCATTCTCTTCTCTCACTAATCTGTTTGGATATGTTTTGTTTGGATTTGACACACCTTCTCTCAATCATAGCTTGGATTTTATGACCTCCAAATCCTTCCTACAACAACCTTCCTTCAAAAACTTCTACCAGGTCATCTGGTAACGAGTCAAAAAGAACTGAAACACTAATACCCTTTTTAAGTAGATAATCAACAAAAGCATCTTCAATTTAAGGCCTACTGAATGGAGAGTAGGCATACCACATTTCACCAATATTTTTCATATCACCTTCATCCAACACCGAACAAATTTTATTTGGATCGATAGAGTTAGGTCCAGGAAGAGGATCTTATTCTTTCTCCTTCTCTTCTAAGATAGTGATGGCATTCTTTGTGTTAATTTTCATCCTTTTAGGTTTTGGAGGGGAACCACCAATGACAACCTCTAACTCCTTCTTACCAGAGGAGGAACCCTCCTCAAACTGACTGATAGGCATAGCACTAGACACTATCACACCGAAACATAGATCCATTTTCAAAGATGAGAAATAAACTTTGCATGCACTTCCTTTATCTTCCATACATTCCAAATATCTATCAACTTGCTTTCTAAAAGGGATGTTGTACTTCTACTTAACATTCTCCTTTGATGGTAGAAAAATCATAAAGTAAAATACTAAACATATGAGGAGAGACCCAAACTAGAAGGGATAATTCTCAACAAAAGACATTTTGATATTCTCAATTAGGTTTTCCATTATTAGGCTACACAAGTCAAACTATTTATTTTCCTTCACCATCTTATGTGTAAGATACACAATGATAGCCGATGTAGAACCTTCACGATTTTGGAAATAGATTTTGTAAGTGTTATCGTAAGCAACATACCTTAATGTAGGATCAACAATGGTATTTATTAGTAGAGATCAAGGATTTTTTTTTATACCAATAAGTTCCTCCATGTCTTTGTATTTCACTATCTTCTTCCCAAGGAGGTCACCAACACTACACAATCCAGTAATAGCTTCAATGGCTTCCTTAGAGATCAAATAGGGTTTGTCAAAAATGATGTTGGCATCCTTGAATCAACTCAATAGGAACAAGATAGACTCTTTGTCGGCAATCTAGGGAAATTCTCCCCATATATCCAAATCTAGGGCACTTACATTTTGCAATTCATTAGTCTTCAACCCTAGATCCATTTTCTTCATCTTCTGATGATCAAATTCATCCAACTATACTTCTTTCAACCTTAGCGGAATATCACCACTGGATTCACTTTTAACCAACATAGATTCCATAGTCGTGCTTAGCTTCTTCAATCCGTTTATCACTCAGTGAAACCTCTTCTCCTTTATTTGCAAACTATGACTAATAATTTGAAACTCCAACTTTTATCCTTAATTGTTCATGATGATTTTGCCACAAAAAAAAAGTTTGCATTGATGATGCGATCAATTGTAATTCACTTTTCAATCAGCCAAATTAAGCTTCATCATACATCACCAACTGGATCAATCTTAGTCATGCCAAAAAACACATCAATATTACTTCAGAGAGGGGGAACCGAGAGGATATGTATTCCAAAACTCCCCCTAAGCCAAGGCAATTGGCTCAAATTCTGGAAGATTTTGTATTGAGATCTGGTACCACTGAAGAGCTCCCCACACTTGTTTCCTTTTTCTTCCAAACCATGGCTATATTCTTCTTAGATTCATCTAATTTTGTAACCTTCTTTTTATTTTTAGGATTTTTTGCAGCAACATATCTGCATGAGTTGGCATAATGTCTCAGTTGACTGCACTTGTAACATATTTTTCCTAAATTAACTGAGTAAACCCTAGATCTGCACTGATTAGCTTTGTGACCATAACCCTAGCATAAATGGCAATTACCATGAAAGAGATTATTCATTCAATTACTTCTAGCTACATTAGATAATTAACTTCTACAATGACTTGCCTTGTGATTGAATTTTTGATAGTTAAAGCATTGAGTACAAGGTTCCTACCTTTAAGAATTTGGTTTCCTGATTGGAGGTATTTTTGTAGGTGTTCTATAGTTCTAAACCTTGCTTGTTACAATAGAACTCGCTTCAGCTTCAACTACTTTGTCTTTGCCCTTAGTGTTCTAATTTGAGCTTTCACTTGAGAAGCCAAGTCCTCCCTTATCCTTGTGATAGTTTTGTAGGGACAAGAGTTGATCTAGAATTATGCTATCACATACTCTTTCTTTTGATTTCAGCCTTCTTATCTCTTGATCTAACTTCTAATTTTCTTCTAATTTCTATTTGATATTTTCTTCAGTCTTCCTGCATTCATCCATTTTTTGTTTGATAGTATCTTTGAGATTTTCTTTAGTCTTCTTGCATTCATCCAACTGTAGCTTTAAATCCACAATACTTTCCTTTGACCCCTTTAATTCCTAGCTAACCTCTATGTTTCTTGCTTTAAATTTTTTAATTTGCTCCCTTGATGTTTTCCTTCAATTCTTCATTTTCTTATTTCGTGCTTTCCATATCATCTAACATTATCTTGAGTTCTTCCTCAAAGTAATAATCTCCTACCATATTCTTCAAGCTACCAAGATCTCCATCAAGTGATTAAGCTCTATTTCCAAGGGACCAAGCTCTAATACCAATTGTTGAACAGTTTGGATAACTGAGAGGTGGGGTGAATCAATTATCATAAAACAATTTTCTTGACTTTAATTAATCAAGAGCAAGCTTTTATCAATCAGATAATAATCAAATAGATATGATAATGAAATTTCATGACAAAACCATGCTAAATAAACACCAGAATTTATGTGACTTTTACAAGGGCTCGCTTCCAAAATGCTCACTGTAGGTAAGGCTCACTGCTCACTGCCAAATTAATACAAAAACAAAATAGTCTCACTAACAAAAATGAACTGATGAAGTTGCATCTATATATGCATGAAGTCAGTTCATGTTAAGAGCACAATATCTGTCTGAAATAGATCCAGTCAAGAATCTTCTACCCACCTTCCTTGCACAACCTCTATAATACAAATTACATCTTTGATAACACTTTCCTTCAACTTCCTTCTCTATTTTTTATTGCACAATCCTTCGCACCATTTTATCTATTTGCACACACCATGCTTCTTTTTTCTTCAACCAAAGGGATTTTTTATATATATGTACCCATAGAACAAATAAGTCAGCCCAACAAAACATGTTAGCTTGAAGAACAACCTTGAAATATTCAATAAGGCTTGGCATGCTAGCACCAAACCCAAAGGATAGGTCACACAAAAATATCTCCTTACCATGTTACGAAGGGACCCATACATAGGTCATACATAAGATAACATAACTACCAAAATATAGAAATAATATGAATTACATGAAATATATTATGGAGCCGATGGGAATGCCACTACCATGACCAAATCTAGATTTTCATCAATTTTAGTACCAACCAAAGAAACACAATTAGACATACCAAAACTTGTAACATGCTACATGAATATCTGGATAGCAAGGATACCCAGAATAAGATTTGAACACAATAGCCAATATCAAAAGATTAGTCTTCATTATTTTGCATTACTTGTCTTCCATGGATGTCCCAAAAAGAAGTACTATCATATCTGGATTGAGGATAATATCCATACTACACAACATCATAGAACTTGATAGGATAGATTATTTCTATATATCATCTAGAACACAACCTTCCAGATCTCAGGTTTTGACATCAATGACAACAATGCTAAATCATCTCAATATCTTCTCAACAATCTCCCCCTTTGGCATTTATGGAAAAATAGAAAAAACTCCAAGCGCTCCCCCTTTTTCAAGCAAATCAATTCCTCTTTTCTTGTTTTTGTTTTTCTCTTCAATTTTCTCCCCCTTTTTTCCATCATAGGAAAAGGGAAAAATAAGATCATTTAGTAGATCAAGTAAAAATAACACTTTTCACATGAAAAATTTTCTTCTACCTTTCTCTCATAGTTGGAAGAATCCTCTTCCACGCTAGCATTGTAGAAACCATTTTGGCACGCATACTGTCCAATAGAGCTAACAACATAAATGAAGATGACCAGTCTAGAGACAATCACTCTCATTCATATTCCTTTGCATTAGAAAGTATCCTGGAGAGCTAATCCAACCAGACCTAACCAATTTCTTTGATTAACTAGAAATTTCTAACCAGATCTTCCCTCTGTCTCTGAATAGAAAATAACTCAACTTGGAACTCTCCAACTCTTATAGTTTTTTCTCCATCTTTATCTTTGAAGAAGTCAAAAAACTTTCCAATATCATTCAATTCAGATTCAATAGCTTCAATTCTGCTCCTAAAATTATCAACAACAACAGGCCACCAGAGACAATACCTGAAGATGTCAGACATATCCTTAATGCATTCTCTTGTCTCACCAATGTTTTTGGATAAAATTTTTTTGGCTTTGACACACCTTCTCTCAATCATAGCTTGGATTTTATGACCTTTAGATCCTTCCCACAATAACCTTTCTTCAACAACTTCTACCAGATCATCTAGTAATGAGTCAGAAACAACTGAAATAGTAATACCCTTTTTGAACAGATAATCAACAAAAGCATCTTCAATTATAGACCTACTAACCGGAGAGTAGGCATATCACATTTCACCAATCTTTTTCATATCACCTTCATCCAACACCAATTTTTTTTCTTTGGATCGAAAGAGTCAGATCCAACAGAGACTCTTCTTCTTTCATCTTCTCTTCTGAGATAGTGATGACATCCTTTGTGCTAATTTTCCTCCTTTTAGGTTCTAGAGGGGAACCACCAATGACAACCTCTAACTCCTTCTTACCGGAGGAGGAACCCTCCTCAAATTAACTGATAGGCATAGCACTAGACTCTATCACATTGGAGTACAAATCCATTTGTAGGGATGAGAAATAATCTTTGAGTGCACTTCATTTATCTTCCTTACATTCCAAATATCTATAAACTTGCTTTCCGATAGGGATGCCAGATTTCCACTTAACATTCTCATTTGATGATGTGGACACCAAAAATTAACCCTTCTACATTTTTTGTCTTGTTTGGGTCCTCCTTGTGATTTTGGATTAATTGTGACTTGATTTAGTGTTGTAATGTGGATAACACATTCACATTAGGTCTTGGGCCCTTGTAAACTAAAAGTATTAAAGTGGTACCTTACTTAAGTGTTATAAAGTATTGTAACACACGTTTACACTTTTCTAGGACCTTATTATTATATTTCACTTAAATAACCTCTATTTATCATTTACCAAGCCTTATTTAAAAGTTTTGTAAAGTGTTGTAAATAACTGTCATGATTTTTTAGGCTTGTTATCAATAAATGGACCTTTCTTATGCTTTAATTGGCCCCATTTTTCACTTACAAGCCTTAAGTATATTTTTGAAAATAATCCCAATAAACATCATTTAATACATCTAATTTCTGACACCCACTTAAAATTCCTAAGTGGGACCCATTCGCCACTAGGGGTGAATGAGTCCCCTTTGGCCCAAAAATAAAAAATAATTTCAAATTTCTAGCTGGTTATTATTTTCTAAGACCTAAGGTCAACCTGTGATGTGGTATTTTTGGGAATTAGGGCATAATTGTGTATAAATATAAGGTTTTTCAACTCATTTCACCCCTCCTAATTTTCTAATCAAGCAATCAAGTGATTTAGCATTCAAGCACTTTGGAGCCATTACTTGCATGTCTTCAGATTTCTACTTCAAGGGTTTAGTGATTTGTAGCATTGCATGTTGTTCATTCATCATTCTCTTTCTTTAATTCATTTCATTTCATTTTCAAGGGTTTAATTACCAAACCAGTTTTTGACCAAGGAAAACCCCTATTCACTAACCCTCAACAATTTTTCCCTCTCTTTGCATGTGTTTTGCAAGTCTTGTTTGCAGATTTGTCAAAGAGAAAGGTTGGAAAAGTTGTCACAAAATTTTCAAAGTCATTCAAAGTTTTGAAAATCCAAAAAGAAGCTTGGAGAATACCTCCAGGTCAAATTTTGTAGTTTCGGGTCTACAAACCTATTAGGAGTAGAAGTGCAGATCGGGAGCTACAGGTTACACTTTTGACTTTCCTAAAATCTGAAAGTGGAATGATACACCATCAGTGGCATATGAGTCCCACTACCAGGCCCAAAATAGAGATTTTGCAGTTCTAAGTAATTAGTTGTCTAAAACCTATTCCTACAGAATCTTCCTAAAACTAGAAAAAAGTCACCTAGCTTGGTGTACGAGTCCTAGTTGGCTTCAATAGTGACTTCTTCAGGATTCCATAGCTCCATTTCATCCCCTTCTAATCTCTAGGTGCACACCTTTAATTTTATAATTTTATGTTACAATTTGTTTGCATTTCTAGGTCATTTTGCATATCATAGCATGTTTTCAAAGAATTTGCATTTTCTTAGTTTTGCATTTATAGTCAACCTTCTTTATCAACTTTCAGCCTTAAGGACATTCCCCTTTGAAAAATTTCAATCTCCTTTGTATTGGAATCTCAAGGGTTTGTTCTTGAGTATGACTATTGTGAAATCAGATTCCTCTTTCTTCATTCCCCCTTTCTAGTGTGAATAAAGGAAGTTATGCACTCCCATTTCTAGTGTCCAAATTTTGGTGAACCTGATGTTTGAACATTATATTTCTAATTTATATTGCATTTTCATCCTAAGAATAGCTTGCATTAGCATTGCATTGCATTTTGTATTGTTTAATTTTTATTCTAGGGTTTCTAAATTTGCATTAGTGAAAAAGATTATATAGCTTGCACTTTTGCATTTCATTTCATAAAAAAATAGTAAAAATATGCATTTTCATATCATATCTGATTTAGAAAGCATAAAGAGCGTAAAAACCAATTCAAATATTCTTAAAATTTTCAAAAAAATCACTACCTAGACTCATTCGCCACCCTGGGCGACTTCGTCCAGTTGCATATTTTTCACTACATTTTCTGGCATTTAATCTTCAATTTCTCAGTTTTTGTTTGTTTTTTCTGCATTTCAGTTTTACTTTATAGAATTTCAGTTTTAAGCATTTCATTCTTGTTAGTTTCCATTGCATTTGCACTCACCCCACATTTAGTAGCCTTTGTATGAGTGTTGGGTGTCCTATTGCTAATACCTTAGTGAGAATAAATTTGAGACTCGTGGAATCTCACAATAACACACTCGTTTTGGATCTTGGGTTATCTAGATCTTCCACTCCTAGTATTGACAATAGTGAATTAGGAATGAATAATAGCCTTAGCAACTCTTTTTCTTCAGGTATCATGCATATTGAACATAGGCCTGTTGATATCCCACAAGAAAAGGTGATTCAAATTCATGAGGAATTAGTCCACCTACAACACCAGGTCAAACTTGAAAACATTTCTGCTACTACAATTCCTACCATAGAAAACATTCACTACATGCTTGAAAGTGATGAAGGCCTTAATATTGTGAAAAACATAGTTCAAATCTTTGGCAAACATCTTCCTTCAACATCTAGTGCTCCTACACCAGCAAACAATATTTCCAACCAAGGAGGAACTCAAATTCCTCCTCCCTTAATGATAGCCTCCATACCTACCTATACCATGCCTCAAATCACAATAACAATGCAACAATTTAGTAATGTGATTCCTTCTATGGGTATTTCTGCTAGCATCCCTAGTTCCTATCTGGCATCACATGTTCTATCTTCTACCACATTACCGCCTATAAGCATTCCATTCATTTTCTCTCCTAGTACATATATCCCATCACCACTTTCACTTTTACCTTATACCACTTCTATTGATCCTCTCATAACACAACTTTTCCAGACTGTTTCATCCATGCAAAAAAAAATCTCCACCATAAACCAAAATCATAATCACCCACCTACATATTATGTTCGAAGCAACCCATTGTCGTTGGAGATATTACGAACACCAATGCCACAAGGAGTAGAGATACCTCAATTTGAGAAATATGGAGGGAAGGGAGATCCTTCTAACCAAATTACTACACTGCCTTATGTAGTGATTTTTCCTTGATGATAAACTATTAGCAAAATTGTTCCCTAGGACTTTAAAAGATACTACCTTGGAATGGTTTTCTTCTTTACCAAACAATTCAATTCGTTCATTTAATGAACTTTTTGATGCATTTATAAATCATTTCCAAGTGCATATGACTCCTAAGAAGACCTTGGCTGATTTGATGAGATACAAGAAAAATAAGGAAGTAAAGATAATTGTTTTTATCTCACACTATCAATCACTTTATTCCTAAATCGATATCAAGATCCTTGATCCCCACCTTCAAAATATTTTCATAAAAAACTTGCAAAGTAAGATTCGGGACAAACTAACTATGATGAAATTACCCTCCTTCATGCACTTTTGTACCACCCTTTGTGATTATCAAAATTCAGTTAGTAGTCGAGATATAAGGTCCACTCCTAGCTGAATTGAGAAATCCAAGTTTACTATCCAAAACAATTGCCAACCATTTAGAAAGAAAAAACAAAGGGTTCCTTCAATTCAATCCTCCTCAACCTACACCTAAAAATTTGAATAACCAAATAGTAGTTGTTAAAACCACGGTAGCCTTTAGTTATGGAGATCTAAAAAGACAATTCACACCTTTGCCTGACACCTTTTATAACATAATGACCCAACTTTTACAACAACAAATGATTACCTTGTTTTTCATCAAAGCACCTGACCCTACTAAGCCTTTACCCCCGAGCTTTAAATCAAATGCTTATTGCCACTATCATCGACAAAATGGACATGACACAAAACATTGTAAGCATCTTAAACATCTTGTGGAAGACCTCATTGATTTTTTCTGTCTATCCATTGCAGGTGTTAATGATCAAGATAATAAGTATGTTGCCCCTCAAAACCAAAAATTGCAAAATTTCACTAATCCAATGCCTAAACATAATATTTCATTCATCAAAGCTAGTGAAACTACAAAGAATGATGTGATGAATGTTGATATAGATGATGAACATCTTGATCCTATCCCACATGTTACCCATGTTAATTCTATGGATGAAATGGTAGGTGCAATAGATGTTATCCCTCATAAGGTCCAACCTAAGAAATTTCTTAATATTGCTTTCTCCTCTAAAGACATAATTAAACATCTACTTGATGGTCCTCTTTACATAGCCGGTCGTATCTATGATAAGCCCACTAATGGGATATTGATCTGATTTAAGGATCTATGATAGATGCTTTGAATGCTTACGTTAACGATTAAGAAACAAAAGTGCTTAATTAACTTAACACTCAACGAAATAAAATTAATGAAATTACAAGAGATTAAAGAAAGGACAAAATGAGAGAAAAAGAGAGTGCAAATGAAATTGATAACAGAGTTTGTTGTTCAAAACGATGTCTTTGGGCGATGAGTGGACTGTTCCAATTATTCCTCTAGAAATTTGATTACATTCGTCGGTAGAACCTCCCCTTCGTATACAAGCAATCTTCAAATTGCACCTCCAAAGTGTGTGGAATCAAGCTTCCACAAGCATGGAATTACAATAATTTCTCCAAGGAAAATAATCTCACTCTTGCAAAATTCTTCCAAAATCACTTCCTTCACACCCCCCATTTTACACCTTTTTATATTACATTCTTTGCCAAAATTGGTGTAAAACCAATTAAATACCCAATCTCCCTTACATAGAGAAAATTCCAATAATATCCCCTTCTTATGATTCCCGGAAAGATATAAATATCCCTTCAAGATAATTTCTTTTTCCATTTGAATGGTTACGAAGGGATTTACCTATTAATTTGGGGATATTTTTATGTAAGGTTTTATTTGGCCCCTTAATTTAAGAATCATATTCCTAATATTCTCGTACAAAGGAGTATATGAGTTTCCATGGTTTAAGATAAATGAAAATAGTCTTATTTTAAGGCATTTTATAGGAAAAAATTAATTAAGTTTAGAGAGAATGGGGGGTGGTGGTCCCACCACACTCCCCTCCTTTTCATCTCCTCCTTTAAGTGGGGGATGTGTTCCCCATTAAGGTGGGCCATTCCCCATACCATGGGTGGTTCCCCACTTAATGTGGGCTGCCCCTCATGGATTGTTGGGGCCCATCTTAATATTTCTTCAAATATATACTTTATTTTTAAAATATATATTTTTTATATAAATTTTTTATTTTTTTTATATTTTTTTTCCAGTAGAATTTTTCCACATGGAGGGATGAGGTGATGTTGTGTGCCAAGGTCTGATTGGTTGTTGAGTTGACTGGGCACTGACATCATCGGGATAATTTTGACCCAATATTTGACCTTCCATAACTTCACCATACGGACTCCATTTTCCAAAAAATAAACTCCGTCAGAATCGTGATGATGAGCACTACGCAATGGTGCCAACTTTGACTGGTTTTGATGAATTTGATTTTTTTGACCTTTTTATGGCTGGGTTATGAGAGTTGACTAGAGGTTTTAGTATATATATCTTGAGCTCTGGGACTCTGATTGACTCTGTTCAAGTTGTTTTGGAGTCAGGATCCTGAGCACTTTTTAATGATATTGAAACTGGAGAAAATGGAGAATTTGAAAATTTGACGAAAAATCCTCTGGATTAGTCCTCCCCACTGGAGAGCTTTTGGACATCTAAAATCTTGGTCACTCGAAAAGTAAGTGAGGGTAAAGTTTTCTCACTTTACCAATCTCCATCCACTTTTCCTTGCTTGGATGCATCCCTTTTAGCCCCACTCAGAGGTATTCAACTGCTCCTCTTCGTGAAGTCTTGGTGTTCCTATTGAGGATAACTTCTTCAGGAAACTCTAACATGTACTCTAGTGAAAAGTCATCAACTGATGGAACTTGCACTTCAGCCTCCTCATCTAGTATCATCAAAGGTTTGTACAATTTCAAGTTCTCAACATTGACTACTGAGTAAATCTGCATTTATGGAGGAAGATTAAACTGGAAGGCATTTGTGCTAATCTTTTCCAGAATCTTGAATGGCCCATATCTGATCAGATATTAACAGATTTCGCCTGTGGAGAGAACGTGATCACCGAGGAATTCTTAGTATTACATGAACTTTATCAAGATAACCATGATAAACCAAAAGCATGGATCAAGATGCATAAATGGTTTTGCTTGCCCTACGATTGGATTGATCACCCTTCCATTACAAATAGGACCAAAAAATTAGATGTCATATTCTCCATCATCCCATAGTCAGACCAATTTCGTTTGAGGCTAGGCCATCTATGACTTCGCTTAATGAAAGTTGTCCCTTCAGTTGTTCACAAATGCTTAAATTTTCCATTTGACAATGAAATATTTATTGTCCATCATAGTGGCTTTAACCCCTTTTCTTCCAAAGGAAAATTTTCCTTAGAATCCTTTTGGCCCGATCCCATGGAACCTATAACACCTGGGTAAGTGCATGGATCTATGACACAATTTTGGCTCTTAAGATGCCACTTTTTTTTTGAAATCAGCAAAATCTGATTTGCACAAGAAAATGAAGATAGTTACACTCAAAATTTCAAGATGTAGCAAGAACAAAAGTTGAAGTGCTTTGAGTCTAGTTTCTAAGCTACTAATTCTTTTTGAAATTAATGAAGATTAAGTATCTCAAAAAGGAGGGGGGGAATAGCATAGCGCTTGAGGGCTCCCCCATTTTTGATTAACTTTTTTTTAGAATTAAAAAAATCCCAATGGTGAGAAATTAGCTAACACCATTTAGTTTATCCTCCTTCTTTCAGATAATTTTTTTAATAAATATATAATATTGTATGAATTTTCAAAGTGGAAACATCCTGAAAAGCTGAAATTTGAGCATGCCCCCCCCTAATTTTTTTGAAAACTAATCAAAAATTGAATTTATTTTCATCATGTGTAGAATGGAGTTTAGTTTCAAAAAAATTAATTTGTTTCACATTTCAATGAACGAGTAAAAATTATCCTAAAAATAGCACATGTTGGTTTTTGACCAAAAATAGAGGCATTTGTAATAGAAGCTATGGATCAAAACCTTAACTAAATCAAAATGAAAAAATAATTATATATTTAGATAGCTACAAGAGAGGTCAACCTTATCATGGTTCTTTCTAAACTTGCATTGAAAGACATACAAATGAGATGGGGAGCATAGAAAAAAATATGAGGAAATTTGGCACTTTCAGAAAATCATATCTTTTGCATGAAAGGGTTGTCCAAACCTCTGGGTCAGATGCCCAATGCAAAATCCAACCCATTGGGTTGGTACTTCCCAATGCAACCTATTTGGCACATGCCAAATTTGGAAATAACCAAATTTGGTGCTCACCAAATTTGGCATGCGCCAAATGGGTTGCTTCATTTGGCTAGTGCCAAATTTGGCGCTCACCAAATTTGGCATAGGCCAAATGGGTTAATTCATTTGGATAGCAACAAATTTGGCAATCACCAAATGTAATTCATGAATTTTGGAATGCATTTCTCTAAACTCTTTGATTTTCTCCTTCTCTGCCAGGGAAACTATATACATGAAATAAAAATTTAAGTATAAGTTGACATTCACATATGGACATTTACTTTCTTATACTTTAAGTTATATTTCATGTATATATAGGTAGGGTGTTTGAGAGTGGTTTTAGATTTTTAGGAGTTATAATACAAATTCTAGTTTTTGGAAGATTTTAAAAAAAATAGACTTAGTCAAATTTCAGTAATCAGGAGGTCAAATTTCATCTTTCTCTCTCTATCTCACTCATTTTCATCTCTTATTCTCTAGACCTCTCTCTCTCACTATCTCCATCCCTTTATCTGACACTCTCTCCCTTCAGCTCAAGAACTGCATCTCTACATGTCCATCTCTCTCTCCTTCCCTCTCTAATATCTCCCTCCCTCCCTCCTTCCCTCTCTACATTTCTCTATCTTCACTCCCTCTCTTTTTATCTCTATATATCTCTCTCTAAGTTCTTTGTATCACCTCTCTCTATACCTACCTATCCCTCTCTCCCTCTCTCTCCCCTCTTTCTCTCTCACTCTCTACTTCCCTCTCTCTCTCCTTCCCTCTCTACTCTTTATCTCACCATTCTCTCTCTCCTTCCCTCTCTAATTCTCTCTATCTCACCTCTTTCTCCTTCCCTCCCTCTCTATTTTTCTCTATCTTCCCCTCTCTCTCTCCTTCCCTTTCTACTTCTCTCGATATCACCTCTCTTTCTCCTCCCTCTCTCTCTCCCTCTCTCTCTCTTCCTTTTACTCACCTTTTCTCTCTACTTCTTGCTATCTAATCTATCGCTTTATACCTATTTCTCTCTCCCACCTCCTTCCCTCTCAATCTCTCCACCTTCCTCCTTACCTCTCTACTTCTCTCTCCATCACACATCTCTATCACCTATCACACTTCTCTCTCTCCCTAGGTTCCCTCTCTACTCTCTTTCTCTCTATCTCACCTCTCTCTCCCTACCTATCCCTCCTCTCTCTTATCTCTCTCACCTCTATCTCTCCCTCCCTACCTCTTCCTCCCTCTCTCCTTCCCTCTATACTTATCTTTTTCTCCTCTTCCCTCTATCTACCTAGACCTCTCTCTATTTTTGTCTTACCTCTCTCTCCATCCCTACCTCTCCCTCTATCTCTCTTTCATATATATTTCTCTTTATCTCCCCCTCCCTCTCCTTACCTACCTCTCTCTCTATTTCTCTCTCACCTCTCTCTCTAAATTCTTCTCTCCCTCTATCCCTACTTCTCCATACATCTCTCATTCCCTCTCTACTTCTCTATATCTCCCCTCCCTCTCTCTACTTACCTCTCTCTCTCTCCATCCCTACCTCTCCCTCCATCTTGTTAGCTCTAAAAAACGTAGGCTAAATGCCTCAAGAGGCTGCCAATCTCTTGATACGTTTTAGGGCAACAGAACAAGGTTTGAAACAATCAAACCTTCTACTCTTCAGGTGCTGCTAGACCTAGGCGAGTGCACCTAACTGAATAGTGCAAACTTAACTTGTGATTATCCTTCTGAAATGCTTTGTCCACAATGGTAGATGACAGCAAACAAATGAAATCAAACTTGATAACAATTTGCATATCTAAATCCTAGAATGCTTAATTAACTGATAAAAGAGATTGAATGAATTCAAATAATGAAATTGCATAGACCAGTGCCTTGTTGGGTATGCGGAGTCAAACGAAACAGAGGTGAGCAACTTATTCTGCCAGAAAATCAAATTGTAGGCATATGATCTATTTATAACTTGTATAAACAATGCAGGATTATGATTACTAAGCTCTACTTTAAGAATCCAGATGAATTCCCCCTGATTACTGTGATCAATAGAAAGGATTTAATCCCTACTTGAGAGAACCAGTCAATTAATCACAATAGATACAACAAATGTGCACTAAAAAAACTGAGAATAAACTTGTTATTTCAATTTAAACAACCAAAAAAAATCAACTTGGAGATAGCTTTAGCAATGCTTTTCAATAAATTCAACATACAATTGATACCAGAAAAAACCTACCACACTAGCTAATTTTATTTGAAACCACCATTTGAAATCATGCACATAGTCTCTAGAAAGAGAAAATTATCCTATTGTAGCCATGCCTAATCTATCTATCTATGATCTAAAAATCTGATCCTGCTCAATTACAATCTTGGGGTATATTTATAGCCAGCATTAAGAAAATAAAACATTTGAAAAATCATGTCGGCCCTCCACAAGATTCGGGCTCAGAATATGTCGGCCAGTAACCGTCATCAAATAATTCATCACGTCGGCCACAGGAATAGTAATCTTCTATTTAATTGAGTCCACATGTCGGCCACAACAATCGAGCATCATTATTCATCATCGGAGCAATCGCTGAGACATTCCCCTCACCATGCCAAAGGAAATTCAATCACTTTCCCCTGCGTGCCCCTATCATCGCAGTCACTGTGACATACTCGGGTCAGTGAAATATCATATCGACCACATAGTCCTGTCCCCGAGCATTCCTCCTTCTCTTCATATATCGCTATGACATCTTGACCTCGGGATGACATCCTAGAGATTTCACCAAGCTTCACCAAAGACATCATTTTCTTTCATGTCACTGTAGCACCTTGCTTGTTACACCGAAAGCCTCAGAATTACATCATATCGCCAAGAGAATACTGATCTCACACCGACATCCATTAGTTTTGTTTGTAGTCACCATAGCAATCCATTTGTCACACCGAGGGAAACCCCATACCAATTGGCAACATTATGTTTGACCAAGGGTTGTTTTCCCATTCGTCATGTGTCGTTGTGACCTCTTGACTTCGGAGAGACCTCATACCGAAAGGAATAACTTACACTGATTGGAAACCCTTGCATATCAGTCAGTGTGACATAGCGAAGTCGCTGAGACTTCCCAATGATAAAAGAAACTCACACCGAAATGATCACAAAGTCGGGGAGACATGACCCAATTAGGGAGACCTCAACCCGATAGCTCCAACTCTTACCGAAATGAATCCCTTTTCTGAATGGTTGGTAAGACAATGAGATCTCGCTATGACATTTCCCCGACAGCTATAACGTATAGCGATGTGCATCCACCACATGTCAGTCGGTGTGACCACAATACCTAGCTATGACCTCGTTTCGAAAGAAATCACCCACACCGAAATGAATCCTTATGGCCATTGTGGTCGGGGAGACATATGGTGTTCGATGTGACATCACCCCAACATAACCTAACTTTCACCGAAGTGAATCCTCCCATCACTGGTCGCCGAGACAAGGAAAGAGTCATGCTGACTGTCCTGAAAGTAAATAGCATTCACTGTGACAATCATATGGTCCTTCCGACAAGCCTACCATCGTAATTAATTCGGCAAGACCTTCCAAAATCAGGGAGACGTCAACCCGATAGCTGCAACCTACCCCGACGAACCACCAAAATCACCGGTCGGCCGGACAAACAGAAATCGCTGAGACCTCTGCTTGAACACAAAAACTCATGCTGATAGGAAATCCATTGTCGCCATAACAAGAGAAGTGTCTTGCCGACACACCTCAAACAAAAGATTTCAGCAATAGAAACATAGTGGGTCGGGGAGACCAATGAAGACCTATGCCGATATGAACCAGGATGAAGAAAGTGCATACATAGGTGAAATATAAGGGACATAATGGATAGAATGAGTAGAATATGCACACGGCAGGGAAAAATCAGGAAGTTCAAGAGTGAAATAATATGTAAAAGCATCATATTTTTACAGTTCTAACAGTGGCTCCGTCTAGGGATGAATGAGAGTAAGATCATTGCAAGGATCTAGATTCTTTGGGTGAGCAGACCAAACCAAACACAAAATGAGCCAGAAGCAGAGTGGAAGTGAACCAAAAGCATGATGTAAAATGAATGCAAGATGGAGGTGAATGCAAAGCCCTAAACTGTTGTGCATGGAAAAGAATTTTAAAGAGAAAAAATAAGAGTTGTCCATGCACTAGCAACCCTCAATCCTCTATGTGTTAACTTCTCCTGTCCTGAGCTGTTACAATCCAAAATTCCAACCACTTTCCCTTGTCAAAAACTTGGTTTTCTCGTGAATTCAACAGATTCCTCTTGAAGACACATATACAATTCATCCTGTCACTGAAAGTGTAAACTTTGAGAAAACCACCAAGCTCAGCCTGGACCAACTTCCCAACTATATTCAGTAGTTTATATTCTCCATCATCAGATAAAACTCTGTTATATCCAACATTCAAAATGCATATACATGAAATACAATATTCCTCAATATCTCCCTCATTGTTATGTATTTTGAAACTCTCCTAGCTGTATAAGAATTTCACAATCAAAGTGCTTCACATGAAAAGCAAAAAAACTTTGTCAAACCAACATTATCTGAAACAAGCAAATCTGAAACCTTTTGCATCTCTTCAGTATCTCTATTCAGAGATAACACTGAATCATGACTCGTATTCTCAATATCAATCATATATGAACCAATCAAAGCTGAATCTTTATCATCCTTGGTATGCAAACAATTGTCTACTTCAAATGAATTAGAATTTTCAAAATCGCATACCTCATCCCGAATGGAAGTAGACTTTTGATCCACACCAAAAGTATCACCATCATTCCAAAAAATGCACAAGGAATCATAAGAATCTTTACACAAAGATTTTTCACTATCAAAACAAAAGTAAGTTGGAGACAAAACTTCAAGATCTTGATCATGTGCACATCCCTAGCATTCAGAAATAAACAAATCTGCCATCTGTTCACAACTAAGTGAACAAGTCTCTACATTTTCATCACTATAGTTATACTTCTTACTTTTGTCATCATCAAACAGAAATTCAATACCATCAGGGAATGGGAAATCAGAAACATCATCAGTGTAGTTACTTATTCCATTATTTTGCTTGTCTGAAATTGTTTCCTCCTTTTCATAGAATGGATTTGAAAATATCTAAAACTTACTCATTGACACACCTTGGAAAAAAATCATTTGATCTTCACTTAACTCTTCATCATACAATGAGTTTGAAAAAAATTGGAAATCACTTTCAAATGTACATACCTCTTCTTCATCAGATGTATCTTCATAGTTTTCAACTGCAGCCAAAGGTATTGTATACTTACTATCAGATGAATCATCATGTACCATTGCCTCTTCTTCCGGATCTTCATGAGCAGTAAGAGAATCACTTGATTGCAGACCAAAATCCTCAGATTCATCATCAGAATCTAAATATTCACTGGATTCCTCACCACATGCAATGCTTTCCATGTCATAATCTATTATGCAAGAGAAATGTATTGCACCTTCACCTTCATTATGCAAGCTATCACAGGAATCATACTGACTTGCACATATCTCATCTTCTATTGGAAGCATTGTTTGATCAATTTCTCTATACTTATCAGAAATACAATCATTGGAATCAACCTTGATAATGTTCTCATACCTTATTCCCTGGGACAATGCTTGAATGAAGTTAAAAGAGGAGCCTTCTGCCTCAATCCCTTTCTTCTACTCCAATATCTCTCTTTTGTTTTCTTCCTTCTGATAAGCAACAGTTAGTCTTTCTACCTCTTCTTCAGTAAGTCTCTTCATACTGTATTGAGTAGGCACCTCAACAGAATGTGGCACTGTATAATCTTCTTCATAGTCAGAAAGGACCTGTTGTTCAAGCATATGAACATAGTATTTCTGATTTGAAGCATCATGTTGATAACCCTCATCCTATAAAGATGAATACTTTCCCACAACATGGTGAAAAGTATCTGAAGTCAGAAATATTGTGTGATCTTCTTCATTGTTTCCGATCAGCATTCCCTCTTCTCGCATTGTCTGGGCTACAACACAATGATCTGGGGAATGTGGCTTATCACAAAAATCACCAAAGTAATTGTCACTTACCATATAGGTTCCTTTCTTGCTCAATGGATCAAAAGCTCCCTCACTTCCAGGCCTAGTTGTTATAGGTTTGATGTCCTTCCAGTCTGTATTATAAGGCATGCCATGCAACCTCGGCCTTTCGTTCTTGTATGTGTTGCTTTGCTGAGAAACCCTAGGAATATCTCTTTTACTGATTATCCCAGTAGCCTTCCTATTATTTTCAATTGTTTGTGCCATCTTTTGTGCCTCAACCAAACTTCTTGGGAATTTATTTCTCAGCTCATACCCTATCTTTGGATCAAAAGCATTCAAATAAATACTCAGTGCTATGGAATCTGGCAACTTTGATCCAATAGGTATCCTACTCTACAACTTATTGAATCTCTAATTGAAATCATAAATTGTATCACTTTGATCTTTCTGAATGTGCAATAATTCACGAAGACCAAAATCTGGTGCACTTAGATTCCCAAACTGCTCGAGGAACTGATCTTGAAATCCTTGGAGAGAATCAATTGAGACAGCTGGTAAGCTATTGAACCAATCCCTAGCATCTTTAACAAGTGATATCTTGAATAGCCTCATGTGTAAATCTTTTTAGGGCACACCCAAATTTTGGATGAAAGCATTGAAACTTCTTAAATGATCTTCAGCAGTGATTGCATCATTTCTTGTAAACTTTGGAACAATACCCCTCCAACTGGTATCCATTGGATAAGGGGATAACTGAATCCCTAACAAATCAAACTGTTTAATCATGTTCGTCTACTGATAAGGGGGAGCATTATGTGGGTACGAATGCTGGTACATCAGATAGTAGTATTGTGTATGATGATATGGAATATACTGCTGACCATGAGGAGCTCTAGCATGACCTCCCCTGAACTGAAATCGTCCTCCACTCATGTTTTTTTTTTAAAACTACAAAAAATCTTTCAGAGTCGCCACCTACTTTTCCAAAAGTAGGAAAATTATTATTTCTGATCTTTTCCCAGTGGAATCACCCTTTCTAAAATTTCTCAAATTACAACTTTTCCTCCAATGACTCTATAATGTGGTCTTCAACCGAATTTTTTGATATAATCCCCAGCAGAGTCACCAATTTGTTAAGTGTGTGACTCGAATGGGGAGTGCAAATGAAACAATTGTGAACCTTTGGTTAAAGACCAATTTAAGAACTTTATTGACTCTATGGATGGATAGGCTAGAACTGGATTTTCTGATGTTTGTCCCCACTAGAGTCACCAATTTGTTAGTTGTGTGACTGAGATGGGGAGCTACAAACTACACAATTATGAATCTCTATTTGAAGACCTGATTTAAAAAATTGTATGACTCTATCAGGCAAGGCTATCTACCACAAAATTTTCTAAATTTATTCCCTAGCGGAGTCACCAATTTGTTAGCTCTAAAAAATGCAGGCTGAATGCCTCAAGAGGCTGCCAATCTCTTGATACGTTTTAGGGCAACAGAACAAGGTTTGAAACAATCAAACCTTCTACTCTTCAGGTGCTGCTAGACCTAGGCAGGTGTACCTAACTAAATAGTGTAGACTTAACTTGTGATTATCCTTCTGAAATGCTTTGTCCACAATGGTAGATGACAGCAAACAAATGAAGTCAAACTTGATAAAAATTTGTAGATCTAAATCCTAGAATGCTTAATTAACTGATAAAAGAGATTGAATGAATTCAAATAATGAAATTGCATAGACCAGTGCCTTGTTGGGTATGTGGAGTCAAACGAAACAGAGGTGAGCAACTTATTCTGGCAGAAAATCAAATTGTAGGCATATGATCTATTTATAACTTGTATAAACAATGCAGGATTATGATTACTAAGCTCTACTTTAAGAATCCAGATGAATTCCCCCTAATTATTGTGATCAACATAAAGGATTTAATCCCTACTTGAGAGAACTAGTCAATTAATCACACAGATACAACAAATGTGCACCGATAAACTGAGAATAAATTTGTATTTCAATTTAAACAACCAGAAAAAATCAATTTAGAGACAACTTTAGCAATGCTTTTCAATAAATTCAACATACAATTGATACCAGAAACAACCTGCCACACCAGCTGATTTTATTTGAAACCACCATTTGAAATCATGCACATAGTCTCTGGAAAGAGAAAATTATCCTACTGTAGCCATGCCTAATCTATCTATCTGTGATCTAAAAATTTGATACTGCTCAATTACAATCTCAGGGCATATTTATAGCTAGCATTAAGAAAATAAAACATTTGAAAAATCATGTCGGCCCTCCACAAGATTCGGGCTCAGAATATGTCAGCCAGTAACCGTCATCAAATAATTCATCACGTCGGCCACAGGAATAGTAATCTGCTATTTAATTGAGTCCACATGTTGGCCACAACAATCGAGCATCATTATTCATCATCGAAACAGTCACTGAGACATTCCCCTCACCATGCCGAAGGAAATTCAATTGCTTTCCCCTGCGTGCCCCTGTTCATCGCAGTCGCTGTGACATACTCGGGTCGGTGCGATATCATATCGACCACATAGTCCTGTCCCCGAGTGTTCCTCCTTATCTTCATATATCGCTATGACATCTTGACCTCGGGGTGACATCCTAGAGATTTCACCAAGCTTCACCGAAGACATCATTTTCTTTCATGTCACTGTAGCACCTTGCTTGTTACACCGAAAGCCTCAGAATTACATCATATCGCCAAGAGAATACTGATCTCACACTGACATCCATTAGTTTTATTCATAGTTTCCGTAGCAATCCATTTGTCACACCGAGGGAAACCCCATACCAATTGGCAACATTATGTTTGACCAAGGGTTGTTTTCCCATTCATCATGTGTCGTTGTGACCTATTGACTTCAGAGAGACCTCATACCGAAAGGAATAACTTACATTGATTGGAAACCCTTGCATATTGGTCAGTGTGACATAGCGAAGTCACTAAGACTTCCCAATGATAAAAAAAACTCACACCGAAATGATCACAAAGTTGGGGAGACATTACCCAATTGGGGAGACCTGAACCTGATAGCTCCAACTCTTACCGAAATGAATCCCTTTTCTGACCGATCGGTAAGACAATGAGATCTCACTATGACATTTCCCCGATAGCTATAACTTATAGCGATGTGCATCCACCACATGTCGGTCGGTGTGACCACAATACCTCGCTATGACCTCGTTTCGAAAGAAATCACCCACACCGAAATGAATCCTTATGCCCGTTGTGGTTGGGGAGACATATGGTGTTCGATGTGACATCACCCCGACATAACCTAACTTTCATCGAAGTGAATCCTCCCGTCACCAGTTGCCGAAACAAGGAAAGAGTCATGCCGACTATCCTGAAAGTAAATAACATTCGCTGTGACAATCATATGGTCCTTCCAACAAGCCTACCATCGTAATTCATTCAGCAAGACCTTGCAAAATCAGGGAGACGTCAACCCGATAGCCGCAACCTACCCTGACGAACCACCAAAATCACCGGTTGGCTAGACAAACAGAAATCGCCAAGACCTCTCCCCAAACACAAAAACTCATGTCGATAGGAAATCCATTGTCACCATAACAAGAGAAGTGTCTTTCCGACACACCTGAAACAAAAGATTTCAGCAATAGAAACATACTGGGTCGGGGAGACCAATGAAGACCTATGCTGATATGAACCAGGATGAAAAAAGTGCATACATAGGTGAAATATAAGGGACATAATGGGTAGAATGAGTGGAATATGCACATGGCAGGGAAAAATCAGGAAGTTCAAGAGTGAAATAATATGTAAAAGCATAAGATTTTTATAGTTCTAACACATCTCTCCTTCCCTCTCTACTTCTCTCTACCTATCTATCACTCTATACCTTATTTTATCTCTCTACCCTGAACCCTATACCCTCTACCCTCTACCCTCTATCTCTCTCCCACTCCTCCCTCTCTCTTTCTCTCTCTCTCTCTCTCTCTCACTGAATCCTTCTATCTCTCTCCTCTACCTTAACCCTAAACCTTAAACCCTCTCTATCTCTCTCTCTCTCAATTCTCTCCGCCTACCCCCTCTCCCTCTCTCTCTCCCTCTATCTCTCTCCCCTCTGCCCTTAACCCTTAACCCTTAAACCCTAAACCCTCCACCCTCTATCATTAACCCTATACACGTTATCTCTCACCCACTCCCTCTCTCTCTCTCTTAATTATTTCCCTCCTACCCCCTCTCCATTTCTAAGGTCTCTCTCTCTCTCAATCACTCCCTCTATCTCTCTCCCCTCTACCATTAACCCTAAGCCCTAAACCCTTAACCCTTAAACCCTCTACCCTCTACCCTCTCTCTCTAACAAGTGTCTCCCTCTCTTAGGTCTCTCTCTCTCTCTCTCTCTCTCTCTCTCTCTCTCTCTCGTCTATCCCTCCTAGCGCCACTCCCTCTCTCAGGTCTCTCTCTCACTCACTCACTCCTTCTATCTCTCTCCCCTAACCTCTTAACCCTCTACCCTCTACCCTTAACCATATACCCTCAAACCTTAAACCCTTAAACACTTAACTTTAAACCCTAAATCCTCAACCCTCAACCCTTAAATCGTAAACCCATAAACCTTCTAACCTCAACCCTAATCCATAAACCCTTAAACCCTTAAACCTAATTAAACTCTCTACCTTAATCCCTCAATCCTCATCCCTTTATCTCTCAACCCTTAAACCCTCAACCCACTACCTTCAACCCTCAACCCATATACCATCTACCCTATATGTTGGACCCTCAACTCTAATCCATCAAACCTATACCCTCAACCCTTTACCCTCAACCCTTAAACCATAAACCCTTAAAACCTCTACCCTAAACCCTCTACCCTCAACCCTAAACCCTCAACCCTAAACCCTTAAACCTTCTACCCTCTACCCTAAACCAGCAACCTTATATTTCCTCAACCCTATACCCTTAATTCTCAACCCTCTATCCTATACATTGGATCATCAACCCTCATAGATCTATGTCCCTCCCTCCTCTTCTCTCCTTCTCTCTATCTCACTCTCCATCCATATCTCCCTACATCCTTCCCTTCATCTCTACCCTAATTACTCAATCCTATACCCTCAACCCTTAAACCCTTAAACCCTTAAATACTCAACCCTAAACCCTAAAACCTAAAATCTCAACCCTTAGCCCTTAAACTTGAAACCCTTAAACCCTCTACCCTCTACCCTCTACCCTATACCCTCAACCCTTAAACCCTTAAACCAAATTAAGCTCTCTACCCTAATCCCTCAACCCTTAAACCCTCAACCCTCAACCCTCTAACCTCAACCATAAACCCTTAAACCCTAATCCCTCAACCCTAATCCCTAAACCCTCTACCCTCTACCCTATAAATTAAACCCTCAACCATCAATTCTCAGCCCTCAACCCTTAATCCCTCAACCATAGGTAGGTTGGGGAACATAGGTGAGATACAAAATGCCAAAGGGATAGATAGGTAAATAGAGAGAGAAGGGATATAAATATAGGTATAGAGGGAAGGAGACGTAGAGAGAGGAGAGAGAGAAGTAGAGAGGGGAGGGAAGATAGGTAGGGAGGAGATAGAGGTGAGTGTGTGTGTGTGTGAGAGAGAGAGAGGTAGATGGAGGGAGAGGAGAGATATATAGTAGAGAGGGAAAGAGGTATGGGGGAGACACACTTGAGATATAGAGTGATGGAGGTAGAGGTGGGTAAAGAGAGGGAGAGGGGAGATAAAGATAAATAGAGAGGGAAGGATATGTAGAGAGAGATGATAGATAGAGAGAAGTAGAGAGTGAAGGGATGGAGAGAGAGGAAATGAGAAGATAGAGGTGTGTGTGAGAGAGGGAGAGGGGGTAGGAGGGAGAGGGTTGAGAAAGAGAGAGAGGGAGGGAGTGGGAGAGAGATAGAGTGGAGGAGGGTTAAGGGTATAGAGTAGAGGGTTTAGGGTTAAGGTTAAAGGTTGAGGGTTTAGGGTTAAGGGTTAAGGGTAGAAGGTTAAGGGTTTATGGGTTTAGGGTTAAGGGTAGAGGGGAGAGAGATACAGGGAGTGAGTGAGTACGAGAGAGAGACCTGAGAGAGGGATAGGGGGTAGGAGGGAGAGACTTGAGAGAGAGAGAGAGAGGAGGGAGGAGTGCGAGATAGATAGAGGTACGAAGGGTTGAGGGTAGAGGGTAGAGGGTAGATGGTTTAAGGGTTTAGTGTTTAAGGGTTAAGGGTTTAGGGTTTAGTGTTAAGGGTAGAGGGGAGAGAGATAGAGGGAGTGACTGAGAGACAGAGAGAGACCTAAGAGAGGGAGAGGGATTAGGAGGGAGATATTTTAGAGAGATAGAGAGGGAGTGGGAGAGAGATAGAGGGTAGAGGGTTTAAGGGTTTAAGGGTTAATGGTAGATGATTAAGGGTTAAGGATAGAGGGAAGAGAGATGGGAGTGAGTGAGAGAGAGAGACCCGAGAGAGGGAGAGGGGTAGGAGGGAGATACTTGAGAGAGAGAGAGGGAGAGAGGGAGGGAAGATATAAAGAATATCCCTCATATCCCCCCTCTCTCTCTCAAGATTCTCCCTCCTACCATCTCTCCCTCTCTCAGGTATCTCTCACACACTCATTCCTATCTCTCTCCCCTCTATCATTAACCCTTAACCCTTAACCCTTAACCCTTAAACCCTTAAACCCTCTACACTTAACCCTCTACCCCCTATCTATCTCCCACTCCCTCTCTCTCTCTCTCTAAAATCTCTCCCTCCTACCCCCTCTCCCTCTCTTAGGTCTCTCTCTCTCTCAATCACTCCCAATATCTCTCTCCCCTATACCCTTAACCATAAACCCTAAGCCCTTAACCCTTAAAAACTAAACCCTTAAACCCTCTACCCTTAACCCTCCCTCCCTCTATCTCTCTCCCACTCCATCCCTCTCTCTCTCTCAAGTCTC
>VDFB02000015.1:498090541-498112470 GCA_007258455.2 Sequoia sempervirens
AAATTACTGTTGTATAAAAAAAGAAACCTTCATAGAAAAGCCTACAAGAATTAATCTCTGGAAATCTAAATCGCCCCTTTGGTAATTCTTTGCTCTAGCAAAACAAATAAACTTGAAACTATAAACCTGAAAGAAAATCATTTTTCCATTGCCATGTCTCATTCCTTCTGCAACAATTCTCTCAGTCACCACTCCTAGTCGCGCAAAGCCTATGGAAAGAATATTAAAAAAAATGCAAAGATTCATTGATGCCACTTTGTATTGTCAGCTTGTTGGGAGCCTCATTTGGTTGTCTCACACATGCCCTGACATTTCTTTTGCGGTTGGCATGGTTTCATGCTTCATGTAGGAACCACATGAGCTTCACTAGAAATCTGCCAAACGCATCTTGCATTAAATACATGGTACACCACATTATGGGATTCACTATGCAGCAGGTATAGGACTCAACTTGGTTGGATATACAGATTCTGATTGGATTGACGATCTTGATGATCATAAGTCCACTTTTGGCTACAACTTTCACCTTGGTTTTGGCCTCATTTATTGGCAAAGTAAGAAGCAACATGCTATTGCTCTCTCTTCAACTGAGGTTGAGTATTGAGGCACTATTAATGCCGGTAATGAGGCTATTTCGCTTCAAAATATTTTTACTGAGTTTGGATTCACTATTCCATAGCCCATGGTCCTCCATTGTGATAATCAGAGTGTCATCCAGATCTCAAAGAACACGGTTCAACATTAGCAGACCAAACACATCGAGATCCACATGTAGTGCATCAGGGAGCTAATATAGGAATAGGTCATTGATTTGTAGTATTGTCCTAGGTACAACAAAGAAGGTTGTAGATATCTTCACCAAAACCTTCATTGAGAGTACATATCACCATTTGTGAGCTCTCTTGGGGGTGTGAGATTTTTCTTAGGGGGGTCACTTGACCTTCTTCATTCTCTCTTTTAGGGGGGGACTTTTTCCTCACTCGAGGTTTTGTCCTTCTCATCTTTTTGAGTGCAGTTCTTGTTTCTTTTCTCTCTCTTAGGGAGGAGTTTTTTTCCATTGGGTTTTCTCCTTTTCACCGTTTGTGATGGATTTCATTGCATTTGTATATGGGTACCTAACATGGCCTCATAGTTGGGACCCATCTTTGTCTAATAATCTTCATCATCTTCCAAAAAGGAGAATTCACAAAAGAAAAAAAAACTGACTTGTACATATTGCAAAGAGTTGATCATGAAGAGCATTATTGTCATGCTAAGCAAGTTGATGAACTGACTAATCTCCTCACAAAGAATAACATCGACTTACCATCTTCCTACAAAAAGGAAGCATCTCCTTGTACTTCTTCACACTTGTTGCAACCACAGGATCGTCACAACAAAGGATCGTTAAGCACGTTAGGAGGGGGTGATCTCCCAGGGTAGTGTAAACCTTCACAACCATAGATCTCCTCATCAACGGCACTGAGCAACCTGAGTAAGCAAATAAACAAAGGTTAGTAAGTACTACCGTCAGTAGAAACCTGAGTTATGTGGTTATAAGAATTAATACGTCAGTAAGCTCGTATCTCAGTGTTAAAATTGGGTCTAGGTCGAGTTGAAACCTGAGTTATGTGGTTATAAGAATTAATACGTCAGTAAGCTCGTATCTCAGCATTAATATTGGGTCTAGGTCGAGTTGACCCTTCCATGGCAGAGGAGTACCAACTTAATCTTGCACAATCAGGGGCCAGGCGGGGTAATAGTCATTATCCTCACTCAGATCTGTCACGCCTTTTATTTAGGCCATTGATATTGCTGTTAGTTGCGCAAGTGTGTAGATGAAAGGTTAAGACAACCTTTGCTGTGATGCCTGCTTTTATTGCATATGAATAGGAATGGTTATCTGCACTTAATTGCCACCGTTCAACTCGTGACGTTTCTAATGGGTTGCTGATTCTATCCTACCAATATCTTAATTAATCAAACAACTGCTACACTTAATTAATATGCCTACGCTGAATTCCAGAGCTGGAATCATAGTGATGGCACACCACTTTAGCAGCCAGGTAACAGCGTAGCATTAGTTTTATGAACTAGCAATCACACCTTCGTGTATCACAGAAATGTTAAGGTGGAAAGATATTATTATAGGATTTGAAATCAGTTGGAATCAAAATTTGATGAATTGGGAAACCAATATGAAGGAAGCTCTAAATTTGCAAAAGCACTTAGATAACCTACACAATTGCGAATATCTACAAGCAGATTCAGTGGACACAAATGTACCCAACCAACCTTGTCATATATAATCAAAAGATGCTCAACTTTTTTTAAGCATAAATTATCATGCAATGGAGTTATAAAAACACAATTGCAGCCCAATCTATTAATGAGTTTATCTCGCATATTAGTAATGGAACAAATGTTCTATACAACACTGATTCAATTGATAGGCAAAGAGATGTGTCGATTCACATTACATGACCCAAAGATAACACAAAATCAACAAATCTTAAAAATAATGTAGATTTCCAATTTCTTGTTTTTTATTGCTTTACTATCTAATGCATTATAGGGTAAAGGGCAGATTGAATCCCAAACACAAGGGCCTCTGCAACAATATTCACCAAATTAAGTGGAACAACACAAAGGCATATGATTTCTTGAATGACATTTTGAACCTAGCGTCATATTGGAAATTTTATAGGGAAAGAAAATCTACTTCCACTTCAAAAGCTGATACAATTTGGACAAGTACAAAACTTAGTCCACAATTCACAAGCTGTCCACAATTTTTGAAATTATGAAACAAATTTTTACGAATCTGATTGTAGAGATGTATTTGAAAACATATAAAAAATTAAAACTTTATCATACAACATATAGAGTCTTCCTCTTTATTCCTGTTAAAGCCCCTCACAAAAGCAGTTGGACATTGTGGCTATTGATACTAAGAAAAATAAGGCTTTTTGTGTTAGCCAATTATTGGTATGGACATAGGACCACTTGATGTCAACAAACATTATCAAATATAACTGACCATTTAAAAAAAAAAAATTATGGAATAGAGTAAAAGACATGTAATTGTCATCTTGATTCACAAATGGTGTGGATAAATTTGAATAGGTCAGTCGCAACAAAAGGATACTTCTACAATATTTCTCAATTTCCTACAATAGAAGGATACATCATGTAATAAAAAATATGGAACAAGTAAATAATGATAAAAAGTAAATATTCTAGACTTTAACTCAAAATATACTTAACTCAAAATCTAGTAACTTGGAAAAGGTAACAACTAATAAATATCCTAAAAAAAATATGTATGTAGAGAAGAAATATGAAACCTTTGTAGTTGCAGCTTCATTTGCACACACGATGTGTTTGAAACAAGAAATATTCCAAATTATGCATATTTGGAGTCATCCCTAAAAAATAAATGAGCAAAGTGAGGAAGAGATTGGAAAGTTGATATAAGAAAAAGTGTGTATGTGTTAATGAATGTAGAAGTTGTAAGACAAAGAATTAAGGAATTATTAAAAAAAAGTTGATAGTATTACATTTATCTTTGATAAGAAATGGCAATTATTACCTAAATCTCTTCAACACTCCTAGGCAAAGCAGTGAGGGGTCTTCTTCCTCACATCTTTATTTCTAAAAAGGGTTTGTGCTTCAACCACAATAGTTTTTTGCTATTTTTAGTCATCTAGGTGTCAAAAAATCCACCTGGTGGTGTTTCCCTTCAAGATTATTTACTTGAATAAAGAGAAAAAGTCCTTTGATTATAATTAGAGAATACATTTTGAGGCCTTGGTTGTGTAACTAGTGGACCATAGTCATATTTAATACTTGTTACAATGTTTGGGAGTGAAGACGTTAAGTAGAAGTCTGGTAAATCAAATAACTTGGATTAAGAGAAGATATAACATGAATTCACACCTTTGAAATGTTATATATGAGGCTGCATGACACTTTATAATGGAGAATAACATTAGTTGTCTAACTCTTTTTTATTATAGAATACACTTTTCATTGAGGTTTCTTAGCAATGATTGAATGGATGAAGATAAATTATTAGCTCAAAGGTCTATGTGTTGGATCTTAGAAAATAACAAGACCTACAAGAATACTTTCCCTAAAAATATTTTATCCCAACTCTAGCATCTTTAAACAAGAAAGCAATCCCAACTTAGTTACCAATCTCCTTAATAAAATGTTGTTACTTAGAGAAAGGTCTCAAATATCTCTAAGACCTATCCTATGTTCAATCTTACAATACAAATTGTTGTCACTCATATCCAATATTTTAAGCTTCTTTAACACCTAAATTTTCTTTGGAGTGCTACCAAACAAATGGTTTTTTGTAAGATTCATAATCACGAAACTCTTGAGATTCTCAATCTATACATAGTGCCTCTGTACAACACACTCTAGGCCACTCGCAAGGAGATACATCACTTTTGTTCTAGTCTATAAGTCCATCAACTCTATGAAAACAACTTCCTATGTTGATGGAATTTCTTCTTGGGCCTAGGAGAACTCTAGTGTACATAGAATTATAAATAAGAGGTTGTATTGGTTTGCAAAATGGACATGGGAGGAAAAATGTATTTTTGTATCTGCTTGGATTGATGGAGGAGGGAACAAAATATATCTAGTATCTTCTTTCAAAATTAAGGGGAACAATAGTGTTGTCTTTCCAAGAGGTGAGAGGCAAAAGGAAAGGAGCATGGAAGCATAGGAAAATGGTAGAGATAGGAAACTAATGGAAAAAAGGATGGATTGCATCCATAGTCGAGGTCTTGTTGAAAAGGACAAGAGGTAGATTTTATCTTATCATTTTTGCTCTCATTGGATATGACAATTTGCTACATAATATAGGTAGTAGGCAATTGCTACTACCATGACAGTCCATTTTTCTCTCTTTGGAGGGTTTGTAGGATAAATATAGTTTTCTTAATTCTTCTCTCTTCCTCTCTTGACTGTTATTTAATTTCTAATCAAGTAGCATAGTATACTTTCTTATTTTGAATATATTCTACAAGCTTAGGTTTGAGAAATTAAGAATCAAACATTGTTGTACTTATAACAACATTGCTACATTAGTGAAATGAATATATATGCATATGCTTTGAATCTAAAATTAGATATAAAAGTTGGATTTCATTATCTACTTGAGCATAGATCATCTAGATTTGAACATACATAATACATGAGTCAATGAAGATTGACTTGAAACTACACAAAAATGCCAACTCATAATTACATAAATTGATAAATTATAAAAATACCACCTAATTTACATAATATTAAAGTGTTAGCATTTAAAGTGATTGTCTCATATGACTTAAATTTATTGAGGGGTTTGAAATATTTTTCTTGCATTGTTTTGATTAGATTAAAACTAGAAGGGCCAATACCATTACAAAACAACCATAGAGGTAGACCAAGAACTCATGAGCAATGAGAAAACCAAAAATTAAATAGAATCTAAAGCTTAAACAATTTGACAAGTAGGAATATAAACAAAAGAAACCCACAAAGCTAGGACCAACACTAAACCACAAGACACCTACAGATCTCCCAATAATTTGAGGCCAATGATCACATTCCATTCTTGAGAGAGGAATTGGAGTTTCTTTTCGAAAGTCACATGCCCTTGTTGAATGGCTTGGGTATTTGTTGTGATTCCATGAGCCGAGGTTTCCACCTTCTTTCCCTTCTTCTATGTGAGACCATCATCCAAACCTTCCACTAGTCACTTCCCCTAGCTCTTCCTTAACTCCTCCTGAAAAAGCTAAAGGGTTAGGGTAGTATTCTATACAGTTTCTTTGTTGTAGTCAGTGATGACCCTCGAGCACCACATAGTCTTCTCCTAGTTTCAATGGATGACATCAATCTTAGTCAGTAAATTCTTCTTTTCTTCCTCAGTACCACTGATGGCCTGAAGATCATCCAACTCTTTTTCCCACCTTTCCCACCTCTCAAATGACCTGGCCAAAGAAGTAATAATGTCCTAATGCATCTTATTCTCCACCTCTCTAGGCCATAGGACTTGTTGTTCTAGAAAATTTCCTTCTAGAATTTAAATTCTTTCTTTAGCCATGACTAACTAACCAAGAGCCATTTCATAATATCCTTTTGAACATTAATCGTCTCTAAAATTTCATTCAATTTTTTTCTAAAGGGGTCTATAGGAAGGCAAATCAACCTAGGTTTAGTACCAGGTTCCTCTAAATTGATGCAAAGGTTGAGAGAATTTTATGGGTTAGGGTTAGAAACAAGAGGGGTGTTGGGAACCTCCGAGTCATGGCCCTTCAATCCAAAGATTGAAAAGGAGAGTTAGTCAAGGTTGGATTCCATGAATCATCATCATTAGAGTTATTAGAATCCTTCGAACCAAAAGAAATGGATGTGGGCATGGGCTCTGATAGGGAAGTTCATTTGATAGGGATGATGGGGAGGGTATTATCATTAATAGGGATTTAACCAGAGCTTGGGTTCTATAGAAAACGATAGGAGGAGTTTCATCAATAGTGACAGAGGGGCAGAGCTCCCAAGGGGTTGGTGGGGTCAAGGATAGTGAAGGTGTTCTTACACACAGTAGGAGGGGAGGGAAGCAACGTAGAATGAAACTTGTATAAGTGCAAAATAAGGCCTTGGTGAATGGGTAATTTCTTACATTTGGCTTGGACATTCCTAATAGACTACTCAAGCAAGGACATGAACCAAAAGGGGAAATTCATCTTAATATTATATCTATAATGATTGAGCATAGGGAAAAGGTGGGTGTGGAAGTAGTAGAACCACCCTTCAAGCGTGACGTACCTCTTGCGAATTTCAATAATGGTGCTCCAAACACTAGGAAGGTTTGCATGGTTAAAACCATTTTGCAACATGTTCACCTTCTCACCCTCTTTTAGGAATCATTTCATGTCATCCTCATAATGGCTTTTCGACTTGTGAGGAATGCAAATCCCTTCCATAGAAATCCCTATAACCTCTGCAATAAGCTCAAGGGTCACCATAAAAGAAACCCTTCCAACAATAGCAGTCTCATCCACCCAAGAATTGGAAGACTCTAAAGAAATTTTGAGGTTAACACCCTACATCCCCTCCACATACAAGGAAACTTTCCCCATTCAAGAATTGTGTAGACCTCCTTATCTTACTTCCAACCATCATAGTTAGTAGGTTCATCCTAGACCAAATCCCCTCCCATCATGAAACCCACAAGTTTCAGAGCAAAGAAACACCAGTAATGGAAATGGCTATACCAAAACCAGAGTTGCAAGTAATAATAAAAATGTGTAGGTTGATTAGGAGGCTTAAGTTTCCATAAATGATGAGTGTGGAAACCATCTTGAAATGAGCTAACAACAAATCTAGCTCAATCTCATTTGGACAGTACATTGACATCATTTTGAATTAATTTGAGCACCTGACTTGGGATATGGAGGATATTATCCCATTTTACTAAATTTGGAGTAAAAGCTCCAAGATTTGTTAGGGCATCAATCACTTTATTGCCACTCCTATACACGTGATTCACGCTACGATTCCCAAGGGAAATCATGAGATTGCGAGCCGAGGACACAAGGTTCTGAAGAGTCCAGTAGGGAGAGGCAAGCCCAGTTAGCATAAGAACCATATTCTACGAGTCCCCTTCAATGATTAAGTCAGAGAGCCTAGCTTGCATGGAAATTTTAATGTCGTGGAAGGCCACCTCTACCTCAAAAAAACTAGAATATTGAACCCCCAAGTTAACTACATAAGCCAAAACTAGCTTCCCCTTGTGATCACAGATGACCCCACCCCCACCCACTCGACTTAGGTTGGGTTTGGCCAAGCCATCAAAATTAAGGTTCAGCTAGCTAGGATTGGGGGGGACCATTTTGCTTCTTGCATTGTTGGGAATGTGTGTTAGTTTGCATATCTTATTGAAAAATCTCAAGGTTGAATAATTTACAAACATTATTGTATTTTTTATGTTCTATCTCTCGCCTAGCTCTAATGTTAGACTATACTTTTTCAATAAATTAGATACTTGGATTTGTTGTGAGTCCTTACTCTATAGTATACATAATTTTTGATATCTTTACTATGTAGTATACAAATTTCTGATAAAAATACACAAAATAGTGAGAGTTAACCTTGAAATGTCAATAAGGATAACCAAAAAACCCAGATTTTGTGAACATTTGAAGTGAGTGAATCACATAAAAATTAACTTCATAGAAAGATGAGACATGCGAACTTTGAAATAATCCTCTACTATTAGCAATCACATATTAAGAAGCTTTTGAAGATTACTTCCCATGGACTACAATATCATTGAGACCTCATCAATGCAAAATCCAATCATAAAAAATATTTTTCTACAATAGTAATTCAATTAATAGGAAAATATATGGGTTGTTTCATATTGTGTGACCAAAAGACAACACAAAATTAACAAATCTTCAAAATACTATAAATTGCTAAATCCTTTTTATTAGTAGTTTACAAACTGATGTATATTAAGTGGGAAAACATTGATGGGTATGATTTCCTGAATAAACATTTTGAACCCTAGTTGGATTGGTTGTAATAGGATTTAGGGAAAGTGTGAGGTCTATGGGTAATTGAAATGTGGTCATTGTAGGAAACTCAAGTCCATCATTCATTCCGAAGGGTTCAAGCTCACACCAAGAAAAATCAAACCATAGAATTTTAGATAGTAAAATTTCAAACCTTGTAATTTCACAGCCTAACAAAACCAAACCCTAAAAAATAGGGGATATAGTACATCTCAATGTGATTTTATGTTTTGTACGTGCACTTAATTAAGCATCTAAAAATATCAAGGTCTTAGCACTACTCAATTCTTGAGTTCAAGATAAAAAATTTGTAAGCTTTTAAACAAAAATATTGGTTGTGAGTTAAAGATTGTTTTCAAGTATGGGGTGAGGAATGTTTCAACTGCCTAAAAGTTATTTTTTGTGGCATGAGAAAAATTTCCAAAGAACCAATCCCTTCATTTAATAGATAGCAACATAATTGTGTTAAAATGAAATAAAGTACAACAAAAATGATCCGACAAAGTAAATATCCCAAAAAATATGTGGCAAGCGACTCACCTAAATTTTTTGCACAAAATGTGTCATGTTGTCGAATATGCCGATGATAAAAAATAGATAGATCTTGTAATAAAAGTATGAAACCCTAGGGTGATCCCACAATATTGGTTTACAATTTTTTGCCAAACTGGACACTGAAATATATTTTTCTAACTAAATATTCACTTTCCAGCACCTATAGTGGCTAAACCATGAGAAATTTGAAGATGATGCAAACTAGTGATTTGTGACATTTTTTCTGTAGATTCTAAATATATTTTTTCAAACTTTTTGGAATCAGATTGCACTTATTTTTCCATCTCCTTTGAAAACTAGTTTTTTTCAATAAACACCATTTTCAAGGAGTGACACTCACTGTATACAACATAACTTTTTTCCATGAAGGATAAAATTCTATTTTTTTCAAATTTATATTTGTAAGTACGATATCTAGTGCTTCCAATTGGTTTCATAGTGTTTTATTGAATATTTTTCCTTAATCAAGTTTCAAAGTTAAACCAATTACAATTCAAACATAGGCATATTGTATATAGTGTAACTTTTTGTATGTATCGAAATTCAATTTTTTTTTTGTTGGATCAAGGACTTCCTTATTTGGTGCACTCATATTTTTCTTTTTGTTTTTGATAATCTTCTATTTTTCCATGTGTAGAACAAAGAGCTTATTTTTGGTGAAAAACCTATGTTTAATAAAACTAAAAAAACAAATACATAAAAAAACAAAAACATATTAAAATTATATTTGTTAGATAGCTCGTTCTAAGGACTACCATCATCCAGTTGGGTCTGTGAAGTCTCCTCCATTTCCATCCTCAACCTGAGCTTTGAAGGGAAAAATACTAGAGTTTTTTGGTGCCAGAGGGTGAGAAGGTGGGAAAAGGGGGACTTGAGTGAACCAAGGGGGTTTGAGCAAACTAGGGGGGTTTGAACGAACCCCCTTTCCACAAAGGTTTTCTTCTTTTTTTCCTAGGAATGGTGGGACCTTGCATTTAATGGGTTTGCTCGAACCAGGTTTCTAGCGAACCCCCTTTGGGTTCGCTTGAACCAAAAGTTCATTGAAAGCCCCAAAAAACCAATTTTTTTTGCATGGGGTCATATTTTGCAACTTTTCCTTCCTCACTAGAATTGTAAACCACTTTAGTGAGTTTACCACCTACCATAGTAAAAAAATATTTAAATGACATGAACCAAAGCCAATCTTCCTATAGTTGTTGCTTCAATCTATTCATAATAAATGAAATCTGAAATATCAAGGTTTTAGGCCACTTAGATTCTTGAATGAAATAAAGAAAAAAATGAAATGACATCAAATGCAATGCAATCCAGATCCATGGTTGGAGATAGGTGACCCAAAAGATACTATTATATGTTCTTATTGGTTTACATGCCTAACACTTGTAAAAAATGACAAGTAAAAAATGTTGAATAGTTTAGATAGCTGAAAAGGGGGTGAATCAGTTATCATAAAAAAAAATTCTTGAATTTAATTAATCTGGAGCAAACTTATATCAATTAGATAATAATCTGATATATATGAACATGAAATAAATAATAACACCATGCACAATGAACACCAAATTTATGTGGAAACCCAAGAAGGGAAAAGCCATAGAGAATGCTAATTCTTAAACTTATTATAGAACACCGGTTAAGGTGATAGGTTAAGGTTCTTTTTACAAGGTGTCACTGCCAAAATGCTCACTATAGGTAAGGATCATTGTCGGTGGGCTAACTACCCAATTAATACAAAAGAAAAATAGTCTTACTAACAAAAATGAATTGATGAAGCTGCATCTATATATGCGTGAAGTCAGTTCTGGTTAAGAGCACAATATCTATCTACAGTAGATCTGGTCAGGAATCTTTTGTCCACCTTCCTTGCACAACCTCTACAATATAGATTACTTCTTCCAGACACTTTCCTTCAGCTTCCTTCTATGTTTTTTATCACACAATCCTTCCCACCCTTTTATTTGTTCACACACACCATGCTTCTTTTTTCTTGAATCAAAAAGATGTTATATATATATATATATATACCAGTAGAACAAAGTAATTCAGCCAAGAAAAACATGTTAGCTTGAAGAACAACCTTGAAATATTCAATAAGTCTTAGCATGCTAGCACCAGACTCAAAGGATCGGTCGCACATAAAGATCTCCTTACGACATTACAAAGGTACCCATACATAGGTCATATATAAGATAACATAATTACCAAAAGATAGAAAACTTTGAATTACATGAAGTATATTTTGAAGTTGATGGGAATGCAACAACCAAGACCAAATCTAGATTTCCATCAATTTTAGTACCAACTAGAGAAACACAATTAGACATACCAAAACTTGTAACATGCTACATGAATATCTGGATAGCAAGGATACCCAGAATAAGCTTTGAGCACAACAACCAATATCAAAAGATTAGTCTTCATTATTTTGCATTACTTGTCTTCCATGAATGTCCCAAAAAGAACTACTGCCATATTCAGATCAAGGATAATATCCACACTATGCAACATCATAGCACTCGATAGGGTAGATTATTTTTGTATATCATCCAAAGAGCAACCTTTTGGATCCCAGGTTTTGACATCAATGAAAACAATGTTAAATGATCTCAACATCTTCTCAACAATCTCCCCCTCTTGCATTGATGGTAAAACAATAAAAACTCAAAAACACAAAGACCGCAAAAACTCCAAGTGCTCCACCTTTGTCAAGCAAATCAATTCCTCTTTTTTGTTTTTGTTTTTCTCTTCAATTTTCTCTGTCTTTTCCAACAAAGGAAAAGGGTGAAATAAGAACAATCAGGAGATCAAGTAAAAATAAAACTTTTCACACAAAAAAATTTCTTGTACCTTTCTCTCACAGTTGGAAGAATCCTCTTCCAAGATAGCACTGCATAAATCATTCTAGCACACATACTGTCTAGTAGAGTTAACAAAATAAATGAAGATGACTAGTTTAGAGATAGGCACTATCAGTCATAGTCCTCTGCATCAGAAAGTATCTTAGAGAGATGATCCAACTAGACCTTAACAATTTCTTTGAGCAACCAAAAAGTTCCAACCAAATCTTCCCTCTGTCTTTGAATAGACAATAACTCAGCTTGCAACTCTCCAACTCTTATTCTTTGTTTTCCATCTTTATCTTTGAAGAATTCAAAACACTTTCCAATATCATTCAATTCAGATTCAATAGCTTCAATTTTGTTCCTAAAATTATCAACAGCAGTAGGCCACCGAAGACAATACCTGAAGATGTCAGACATCTCCTTAATGAATTCTCTTGTCTCACCAATGTGTTTGGATAACTTTTTTTTGGCTTTGACACAACTTCTCTCAATTAGAGCTTGGATTTTATGACCTTTATATCCTTCCCGCAACAACCTTTCTTCAAAAAATTCTACCAGATCATCTGGTAATGAGTTAGAAACAACTGAAACATTAATACCCTTTTTTAGTAGATAATCAACAAAAGCATCTTCAATTCTAGGCTTACTAACTGGAGAGTAGGCATACCACATTTCACCAATATTTTTCATATCACCTTCATCCAACACCAAACAAATTTTATCTAGATCGAAAGGTTCAAATCTAGGTAGAGACTCTTCTTCTTTCTCCTTCTCTTCTAAGATAGTAATGGCATCCTTTGTGTTAATTTTCTTCCTTTTAGGTTCTAGAGGGGAACCAACAATGACAACCTCTAACTCCTTATTGGAGGAGGAACCCTCCCCAAACTGACTGATAGACATAGCACAAGACACTATAACATCAGAGCATAGATCCATCTATAGGGATGAGAAATAAACTTTGTATGCACTTCCTTTATCTTCCATACATTCCAAATATATGTAAAGTTGCTTTCCGACAGGGATGCCACACTTCCACTTAACATTCTCCTTTGACGGTAGAGAACTTGGAAAGTAAAATACTAAACATATGAGCAAAGACCCAAACTAGAAGGGATAATTCTCAACCAAAGACATTTTGATATTCTCAATTAGGTTTTCCATTATTAGGCTACACAAGTGAAAATGTTTATTTTCCATCACCATCTTATGTGCAAGATAGACAACAATAGCCGATGTAGAACCTTCATGATTTTGGAAATAGATTTTGTAAGTGATACTATAAGCAACATACCTTACTGTAGGATCAACAATGGTATTTATTAGTAGAGCTTGGGGGTCTTTTTCAATACAATTAATTTCCTCCATGTCTCTATATTTCACTGCTTTCTTCCTAGGGAGGTCACCAACACTGCATAATCCAATAATAGCTTCAATGGCTTCCTTAGAGATCAAATAAGGTTTGTCCAAAATGATGCTACCACCTTGAATCAACTCAATAGGAACAAGATAGACTCTTTGTTGGAAATCCAGAGAAATTATCCCTATAGATCCATACCCAGGGCACTTACATTCTGTAATTCGTTAGTCTTCAACCCTAGTTCAATTTCCTTCATCTTTTGATGATCAAATTCATCCAACTCTACTTCTTTTAGCCTTATCAGAATAATGCCATTGGATTCACTATGAACCAACACAAATTCCATCGCCGTGCTTAGTTTCTTCAATCCTTTTATTACATAGCAAAACCTCTTCTCCTTTCTTTGCAAATTGTGAGTAATGATTTGAAACTCCACCTTTTATCCATAATTTCTCATGATGATTTCACCACAAAAAAAAACCTTACATCGAAGACACCATTAATTGTACTTCACTTTTCAATCAACCATATTAAGCTTCATCAAATATCACCACCCAGATCTATCTTATTCATGTTGAAAAATGCATCAATATTACTTTGGAGAGGGGGAACCAATAGGATATGTATTATAAACCCCCCCTGAGCCAAGGTAGTTGGCTTAGATTCCAGAAGAGCTTGTACCAAGATCTTGTACCACAAAAGAGTTCCCTACACTTGTTAAATCCTTTTTCTTCCAAATCATCATCATCTTGTTCTTAGATTCATTTGATTCTATAACCTTCCTTTTGTTTTTAGGATTTTCCAGAGCAACATATCTACATGAGTTAGCATAATATTCACGTTGACTACACTTGTAACATCTTTGTCCTAACTTAATTGAGTGAACCCTAGATATGCATTGATTATCTTTGTGACCATAGCCATGGCATAAATGGGTATGTGCAAGATCATCATGGAAAAAAGAGGCCCTTAAGTGGCAAAAAATTCAGAAAAATAAGAGTTAGGAAACTTGACGTAAAAATTTGAATAAGTTATCTATATTATTTAAAAAATATGTAAGAATAGAATCTATAGAAAATTGAATGCAGTTTCTAAACTACTAGGTTTATTTAAAAAAATAAAATGTATTTGGTGAAAATTTGAAACTTCAATGGAGTAATACTTAAATTTCAGGGAAAAAATAAGAAGTAGGTGTCTATCTGACCACCTTAACCACAATAAAATGATAATATTTTTTTATAATATTTTATATATAAGTAGAGGACTCATGTCCCAATGCGATGTATATTTTCTATAATTTTTTTCCAACTTGTAAATAATTAATTATGAATTATTTATTACAAATTTTGAAAAATATAAAAACTCGTATGTCTGACCACCTTAACTTGGTCAAAACTTCATGAAATTCATTTTTTTTTAATCCTATAGTATGTGAAGCACAAAATGTGATGCATGTTTTTGATTCAAAAAATGTGATACTGTTTGAAAGCTATAGATGTTTTTCAATCAGCCTATCAATCAGGACTTTAGTCATAATTCAGATAGAAAATGAATAATAATTATTTATTAAATTCAAATTAAAACATAATTTATATTGGTTGAAAGCTAAGAATCTCCTTTAAAAGCCCTTTTTATATCATCAATTTTGGGTAAGAAAAAAATTTCAGCCACATACCCATCATATCACCACTTTTTGGCCCATCATGATCCCGCACATACCCAAATAGCAATTACCATGAAAGAGATTATTCATTACATTCCTTCTAGTTGGATTAGATAATTCACTTCTGCAATGACTTGCTTTATGACCAAGTTTGTGATAGTTGAAGCATTTAGTGCTCGGTTCCTTCTTGCTTCTACACTCTATAGCCTTATGTCCAAAATTTTTGCATAGAAAATAATATTCCTTAAAAAATAAGACCCTTTGAGCATTTGGTTTCCTGACCAAAGGTATTTTTATAGGTGTTCTAGAGTTTCGAACCTTTCTTGTTACAATAGATCTCACTTCAGCTTCAACTACTTTGTCTTTTCCCTTAGTGTTCTGATTTGAGCTTTCACTTGAGAAGCCAAGTCCTCCCTTATCCTTGTGACATTTCTGTAGGGAAAAGATTTGATCTAGAATTATGCTACTTTGATATACTCTTGCTTCTGATTTCAACCTTCTTAACTCTTGATCTAACTTCTCATTTTCTTCTAATTTATGTTTGACATTTTTTGTAGTCTTCTTGCATTCATCCATTTTCTATTTGATAGTATCTTTGAGATTTTCTTTAGTCTTCTTGCATTCATCCAACTATAGCTTTAAATCCATAATACTTTTCTTTGACTCCTTTAATTCTTGGCTGACCTCTCTGTGTCAGATTGCTTTGAATTTTCAGATTTTCTCCCTTGATGTTTTCTTTTAATTCTTCATTTTAAAATTTTGTGCTTTCTATATCATCTAAGATTGTCTTCAGTTCTTCCTCAAAGTAATAATATCCTGTCATATTCTTCAAGCTGCCAGGATCTCCCTTAAGCGGTTAAGCTCTATCTGCAAGGGACCAAGCTCTAATACTAATTGTTGAATAGTCTAGATAACTGAGAGGCAGGGTGAATCAGTTATCATAAAATAATTTTCTTGACTTTAGTTAATTTGGAGCAAGCTTATATCAATTAGATAATAATCAAATAGATATGAACATGAAAGCACATAACAACACCATGCACAATGAACACTAGAATTTACGTGGAAACCCAAGAAGGGAAAAGCCACGAAGACTGCTAATTCTCAATTATAGAACACTGATTAAGGAGACACCGGTTAAGGTGATTTTTAGAAGGAATCACTGCCAAAATTCTCACTACAGGTAAGGCTCACTGTCAGTGGGCTCACTTCCCAATTAATACAAAAAAATAGTCTCAATAACAAAAATGAACTAATGAAGCTGCATCTATATATGCATGAAGTCAATTCCAGCTAAGAGCACAATATTTTTCTGTATAGATCTGGTCAAGAATCATTTTCCCATCTTCCTTGCACAACCTCTACAATATAGATTACTTCTTCCTGACACTTTCGTTCAACTTCCTTCTCTATTTTTTATTACAAAATCCATCACACCCTTTGATCTGTTCGCACACACCATGCTTCTTTTTTCTTGAACCAAAGAGATGTTCTATATATATACCCATAGAAATAAGTAATTCGGCCTAGCAAAATATGTCAGCTTGAAGAATAACCTTGAAATATTCAATAAGGCTTGGAACACTAGCATAAAGATCTCCTTACCATGTTACTAAGGGACCCATACATAGGTCATACATAAGATAGCATAATTACCAAAAAATAGAAAAATTTGAATCACATGAAATATATTTTGGAGCCGATGGGAAAGACACAAACAAGACCAAATCTAGATTTCCATCAATTTTAGTACCAACTAGAGAAAATCAATTAGACATACCAAAACTTGTAACATGCTACATGAATATCTAGATAGTAAGGATACCTGGAATAAGCTTTGAGTAGAGAAAACAATATCAAAAGACTAGTCTTCATTATTCTACATTAACTATCTTCCACGAATGTCCCAAAAAGAAGTACTACCATATCCAGATCAAGGATAATATCCACACTATGCAACATCATAGCACTCGATAGGATAGATTATTTTTGTATATCATCCAGAGGACAACCTCCCAAATCCCAGGTTTTGACATCAATGACAACAATGCTAAATCCTCTTAACATCTTCTCGACAATCTCCCCCTTTGGAATTGATGAAAAAATAACAAAACTGAAAAACATAAAGACTACAAAAACTCCAAGCGCTCCCCCTTTGTCAAGCAAATCAATTCCTCCTTTTTGTTTTTATTTTTCTCTTCAATTTTCTCCCCCTATTTTCCATTAAAGGTAAAGGGAAAAATAAGAACATTCAGGAGTTCAAGTAAAAATAACACTTATGACATGAAAATTTTTCTTGTACCTTTCTCTCATAGTTGGAAGAATCCTCTTCCAAGCTAGCACTACAGAAACCACTCTAGCACACATACTGTCCAGTAGAGTTAACAACATAAATGAAAATGACTATTTTGGAGACAAGCACTATTGTTCATAGTCCTCTACATCAGAAAGTATCCTGAAGAGATGATCCAACTAGACCTCAACAATTTCTTTGACCAACCAGAAAGTTCTAACCAAATCTTTCCTCTGTCTCTAAATACAAAATAACTTAGATTACAACTCTCCAACTCTTATTATTTATTTTCCATCTTTAAATTTGAAGAATTCAAAACAATTTCCAATATCATTCAATTTAAATTCAATAGCTTCAAATTTTCTCTTAAAATTAGCAATAGTAGCAAACCACCGGAGACAATACCTGAAGATGTCAGACATCTCCTTAATGCATTCTCTTCTCTCACTAATCTATTTGGATATGTTTTGTTTGGATTTGACACACCTTCTCTCAATCATAGCTTGGATTTTATGACCTCCAAATCCTTCCTACAACAACCTTCCTTCAAAAACTTCTACCAGGTCATCTAGTAATGAGTCAGAAAGAACTAAAACACTAATACCCTTTTTAAGTAGATAATCAACAAAAGCATCTTCAATTTAAGGCCTACTGAATGGAGAGTAGGCATACCACATTTCACCAATATTTTTCATATCACCTTCATCCAACACCGAACAAATTTTATTTGGATCGATAGAGTTAGGTCCAAGAAGAGGATCTTATTCTTTCTCCTTCTCTTCTAAGATAGTGATGGCATTCTTTGTGTTAATTTTCATCCTTTTAGGTTTTGGAGGGGAACCACCAATGACAACCTCTAACTCCTTCTTACCAGAGGAGGAACCCTCCTCAAACTGACTGATAGGCATAGCACTAGACACTATCACACCGAAACATAGATCCATTTTCAAAGATGAGAAATAAACTTTGCATGCACTTCCTTTATCTTCCATACATTCCAAATATCTATCAACTTGCTTTCTAAAAGGGATGTTGTACTTCTACTTAACATTCTCCTTTGATGGTAGCAAAATCATAATGTAAAATACTAAACATATGAGGAGAGACCCAAACTAGAAGGGATAATTCTCAACAAAAGACATTTTGATATTCTCAATTAGGTTTTCCATTATTAGGCTACACAAGTCAAACTATTTATTTTCCTTCACCATCTTATGTGTAAGATACACAATGATAGCCGATGTAGAACCTTCACGATTTTGGAAATAGATTTTGTAAGTGTTATCGTAAGCAACATACCTTAATGTAGGATCAACAATGGTATTTATTAGTAGAGATCAAGGATTTTTTTTTATACCAATAAGTTCCTCCATGTCTTTGTATTTCACTATCTTCTTCCCAAGGAGGTCACCAACACTACACAATCCAGTAATAGCTTCAATGGCTTCCTTAGAGATCAAATAGGGTTTGTCAAAAATGATGTTGGCATCCTTGAATCAACTCAATAGGAACAAGATAGACTCTTTGTCGTCAATCTAGGGAAATTCTCCCCATATATCCAAATCTAGGGCACTTACATTTTGCAATTCATTAGTCTTCAACCCTAGATCCATTTTCTTCATCTTCTGATGATCAAATTCATCCAACTATACTTCTTTCAACCTTAGCGGAATATCACCACTGGATTCACTTTTAACCAACATAGATTCCATAGTCGTGCTTAGCTTCTTCAATCCTTTTATCACTCAGTGAAACCTCTTCTCCTTTATTTGCAAACTATGACTAATAATTTGAAACTCCAACTTTTATCCTTAATTGTTCATGATGATTTTTCCACAAAAAAAAAGTTTGCATTGATGATGCGATCAATTGTAATTCACTTTTCAATCAGCCAAATTAAGCTTCATCATACATCACCAACTGGATCAATCTTAGTCATGCCAAAAAACACATCAATATTACTTCAAAGAGGGGGAACCGAGAGGATATGTATTCCAAAACTCCCCCTAAGCCAAGGCAATTGGCTCAAATTCTGGAAGATCTTGTATTGAAATCTGGTACCACAGAAGAGCTCCCCACACTTGTTTCCTTTTTCTTCCAAACCATGGCTATATTCTTCTTAGATTCATCTAATTTTGTAACCTTCTTTTTATTTTTAGGATTTTTTGCAGCAACATATCTGCATGAGTTGGCATAATGTCTCAGTTGACTGCACTTGTAACATATTTTTCCTAAATTAACTGAGTAAACCCTAGATCTGCACTGATTAGCTTTGTGACCATAACCCTAGCATAAATGGCAATTACCATGAAAGAGATTATTCATTCAATTACTTCTAGCTACATTAGATAATTAACTTCTACAATGACTTGCCTTGTGATTGAATTTTTGATAGTTAAAGCATTGAGTACAAGGTTCCTACCTTTAAGAATTTGGTTTCCTGATTGGAGGTATTTTTGTAGGTGTTCTATAGTTCTAAACCTTGCTTGTTACAATAGAACTCGCTTCAGCTTCAACTACTTTGTCTTTGCCCTTAGTGTTCTAATTTGAGCTTTCACTTGAGAAGCCAAGTCCTCCCTTATCCTTGTGATAGTTTTGTAGGGACAAGAGTTGATCTAGAATTATGCTATCACATACTCTTTCTTTTGATTTCAGCCTTCTTATCTCTTGATCTAACTTCTAATTTTCTTCTAATTTCTATTTGATATTTTCTTCAGTCTTCCTGCATTCATCCATTTTTTGTTTGATAGTATCTTTGAGATTTTCTTTAGTCTTCTTGCATTCATCCAACTGTAGCTTTAAATCCACAATACTTTCCTTTGACCCCTTTAATTCCTAGCTAACCTCTATGTTTCTTGCTTTAAATTTTTTAATTTGCTCCCTTGATGTTTTCCTTCAATTCTTCATTTTCTTATTTCGTGCTTTCCATATCATCTAACATTATCTTGAGTTCTTCCTCAAAGTAATAATCTCCTACCATATTCTTCAAGCTACCAAGATCTCCATCAAGTGATTAAGCTCTATTTCCAAGGGACCAAGCTCTAATACCAATTGTTGAACAGTTTGGATAACTGAGAGGTGGGGTGAATCAATTATCATAAAACAATTTTCTTGACTTTAATTAATCAAGAGCAAGCTTTTATCAATCAGATAATAATCAAATAGATATGATAATGAAATTACATAACAAAACCATGCTAAATAAACACCAGAATTTATGTGACTTTTACAAGGGCTCGCTTCCAAAATGCTCACTGTAGGTAAGGCTCACTACTAGTGGGCTCACTGCCAAATTAATACAAAAACAAAATAGTCTCACTAACAAAAATGAACTGATGAAGCTGCATCTATATATGCATGAAGTCAGTTTAGGTTAAGAGCACAATATATGTCTAAAATAGATTTAGTCAAGAATCTTCTACCCACCTTCCTTGCACAACCTCTACAATACAAATTACTTCTTTGATAACACTTTCCTTCAACTTCCTTCTCTATTTTTTATTGCACAATCCTTTGCACCATTTTATCTATTTGCACACACCATGCTTCTTTTTTCTTCAACCAAAGGGATTTTTTATATATATGTACCCATAGAACAAAGTAAGTCAGCCTAGCAAAACATGTTAGCTTGAAGAAAAACCTTGAAATATTCAATAAGGCTTGGCATGCTAGCACCAAACCCAAAGGATAGGTCACACAAAAATATCTCCTTACCATGTTACCAAGGGACCCATACATAGGTCATACATAAGATAACATAACTACCAAAATATAGAAAAATATGAATTACATGAAATATATTATGGAGCCGATGGGAATGCCACTACCATGACCAAATCTAGATTTTCATCAATTTTAGTACCAACCAAAGAAACACAATTAGACATACCAAAACTTGTAACATGCTACATGAATATCTGGATAGCAAGGATACCTAGAATAAGATTTGAACACAATAGACAATATCAAAAGATTAGTCTTCATTATTTTGCATTACTTGTCTTCCATGGATGTCCCAAAAAGAAGTACTATCATATCTAGATTGAGGATAATATCCATACTACACAACATCATAGAACTTGATAGGATAGATTATTTCTATATATCATCTAGAACACAACCTTCCAGATCTCAGGTTTTGACATCAATGACAACAATGCTAAATCATCTCAATATCTTCTCAACAATCTCCCCCTTTGGCATTTATGGAAAAATAGAAAAAACTCCAAGCGCTCCCCCTTTTTCAAGCAAATCAATTCCTCTTTTCTTGTTTTTGTTTTTCTCTTCAATTTTCTCCCCCTTTTTTCCATCATAGGAAAAGGGAAAAATAAGATCATTTAGTAGATCAAGTAAAAATAACACTTTTCACATGAAAAATTTTCTTCTACCTTTCTCTCATAGTTGGAAGAATCCTCTTCCACGCTAGCATTGTAGAAACCATTTTGGCACGCATACTGTCCAATAGAGCTAACAACATAAATGAAGATGACCAGTCTAGAGACAATCACTCTCATTCATATTCCTTTGCATTAGAAAGTATCCTGGAGAGCTAATCCAACCAGACCTAACCAATTTCTTTGATTAACTAGAAATTTCTAACCAGATCTTCCCTCTGTCTCTGAATAGAAAATAACTCAACTTGGAACTCTCCAACTCTTAT
>VDFB02000015.1:498112570-498160304 GCA_007258455.2 Sequoia sempervirens
GTTTTGACATCAATGACAACAATGCTAAATCATCTCAATATCTTCTCAACAATCTCCCCCTTTGGCATTTATGGAAAAATAGAAAAAACTCCAAGCGCTCCCCCTTTTTCAAGCAAATCAATTCCTCTTTTCTTGTTTTTGTTTTTCTCTTCAATTTTCTCCCCCTTTTTTCCATCATAGGAAAAGGGAAAAATAAGATCATTTAGTAGATCAAGTAAAAATAACACTTTTCACATGAAAAATTTTCTTCTACCTTTCTCTCATAGTTGGAAGAATCCTCTTCCAAGCTAGCATTGTAGAAACCATTTTGGCACACATACTGTCCAGTAGAGCTAACAACATAAATGAAGATGACCAGTCCAGAGACAAGCACTCTCATTCATATTCCTTTGCATTAGAAAGTATCCTGGAGAGCTGATCCAACCAGACCTAACCAATTTCTTTGATGAACTAGAAATTTCTAACCAGATCTTCCCTCTATCTCTAAATAGAAAATAACTCAACTTGGAACTCTCCAACTCTTATAGTTTTTTCTCCATCTTTATCTTTGAATAAGTCAAAAAACTTTCCAATATCATTCAATTCAGATTCAATAGCTTCAATTATGCTCCTAAAATTATCAACAACAACAGGCCACCAGAGACAATACCTAAAGATGTCAGACATATCCTTAATGCATTCTCTTGTCTCACCAATGTTTTTGGATAAAAATTTTTTGGCTTTGACACACCTTCTCTCAATCATAGCTTGGATTTTATGACCTTTAGATCCTTCCCACAATAACCTTTCTTCAACAACTTCTACCAGATCATCTAGTAATGAGTCAGAAACAACTGAAATAGTAATACCCTTTTTGAACAGATAATCATCAAAAGCATCTTCAATTATAGGCCTACTAACCAGAGAGTAGGCATACCACATTTCACCAATCTTTTTCATATCACCTTCATCCAACACCAAATTTTTTTCTTTGGATCGAAAGATTCAGATCCAAACAGAGACTCTTCTTCTTTCATCTTCTCTTCTGAGATAGTGATGATATCCTTTGTGCTAATTTTCCCCCTTTTAGGTTCTAGAGGGGAACCACCAATGACAACCTCTAACTCCTTATCGGAGGAGGAACCCTCCTCAAATTAACTGATAGGCATAGCACTAGACTCTATCACACTGGAGTACAAATCCATTTATAGGGATGACAAATAATCTTTGCGTGCACTTCATTTATCTTCCTTACATTCCAAATATCTATAAACTTGATTTCCGATAGGGATGCCAGATTTCCACTTAACATTCTCATTTGACGATGTGGACACCAAAAAGTAACCCTTATGCATTTTTTGTCTTGTTTGGGTCCTCCTTGTGATTTTGGATTAATTGTGACTTGATTTAGTGTTGTAATGTGGATAACACATTCACATTAGGTCTTGGGCCCTTGTAAACTAAAAGTATTAAAGTGGTACCTTACTTAAGTGTTATAAAGTATTGTAACACACGTTTACACTTTTCTAGGACCTTATTATTATATTTCACTTAAATAACCTCTATTTATCATTTACCAAGCCTTATTTAAAAGTTTTGTAAAGTGTTGTAAATAACTGTCATGATTTTTTAGGCTTGTTATCAATAAATGGACCTTTCTTATGCTTTAATTGGCCCCATTTTTCACTTACAAGCCTTAAGTATATTTTTGAAAATAATCCCAATAAACATCATTTAATACATCTAATTTCTGACACCCACTTAAAATTCCTAAGTGGGACCCATTCGCCACTAGGGGTGAATGAGTCCCCTTTGGCCCAAAAATAAAAAATAATTTCAAATTTCTAGCTGGTTATTATTTTCTAAGACCTAAGGTCAACCTGTGATGTGGTATTTTTGGGAATTAGGGCATAATTGTGTATAAATATAAGGTAACTTTTCAACTCATTTCACCCCTCCTAATTTTCTAATCAAGCAATCAAGTGATTTAGCATTCAAGCATTTTTTCTACAAGAGCATTCAAGCACTTTGGAGCCATTACTTGCATGTCTTCAGATTTCTTCTTCAAGGGTTTAGTGATTTGTAGCATTACATGTTGTTCATTCATCATTCTCTTTCTTTATTTCATTTCATTTCATTTCATTTTCAAGGGTTTAATTACCAAACCAGTTTTTGACCAAGGAAAACCCCTATTCACTAACCCTCAACAATTTTTCCCTCTCTTTGCATGTGTTTTGCAAGTCTTGTTTGCAGATTTGTCAAAGAGAAAGGTTGGAAAAGTTGTCATAAAATTTTCAAAGTCATTCAAAGTTTTGAAAATCCAAAAAGAAGCTTGGAGAATACCTCCAGGTCAAATTTTGTAGTTTCAGGTCTACAAACTATTAGGAGTAGAAGTACAGATCGGGAGCTACAGGTTACAATTTTGACTTTCCTGAAATCCGAAAGTGGAATGATACACCATCAGTGGCATATGAGTCCCACTACCAAGCCCAAAAATAGAGATTTTGCAGTTCTAAGCAATTAGTTGTCTAAACCCTATTCCTACAGAATATTCCTAAAACTAGAAAAAAGTCACCTAGCTTGGTGTATGAGTCCTGGTTGGCTTCAACAGTGACTTCTTCAGGATTCCATAGCTCCATTTCATCCCTTTCTAATCTCTAGGTGCACACCTTTAATTTTATAATTTTATGTTACAATTTGTTTGCATTTCTAGGTCATTTTGCATATCATAGCATGTTTTCAAAAAAATTGCATTTTCTTAGTTTTGCATTTATAGTCAACCTTCTTTATCAAATTTCAGCCTCAAGGACATTCCCCTTTGAAAAATTTCAATCGCCTTTGTATTGGAATCTCAAGGGTTTGTTCTTGAGTATGACTATTGTGAAATCAGATTCCTCTTTCTTCATTCCCCCTTTCTAGTGTGAATAAAGGAAGTTATGCACTCCCATTTCTAGTGTCCAAATTTTGGTGAACCTGATGTTTGAACATTATATTTCTAATTTATATTGCATTTTCATCCTAAGAATAGCTTACATTAGCATTGCATTGCATTTTGTATTGTTTAATTTTTATTCTAGGGTTTCAAAATTTGCATTAGTGAAAAAGATTATATAGCTTGCACTTTTGTATTTCATTTCATAAAAAAATAGTAAATTTTCATATCATATCTGATTTAGAAAGCATAAAGAGCGTAAAAAACAATTCAAATATTCTAAAAATTTTCAAAAAAATCACTACCTAGACTCATTCGCCACCCTGGGCGACTTAGTCCAGTTGCATATTTTTCACTACATTTTCTAGCATTTAATCTTCAATTTCTTAGTTTTTGTTTGTTTTTTCTGCATTTTACTTTTACTTTATAGAATTTTAGTTTTAAGCATTTCATTCTTGTTAGTTTCCATTGCATTTGCATTCACCCCACATTTAGTAGCCTTTGTATTAATGTTGGGTGTCCTATTGCTAATACCTTAGTGAGAATAAATTTGAGACTCATGGAATCTCACAATAACACACTCGTTTTGGATCTTGGGTTATCTAGATCTTCCACTCCTAGTATTGACAATAGTGAATTAGGCATGAATAATAGCCTTAGCAACTCTTTTTCTTCAGGTATCATGCATATTGAACATAGGCCTGTTGATATCCCACAAGAAAAGGTAATTCAAATTCATGAGGAATTAGTCCACGTACAACACTAGGTCAGACTTGAAAACATTTCTGCTACTACAATTCCTACCATAGAAAACATTCACTACATGCTTGAAAGTGATGAAGGCCTTGATATTGTGAAAAACATAGTTCAAATCTTTGGCAAACATCTTCCTTCAACATCTAGTGCTCCTACACCCACAAACAATATTTCCAACCAAGGAGGAACTCAAATTCCTCCTCCCTCAATGATAGCCTCCATACCTACCTATACCATGCCTCAAATCACAATAACAATGCAACAATTTAGTAATGCGATTCCTTCTATGGGTATTTCTGCTAGCATCCCTAGTTCCTATCTGGCATCACATGTTCTATCTTCTACCACATTACTGCCTATAAGCATTCCATTCATTTTCTCTCCTAGTACATATATCCCATCATCACTTTCACTTTTACCTTATACCACTTCTATTGATCCTCTGATAACACAACTTTTCCAAACTGTTTCATCCATGCAAAAAAAAATCTCCACCATAAACCAAAATCATAATCGCCCACCTACATATTATGTTCGAAGCAACCCATTTCCGTTGGAGATATTACGAACACCAATGCCACAAGGAGTAGAGATACCTCAATTTTAGAAATATGGAGGGAAGGGAGATCCTTCTAACCAAATTACTACACTGCCTTATGTAGTGATTTTTTCCTTGATGATAAACTATTAGCAAAATTGTTCCCTAGGACTTTAAAAGATACTACCTTGGAATGGTTTTCTTCTTTACCAAACAATTCAATTCGTTCATTTAATGAACTTTTTGATGCATTTATAAATCATTTCCAAGTGCATGTGACTCCTAAGAAGACCTTGGCCGATTTGATGAGATACAAGAAAAATAAGGAAGTAAAGATAATTGTTTTTATCTCACGCTATCAATCACTTTATTCCTAAATCGATATCAAGATCCTTGATCCCCACCTTCAAAATATTTTCATAAAAAACTTGCAAAGTAAGATTTAGGACAAACTAACTATGATGAAATTACCCTCCTTCATGCACTTTTGTACCACCCTTTGTAATTATCAAAATTTAGTTAGTAGTCGAGATAGAAGGTCCACTCCTAGCTGAATTGAGAAATCCGAGTTTACTATCCAAAACAATTGCCAACCATTTAGAAAGAAAAAACAAAGGGTTCCTTCAATTCAATCCTCCTCAACCTACACCTAAAAATTTGAATAACCAAATAGCAGTTGTTAAAACCACGGTACCCTTTAGTTATGGAGATCTAAAAAGACAATTCACACCTTTGCCTGACACCTTTTATAACACAATGACCCAACTTTTACAACAACAAATGATTACCTTGTTTTTCATCAAAGCACCTGACCCTACTAAGCCTTTACCCCCGAGCTTTAAATCAAATGCTTATTGCCACTATCATCGACAAAATGGACATGACACAAAACATTGTAAGCATCTTAAACATCTTGTGGAAGACCTCATTGATTCTGTTTGTCTATCCATTGTAGGTGTTAATGATCAAGATAATAAGTATGTTGCCCCTCAAAACCAAAAATTGCAAAATTTCACTAATCCAATGCCTAAACATAATATTTCATTCGTCAAAGCTAGTGAAACTACAAAGAATGATGTGATGAATGTTGATATAGATGATGAACATCTTGATCCTATCCCACATGTTACCCATGTTAATTCTATGGATGAAATGGTAGGTGCAATAGATGTTATCCCTCATAAGGTCCAACCTAAGAAATTTCTTAATATTGCTTTCTCCTCTAAAGACATAATTAAACATCTACCTGATGGTCCTCTTTACATAGCCGGTCGTATCTATGATAAGCCCACTAATGGGATATTGATTTGATTTAAGGATCTATGATAGATGCTTTGAATGCTTATGTTAACGATTAAGAAACAAAAGTGCTTAATTAACTTAACACTCAACGAAATAAAATTAATGAAATTACAAGAGATTAAAGAAAGGACAAAATGAGAGAAAAAGAGAGTGCAAATGAAATTGATAATGGAGTTTGTTGTTCAAAACGACGTCTTTGGGTGATGAGTGAACTGATCCAATTATTCCTCTAGAAATTCGATTGCATTCGTCGGTAGAACCTCCCCTTCGTATACAAGCAATCTTCAAATTGCACCTCCAAAGTGTGTGGAATCAAGCTTCCACAAGCATGGAATTACAATAATTTCTCCAAGGAAAATAATCTCACTCTTGCAAAATTCTTCCAAAATCACTTCCTTCACACCCCCCATTTTACACCTTTTTATATTACATTCTTTGCCAAAATTGGTGTAAAACCAATTAAATACCCAATCTCCCTTACATAGAGAAAATTCCAATAATATCCCCTTCTTATGATTCCCGGAAAGATATAAATATCCCTTCAAGATAATTTCTTTTTCCATTTGAATGGTTACGAAGGGATTTACCTATTAATTTGGGGATATTTTTATGTAAGGTTTTATTTGGCCCCTTAATTTAAGAATCATATTCCTAATATTCTCGTACAAAGGAGTATATGAGTTTCCATGGTTTAAGATAAATGAAAATAGTCTTATTTTAAGGCATTTTATAGGAAAAAATTAATTAAGTTTAGAGAGAATGGGGGGTGGTGGTCCCACCACACTCCCCTCCTTTTCATCTCCTCCTTTAAGTGGGGGATGTGTTCCCCATTAAGGTGGTCCATCCCCCATACCATGGGTGGTTCCCCACTTAATGTGGGCCGCCCCTCATGGATGGTTGGGGCCCATCTTAATATTTCTTCAAATATATACTTTATTTTTAAAATATATATTTTTTATATAAATTTTTTATTTATTTTTATATTTTATTTCCAATAGAATTTTTCCACATGGAGGGGTGAGGTGATGTTGTGTGCCAAGGTCTGATTGGCTGTTGAGTTGACTGGGCACTGACATCATCGGGACAATTTTGACCCAATATTTGACCTTCCATAACTTCACCATACAGACTCCATTTTCCAAAAAACAAACTCCGTCGGAATCGTGATGATGAGCACTACGCAATGGTGCCAACTTTGACTGGTTTTGATGAATTTGATTTTTTTGACCTTTTTCTGGTTGGGTTATGAGAGTTGACTAGAGGTTTTACTATATATATCTTGAGCTCTGGGACTCTGATTGACTCTGTTCAAGTTGCGTTGGAGTCAGGATCCTGAGCACTTTTTAATGATATTGAAACTGGAGAAAATGGAGAATTTGAAAATTTGACAAAAAATCCTCTAGATTAGTCCTCCCCACTGGAGAGCTTTTGGACATCTAAAATCTTGGTCACTCGAAAAGTAAGTGAGGGTAAAGTTTTATCACTTTACCAATCTCCATCCACTTTTCCTTGCTTGGATGCATCCCTTTTAGCCCCACTCAGAGGTATTCAACTGCTCCTCTTCGTGAAGTCTTGGTGTTCCTATTGAGGATAACTTCTTCAGGAAACTCTAACATGTACTCTAGTGAAAGGTCATCAACTGATGGAACTTGCACTTCAGCCTCCTCATCTAGTATCATCGAAGGTTTGTACAACTTCAAGTTCTCAACATTGACTACTGAGTAAATTTGCATTTATGGAGGAAGATTAAACTGGAAGGCATTTGTGCCAATCTTTTCTAGAATCTTGAATGGCCCATATCTGATCAGATATTAACAGATTTCTCCTGTGGAGAGAACGTGATCACCGAGGAATTCTTAGTATTACATGAACTTTATCAAGATAACCATGATAAACCAGAAGCATGGATCAAGATGCATAAATGGTTTTGCTTTCCTTACGATTGGATTGATCACCCTTCCATTACAAATAGGACCAAAAAATTATATGTCACATTCTCCATCATCCCATGGTCAGACCAATTTCGTTTGAGGCTAGGCCATCTATGACTTCGCTTAATGAAAGTTGTCCCTTCAGTTGTTCACAAATGCTTAAATTTTCCATTTGACAATGAAATATTTATTGTCCATCATAGTGGCTTTAACCCCTTGTCTTCCAAAGGAAAATTTTCCTTAGAATCCTTTTGGACCGAGCCCATGGAACCTATAACACCTGGGTAAGTGCATGGATCTATGACACAATTTTGGCTCTTAAGATGCCACTTTTTTTTTGAAATCAGAAAAATCTGATTTGCACAAGAAAATGAAGATAGTTACACTCAAAATTTCAAGATGTAGCAAGAACAAAAGTTGAAGTGCTTCGGGTCTAGTTTCTAAGCTACTAATTCTTTTTGAAATTAATGAAGATTAAGTATCTCAAAAAGGGGGGGGGGAATAGCATAGCGCTTGAGGGCTCCCCCATTTTTTATTAACTTTTTTTTAGAATTTAAAAAATCCCAATGGTGAGAAATTAGCTAACGCCATTTAGTTTATCCTCCTTCTTTCAGATAATTTTTTTAATAAATATATAATATTGTATGAATTTTCAAAGTGGAAACATCCTGAAAAGCTGAAATTTGAGCATGCCCCCCCCTAATTTTTTTGAAAACTAATCAAAAATTGAATTTATTTTCATCATGTGTAGAATGGAGTTTAGTTTCAAAAAAATTAATTTGTTTCACATTTCAATGAACGAGTAAAAATTATCCTAAAAATAGCACATGTTGGTTTTTGACCAAAAATAGAGGCATTTGTAATAGAAGCTATGGATCAAAACCTTAACTAAATCAAAATGAAAAAATAATTATATATTTAGATAGCTACAAGAGAGGTCAACCTTATCATGGTTCTTTCTAAACTTGCATTGAAAGACGTGCAAATGAGATGGGGAGCATAGAAAAAAATATGAGGAAATTTGGCACTTTCAGAAAATCATATCTTTTGCATGAAAGGGTTGTCCAAACCTCTGGGTCAAATGCCCAATGCAAAATCCAACCCATTGGGTTGGTACTTCCCAATGCAACCTATTTGGCACATGCCAAATTTGGAAATAACCAAATTTGGCACTCACCAAATTTGGCACTCACCAAATTTTGCATGCGCCAAATGGGTTGCTTCATTTGGCTAGTGCCAAATTTGGCGCTCACCAAATTTGGCATAGGCCAAATGGGTTGCTTCATTTGGATAGCAACAAATTTGGCAATCTCCAAATGTAATTCATGAATTTTCGAATGCATTTCTCTAAACTCTTTGATTTTCTCCTTCTCTGCCAGGGAAACTATATACATGAAATAAAAATTTAAGTATAAGTTGACATTTACATATGGAAATTTACTTTCTTATACTTTAAGTTATATTTCATGTATATATAGGTAGGGTGTTTGAGAGTGGTTTTAGATTTGTAGGAGTTATAATACAAATTCTAGTTTTTGGAAGATTTAAAAAAAAAATAGACTTAGTCAAATTTGAGTAATTAGGAGGTCAAATTTCATCTTTCTCTCTCTATCTCACTCATTTTCATCTCTTATTCTCTAGACCTCTCTCTCTCACTATCTCCATCCCTTTATCTGACACTCTCTCCCTTGAGCTCAAGAATTGCATCTCTACATGTCCATCTCTCTCTCCTTCCCTCTCTAATATCTCCCTCCCTCCCTCCTTCCCTCTCTACATTTCTCTATCTTCGCTCCCTCTCCTTTTATCTCTATATATCTCTCTCTAAGTTCTCTGTATCACCTCTCTCTATACCTACCTATCCCTCTCTCCCTCTATCTCCCCTCTTTCTCTCTCACTCTCTACTCTTTATCTCACCATTCTCTCTCCTTCCCTCTCTAATTCTCTCTATCTCACCTCTTTCTCCTTCCCTCCCTCTCTATTTTTCTCTATCTTCCCCTCTCTCTCTCCTTCCCTTTCTACTTCTCTCGATATCACCTCTCTTTCTCCTCCCTCCCTCTCTCCCTCTCTCTCTCTTCCTTTTACCCACCTTTTCTCTCGACTTCTTGCTATCTAATCTATCCCTTTATACCTATTTCTCTCTCCCACCTCCTTCCCTCTCAATCTCTCCACCTTCCTCCTTACCTCTCTACTTCTCTCTCCATCACACATCTCTATCACCTATCTCACTTCTCTCTCTCCCCAAGTTCCCTCTCTACTCTCTTTCTCTCTATCTCACCTCTCTCTCCCTACCTATCCCTCCTCTCTCTTATCTCTCTCACCTCTATCTCTCCCTCCCTACCTCTTCCTCCCTCTCTCCTTCCCTCTATACTTATCTTTTTCTCCTCTTCCCTCTATCTACCTAGACCTCTCTCTATTTTTGTCTTACCTCTCTCTCCATCCCTACCTCTCCCTCTATCTCTCTTTCATATATATTTCTCTTTATCTCCCCTCCCTCTCCTTACCTACCTCTCTCTCTATTTCTCTCTCTCACCTCTCTCTCTAAATTCTTCTCTCCCTCTATCCCTACCTCTCCATACATCTCTCATTCCCTCTCTACTTCTCTATATCTCCCCTCCCTCTCTCTACTTACCTCTCTCTCTCTCCATCCCTACCTCTCCCTCCATCTTGTTAGCTCTCAAAAACGTAGGCTAAATGCCTCAAGAGGCTGCCAATCTCTTGATACGTTTTAGGGCAACAGAACAAGGTTTGAAACAATCAAACCTTCTACTCTTCAAGTGCTGCTAGACCTAGCTGGGTGTACCTAACTGAATAGTGCAGACTTAACTTGTGATTATCCTTCTGAAATGCTTTGTCCACAATGGCAGATGATAGCGAACAAATGAAATCAAACTTCATAACAATTTACAGATCTAAATCCTAGAATGCTTAATTAACTAATAAAAGAGATTGAATGAATTCAAATAATGAAATTGCATAGACCAGTGCCTTGTTGGGTACGCGGAGTCAAACGAAACAAAGGTGAGCAACTTATTCTAGAAAAAAATAAAATTGTAGGCATATGATCTATTTATAACTTGTATAAACAATGCAGGATTATGATTACTAAGCTCTACTTTAAGAATCCATATGAATTCCCCCTGATTACTGTGATCAATAGAAAGGATTTAATCCCTACTTGAGAGAACCAGTCAATTAATCACACAGATACAACAAATGTACACTGATAAACTGAGAATAAACTTGTTATTTCAATTTAAACAACCAGAAAAAATCAACTTGGAGACAGCTTTAGCAATGCTTTTCAATAAATTTAACATATAATTGATACCAAAAACAACCTGCCACACTAGCTAATTTTATTTGAAACCACCATTTGAAATCATGCACATAGTCTCTGGAAAGAGAAAATTATCCTATTATAGCCATGCCTAATCTATCTATCTATGATCTAAAAAGCTGATCCTACTCAATTACAATCTCGGGGTATATTTATAGCCAGCATTAAGAAAATAAAACATTTGAAAAATCATGTCGGCCCTCCACAAGATTCGGGCTTAGAATATGTCAGCCAGTAACCATCATCAAATAATTCATCACGTCAGCCACTAGGAATAGTAATCTACTATTTAATTGAGCCCACATGTCGGCCACAACAATCGAGCATCATTATTCATCATCGGAGCAATCGCTGAGACATTCCCCTCACCATGCCAAAGGCAATTCAATCACTTTCCCTTACGCGCCCCTATTCATCATAGTCACTGTGAGATACTCAGGTCAGTGAGATATCATATCGACCACATAGTCCTATCCCCGAGTGTTCCTCCTTCTCTTCATATATCGCTATGAAATCTTGACCTCGGGGTGACATCCTAGAGATTTCACCAAGCTCACCGAAGACATCATTTTCTTTCATGTCACTGTAGCACCTTGCTTGTTACACCGAAAGCCTCAGAATTACATCATATCGCTAAGAGAATACTAATCTCACACCGACATCCATTAGTTTTGTTTGTAGTTGTCGTAGCAATCCATTTGTCACACCGAGGGAAACCCCATCCCAATTGGCAACATTATGTTTTACCAAGGGTTGTTTTCCCATTCGTCATGTGTCGTTGTGACCTCTTGACTTCGGAGAGACCTCATACCGAAAGGAATAACTTACACCGATTGGAAACCCTTGCATATCTGTCAGTGTGACATAGCGAAGTCGCTAAGACTTCCCAATGATAAAACAAACTCACACCGAAATGATCACAAAGTCGGGGAGACATGACCCAATCGGGGAGACCTCAACCCGATAGCTCCAACTCTTACCGAAATGAATCCCTTTTCTGAATGGTTGGTAAGACAATGAGATCTCGCTATGACATTTCCCCGATAGCTATAACTTATAGTGATGTGCATCCACCACATGTCGGTCGGTGTGACCACAATACCTCGCTATGACCTTGTTTTGAAAGAAATAACCCACACCGAAATGAATCCTTATGGCCATTGTGGTCGGGGAGACATATGGTGTTCGATGTGACATCACCCCAACATAACCTAACTTTCACCAAAGTGAATCCTCCTGTCACCGGTCGCCGAGACAAGGAAAGAGTCATGCTGACTGTCCTGAAAGTAAATAACATTCACTGTGACAATCATATGGTCCTTCCGACAAGCCTACCATCATAATTCATTTGGCAAGACCTTGCAAAATCGGGGAGACATCAACCCGATAGCCGCAACCTACCCCGACGAACCACCAAAATCATCGGTCGGCCGGACAAACAGAAATCACCGAGACCTCTGCTCGAACACAAAAACTCATGCTGATAGGAAATCCATTGTCTTCATAACAAGAGAAGTGTCTTGTCGACACACTTGAAACAAAATATTTCAGCAATAGAAACATAGTATGTTGGGGAGACCAATGAAGACCTATGCCGATATGAACCAGGATGAAGAAAGTGCATACAAAGGTGAAATATAAGGGAAAGAATGGGTAGAATGAGTAGAATATGCACACGGCAGGGAAAAATCAGGAAGTTCAAGAGTGAAATAATATGTAAAAGCATCATATTTTTACAGTTCTAATAGTGGCTCCATCTGGGGATGAATGAGAGTAAGATCATTGCAAGGATCCAGGTTCTTTGGGTGAGCAGACCAGACCAAACACAAAATGAGCCAGAAGCAGAGTGGAAGTGAACCAAAAGCATGATGTAAAATGAATGCAAGATGGAGGTGAATGCAAAGCCCTAAACTACTGTGCATGGAAAAGAATTTTAAAGAGAAAAAATAAGAGTTGTCCATGCACTGGCAACCCTCAATCCTCTGTGTGTTAACTTCTCCTATCCTGAGCTGTTACAATCTGAAATTCCAACCACTTTCCCTTGTCAAAAACTTGGTTTTCTCATGAATTCAACAGATTCCTCTTGAAGACACATATACAATTCATCCTATCACTGAAAGTGCAAACTTTGAGAAAACCACCAAGCTCAGCCTGGACCAACTTCCCAATTGTATTCAGTAGTTTATATTCTCCATCATCAGATAAAACTCTGTTATATACAACATTCAAAATGAATATACATGAAATACAATATTCCTCAGTATCTCCCTCATTGTTATGTATTTTGAAACACTCTCCCAGCTGTATAAGAATTTCACAATCAAAGTGCTTCACATGAAAAGAAAAAAACTTTGTCAAACTAACATTATCTGAAACAAGCAAATCTGAAACCTTTTGCATCTCTTCAGTAGCTCTATTCGGAGATAACACTGAATCATGACTTGTATTCTCAATATCAATCATATATGAACCAATCAAAGCTGAATCTTTATCATCCTTTGTATGCAAACAATTGTCTGCTTCAAATGAATTAGAATTTTCAAAATCACATACCTCATCCCGAATGGAAGCAGACTTTTGATCAACACCAAAAGTATCACCATCATTCCAAAAAATGCACAGGGAGTCATAAGAATCTTTACACAAAGATTTTTCACTGTCAAAACAAAAGTAAGCTGGAGACAAAACTTCAAGATCTTGATCATGTGCACATCCCTAGCATTCAGAAATAAACAAATCTGCCATCTGTTCACAACTAAGTGAACAAGTCTCTACATTTTCATCACTATAGTTATACTTCTTACTTTTGTCATCATCAAACAAAAATTCAATACCATCAGGGAATGGGAAATCAGAAACATCATCAGTGCAGTTACTTATTCCATTATTTTGCTTGTCTAAAATTGTTTCCTCCTTTTCATAGAATGGATTTGAAAATATCTAAAACTTACTCATTGACACACCTTGGCAAAAAATCATATGATCTTCACTTAACTCTTCATCATACAATGAGTTTGAAAAAAATTGGAAATCACTTTCAAATGTACATACCTCTTCTTCATCAGATGTATCTTCATAGTTTTCAACCACAGCCAAAGGTATCATATACTTACTATCAGATGAATCATCATGTACCATTGCCTCTTCTTCCAGATCTTCATGAGCAGTAAGAGAATCCCTTGATTGCAGACCAAAATCCTCATATTCATCATCAGAATCTGAATATTCACTGGATTCCTCACCACATGCAATGCTTTCCATGTCATAATCTGTTATGCAAGAGAAATGTCTTGCACCTTCACCTTCATTATGCAAGCTATCACAGGAATCATACTGACTTGCACATATCTCATCTTCTATTGGAAGCATTGTTTGATCAATTTCTCTATACTTATCAGAAATACAATCATTGGAATCAACCTTGATAATGTTCTCATACCTTATTCCCTGGGACAATGCTTGAATGAAGTTAAAATAGGAGACTTCTGCCTCAATCCCTTTCTTCTGCTCCAATATCTCTCTTTTGTTTTCTTCCTTCTGATCAGAAACAATTAGTCTTTCTACCTCTTCTTCAGTAAGTCTCTTCATATTGTATTGAGCAGGCACCTCAACAGAATGTGGCACTGTATAATCTTCTTCATAGTTAGAAAGGACCTGTTGTTCAAGCATATGAACATAGTATTTCTGATTTGAAGCATCATGCTGATAACCCTCATCCTATAAAGATGAATACTTTCCCACAACATGGTGAAAAGTATCTTAAGTCAGAAATACTGTGTGATCTTCTTCATTATTTCAGATCAGCATTCCCTCTTCTCGCATTGTCTGGGCTACAACACAATGATCTAGGGAATGTGGCATATCACAAAAATCACAAAAGTAATTGTTACTTACCATATAGGTTCCTTTCTTGCTCAATGGATCAGAAGCTCCCTCACTTCTAGGCTGTTATAGGTTTGATGTCCTTCCAGTTTGTATTATAAGGCATGCCATGCAACCTCGGCCTTTCGTTCCTGTATGTGTTGCTTTGTTGAGAAACCCTAGGAATATCTCTTTTACTGATTATCCCAGTAGCCTTCCTATTATTTTCAATTGTTTGTGCCATCTTTTGTACCTCAACCAAACTTCTTGGGAATTTATTTCTCAGCTCATACCCTGTCTTTGGATCAAAAGCATTCAAATAAATACTCAGTGCTATAGAATCTAGCAACTTTGATCCAATAGGTATCCTACTCTGCAACTTATTGAATCTCTGATTGAAATCATAAATTGTATCACTTTGATCTTTCTGAATGTGCAATAATTCACAAAGACCAAAACTTGGTGCACTTAGATTCCCAAACTGCTCGAGGAACTGATCTTGAAATCCTTGGAGAGAATCAATTGAGACAGCTAGTAAGCTATTGAACCAATCCCTACCATCTTCAACAAGTGATATCATGAATAGCCTCATGTGTAAATCTTTGTAGGGCACACCCAAATCTTGGATGAAAGCATTGAAACTTCTTAAATGATCTTCAGCAGTGATTGCATCATTTCTTGTAAACTTTGGAACAATACCCCTCCAACTAGTATCCATTGGATAAGGGGATAACTGAATCCCTGACAAATCAAACTGTTTAATCATGTTCGTCTACTGATAAGGGGGAGCATTATGTGGGTATGAATGCTAGTACATCAGACAGTAGTACTGTGTATGATGATATGGCATATACTGCTGACCATGAGGAGCTCTAGCATGACCTCCCCTGAACTGAAATCCTCCTCCACTCATGTTTTTTTTTTAACTGCAAAAAATATTTCAGAGTCGCCACCTACTTTTCCAAAAGTAGGAAAATTATTATTTCTGATCTTTTCCCAGTGGAATCACCCTTTCTGAAATTTCTCAAATTACAACTTTTCCTCCAATGACTCTATAATGTGGTCTTCAACCAAATTTTTTGATATAATCCCCAGCAGAGTCACCAATTTGTTAAGTGTGTGACTCGAATGGGCAGTGCAAATGAAACAATTGTGAACCTTTGGTTAAAGACCAATTTTAGAACTTTATTGACTCTATGGATGGATAGGCTAGAACTGGATTTTCTGATGTTTGTCCCCAGTAGAGTCACCACTTTGTTAGTTGTGTGACTCAGATGGGGAGCTACAAACTACACAATTATGAATCTCTATTTGAAGACCTGATTTAAAAATTTGTATGACTCTATCAGGCAAGGCTATCTACCACCAGATTTTCTAAAGTTATTCCCCAGCGGAGTCGCCAATTTGTTAGCTCTCAAAAATGCAGGTTGAATGCCTCAAGAGGCTGCCAATCTCTTGATACGTTTTAGGGCAACAGAACAAGGTTTGAAACAATCAAACCTTCTACTCTTCAGGTGCTGCTAGATCTAGGCAGGTGTACCTAACTGAATAGTGCATACTTAACTTGTGATTATCCTTCTGAAATGCTTTGTCCACAATGGTAGATGACAACGAACAAATGAAGTCAAACTTGATAACAATTTGCAGATCTAAATCCTAGAATTCTTAATTAATTGATAAAAGAGATTGAATGAATTCAAATAATGAAATTGCAGAGACCAGTGCCTTGTTGGATATGCGGAGTCAAACGAAACAGAGGTGAGCAACTTATTCTGGCAGAAAATCAAATTTTAGGCATATGATCTATTTATAACTTGTATAAACAATGCAGGATTATGATTACTAAGCTCTAGTTTAAGAATTCAGATGAATTCCCCCTAATTACTGTGATCAACAGAAAATATTTAATCCCTACTTGAGAGAACCAGTCAATTAATCGCATAGATACAACAAATGTGCAACGATAAACTGAGAATAAACTTGTTATTTCAATTTAAACAACTAGAAAAAATCAATTTGGAGACAACTTTAGCAATTCTTTTCAATAAATTCAACATACAATTAATACCAGAAACAACCTACCACACCAGCTGATTTTATTTGAAACCACCATTTGAAATCATGCACATAGTCTCTGGAAAGAGAAAATTATCCTATTGTAGCCATGCCTAATCTATCTATCTGTGATCTAAAAATCTGATACTGCTCAATTACAATCTTGGGGCATATTTATAGCCAGCATTAAGAAAATAAAACATTTGAAAAATCATGTCGGCCCTCCACAAGATTCGGGCTCAGACTATGTCAGCCAGTAACCGGCATCAAATAATTCATCACGTTGGCCATAGGAATAGTAATCTACTATTTAATTGAGTCCACATGTTGGCCACAACAATCGAGCATCATTATTCATCATCAGAGCAGTCGCTAAGACATTCCCCTCACCATGCCGAAGGAAATTCAATTGCTTTCCCCTGCGTGCACCTGTTCATCGCAGTCGCTGTGACATACTCGGGTCGGTGCAATATCATATCGACCACATAGTCCTGTCCCGGAGTGTTACTCCTCTTCATATATCACTATGATATCTTGACCTCAGGGTGACATCCTAGAGATATCACCAAGCTTCACTGAAGACATCATTTTCTTTCATGTCACTGTAGCACCTTGCTTGTTACACCGAAAGCCTCAGAATTACATCATATCGCCAAGAGAATACTGATCTCACACCGACATCCATTAGTTTTATTCATAGTCTCCGTAGCAATCCATTTGTCACACCGAGGGAAACCCCATACCAATTGGCAACATTATGTTTGACCAAGGGTTGTTTTCCCATTCGTCATGTGTCACTATGACCTCTTGACTTCAGAGAGACCTCATACCGAAAGGAATTAGTTACACTGATTGGAAACCCTTGCATATTGGTAAGTGTGACATAGCGAAGTCACTAAGACTTCCCAATGATAAAACAAACTCACACCGAAATGATCACAAAGTCGGGGAGACATGACCCAATTAGGGAGACCTCAACCCGATAGCTCCAACTCTTACCGAAATGAATCCTTTTTCTGATCGATCAGTAAGACAATGAGATCTCGCTATGACATTTCCCCGATAGCTATAACTTATAGCGATGTGCATCCACCACATGTCAGTCAGTGTGACCACAATACCTCGCTATGACCTCGTTTCAAAATAAATCACCCACACCGAAATGAATCCTTATGGTTGTTGTGGTCGGGGAGACATATGGTGTTCGATGTGACATCACCCCAACATAACCTAACTTTCACCAAAGTGAATCCTCCCATCACCAGTCGCCGAGACAAGGAAAGAGTCATGTCGATTGTCCTGAAAGTAAATAACATTCACTGTGACAATCATATGGTTCTTCCGACAAGCCTACCATCGTAATTCATTCAGCAAGACCTTGCAAAATCAGGGAGATTTCAACCCGATAGCCGCAACCTACCCCGACGAACCACCAAAATCACCAGTCGGCCAGACAAACAAAAATGCCAAGACCTCTCCCCGAACACAAAAAATCATGTCAATAGGAAATCCATTGTCACCATAACAAGATAAGTGTCTTGCCAACACACCTGAAATAAAAGATTTCAGCAATAGAAACATACTGGGTCGGGGAGACCAATGAAGACCTATGCCGATATGAACCAGCATGAAAAAAGTGCATACATAGGTGAAATATAAGGGACAAAATGGGTAGAATGAGTGGAATATGCACACGGCAGGGCAAAATCAGGAAGTTCAAGAGTGAAATAATATGTAAAAGCATTAGATTTTTATAGTTCTAACACATCTCTCCTTCCCTCTCTACTTCTCTCTACCTATCTATCACTCTATACCTCATTCTATCTCTCTACCCTAAACCCTATACCCTCTACCCTCTAACCTCTATCTCTCTCCCACTCCCTCCCTCTCTCTCTCTCTCTTTCTCTCTCTCTCTCTCTCTCTCTCTCTCTCTCTCTCTCTCTCTCTCTCTCTCTCTCTCTCTCTCTCTCTCTCTCTCTCTCTCTCTCCTCACCGAATCCTCTATCTCTCTCCCTCTACCCTAAACCCTAAACCCTAAACCCTTAAACCCTCTCTCTCTCTCAATTCTCTTCGTCCTACCCCCTCTCCCTCTCTCACTCCCTCTATCTCTCTCCCCTCTGCCCTTAACCCTAAACCCTAAACCCTTAACCCTTAAACCCTAAACCCCTAAACCCTCCACTCTCTATCATTAACCTTATACCCTTTATCTCTCTCCCACTGCCTCTATCTCTCTTAATTATTTCCCTCCTACCCCCTCTCCGTTTCTAAGGTCTCTATCTCTCTTAGTCACTCCCTCTATCTCTCTCCCCTCTACCGTTAACCCTAAGCCTGAAACCCTTAACCCTTAAACCCTAAACCCTTAAACCCTCTACCCTCTACCCTCTCTCTCTCTCACAAGTGTCTCCCTCATACCCCCCCCTCTCTCTCTCTCTCTCTCTCTCTCTCTCTCCTCTCCTCCTCTCTCTCTCTCTCCCTACCCTTTAACTCTTAACCCTTAAACCTCTACCCTCTACCATTAACCCTAACTCTATCTCTCTCCCACTACCTCTTTCTCTCAAGTCTCCCCTCCTACCCCTTCCCTCCTCTCTTCAAGTCTCTCTCTCACCAATCTCTTCTCTCCTCTACCTTAACCTTAACCCCTCTTCACCCTTAACCTTTCTCCCTCTATCTCTCTCCCACTCCCTCCCTCTCTCTCTCTCAAGTCTATCCCTCCTAGCACCACTCCCTCTCTCAGATCTCTCTCTCACTCACTCACTACCTCTATCTCTCTCCCCTAACCTCTTAACCCTCTACCCTCTACCCTTAACCATATACCCTCAAACCTTAAACCCTTAAACACTCAACCTTAAACCCTAAATCCTCAACCCTCAACCCTTAAATCGTAAAACCATAAACCCTCTAACCTCAACCCTAATCCATAAACCCTTAAACCTAATTAAACTCTCTACCTTAATCCCTCAATCCTCATCCCTTTATCTCTCAACCCTTAAACCCTAAACCCACTACCTTCAACCCTCAACCCATATACCATCTACCCTATATGTTGGACCCTCAACTCTAATCCATCAAACCTATACCCTCAACCCTTTACCCTCAACCCTTAAACCATAAACCCTTAAAACCTCTACCCTAAACCCTCTACCCTCAACCCTAAACCCTCAACCCTAAACCCTTAAACCTTCTGCCCTCTACTCTAAACCAGCAACCTTATATGTCCTCAACCCTATACCCTTAATTCTCAACCCTCTATCCTATACATTGGATCATCAACCCTCATATATCTATGTCCCTCCCTCCTCTTCTCTCATTCTCTCTATCTCACTCTCCATCCATATCTCCCTACATCCTTCCCTTCATCTCTACCCTAATTACTCAATCCTATACCCTCAACCCTTAAACCCTTAAACCCTTAAATACTCAACCCTAAACCCTAAAACCTAAAATCTCAACCCTTATCCCTTAAACTTGAAACCCTTAAACCCTCTACCCTCTACCCTCAACCCTATACCGTCAACCCTTAAACCCTTAAACCAAATTAAGCTCTCTACCCTAATCCCTCAACCCTTAAACCCTTAAACCCTCAACCCTCAACCCTCTAACCTCAACCCTAAACCCTTAAACCCTAATCCCTCAACCCCTATATCCTCTACCCTATACATTGGACCCTCAACCCTAATCCCTAAACCCTCTACCCTCTACCCTCTACCCTATACATTAAACCCTTAACCATCAATTCTCAACCCTCAACCCTTAATCCCTCAACCATAGGTAGGTTGGGGAACATAGGTGAGATACAAAGTGCCAAAGGGATAGATAGGTAAATAGAGAGAGAAGGGAGATAAATATAGGTATAGAGGGAAGGAGACGTAGAGAGAGGAGAGAGAGAAGTAGAGAGGGGAGGGAAGATAGGTAGGGAGGAGATAGAGGTGAGTGTGTGTGTGTGTGTGAGAGAGAGAGAGGTAGATGGAGGGAGAGGAGAGATATATAGTAGAGAGGGAAAGAGGTATGGGGGAGACACACTTGAGATATAGAGTGATGGAGGTAGAGGTGGGTAAAGAGAGGGAGAGGGGAGATAAAGATAAATAGAGAGGGAAGGATATGTAGAGAGAGATGATAGATAGAGAGAAGTAGAGAGTGGAGGGATGGAGAGAGAGGAAATAAGAAGATAGAGGTGTGTGTGTGAGAGGGAGAGGGGGTAGGAGGGAGAGGGTTGAGAAAGAGAGAGAAGGAGGGAGTGGGAGAGAGATAGAGTGGGGGAGGGTTAAGGGTATAGGTAGAGGGTTTAGGGTTTAAGGGTTAAGGGTTGAGGGCTTAGGGTTAAGGGTTAAGGGTAGAAGGTTAAGGGTTAAGGGTAGAGGGTTAAGGGTTAAGGGTAGAGGGGAGAGAGATACATGGAGTGAGTGAGTAAGAGAGAGAGACCTGAGAGAGGGATAGGGGGTAGGAGGGAGAGACTTGAGAGAGAGAGAGAGAGGGAGGGAGTGTGAGATAGATAGAGGTACAAAGGGTTGAGGGTAGAGGGTAGAGGGTAGATGGTTTAAGGGTTTAGTGTTTAAGGGTTAAGGGTTTAGGGTTTAGTGTTAAGGGTAGAGGGGAGAGAGATAGAGGGAGTGACTGAGAGACAGAGAGAGACCTAAGAGAGGGAGAGGGATTAGGAGGGAGATATTTTAGAGAGATAGAGAGGGAGTGGGAGAGAGATAGAGGGTAGAGGGTTTAAGGGTTTAAGGGTTAATGGTAGATGGTTAAGGTTTAAGGATAGAGGGAGGAGAGATGGGAGTGAGTGAGAGAGAGAGACCCGAGAGAGGGAGAGGGGTAGGAGGGAGATACTTGAGAGCGAGAGAGAGGGAGAGAGGGAGGGAAGATATAAAGAATATCCCTCATATCCCCCCTCTCTCTCTCAAGATTCTCCCTCCTACCCTCTCTCCCTCTCTCAAGTATCTCTCACACACTCATTCCTATCTCTCTCCCCTATCTATCATCAACCCTTAACCCTTAACCCTTAAACCCTTAAACCCTCTACCCTTAACCCTCTACCCTCTATCTATCTCCCACTCCCTCTCTCTCTCTCTAAAATATCTCCCTCCTACCCCCTCTCCCTCTCTTAGGTCTCTCTCTCTCTCAATCACTCCCAATATCTCTCTCCCCTCTACCCTTAACCATAAACCCTAAGCCCTTAACCCTTAAACACTAAACCCTTAAACCCTCTACCCTTAACCCTCCCTCCCTCTATCTCTCTCCCACTCCATCCCTCTCTCTCTCTCTCTCTCTCAAGGCTCTCCCTTTACCCCCTCTCCCTCTCGTCTCTCTCTAACTCACTCACTCCTCTATCTCTCTCCCCTCTACCCTTAACCCTTAACCCTCCACCCTTAACCCTTAAACCCTAAACCCTTAAAACCTTAACCTTTTACCCTTAACCCTTAACCCTTAACCCTAAACCCTAAACCCTTAAACCCTATACCCTATACCCTTAACCCTCCCTCCCTAGATCTCTCTCCCACTCCCTCCCTCTCCCTCCTACCTTCTCGCCCTCTCTCAAGTCTCTCTCTCTCTTAGTCACTCCCTCTATTTCTCTCCCCTCTACCCTTAAGTGTAAACCCTAAACCCTAAAGTCTTAAACCCTAACCCTTAAAACCTCTACCCTTGACCCTTAACCAAACCTCCCTCTATCTCTCTCCCACTCCCTCCCTCTCTCTCTCAAGTATCTCCCTCATACCCCTCTCCCTCTCTTAGGTATCTCTCTCACTCACTCACCCCTCTATCTCCTCGCCTCCTCTACCCTAACCTCTACCTCTACCTTAACCCTTAAACCCTAAACTCAGTGTAAACCTCAACCTCTACCTCAACCCTAAACCTCAAACCCCACCTATACCTTTAACCTCCCTCTTATCTCTCCTCCCTCCTCCCTCTCACCTCTCGAACCTCCATCTCACCCCTCCTCCTCTTAGTCACTCCCTCATCTCCACTCTACCTCAACCTTAAACCCTTAACCTTAACCTTTCACCCTCTCACCTCTACCCTTACTCCTTACTGCTCCCCCATCTATCTCTCCCCACTCCCTCCTCTCTCTCTCTGTAGCATCTCCTCCCACACCCTCTCCCCCTCTTAGGTCTCTCACCTCTCACTCACTCCTCCATCTCTCTCCCCTCTACCCTCATCCCTCCACCCTAGATTGGATACTAACCCCTCATCTATATTCTGCCCCTCCCTCCTCTTCATACTTCTCTCATCTCACTCTCCATCTATCCTCTCCACCATCCCTCCTTCTCACCCCATCCCTCAGCCCCATACCTCAACCCTTAAAACCCTTAAACACTCAAACTTAAACCTGCAACCTAACCCTTAACCTCAAACCCTAAAACCTCAACCCTTAAATGATAAACCCAACCCTAACCCTTACACCCTAAACCCTTTAAAACCCTCTACCATCAACCCTATACCTCAACACTTAAACCTTAAACACAAGTAAATCCCCCACCCTAATCCCTCAAGCCTCAACCCTAATCCATCAACCTTAAACCCCGGCCCCAACCTCTAAACCTAATCCTCAACCCCATACCCTATACCCTCAACCCTCTACCCTTAACCTTAAACCCTCAACCCTCAACCCTCAACCCTCAACCCTCAACCCTTAAACCCTCTGCCCTTAAAACCTCTATCCTCTACCCTCTCTACTCTACCCTATACATTAAAACCTCAACCATAAATTCTCAACCATCAGCCCTTAATCCCTCAACCCTAGTTAGGTAGGGAAATATAGGTGAGATACAAAGTGATAAAGGGAGAGGTAGGTAAACAGAGGGAGAGGGTAGATAAATATAGGTAGAGAGGGAAGGAGACAGAGAGAGAGGAGAGATAGAGAGAAGTAGAGAGGGGAGGGAGGGATAGGTAGAGAGGAGATAGAGGTGAATGTGTGTGTGAGAGAGAGAGAGAGGGAGAGTAGAGAGTGAAGGGATAGAGAGAGAGAGAGGTAGAGGGATCAAGAGAAGAGAGATAAATAGTAGAAAGGGAAAGAGGTAGGGAGGAGACAAAATTGAGATATAGAGTGATGGAGGGAGAGGTGGGTAAAGAGAGGGATAAGGGAGATAAATATAAATAGAGAGGGAAGGAGATGTACAAAGATTATAGATAGAGAAAAGTAGAGAGTGAAGGGATGGAGAGAGAGGAAAGGAGGAGATAGAGGTGAGTGTGTGTGAGAGGGAGAGAGAGTGAGAGGAGAAAAAATGAAGGGAGAGAGGAATGGGGAGAGAGGAAGGGGGAGAGAGAAAGAGAGTAGAGAGGGAAGGGGGGAGAGATAGAGAGTAGCAAGGGAAGGAGAGAGTAAGAGAGAAAGATGGGGGAGGGAGAGAGAGGTAGAGAGAGTGGTAGGTAGTGGAGGGAGAGGTAGGTAGAGAGGGAGGGAGAGAGGGAGCGATAGGAAGGAGAGAGGGAAGGAGGGATAGTGAGATGGAGAGACAGTGATGAGATAGAGAGTAGAGAGGTAAGGACAAAATGAGAAAGAGAGATAAAGAGAGAGAGGTTGGATGGAGGGAGAGGTAGAAAGGGATAGATGAGATAGAGAGAGGGAAGGAGGGAAAGCGGGATAGAGAGAGAATGGTGATTTAGAGAGGAGGGAGTGAGAGGTAGGGATAGAGATAATGGTGAGATAGAGAGAAGGAGAGAGTGAGAGAGAAAAAGAGGGATGTAGAGACATAGAGAGAGGTAGGTAGAGGAAGGGAGAGGAGAGATAGAGAGTAGAGAGGGAAAGAGGTAGGGAAGGAGGCATAAGTGAGATAGAGAGGAATGGAGAGAGAGAGAGAGAGAGTGATTAAGGGAGAGGTAGGTATAGAGAGGGAAAGAGAGAAGAGATAGAGAGTAGAGAGGTGAGGGAGGGAGGGAGAGATAGGGAGGGACATAGAGGTGTGTGTGTGAATGACAGAGATAAAGAATGGTGAGATAGAGAAAAGAAGAAATTGAGAGAGAAAGAGGGGGGAGGGATGGAGGGACAATAGTGATAGAGATTGCGAGGAGAGATAAAAAGAAGGGGATGGAGGATGAGGTCAAGAGAGGGAGGGAGAGGAGAGAGAGAAGTAGAGAGGGAAGGAGGGAGGGAGGAAGTGTTAGGTAGGGACATAGAGGCTTGTGTGTGAGAGAGAGAGATAGAGAGAGTGGTGAGATATAGAGGAGAGAGTGAGATGGAGGGAGAGAGAATTATGAGATAGAGAGGAGAGAGTTAGAGAGAAAGAGGGGGAAGAGAGGGATAGATAGGGATAGAGAGTGAGAGAGTGAGAGAGAGTGAGAGGTAGAGGGAGGGAGAGGAGAGATAAAGAGTATGTTGGAAATGTGTGCCTCAAACAATACAAGCTGAAACCTCCATTAGAGCCAATTCGGTGTGATGGCTCCAATGTTTGGCCGGCAAGCAGGTTGTATCATCATGTTTTGCATAGGTCACTGTGACCTAGCTTTTGTCTTGCCGAATGTCGTTTCCTTTTGAGCATGTCATTGTGACAAGGAGTGGTCGATATGACCTCTCAACACATGAAGGATCTTTGGTCGACACACCATTCAATCGAGCGTCGGGGGGACTCTTGGTGACCATGGGGCTTCGGGATAACCTATGTTGGTTCACTAAGAAGTCTCAGTGAAGTGTTAATGTCTCACCGACAAAGGTTCAAAAGTTAGTCATCAGTGTAACGCTATGATTTCGTTATGAAGTCTGGGCAATGTGCAAAGGTCTCACCGATAGAAACACCTTTTGGGATCTTCGGTATAACTCTTGCCAACAGTATGTGACTTTTGGGGTAACCTTTATGTCTCAGAGAAAGGTCACAGTGAAAGACATGAGTCTTGCCGACAGTATGTGACTTTCGGGGTAACCTTTATGCCTTGGAGAAAGGTCACGGTGAAAGACATGAGTCTTGCTGACAGTATGTGACTTTCGGGGTAACCTTTATGTCTCGAAGAAAGGTCACGGCGAAAGACATGAGTCTTGCTGACACTATGTGACTTTCAGGGTGACATGAGATGTTCGCTATGAAATTTTGGCAAAGATGGTAGACCATTTAGTGGAATATTTGTCTTTCGGTATGACGTCTCTCCGAAACCATGAGGTCTTGCTGATAGTAGTATGGCTTCGGTGTAGCATGAAGTGGTTGGTGGAAAGTCTTGGCGAGAATGAAGTGTCTTGTCGATAAGATAGCTCATCGTTGTAACTCGAAGACTTCGATATGAGGTCTTGGTGAGATTGGTATGTCTTGCTGATGGAATGTGTGTTCATTGTGACTTATGGTTTTCGATATGAGTCTCGCCGATAAGAGAAAAAAATTTCAATAGGAATGAAATGGACATAGATGGTTTCGGTATGACATGTGACTCGTTATTTTGTCTTGCCGACTGGTTGAGACTTAAGCCGATATAGAAGTGATTACTTTGTGGTATCAGGGAGACACTGTTAGTGTCTCACCGATATGCCAACAAAGTTGAATTCCCTTGACTAGTTTGACCATCCTATGTGGAGCATCGTGGACCAATCAGAGGAAGCATATTTCAAACAAGATGACAGTTAATTTTTTGCATCAGTTGCAGCACTGGAAAAACTACATGCAAGGAAAAATCATCTGCTCAACAGGAAACTGTCTATGATTAACGATGGCGGATAAGGATGCACAAAAGACAAAATTAGAATGTGAATAAAATAAAAGTAGATCGATTCTAATTTGAAATAATGATGATTAAATCAAATTGTTGAGAGTTTGTTCTATAACTAGATGAACAGTGAATGAAGCTACTATGGAATACCAGAGAATTGTATTTCTAATTGTATGTAATTTTGTTGTCACTGTAATACAAAGAGATTCAGCTTGGTGTGGTGGGTTTTTTCCCGAAAGGGTTTTCCCACATAAATCTATATTTCAGTTGTCTTTGTGTATTTTCTCTATTTCTATAAATCTTTCATGTGTGTCTTAATTAGATTGTAATTTGAAAATTAAAAGCCCTACATTGCATTCTTACCTGTGGATTTGACATTAGGAAAGTGTTTTCGCACCTCTTCTTTCCTTACAGAGTAGAGAAGGAAAGAGGTAGGGAGGGAGACATAGTTGAGATAAAAAGTGATGGAGGGAGAGGTAGGTAAAGAGAGAGAGAGGAGAGATAAAGATAGGTAGAGATGGAAGGAGATGTAGAGAGATAGAGAAGAGATAGAGAGAAGTAGAGAGGGGAGGGAGGTAGGAGATAGAGGGGTGAGAGAGAGAGACAAAGGGAAGAGAGGGAGGAAGGGAGAGAGAGAGGGAGTGGAGAGATAGAGAGTAGAGAGAAGGAGAGAATTAGAGAGAAAGATGATACAACTTGTTGACTACTAAAATTTTACCTTCTAATTATTGAAATTTAACATGTTAATTACTAAAATTTGACTAAGTCTAAAAGTTTTAAGATCTACCAAAAACTAAAATTTTCATTATAACTCCTAGAGATCCAAAACCACTCTCAAACATACTACCTATATACGTGAAATATAAATTAAAGTATAAGAAATTAAATGTCCATATGTAAATGTCAACTTCTACTTAAATGTTTATTTCATGTATATAGAGTCCCTCACAAAGAAAGAGAAAATGAAAGAGCCTAGAAAAATGCATTCCAAAAGTCATGAATTACATTTGGCAAGTGCCAAATTTGGTGCTCTCCAAATTTGGCAAGTGCAATATGGCTTGTTACGGGTTTTTTTTTCAATTTGGCACCAAAATTGTGTCATAGATCCATGCACTTACCCACCTCAGCAAGACTTCTTTTTCATAGCTTACCAAAAATTTGAAGCAGAGAAAATAGTAGAATTGTCTCTCCAACACATGTACCCATCTGCCTCTAACACTCCTATAATAGAAAAAACCATGCTTCAACCCAAACAAGAACCAAACAATCAAGATCAACCAACACTAGAAACTTCACCTACATCGTCCAAAAGATCAATAGACAATGAAAGCAACTTTTTCGTGCCTCCTCGAATAAAACAAGTTTACAAAGAAAAAGAGAAAGTGGGTGACCAACCTCCTATGGTTCCTTCAGTTCCTCCCCTTAGGGAAGAAAAGAAACTCATGGTTGATCAACCCACGCTTTCACAAACACAGCTCAACAAAAAAAACCAAAAGAAACAAAGGAGCTAGAGAGCATAGATGCAGACATCGTTCCCTTGCTCACAAGTTACATGAAGAGTTAAGTACAAAAAATTAAAATCCAAACTTGACTAAAGTAATGCATGATGATCCTCATCCCCAACCAAAATAAAATGATCCAATACAACAATCACAACAAGTGTTACACTCTTCATTGGACATTATCATTCGTCCTCCTATTGTGATTAATTTGGATAATGATGATGAGATTACTAAAATCAATAAAGAGGTACATAATGGCTTGAACACAATGTTTTCCTCTTCCATGAGCTTAAATGAGAAATTTCCTATATAGAGTGATAAACTTGGAACTTCTCCTATTTCATCACTTTCCCTTGTTCCTTTAGCTAGGCATACACCTTCTGAATATCATGACCATGATTGGGAGGAAAATGACTTGCTAGACGGTTGACTTGGATTTTCCTTACTAGTCTTTTGCATTTTCTTTTTCTTGTTCTTTCGCATGTGTGTAATGTGATCCCCCGTGATGTTTTGTTGATGATCTCTCTCTTTTTGACATTCCTCTTTTTATGTACCTTCATTCTTCTCTATGCCGTTCATCACTTTTGCTTTCTTTTTCTTTTCCTTTCCTTTTTCCTTTTTCTTGTGTTTCCCTTTTTGGGGATGACACAATGCATTGAGACATTCCTGTCTCCTTCATGTTGACCCAAAAGGATTTTCTTTTTCTTTTCCTTTTATTTTTCATTTTTCTTGTGTTTTCCTTTCGGGGATGATGCAAGGCATCGAGACATTCATGTCTTCTTCATGTTGATCCAAAAGTGTTTTCTTTTTCTTTGCCTTTTCTTTTTCCTTTTTCTTGCATTTTCCTTTTGGGGATGACACAAGGCATTGATACATTCATATCTCTTTCAAGTTGACCCAAAAGGCTTTTCTTTTTATGTTTCTTTTATTTTTCCTTTTTTTGTATTTTCCTTTTGGGGATGGTGCAAGGCATTGAGACATTCATGTCTCTTTCATGTTGACCCAAAAATATTTTCTTTTTCTTTTCATTTTCTTTTGTTTTTTCTTCTGTTTTCCTTTTGGGAATGATGCAAGGCATTGAGACAATCATGTCAAAATGGGGTTTGACCAAGGAAAACCCCTATTCACTAAAATTTTCTTGCAAGTCTAGGTTGTTGACACCTAGATGAGCAGGCCCTTCTTGTATTGCATCGTTAGGCTGGTAACTTATGATGTACCTGTAAGTTATTTACTTTAAATATAAATGATTCTTACTTATATTGACAAATCATTTATCTTGTCTGATATACCTTGAATTCATTGTAGCATCATGAACATAAAGATAAGTAAATGAGGAGTCATACCTTACAATTAGGAATAAAACTTTATGAAACCGTGAGTCTAGAATTAAGCATTTTACTTGTGATAATTATGTAGGCATATGTGCATTTTAGTAGGACTAGTAACACTTTCATGAAGACTCATGTGAATGGCTTATGGCCTTTAAGGAACTTGTCTAATATTTGAGAATTCATTGGAGGTAGAACGGGAGCAAATCATGCGTCTTGGTAATACCTCAATTTTTACACAAGGATGATTCAATGGTGAACTTGATAGTGTTGCTTGTAGACTTATGTAAACTATAAAGGAACTCCCTTGTGTTCCTTGTTATGTGTGATATTCATGATCCTAAAATGTGTAATGAATGGTCAGCCAGTGTAATAGTATGATCATTGCCCTTGAGGCACATTGTAACCAATGATAATTTGTAGCTAGTAAGGCCTTCTCAATAAGGAATTTCATTAAGCTAGTGCAACACTTTTACGAGTGGTTTTTCATCCCTTTGAGGGTTTTCCATTCATGAAATTCTTGTGTTAAATGGTTCTTTTGTGGATTTACTTTTTGTTGAGAAATTTGGTAATAGGTTGAATCAGTGTCGAGCTCTTGATGAACTTCTTGACATCTAGTATTTTGGGTTGCTATGGTAATCCACTCGAACCTTTTGTATTAGTAAGCAATCTTATCTTTGATGATTATAATCATGTTGATGATCGTCTGTAACTTGTTCATCCTCTTATCTTTCATGTTGTTAATCAAAAGGAAGACCTTAATTTAATTAATTTGTATTAGTGTAACTTTCATTTACTAATGATGATAATAGGTAGTATGGCATGCTTGTTATTCATCATAAAGGTAAATATTCTGACATCTCATGCAAGTAGGAATGTTAACAATTTTTTTTCTTTCCATTGGTGAATATCTTGGAATATGAATAGATTAGCATAAGATGTAGAAGATTATATGAAATAAATGAATTAGTTCTATGCTTTTATTAGATGAGGTGAATAGAGTAAATTGATGAAGCCATGATGTGCTAATGACATGTGCAAGTGTTTGGATGTTAGCCACAGGAAAAAAAAATTGTTCTAAATAGATGGGTGCTTGAAAAGACGATATCCTCATTAGATGGGTTGACTGTGACACTAAGGTAAAACAAAAAGAAAAGAAAATGTTAAAAGGAAGGAGGATAACAGAAACACAGTATTTTTGGTTGATCTTTCTTGATTTCTCTCAAAGAAAATAATGAAAAAATGGCTGTCACAAAGAAATTTTAAGAGTACAGTAAATTAAAATAGGGGAAATAAAAAAAATTAGTATAGGAGAAAAGAAAATAAGAAGAGGAAGATTCTGGGTATGTGCAGGATCATGATGGGCCAAAAAGTGGCAATATGATGGGTATGTGGCTGATGACTTTTTTTTACCCAAAATTGATGAAATGAAAAGGGTTTTTAAAGGAGATTCTCAACTTTCCACCAATATAAATTATGCTTTACTTTGAATTTAATAAGTAATTATTATTCATTTTCTATTCAAATTATGACTAAAGTCCTCATTGATAGACCGATTTAAAACATCTATAGCTTTCAAACAGTATCACATTTTTTGAATCTAAAATGTGTGTCACATTCTATGCTTCGCATAATTTAGGATTGAAAAAAGAAAAATTGAATTTCATGAAGTTTTGACCAAGTTATGGTGGTCAGACATACCAATTTTTTATACTTTTTAAAAGTTATAATAAAAAATTCATAATTAATTATTTACTTGGAAAAAAATTACAAAAAAATATGCATCACATCGAGACATGAGTCCTCTACTTATATCTAAAATATTATAAAAAATATTATCATTTTATTGTGGTTAGGGTAGTCGATAGACACCTACTTTTTTTTCCCGAAATTTAAGTACTATTGCATTGAAATTTCAAATTTTCACCAAATAGATTTTTTTTTAAACAAACCTAGTAGTTTAGAAACTACATTCAATTTGCTACAAATTTTATTCTTACATATTTTTGAAATAATCTAGATAACTTATTCAAATTTTTATGTCAAGTTCCCTAACTCTGACTTTTCTGATTTTTTTTGCCACTGAAGGGCTTGTTTTTTCCACAATGATCCTGCACATACCCTTCTTCAAAAAGAAAAATTCGGAGGAAAGTAAGAACTAGGGAAGAAGAAGAAGGGAATTTCATCTGGAGGCAATTTTTCTAGGTATATAAACCTCTTCCATTGCCTTTAAAATTTAAAGTGTGAGAAAGATAGTTTGTATTGTTAAAAGATTGAATTTGTTTTATTTTTTTAAAACTATCGTGTTTAGTCACTGTGTTGAGTGCTTGCTGTGAAATATGTACAATCTTTCTTAGTTATTTAGGTATATTTACATATGTATATATATAAATAATCAATATTGAATATTTATATATATATATACAAGTAATTCCAGAACCCTGTATTGAATAATTTCATGCCCAGAATGGGGTTTTCTATTTCATTCTTTAAATTAAATCTAGATTGTGAGAATATATATATGTATACATACATACATTTAAATATATATATAATATGCATATGATAAATATTAATTGAAAACATATTGCAATTTATTGAAAATGTCTGTAATTGTATGATTTTTAAGAATTCGCAAACTCTGTCTGAGTGGAGGGACTTTTTCCCCCAACTGTGTCCTCCCCCATTGGGAGAGGGTTGCACTGTGGAGGACAGTGCCCTCCACAGGCTACGGCCTGTGGAGAGGGAACTACCCCCCACAGACAACGCCTCCCAAATGGGGAAGGCATTGGCCTCCTTTTTAAACAAAGACTCAACTAAAAAAATAGTAAATTTCAATATATACTTTTCCTACTTGCTCAAAAATAGAAATTTGGTTGTGGAAAATTTGACAAAGTATACACACATTTATATGAGAATTTGAATTGAATTTTAGCACTATAAGTTGTAATAGAGTATATTTGGCTGTAGATGCAACAGGTATGGGCATTGTTTATTATTTTTGTTGCAATGAAGTATTCCTAATAATGAAATTTACTTCAGTTCACAAGGGTGAGTTATTTGTTTAGGTATATATGTAAATATATGACCTGTTTTGAACATTTAGATAACCTTCCCTTTATTCATTTACAGTGTACCTCATATATTTAATACACTCACATAAGTGATACAACATCATTATCTACTTCTTAACCCAAATCCCAATATTAGTCAAAGCTATCCATTCATGTTGGTTGTTGTGTTTCTTGTATCGAATTCACTCAGATGTGATGTATTTTCTTTGGACATATTTTTTGAGTCAAAACATAGGTTAGTTAATTGGTTACTATGTTATGGGGCCTTTCATAGGTTTTACCTCACAGCCACAAAACTTGTAGCTTGCTCCCATTGATTAAATTTTATATTAGATAAATCTTAAATTAGATGTTTGTTAGTTGAATGCTAATCACAGGAAAAGATGAGCAACATGTGAACAATTAATTGTTGAGTTCTTTAAGGCTATGGATGAATTCTTATTATTTTAAAATTCGTTTAGGAACATTAGATGGTCATAGTAGCTTAAGAGAATTAAGAGGGTTTGTCTTAGAATTTAATGGTAGGTATATGGACTAACCACTTAGTAGGTTTGAGTTTTTGTAATTAGCCAAATCTTGTATTCTAATTTCCATAGTCATTATATGAAATTAAGTTGTTAAGCAATGATTCTTCTTCCATGTAAGGTGACAATATTTCTTTCAAAGTAATGAATATGTTAGTTGATTAGCTATCATGTGAGAACATTTATTTATCAAATTGGATATTCAATAGGCTATTGTTTAATGCTTATGTGAAGAAACTTGCATAAGTAAAGTGTTCTTTTAGTTAGTGTGAAATTTTGAGTAGCTTAAATAATGGTAAGCCAAGGATTATTTTTTTCAAGGAATTTGAGTGCAAGGCATGGCGTGTCTTCTAGAGTTATTGGTACTCCACTAGAACATATTGAAAAGGAGGTAAGTACATAACTTAAGCTTTTGTAAATCAACTATCTTACATGAAATATGATTAATAAATACTCCATTTGCAAACTTCCAAAGTCAGTTATTTTTATACCTAACATGTGAACAAAGAGTAAAATATATCGATATGGATTTAATGATGGATTGAAATGGAATTATTAAATGTTAATCTAAAAGTAGAAGTTCTTTAGTAACTGATTGTTTGATGTTCTCCTTAATAATGATAATTTTTAGATATTAGTCAATTTATAAATGAACACAAATATTACTTCATGATCCACACATTAAGTATATGCAAGGTGAATTGGTATGAAGAAATAATTACTCATATTTTCATTATCATCAAGTGAGGATTATCTTATGTCTTTTTCTTTCCTTAATATTGAATACTATTAATTATCTATTGATATAATCAGATAGGAGGTTTCGAACTCATACTTTTCCTTCATTACCTTTCCCTTAATCTACATTTCCAATTTAGTAGGTTCGGAATTAATTTATGATCATTATAGAATTTTTCAATTGACTAATCAAGTCATACAATGATCTGTGCAATGATACATACCCATTTATGAATTACATAAAGAAAATAAAACATTTAATCAATCTTCAGTTGCCATCACCTAGTGGTATTCCGCAAGCCAAAGATCAAAAGCATGGTTAAGGTGCTTTTCCCACCCAACTATCTAGTATAACACTTCCCCGGGATTCTTCCTAACTCAAAGAACACCTGGCCCTGCACGAGGTGCCTAGAAACCAATAATAATAGGGTAGGAGGGAAACTCTCAATGCATGCATGATGCCTTATATGCAATCTTACACTAGAATAAACATATTTCTTACATATAGGATGTGGCAGAGAAAAATATATATATATATATAAATAAATTCTAGGCATTCATTATCCATCTATTTCAATGGTACAAATCACTTTGGCCAAAGCATATATAGAAGAAAATTTGGTTGATCTTGGAAAAGAAGATCACCTTCTCTATTAATCCACATTCAGCATCTTGTCCCAAAAGGCAAGATTAAAATTTTATCACACACCACATTTCCAAGTAAGGAGATAGAGGTACATCAATAACATGAAATATATATCCATAACATGTATTCCATGAATTATCCATAAATGCTCAAGAAATTTCATATAACATTGTCAATGTACATACACCAATAAGGTTGTTACAAATCATCTATTTCAATGATACAACAAACAAGAATGCATAACCTCTGGTGCCTAACTCACATAGGGTATGAATTATACATAATTTACCTATAGTGCCTCACTCGCACAAATATGGAACATGTCTCGTACACAATGTGCATTACTCATTCAAATTTTCATAAGATGAATATGATAAGTACATCTCTCTCACAAGTGCATTGCTTGCACATAAGGTGAAATATGCATAAATTATAGTAGTGCATGTATAATGATCATTACTTGATCTACTAAACACAATGAGTATGAAAAGTATATCCTGCACACAAATGCAAAATGAAATAATTACTCAAGTGTTTTATTCACACAAAGAAATTAAGAACTTGCTCTAGTGCATCACTCACATAAGAACAGCAATAATATGAAATATGCATTACTCGCTTTAGTATAGTAAATATTTCACATTCAAGTATCCATATAAATATAAATAAGGAAACAAATATTCTATGCTATGAATGCAATCATCCATAGCATACATGATTCAATAACATCAATCACTTCTTACTTTGTAACGCTTGAGAAACACACATTCCAAAATAAATAATTACCTTGATCAATGCACATCACAAGTAAGGGAAAGGAGATAACATGCAAAACATTTATATCCATGCATGCTCAAAGGAAAGTTCATTAAAGATACTCAGTACATATATTTATCACTTCATTAATACTTCAAAGGAACTTCATACATTAATGAGTTACTATGTATATCAACACAAGGTTGTGCCTTTACCAAATCTAGCCATATAGGCTTATATAAAGATATGCAAAACACAAAGATTCAAATATTGTAAAGCCTAATGGAGCTTCCAAATTTTGCTCCTTGTTTGTCACTCATGCCCTGCCTTATGTCGCTGGTCTTTCATGGTGTTGGAAAATTTCTAGGGGTTAGGGTTTTTAGCTTTGTCTTCAAGTAAAACCCTAATGTTTGGTTTACACCTTGGTTGTGTTCTATTTTGCTATTACCTTTTGAAGGCTTTTAAAACAACTTATGCCCAATTGTTCCATCTATGCTTGGTCTCTTTGGGTTTTAATTTTTATTCATTCACAAGTTTTATTTTCCCTAAGTCTTGGGTGACCCCATGCTTCATCTTTTTTAAAACAACTTATGTTGTTTTCCATCTACCTAGTAGTGTCCCCTTGTACTTTTAATGAATGTTTTATTTTGCAGAAGGGATTGAATTCGTGCTAGCATTGATTGAATTTCCCTTAGATATCAATGGTTTCCCGCCATTGTGTGATCGGGAAGTGCAGGACCTTTATTCATCGTGATATCATAGGTGGGCGCCACGTGCCTTTTCTGAAGGATGAAATCCACACGACCATTGATGTGTTGTATTTTGATCTCAGCCATTCCCTACTATCCCATGATGGCCCCACAATAGTGTTTTGGTTGATTGTGATATCACGAGTGGGTGCTACATGTCCTTTTGGTGTGGTCGAAGGAGATCAGTTTGTGTGTCGTCGATCAAACTTCATCAGATATCAACTGTTCCCTGCCATCGTATGATCCAAAGCTGTAGTATCTTTACTAATCGTGATATCACGGGCAGGTGCCACATGTCTCATCTAGTGGAGTCGAAAGAATAAAGCAATAGATTAATTTTCCCTTAAATACATTAAAAGGTGGGTTACTAAAGTGCTCTCACGGTGCACATGTTTTAAATTGATGGATCTATTATAATCTAGATGAGAAAGTTGTGTGATGGTTAAGGATAAGGTTGGCGACTATGTTGAAGGACTAAGATCATTGATGCTTAAGACCTATGGCTACCCGCCATCGTGTGATCCAAAATTGCAAGGTTTTTACTAATCGTGATATTGCAAGTGATCGCCACGTGTCTCATCTAGTGGAGCTAAAGAAACAATGAAGTACTTTGACCCAACTTTAATATGTTATGTTGTGGTTACTAAAATACCTGTGAGATGCACATGCGTCAAATCAACAAAGATGTTATGATCTCAGTGGAAAAGGTGCTTGATTGATAATGATAAGGCTAACTAATGTTTTGAAGGAACAGGATCACTACTATTCAAGATCTATGATTGCCCACCATCGTGTAATCCAAAGTTATAGGATCTTTATCGATTGTGTTGTCGCGGGCAACCACCACGTGGATTTCCTTCACGACATATGGTATGGTGGGCCCTTTACTGCCATGTTGGCAATTGCGTTAGCTTGTTTTCAAGGTAGTTGTTAGATGATTTAATCAAATTGAAGGATTGACGACTATGTTTTAAATTTGCATCAAATATGGTTGGAGCCTTTTGTGCAGTACACGAGTGAGCTTTAATGGTAGATGAGACACTTACTGGCATGATTCAATCGACATAAAATCAATTTACCTACTTTGTTTGTATCACAAAGCATTCAACTATTTTTGCAGAGTAGTTTCAGAGTCGAAGGTGTAATTGTGAATCTCTACAGCTAGAATTTGGGATTTCTACGAACAAAGCTGTGAGTTTATTTTTTGTGCCTCCCAGTCATTCTGCAGTTGAATTTGGGAAAGGATTAGCTATGTTTGTCATTAAATTTGTTGATAAACGTATTAGGGATACAATTTAATTATAGATTGTGAGAAATTGTAGTATTTTGTTCTGTAATTTCCTATCTCTAGTTAGTCCTAGCTATTTGAAGTATAACGTTATAAAGAAGCCCTAGTTTGTCTGAGATGGCACCACCAAAGCAGCATTCTGGCCAAGTTGATTATCTAAGAAGAAACTTGTATGATTATTTCCTAGATCAATTGCCCTTGTCAACAAATGATAGGAGGAAGGGATTGGTCCTAATGTGAGGGAAAATCCTTGGGGAAGGGTTAGTATATGATTGCTCCAACATTGTCGATGCTAGGGTTCCTCTCATAGGTTGGGAAATGTTCATATTGTGGTATGGACAGAGGAATTTTCCTCACCCCTTTTCAAATGGATGGATGTATGATATGGGGAAGCTGGTAGTACCAAATGTGTTCCCTGATGTAGACTTGCTTAGGGTAGTGGCTGCAACATATGACCCTATCACACGGGTAATCAAAGATAATGATGGAGGTGTTTTGCTGAGTATTAACAGAGATGAAGTTCAACATATTTTTGACCTGAGTGAATCGAGTGAAGACTTGGTTCCTATCAATCTTGAGGAGATGAAGCAGGAATATGAAAAATTGAAGTCTCTTTTTAGAGATAAGTTGCTTCCACCTCATTTGGCTGGGGTAGGAGGTTCAAGATTTCATATCAGCCCCAGTGACTAGGAACCTTTCAGATTAAATTGTTTTGCAAATCATTTCTTGGACACTTTCTATTCATTGTGTCAGATTTTGGGTTTCAGTCCTGGTGCGGTGATGCCCATTGCTTATATGTTCATGGGGGTGCAAATACAACACCCTAACTTCTCTGTGAAATATGACTTTTCCCCTTTCCTGGCTGAGAGGATACATGAAGGGTTGTCAAAGTTGCAGAAAAATGACACCGGTACTCAATTCTTTTGGTATTCTATGTTGATGCATATGTTCCTATTCAAGAATGCTGATTTCTTCTCTGAGAGGATGAAATTAAGGCAATCGATTGATGGAGAAATATTGCCAATATAGATATGGGCTACAGATTTAACTTGCAATAAGGAAATCACTAGTTATGTGCAATTTGATAATTGTTTTGATTCCATATTAAGGGCTAGATTGATGGTGAATGTACCTAGGATCCCTAAGGAATTGCATGATTTCCTCAGGCCAAAGGGGAGGAAGCTAGAATTGAAGGTTTACCATAATTGGGGTGACATTATCCCATACCCAGTCAGTACTATCTTGAGAGTATATGGTTTTCAAGGAGCCCCTCATATATTGCCATACAATGTGCCACCAAGAGTGGGGTTTGCAAAAGTTATGTGGCAAATAGGTTGTATTCATGAGGACAACCTCACTGGGAGGGGTAAGGGAACATTTTTCCCTGATTATACAATGGTGTCTAATTTTTCTTTTTCAAAATGAGGCTGGGGGCATTTTGAGAAATTCTTTGATGATTACCATTTGAGGTGTGGTCCAAAGCGGAAGCATGATCTTGAGGGTTTCTTTTCTCTTTTTAGATAGAAAATAAACGTTGGAAAATTTGTGCATGAGTTCAATTTCCCTGAGGACCTGATTAGAAATGAGTTCAACTTAAATAAACAGGAGCTAAACAAGGAGAAATGGATAGCTTATGATAAGCTATTAGAAATTGTGCACAAAATGGATCCCAAGTATGATCCATTGTTGGAGTTTAGTCCATACCATAAGAAAATTGATTTTCTGATGGAGAACTTCAAAGAGATTATGGGCACTTTGAGAACAAAAAAGGTAAACTTAGAACTAAGTCTAGGTTACAAGAAAAGGGTGCTAGACCAATTGAAACAAGGCCAGCATATTAGCCTACAGAAAGGTGACCCATTTATAGGAGGAAAAAGGATAGCAACAGTGATGAAGAAGTGGACAGAAAAGGAAAGAAAATAATGAAGGTGCCTCCACAACCAGGTCCAAAATTCAAAGTGCCTGGAGAAATCAAAATTATTGATTTAGAATCAACACCAAAAGACAATCCCTCATCACCACCATCCAAACTAAGCCCTAAGAGGAAAAGAATTGATCAACCACAGGAGGATTTGATGGATGAAATCATTATTACTAATCAAGACATGCAAGTTGGTATGCTTTCCCCTCCTAGGCCAGCTAAATTGGTTTTATCTGATTTAGATATGAAAGGAAAAAGTGTACAAGATACAAGAATGGAAGCATGCAAGGAGTTTCTAGATGACAATACATTTGTAAAAACTCCTATATTCTTGCAATTGGTATGGAGGATGAAATTTCAAGAATATCAAGATAAATGTAAGAAGAGAAGAGAACTAAGGCCTGACAGGTCAAACCAAAAGAATGATGAGGAGGTGAAAGCTGAATTGATGGAAGAATTTAAGAACATCACTCCTAAAGAAGGAAGAAAACTGGTGAGTTAGGCTGGAGTATTGATTCTGCTTAAATGGGACATTGTAGATACTGTAGCATTTAATGCTATTCTAAAGTCTAAGAATCCCTTGCAAGACTCTAGTGAAGAAGAAGTCAAGGCAGCACTTCAAGACTCTGCTTTCAGTGAAGAGTATGAAACCTTGGAAATTTGGGCATTGGCCCCACAAGGGAGAAAACCAAATGTTTCTTATATTAATCCAAATTTCAAAGGAGGATTAATAATAAAAAGAGCTTCAAAGACTTCAACCACTGATGCCACTAATTTGACTATGAATGTGGCCAAATTGGCCCAAAAGACTGCCGAAAGGGAGGAGGATGAAATGAAGAGCCTAATGTAGAAGTATAACCTCTTGATTGAGGAATACAACAAGATGCAACATAAGAATGTTGAGTTGAAGACTAAGGTGGAAACGTTTAAATATAAATAGATTGGGGAGACATCAAGTACTCTAGGAACCAATACATTACCTTCCACAACAGGGTCAGTGCCTCCTACTTCTCCAGTTGTTTCCACACCAGGATCTCCCAGTCAGAATCCTACCCTCACCCCTTCTATAGAGTAAATTGAAGAAGAAACAAAGTGCTATGTTGATCATAGAAAGAAGTAGCTCTTGCAAAAAATTGATGAATTGCAGGCATCATTAAATGTAAATGAGGAGGGATCTCTTTTAAAGCAAAAAGAGATTGTTACTATTGGTTTGAGGAATTTAAATGAAAAGGTTGATAGTAAATTGCTATCTATACATTCTTTATATTCTTTGTTGTTGGAAGCAATAAATAATATTGATAGGGATCAAGAGGTAGTGATACCATTAATTGAAAATTGGATCCCTAGGGCTAGTGATTTGGATGTCATGTATAAAGCCTCAAGGATTGATACAAATAATAGGCCCCAATCATTAAAGCCTACTCAAGTATTAGTTAAGTCATTGCAGGGTTTTCAAACCCTACTAGATGATTTGAGTAGGAAGATTAGGGAGTTGGTGAAGAATTTCAATGATTGGGGTAACACATTGTTACCTAATATAATTGATGAGCATGGGAAGATCAGGTCACTCCAACAATGGTAGGATCAAGCAAGTGAGGTCATCAATGATCAAATTAATTCAATTTGTCATGACTCAGAATATGATTTGTTGGTGAGCTGTATGGATAAAATCATTAGTACCAGCTCATTTTTGGAATCTTTTGAAAGGGATGCAAATCAAGTAGCGGTAAAATACACACCTTATAATTCTAAGGTGGATGAGGTAATTAATTTTGACTGGCCAGCCGATGAAGAGTACTAGAAATGGGTAACTAAATATTTTAATGAGGAAGAGTAAAAGGAATAGACTACTAATAGGTGGCATATCAGATGCTACGGTTGCAACGGTTCAAGTTTTGTGTTGATGGCATTCTCAGTGCAGGTTTCTTATGGTTTTTGTTGTTACATCAAGTTTCCTTAGCTGACATGATGAATAAGAATATTCTCCAAGGTGATGGTTGTTGTAACAATTTTTCAAATATCACCAGGTGCTCCAATTGGCTGGTGACATGTGTACTTTATGGCCTGATGCTTGTTTGCTCATTCATTCTCTATAAGAAGGATTTCAAGGCTAGAAGTATGGGTTAGCAAGTTAGATAATTTTTTGTCGAGTCTAGGTGAAGTTGCAAAGCAAATTGTAAAGTCTGATGGTTTTAGAGAAATGCAATTTAGGTTTTGAGTCATTTTGTAACAACTTTTGAGTTCATGGCGATTTAATGTTGTATAACAGTACTAGCATTTGAGTTGAAATGAAAAATTCAAGCTCATGTCTCTCCATTGTACATGCATATCTGAACTTTGAATGAAATAACTAAGGGTTGTTTTATCCATCTCACTATTGTGGTGTGTATGATTCTATTTTAGCTTTAATTCAAGGAATAAATTAAAATGCTTGAATGGGATTATAGGCGGATATGTTCTATATAAGGATTTGATAAGTAGTATTGGGTTAGGATGCATGCTGATGAAATTGTAATGCAATATTGTCAGGGATCTTATATGTCATGTATTAAATCTGTCATAGAAATCTTGATGCTTATGAATTTGACTCCTGCAATGGATATATGGCACTGATCTAACTTGTACTTATTCATGTAGTTCAATATTTGTTTGTCTTTTCCTAGAGCTTGCTACAAATCACAAATTAATGACTATCATATACAATGGATTGTGTTTAGTTATCTCATGCTCCATATAGCTGATATTGTCTATGAACAACCCATTCTAGTTGATATTATCCTATCGTGTTGAGTTATTAAGTGAGATGATCTGCTATTGTTAATGTCATTTATAATAATGGTACAAAGGTTGTAAACACATTAAAGTATCACCCTCCTAGGTCTTGTAGAGCCCAAAGTGTAGGAGGCTTTTTAAAGTCCTTGTTAGTTGGTCTAGGTCCTTTGAGCTTCCTTTGATTGGAATTGGCAATTCCATAGGTAGATTAGAAGAAAAACATGGTTACATTGTAAAAAGAAACCAACAAAATGGCGACTCTGTTGGGGAGCTAATTTTAAATATTTCTTGTCAGTGTGTCAGTTGTCCATTTTGCATAAAATTTTCATAATATTTATGTGATTTGAAGGTTGAGCCTAAAATTTTGTGTTAATTTTGTCCAATTCTTCTATTTTCATAAGTGTTAGGAGTTATGTTGTAAAGCATTTTTGTGTGTTGTTAGTACGAGGTTCCAAAGGTTTTTATATTCTACCATGTGTCTTTAGGTATTTGGTATTCCCAAGAAAATTGGGTGGCGACTCTGAAGTCTCTGCACCAACGTGCATTTTATTGTGAAAGGTTTATTATAAGTGGAAATAACTTTTGGACAAGTACAAAAAATGAAGAACATTGGGTCATTCATGAAGAATCATCTGTAACAAAAATTGGAAGGTGAACTTCCCAAAGTGAAGAAGAAGGACTGGATAAAGAAAAGATCAGAATCTAGTAATGTTACTGCCACGTCATAGGACTCTGTACACCAAGGTACAATAAGCTTTTACACCCTATCCCTGAGAATCTTGAAGAGGTGTCTAGAAATTATAAGTCAGAAAGTGGTGGATTTTTTGATTCATTATTTGCTACATCAGTTCAAGAAGATGTGACATGTTAGAATAAAGGGCTTGTTAGTATCAAATATGATAAAAAGAGAAGAGGTAGGAATAGAAGTCGAAGCCATCACAGAGAATGCACCAGTGATGTGCCTCCTCCTCCTGCTGAAAATGATGTAAACCCTTTATTGTTTGAACATGTACTGGAAGAGGTCAATCTAATAGACCTAGATGATACATCAGATTCTAAGGTGACTTTACCTAACCCTGATGATCCTTTTGGAGACATTAATTCTTTGAGGCTTGAAATCCAAAAGCAAGCTAAGCTCATGAAGAAGAGAGAAAAATAAAGAGAAGCAAAGTTGAGGGATGTTGTGATTGAAAGGGATAGGTTGATGAGACAGTTGGAAACCATGAAGCTCCTAAACCAAGACGAACCTAAACCAAGTGTTGAGGGTCCGGTTGTACAGAAAGTTGCTAATAAGGAAGCAAAACCTATGTCTAAAGAAAACCCTAGAGCTCCCAACAAGGATAAGGGAAAATCCAAACCTATTGACCCGAAGCCCTCAAATCATGAAAAGTCTCAACCAAGTAATACCAACCCTAAGCTTGTCGTGGATAAGGGAAAACAAAAAGTTGAGGGGAATGAAATAAAAGAAAATGTGACTTCCCATTGAACTCAACAAGATCTCTAGCCACATGTGTCATTTCAAATAGAATTTTCCTTAGAAAAGGATAGGAAGGAGAGTGAGGCTCTAGTAGAAGAGTTGGAGAGAACAAAAATTGAGGCTGCAAATGCAAAAAAATAGAGGAAAATAAGTTTCCTAAAGATTTCAAACATGGATGAGGCTACACAAGCTGCAAACTCATCTAATCACCAAGATGTTTCAAAGGGCGGTCCTAAAACTAATCCAGACTCCACCATAAATAATTCTAGCCTGAAGACTCATGTAAATAGGTCTATAAATCCTAGTCAAGATGGTTCTAGTGTACAATATTTAGGGTCTGGTGTTGATCCTCAGGTGAATGAATGATTATTTCAATGACAACCTATACAGTTGGAAAGGTATAGACCATTATTCTTTGATGGTATCCCTAGTTATCCAAATCCCATCCCTGTTGACTTGAGAGAAAAGATGAATAAGTTTGTTGGTAATAATGCTGTAACAATAGAGGAACACTTGAAAGCTTTTATGGATATGCTAAATGATTATGAGGTAGAACATGAAGATGTTGTAATGAAATTGTTTGTACAATCTCTGGTAGAAGATGCAAGGGATCGATATAGAGGTCTACCTAATGCTAGTATTGGTTCATGGGGAGAGATTGAAAAATGTTTCAAGGAGTAGTATGGTGATAAAACTAATGCTAGTTTTATGTTAAATGAATTTAATAACATCAAGAAGTAATTGAATGAGCCTATGACGAAGTTTAATTTAAGATTTCAGAAAGCAATCTATAAGTTGTTTCAGGTTTTGGGGCTTCATGAAAATGTTTGTTTAACTACATATTTCAATGCTTTTGATGCTAAAATGGCATATCTCCTCAGAGATAAGGACCCTCAGACTATGAGGAATGCATTTAGGGTGGCTATAAATATTGAAATTAATAGAAGAGCTTCTGGGAAGTATGGTAGGAGAGAAGAACCTACACTTTTGAAAAATCCTAGAAATAAGACTGAGAAAGTTCCTGCTGCAAAGCCTAAGGATGATGAAAAGTGGGAAAAGGTTTCCAATACTCTAAAAGACATAAAGAAAATTGTTGCTAGGGAAGAGAAGTGTATAGGTAATGAAAGGAAATCCTATAATAGAAATGATAGGCAGCCTAGATTGCAAAATTATCCTTATAATACAAATTGGAAAGATGGAAAACCAATCTTGCCTAGCCAGAAGCCTAAAAATGATCAGCATACACTAGACCCCTTGCAGAAACATTCAGTGAATGTATTTCACTGAAGAGATTCTAGGCATTCATTATCCATCAATTTAAACGGTACAACTCACTTTGGCCAAAGCATATATAGAAGAAAATTTGGTTGATCTTGGAAAAGAATATCACCTTCTCTGTTAATCCACATTCGACATCCTATCCCAGAAGGTAAGCTTAAAATTTATCACACACCACACTTTAAAGAAAGGAGATTGAGGTACATCCATAACATGAAATATATATCCATAACATGTATTCCATGAATTATCCATAAATGCTCAAGAAATTTCATATAACACTGTCAATGTACTTACACCAATAAGGGTGTTACAAATCATCTATTTCAATGATACAATAAACAAGAATACATAACCTCTAGTGCCTAACTCACACAGGGTATGAATACATAATTTACCTATAGTGCCTCACTCACACAAATATGGAACATGTCTCATACACATTGTGCATTACTCATTCAAGTTTTTATATAATGAATATGATAAGTGCATCTCTCTCACAAGTGCATTACTTGCACTCCAGGTGAAATATGAATAAATTATAGTAGTGCATTTATAATGATCATTACTTGATCTAATAAACACCATGACTATGAAAATTATATCCCACACACAAATGTAAACTGAAATTACTCAAGTGTTTTATCCACACAAAGAAATCAAGAACTTTTTCTAGTGCATCACTTGCACAAGAACAACAATAATATGAAATATGCATTACTCGCATTAGTATAAATATAGTGAATATTTCACATTCAAGTATACATATAAATATAATCAACGAAATAAATATTTTATGCTATGAATGCAATCATCCATACAAATGTGCCATTTATGGAGCAAAATAAGTGCATCATTGCACTAGCATACATGATTCAATCACATCAATCACTTCTTACTTTGTCTGATAGAAAAATGAAGTTATTTATCATTTCAATTTCTATCATGAATTACCAATGAAGATTCTCAAGACATCAGAACCTTGCATTTTCGAAAGATCTCATGGATTCTATCATATCCAATTCCCATAGGAACAAGACGTTCAACAATCAATTTGTCTTTAAAAATTCCATCTTAGGTTTCCCTTTCCTCAAGAAGGCTCAATTAATATTTATCCATTATTCAAAACTTTATTTACTACACAAGAGTTTTTCCTTCTTTCTCTCATCGAGAAGTTCTTTTTTTCTTCCCGTTGTATCTTATCAACTCAGTCATCCTTTAAGTCATGAGAGATCTCTCTTCACAATATACTTCTCTTATTGAATTCACTTTTATTGCCACCTCATCATTCATAGGTTGTCACCTTATCTGATCCCTATTGCTTCAGGTATATCTATTCATCTTACTTCATCATTCACCCCTTTTGATTCTCCATTCCATCACTCTCACAAATTATCTTATGAAAGAACACTTAAGACGAAGAGGTCTTACACCTCTAGAATTCTCTCAATAATCGAACTATGCTGAAACTTCTAATCAGTTCAAACTAACCATCAAAGAATCACCAACTCATCGAAAGAATTCTCACCCATAACTAGGGTTCTCTATTCAATTCAACAAGTTCATATACTATACAACCTAAGCATAGTAGACTCGAGGTCCGAGTGTTGAACCTGAGTGCTCTGATACCAAAATGTAACGCTTGAAAAACACACATTCCAAAATAAATAATTACCTTGATCAATGTACATCACAAGTAAGGGAAAGGAGATAACATGCAAAAATTTATATCCATGCATGCTCAAAGGAAATTTCATTAAAGACACTCAGTACATATATTTATTACTTGATTAATACTTCAAAGGAACTTCATACATTAATGAGTTACTATGTATATCAACACAAGGATGTGCCTTTACCAAATCTAGCCATATAGGCTTATACAAAGATACACAAAACACAAAACTTCAAATATTGTAAAGCCAATTGAGGGAACAATAGTATCATCAATGAATCCACAAAAGAATCATAACACAAGAATTTCATGAGTGGAAAACCCTCGTAGGGATGAAAAACCACTCATAAATGTGCCTCACTGGCTTAATGAAATGCCTCACCAGCCACGCCTTACTAGCTACAAAGTTTCAATGGTTACAAGATGCCTTGTAGGCAATGGTCATACTATCTCATTGACAAGACCATTCATTACATATCTCTGGATATGACGAGTGTCACACATATCAAGGAGCATATGGGAGTTCTTTTACTAGTCACATAAGTCTTAACACAACATTTTCAAGTTTCACCAATGCATTATCCTTACATATGAAATTTAGGTAGTTACAACACTATCATGAATTTCTCCCAAGTATTTGTAAATAAGAGCATTCTACTTCCAATGATCTCTCACATATCACACAAGTACGAGCCACTGCAATCACACAAAGCTTCATGAAAGTAATTCTAATCCTGCTAGGATGCACACATGCCTATGCAATTATAAGCAAAGTGTTTACTTCTAAACTCAGTGATTCATATTTAGGTTTTATGAATGAGATAGTAATAATATAAAGAAATTTAGAAGATATAGCTCATATATGTATGGGAATATGTGTATAAGCTAATGTATATATATATATATGTATAGGGCATGTGCAGGATCATGGTATGCCAAAAAGTGGCAATGGAGAAAAAAATACATGTTTCTACGACTCAAAAACGTGAAAATGGTGAGTTGACTTTTTGGAGCTGGGGTGACTACCGAGGCAGAGGGAAAACTTAGTTTTAGGAATCGGATATCCGATCCAAATTGGATATCCGATTCAAATTGGATATCCGATTTTGTTGAAGTATATATATAAAAAAAACTCATTCCGATCCAGACAAAGGGAAACTTAGTTCTAGGAATCGGATATCTGATCCAAATCGGATATCCGATTTTGTTGAAGTATATATATAAAAAAAGGCCCGCGACCAACACTCATTCACATTTGTTTTCGACTCATCGGCGGTGGGCGCACAGTGGAGAGCGAAATCCGATATCCAATTTGGAGTCCATCTCTAACAGGTAAAGTTCTTTATTTTTTATCAAATTTTCAATTAGATTTGTTTATTTTTAGTTGATTTTTTTCAAAATATTGTTTTTTGGTAGAAAAACTAGGGTTTTTTGGTAGATTTACAAAAAACCATAAAAAATTGAAGAAAAATAGTAAGAAACTACTTTTTTTTAAAAATGTAATGGCATTTCCATAGCATACAGACATTGAGAGCAAATAAAATACAGAGTTCAATCCATGAATTATAGAAAATAGATTTTTGTTGGTTATATTCATATCGCTGATTACATTGCACAAAACATACTACAAGCATAAAATATCAAATGGTAGCGGAGTTAGCCGATGCTACACATTTTCATACATGTCTACCAAA